>JAGWCC010000284.1:112500-858719 GCA_022651775.1 Drusus annulatus
TTTATATGGGAATTTCAAAAAAAGTTATTTGTCTTTTTATTTGTACGAGTACTAACATGTCGAATCACCTCCCGAAGTTACTTCACTTTACCCCCGGACACCTTGTATATCAAACATTCAAGTTCGAATGCCTCTGAATAAAATTGTTTATAAATTTTCAATGGGTTTGGTAATAATTTATTCATGCTATAAGTATGGGCTAAGTGACAAAAGTACCTACTTTTCATGAACGTGAATTTCGGTTAGTATATTATAGCCATCACCAATACTTAAAAGTGGAAATTTTGTACATAGCATCCAAATTCATTAGTGTTATAATGAAATGTCATGCCATTTACAAATTTAAAAAAATATTAAGACATTAATTATAAATATCAAAATCAACGTAATGTGCATTCATTTCACAGTGGTACACATAATAATAATAATAAAAATAATATTTGGATGACTTGTATAGCGCCGTTTTTGTGAAATATCACCTCAAGGGCGCTAATACTATCAATATCTTCCTGGTGAAAGACAACCATTCAGAATCTGAACGTTGCTTGAAACGGCGTCAGTCGTGTTTGGCGACCAGATCTGAATAGCTAGGTAGATACTTTTCAACCTCCCTCAATTGGGAAACTCATGATCCCAATTGTTTTGGGCTGTTGGGAGTTGTTGTTAGTTGAGGTAATCACATAAAAATGATAATTTTGTTTATTCAATTGAATAGTTAGTACTTTACGTACGATTTGTTTTACCGTCCATACCTTATTGACACTTGAAATTTTTGCATAAAGTACAGTAAGCATTTAACTACCCCAAAATGTTGGGATTAAAAAATTATACAAACTGATATATTTTTTAGGTTACATTCCTTAAGGTACTTGCATCTAATTTGTTCATTTGTTACCGGTGAACAGGATAAAGATGGATGTTAAAGACATTTGACATTAATAATAATTCGTATCTTACTTAGTCAGTGATCGCGTAACAACTTAGTTGCCAGTAGCAACTTACAACCTACCCGCAAACTTACAAGTGTCCTGGAGGGTAGGTACACGTAGTAACACGTTAGTTAGTTCTCCGCCCTTACCTACTCCTCACACTTTACTTACTGCAGTCATTTCAAGACATTCGTGTTATAATTGGCGATTAAATTAATTAATTAATGTGAAATTATGGTATCAAATTTGAGCAATGAGTACACAACGTTATTGCGAAAGAAATAATATCATAAATGGAATTCAGTATTTAAATGATCAATATAATCATTTACGTTTTTTCAAACAAAAAATCTGTGCACGTATTTATTAATGATGACAGAAATCTTCAGTAGACACCAACAATATACATTTTATATCAGAACGCGACCATTAACGTTATATTAATAGGTAACTTTATCATTATTTCTAGTAATAATATAACCTAATTAACAGAAAAAAAACAATATTATGGTGTGTTTTAGTACCTACCGATAAATAATCATAATATACCGGTGCCATTAATATTAACAGAAACACAATTGTATGGTGTGTTTTAGTACCTACCGATAAATAATCATAATATACCGGTGCCATTAATATTAACAGAAACACAATAGTATGGTATGTTTTAGTACCTACAGATAAATAATTATAATATACCGGTGCCATCAACATTAACAGAAACACCATATTATGGTATGTTTTAGTACCTACCGATAAATAATTATAATATACCGGTGCCATCAACATTAACAGAAACACCATATTATGATGGTATGTTTTAGTACCTACCGATAAATAATTATAATATACCGGTGCCATCAATATTAACAGAAACACAATAGTATGGTGTGTTTTAGTACCTACCGATAAATAATTATAATATATCGGTGCCATCAACGTTAATATTAATTTCGAGAATATCGGTAACCGATACTCTGCTGCTAGAATATGATTTTTGTTAAAAAAATCAATATTTTTTTGGGACTCTAAATATAACGATATAAATTGCTGCCTGCCTTTTGATTAAATGGTAATATTTGGACATCAAATCATCAATAATTTAGTGCCTGGTTACATACAAGTCAAATAATATAAGGCTAAGGGTGCTTCAAACTTTGTCACATTTGATGACCATCAAATTGGCGATCGGTGCCATTTTTAATACATTTAAACGCTGACTCTCGACCCATTTCAGCTTATGATGAAATTGTGATCAGAACAAAATAATAACAGCATGACCGTTATGCTAGACAGCTAATCACAATTTGATCAAAGCTGAAATGGGCCGAGAATCGGCGGTTAACGTTCATTCAAATGTAAAAAAAAAAACAAAATGGCGCTATTCGTTAATTTGATGGTCATCAAATGTGATGATATCTGGAACACCTCAACCTAAGATTGTAATAATTTATTTACAAGAAGAATTAAAAATCGAGATTCATAACAAAATATAATATATTATTGATGTTAGTATGAAGTAGGTACTATTTTGCGTACCTATTTACTAGTAATATTATGAATTATTTATAATATTTTCCCCAACAAGTTTGGATATGCACTTCTGTTACAAAGCTTCTCCAACCATCGCGATAGGCTGCATAATTGCAAATCATAAATATTGTTTTATGAACACAACATACGTTGAACATCAATTTTAGGTTTGAAAAATACATTAGGAAATTGAATACATCTGAACACCAAAGGTCAAATGTTATTTGAAAGCACCTTGAAATGACCATGATGGCAATTTTCCGATAAATTTTGCTGATATCATACCCATAAGTCATTAAATATTTAAAGCAAGGATGTCCCCTACACCCCAAGTAGGTACCCCACCGTACCTTTGATGAAAAGTAGGCGTGCCGCAGGAAATTGTCTTCCTATTTAAAATTATACCCTCCGTGGGAACAGTGTCATACACCCAGACGGAAGTTGGGGGTAGTGAAACGGAGCCTCTTTTATTAGCCTCCCACCCTGTTTATCAAATGATTGTGTAGACCACGCCAAGACGTCGTCACATATTCACCAGAAAAATATTAATTGTTTTCCGAAGGTTTTTGTCCTTTGTTTTAAATTTTATAACAATTTTATTAGTATACTACTGTATTTTCCTTCGAGTAACAATATAATATATTGTTACTCTTAGGTATTTACGTATTCTGCGACGCTTGTGACCATTGTATCCCCAAATTAATTATGAAATAATTAACTGTTAAATATTATGCCTAGTTATTATTTATGAATCGAGAATGTTTCGTTGTTTACGTTGTGAAAGAGAGAATCATTTATGGTCAAGTATTAATGAAAAAGCGGTAAGAAGATTATTTGTCCAGTGGCGGTATAAAATAATTTCAAAGGTTCAGAATAAATTATAAAATAGTTAAAAATATGTTTAAAGTAAAAATATCCCTCGAACTCTATTTTCAAGGCTACCTATTTTGTATGTCTCTTTTCTAGGTACGAAAACCTCTTAATTTTTTTTTTCGGTAGGTGCCTACCGGGTTATTAAAGTTGCTCCTGATTTCTGGATTCTTACTAAGCAAAAACATTATTTTAATTTTAACTTGTTTAATTCATGACGGGCGCAATGTGATTAAAATTTGTAAGTTCATAAGAATCATTAACATTTTTAAAAAAATGTTTTGATTTTTTTATGTGATGTTTTGTTTTCTTTTATGTGAATAGATTTTTTTATGTGAATGACAAAAGTTCCAACTGCCTGCAGCCAGTGTAACTATGGCATTCTTAATCTGGGTATGTTTTTAGGCTGAAGGAAATGGGAAAAGAAAATAAATGGAGGGAGGTTTGGAAGTACCTGGTTATTCAGATCTGGTTACTAAACATGGCTAAAACCACTTCAAGCAACGTATCGATTCTAAATTATGGTATTTAACCGGCATTACTAAGAGTATCTAAAACTGTATTCACTAGCTACTGCTATCCTTAGCTGGTTATTGTTTTCATATGTGCAAATCGAATGAGCTCCCTGCCATTATTAGATTTTATAATGTTTCGGAATAGGATGCAGAACACATCACTACTTCCTACTCGACAAGGTCATTGAACATATCTGAACTGGAGTGTTCTTGCGATTCCAGTTACCGGAGACCAACGTGGAACTGTGTCTTTATTCAGTTACTTTTAAACAGGTTTCCGGTGATGGGAAGGTTCATCGGTATACTAGTATGTTTGGGTTTGGGATATTTTCAATTGTATGGGAAGGAGGGGGTTAGCGAGCGATATTTAAAAAAAACACCGGATCCTCCAAATATTTGAATTTCATGGGGGAGTAGGGTTGCCAGCAAATCCTTGGGTGATGAAATGGTCAGCAATTTTATCAAGTGTCAGTTACACTTTTCGCATTTTTCATTTTTAGATAAAAAGGAACCCGTTCCAAAAATAACCAGTTCCTCATAGAAATAATATCGACGGTTCCAGTGACCGCAAAGTAGCCGGGACAGGAATATCGACCATCTCTAAACGGACATCATCGATGGGACTGTATGGATGGTTGACATCTGATGCTAGCACTACACGATCGTTCAACCGTCCAACTTCGAACCAGGTTCGGAGTTGGACGGTTTGACGACAATGTAGTAACTATATATAAGAGCCACTACGGGCGAAATCCTTCAAACTCAAGCAAACTCGAGCCAACGCGAACGAACTACCCCTCTACACGATTGTCCAACTGTTGGGAGTTGGACAGTTGGTCGATCGTTTAGTGCTAGCATAATGCGAGTTGGGCGAACTCGTTCAAACTCTTAGAGTAACAATATAAAGAGACCGTACTAATTTGTGACAAATCGTTGACAAACTCGCAAAATATAGCTCTCTCTTTATGCTCGGTTCTATACGCATATGAGAAAAAGAGACAAACAATTGTTGAAACCAATACACGATTTGGGGCGTGCTGAATACCATGTCCGCGGTTAATTGATCTGGACGAACTTCATTCACGTTTGGAGTGTCAAGTGAACGGACTGTCAAAGTGCGTAAATAGTTAAAAACTTGAGTTATTTTTTTGTCCGATATCTAGCAAAAACATCATGGCCATATGTGCTATACTTGGTTGCTTCAATCGAAGTACAAAAGGACCAAAAAAACAAACAGTTTTCACACGTATGTACCATAAAAATCGTCTTTTTAGTTAGATCTCAAATATTTAACATTCTAACCTACAAAACAACTAGTAACTTACACCAATATGTAATTAATCTTTGGACTATTCGTTCCAATATAATAAACTTCCGTTTGAAATGAGTTTTTAGTGGATTCGTAATATTTTTAACTTGGAGATATTTACTAGCTGTCACATAAGAAACCATTACATGGGGAATACCCATATTGTACGGCTTCTGAAAATATCCCGGTCTCTTTCTTTCTCATGATACTAACGCTAAATTGTTGGCAAACAGATAAAGACAGAATAGTGTTTATCTCTTAGTTATATTTATAATTTCGGTTACCTCCCCAGATTCAGGGCTATGCCAAAATTGGAATATTATTATTTATTTAATTATTTTTAGATTTCCAAAGGATGAAAAAAGACGAGAAAAATCTAATTTCTTTTTCTTTGATTTAACAAATATGTTAATATGAATTCATACGTTTCATCTGGATTTTTATACCCTTAGCTTCTAGTTAATTGTTTTTTTTTATATCTATTGATGTGCACATGCACTATTGTACCCATTTCTGAACCTGTTCTCTGATGATTTATGATAACGATCATGCATTTAGATAGTTTTAATTTTGTATACATATTATATATTATTTTCTCCTTGTTAGTTAGAATTATTAGCTTAATTAATTAAGTATGAAGCGCACTTGACGTGAAATATCACAAAGTTCACTGTTATTATTATCTGCATTCGAAATTTCCTTACAAAATAACGCGGGACGGAAAACATCCCTACAATACTTAAAAAGCGGTTTCATGTTTTGTGAAATTTTTGTGCCTCTTTCTCTCTCATGGTGTACGACGTGAAAACGCAGAGAAAGTGATTTATCGCAAATTTATATAGGTAAAAAAAAATGATCTCTCTCCATATATTCTTACTCCAAGGTTAAGAAAATGATTTAACATCTGTTATCACCGTACATTTTTTATTTTTACTTTTTGTTTGTAAACTATTTTGTTGATGGAACTGAAGTTCATTTTATAAGATGTATTATAAAATGTTCTGTACTAATAATTTAATTCGTTTATATTTTTATCTATAAATAAGATTTTAATAATCTTATTGATTAATGTATCTTTGAATAAACAAAAAAATATACAACATTCATTCTTTTTAATGATTTACAACTACCTACTCACAACAAAATACCTAATTTACTTAATTTGTGACAACCCTGTTAGTGATTTTACTCTGAGTTTAGGCCACACCCTTTGGTCATTGCTTGGTCAAAAAGTGCGGACAAAATTTCGCAAAGTTAGGTCTCTACGTTACTCTAAGTTCAAACTCTTTTGATATGGTGTTGTTTACCGCCACCAGAGCGATCCCGGGCCAACTCCCCCGAACTCGAGTGAACTCCAGCCAACGCCCACGAACTACCCCTCTACACGATCGTCCAACTGTTGGGAGTTGGACGGTTGGACGATCGTGCAGTGCTAGCATAAAACTAGGTGAAACCGGTTATTTATCCAGATAATTTTGGAACCGGTTCTTGGTACCAAAAAGGTTCGAAAAATAATATTTGTGGGCCATGTTTAGATTCCTATAAAAATCATTTCATGGGAGGGGTCGCCATGATATTCTGAGAACAAAAAGCACTGAAACCGGTTCCTTCTTTCTAAGAAGCGTGAATTTTCGGGTTATCTAGTAAAAAAAAGAACCGCAACCCAGTTCACCCTTCCGGCAAAAAGATTATTCGCATTTCACTCAACATTTTCATTTACAAAAAATAGGAATCGGTTCCAAAGGTAACCGGTTCCTTGACTCGAGGAATATCGACCATCTCTAATTATAATATTTAAAAAATTAACGTAATGAATAGGATCAAGAAAGGGACGCTTAGATTGTTTGGGCATGTAGAGCGAATGAACGAATAAAGGAGTGTGAAAAGAATATATGATGCGAAAGTGAATGGAAGAAGAAGTCGAGGACGCCCGAGAAAGACATGGCACGATCAAATAAATCAAATACTTGAATCGGGTCATGTGAAGAGTCAGAATAACAGAAGAGTATGTATGAGACGATGTATTAATGTGAATGAAGCAAGGAGTGTGTGCCAAGACAGAGTTATATGGCGGTCCGTCCTCTCTGCCTACCCCTGCGGAGAAACGGCGTGATGGTTAGTTAGTTAGTTAAAAAGTTATGCTGACTAGTCACAAAATCAAGCTGCACATCGCCATTTGTTATCAGTTTTGTAATCTTTTTTTATTAAAACAAACTTTAATATTTAATTATACGTGTGCTTGCTAACTCTCGATATTTTCAGAAATATTACAAATAATTTAATAATGTCGTCACTATGCGTATACTGCCAACTATAATTTTTTTATGAACTATTTCCTGAAATATTACAGCTTATTTAATTAGTTCGCTATTTTACGTGTGCTATTATCTATCGGTATTTTGGTCAATATTTCATGAAAGAGTTAACAAATATTTTGCTAGGTGGCAGTATATAATATGTAATATTTCTGTAAAAAAATATCGATAGATGGCAGCACACGTAGAATTGCGACATAATTCAATTGGACGTTTTCTGAGCAGCTTCCAAAAAAATCCACTAAGGAAGGCGGTTCTCCTTTTAGAGTAACGTTCTCCTATCAATAGTGTCTGGGATGGATATCTTAAATTGGGTGTCACTGCGGTTCCAGTTACCGGTGACTAATTATCCAGCTACTTTTGGAACCGATTTTTGGTACCAGAAAGGTTCCAAGAAGAAAATTTGTGAGCGTGTTTATGTCATAAATGAGGGTTTGCTAGCGATGTTCTGAGGATGAAGAGCACTTAAACCGGTTTATACCTGCTCGACATTTTTATTTTACATAAATAGGAACCGATTCCAAAAATAACCGAATTCATAATAAAAAATAATATTATGCGAAAGTGAATGGAAGAAGAAGTCGAGGACGCCCGAGAAAGACATGGCACGATCAAGTAAATCAAATACTTGAATCGGGTCATGTGAAAAGTCAGAATAACAAAAGAGTATGTATGAGACGATGTATGAATGTAAATGAAGCAAGGAGTGTGTGCCAAGACAGAGTTATATGGCGGTCCGTCCTCTCTGCCTACCCCTGCGGGGAAACGACAACATCATGGTTAGTTAGTTAACCGATTCCTTGGAGAAATAATATCGACGGTTCCAGTGACCGCCTTGGGACCGGCTCCTTGTAATCGTGATAGGAATATCGACCATCTCTATGAACTGTCAAATTGACAATAACATAACCCATGAGTTCATGCATACCATGATACTATTATTATTTTAACTAGAATCTAAAGCTGTGGATGGATTTGAATTAAGTTTGTCTCAAGTCTATTTATCAAATGATTATTTAAACAAGTTGAAAACAAACTCATAATGCTTTCGACGAAGTATTTTAAGAAATCACTCTTATGTCAGTGTTTTGACTTGGTAAAATCAACAGTGCTAAGGAACTCAACCGTTGCCACAGCCACTGCACTGAGGAATCTTAAACCTAAATCACAAAACTATAATGTAAGATATTATTTGAAGTAATATTGCTGTTATTTTCATTAAATCTATTCATCTGTTCACTTCAATGAGACACCATAACCTAATAATAATTATACTTTTTTTAAATGACCTGCATATCCAATGGATTGTGACCTCTACCAAGAAAAAATAGTCATAGAGGTAATTACTACAGTGGGACGGAATAAAATGTTGCACAAATTCAATGCCTTAGTATAGATACAATAACAGCTATTATTTAATTTCATGTGCAACAACATAAACCAATTACAAATCATATTATTCAAATATTACATTTGCATTATTGAAATACTTTTTAATTTGGTTTAATTATTATGTCATAAATCTATTGTTGCAGATGCAAGATTTAAAATCCGAAACATTCTATCTAATTTTGTGTTACAAGTATTGTCCTTCCTCCCATTCATCAGTACTTACAGAAGTTTTTTTTATATGGCTAACAGGTGCAGTACTACGTGGACAGGTGTCGGGTGCGTACTACAGGAGGCTCTGGGGGGGATGGGAGTGTGTCATTTCTAAAGGCCTGGTGCAATGAGGAAGCGGGGCCCGACGGGGGCGATGGGGGCAGCGGGGGGCATGTACTCTTCCACTGCACCAAGGAAGTTAAGAGTCTCAGCCATGTCCATTCTATTGCAGAGTAAGATTTATTTGAATCTGTTAAATGCTTAAAATCTTGTGCTTTACAAAAAAATCTTACATTTTATTTATGTAACAGAATATTTTGATTTTCAAACTGAACCCTCGCATAAAATCTGAAATGATTTAATATTTTTGCTGTTTTGCTGATGTTTTATAAAATTCAAGGATTATGATGCGTATTTTGGATAGTCATGCATTTTCTTTAGTGACACAAACTATTCTTGCTAACAGCATGATAGATACTCTAAGTATCGCCCTGGCGAAAGACCACCATTCAGAATTGAAACGTTGCTTGAAATGACTTTAGCCGTGTTTGGTGACCATATCTGAATGGCCAGGTACTTCCCAACCTTCCCTTTCCTCATCTCCTTCCCCTCCCCACTATCTTCAGCCTCACAACATACCTCTATTGGGTATGCCATAGTCTCACTGGCTCTAGACGGTTGGGAGCAGTTGATACTCTTGTGCGGTATTCACGTAAAAAATAAAAAGCTTGACACCATTTACTTTGTAAGCGGCCAAAGAAGGAACTAAAACACTATAACTAATAAAAAAAAATCCAAAGATATTTTGCATCAACAAAATCTACACTAACAAAGCTATCCAATGCAAAGTAAATTCTGTCTAGCTGTATTATTATGTTGTTAGTGGCAAATGAGTTAATGAATCTGGAATACAGAGACAATGTCTCACAAAATTCAATATCAACATTATTCAATCAATTATTTTTTTTTTAAATATATTTTAGGGCAAAGCATGGAGAAAAAGGATCAACCAAGAATTGTGATGGAAAGAATGCAAAGCACCACATTATCAAAGTACCCCTAGGAACAATCGTCAAAGATTTACATGGGGAGGTATAAAATGTTTTTTTTTTTTGCATTTTTGAATCATGGAACCTTACAATATTTCATCTAACAGTTTTTTTTACTGTTCGCCAGGTGGTAGCCGACCTGAATAAGGATGGGATGATGTTTGTGGCAGCACGAGGCGGTGCGGGGGGTAAGGGGAACAGGTTCTTCACCACGGCCATCATACAGGCGCCTGAAATTGCAGAGTACGGTGCTGTTGGGGAAAAGACCGTATACGTACTGGAAATCAGAAGCATGGCACATGTGGGACTGGTAAGATTTTATTTTTATATGAATACCACAAAAGAGTTCCAACTGCCCGGACCCAGTGGGACTATGGCATCCTCAATCGGGGTTTGTTGTGAGACTGAAGGAAGTGGGGAAAGGAAGGAGGCGGAAGAAGACGGTTTGGAAGTTCCTGGCTATTTAGATTTAGTCACTAAACACGGCCATTTCAAGCAAAGTTTCGATTCTGAATGGTAGTCTTTCACCAGGGCGACACTGAGAATATCTACCACAACGGAACGTGCTGCAAATATACTGTACATTATTTAATATGAATTAACACTATTTTTTTTAAAATTCATTGCTCGATCACGGAGATTGTCAAATAATGCTTTACATGGGAAATAAAGTATTCTCGTCACAACATAGCTTAGGGGCACAATTAACAGTGCATCTTCTCATGAAATAATTCAGCCCATCATTGAATACAATGGTTGATTACTAACCGTTTCTGGGTACTGTAGGTAACCTGTCTGTTTTTTAATACTGATTCCTATTTTGTCACTGCGATAAATCATCAGAAAAGTGGTTCATTCCAGCTGGGGTTTCCGAATGCAGGCAAGAGCACCCTCCTGCGAGCCATCACCCGAGCCCGCCCCCGGGTGGCCGCCTACCCCTTCACCACCCTGCAGCCACACATCGGCATGGTGCAGTATGATGACTACGAACAAATTGCAGGTATGTATATATTTTATTTCCCTCTCTTTTCTACCCTACCTCTGTTAGGGTTATCAGAGATCCGTTATGTTTAAATAATCATATCGAAATTAAAACAACTTTGTGGAAAATTTTTGTATGTTTCAGTTTTTTTTTCAGACCCAATGTATTTTTAAAAACTTTTTTTTAAACTGGTAATGACTGGCGCAGAAATATATATTATTTAAAAGATTATAAGTTTTTTTTTTGAAACTACTGTTTATTACAGTTTACCAGTATTGGTTAAAATAAAAACGTTTGCTTACATGTCCAGAACATTTGCTGTTTATTTTTACAAAATGCTTTAACAAAAAAGAAAAAGTTCTAGGACAACATAAATATATATTTTTTTAACTGAACTATATTCTGCAACTATATTCTAGATTTTTTTGTTCAGTTTAAATTGTCCATGGCCACTGTTAGAGCGTAATTCCACCGAAAACTTTACTTTGACCGATTTCATGGTTAGAACGTTATTCGGGGGACCCCTTGATGGCTTTGTACATATCTCTAAATCAGAGATCATAATTATAACAATTCCATACCTTTCTAGTCGCCGACTTACCTGGCTTGATCCCTGGCTCTCACCTGAACAAGGGTTTGGGAGTTCAGTTCCTGCAGCATGCGGAGCGCTGTTGCTGCCTGCTCTATATGCTGGATGTTTCCGTCGACCGGCCATGGGAACAGCTAAAGTGTCTGCAGTTCGAACTATCCCAGTTTAATGAAGAGCTTCTCAACAGACCGCAGCTAATCATTGCTAATAAAATGGACTTGCCAGAGGCAGTAGAGAATCTACCGCTGTTGAGATCACATTTTCCCAAATTAGAAATAATGCCTTTGTCAGCCAAAGTAGGAACTAATCTATCTGAGTTGTTGAAAGCTATCAGAAGAATTTACGATAAAGTGCAAGGTCCTGTTGCAAATAATACTTAGATTTATATTAAAATAAATAGTATATTAATAGTGACAATGCCTTTTCATTTACCACCAGCCTGTTACCGAGTTTGAATTATTTTGATGAATTCCCCTATTTCTCTTATAAATAAGACCACTACCTAACCATCCTCTTCTCTCTCCACTCTCTTCAGTTTAAAAACAAACCACAATTGTGGATGCCATAGTTCCACTGGCTCTTCATTATTATTCCCATAAAAAATAAAATAAATTTAAAAAATTTTATCAAGGCATAAAATTTCAAGATTGTAATTTTATTTCTTCTTTGTTAGATTTCAATATCACCTATACTAATGTACATATACATAATGCCATATAACAGCACCTGGATAATTAACATTCCTTATTTGTCTAGAATATACTGTTAGAACATGTTTGTCTTTTTAACAGCTTTAGTCATGTGTATTGCACAAGTTGAAAAACAGATCAGTGTTGTGCAATCCTTTGGTACTTGTGATTATTACAGGCTGATTTGAATAAACTGGTTTCTCACTGTATACAAATTAGAAAATGAATATCTCCAGTGCGTTCTATTAGAATTTATTCACACAATCAAAAATATAGAATTTGTGAATCGAGCAGAACTAATGATATTAAATTGGACAAGGATTGAAAATGATTTTGGGACAGGGTTAAAAATTAAACAAACTTGATTATAATATTAAATAATGTATTTTTCGTAATGAAATGCGTATAAATATAAATGCGTGATTAAGCAGACCCAGCACCGCGACTATTATTACAATTTAGTCTTAGCAAATTGCTCAGCCAGCTGAAGCACCTCCTGCAGGCAGGCCCCATTGTCCCCCGAGGCCTGGGCAGACTCCGGCTTGCCCCCCCCCTTTCCTCTCATAAGGCCAGCAACACTCTGCACCCACTCTGATGCCTTCAGACCTTTCTCTACAGCACTCTTGGGCACAGCAGACAAGCAGAATATCTTCTTGGAATCGCTGTCAACTGTAAAGAACATTGCAGCCGTGTTGGGACTCAAGGTCTTAACTTGTTTCAGAGCGGCGTCTAAAGCTTTTGTGTTGTTCTCTGCCTTCAGTTCTTTGATCAGGAACAGTGCGTCGGGATTAGCTAAACACAAGTTCTTGGCTTCTTCGGCCACATTGACCAGGATGGCTGCTTTAGCTGCACGGTCCTTATCATCCAGTTGCTTTTTCAGACCTTTGAGAATATTTCTGATTTCATCTTTCTTCCAGTATGGAATGACAGCGTGCGAGACATTAGCGTCCAACTCAACAATGCTTTTAACAAGCTCCTTATTGCTGAGGGTAGCTGGTTCACTTTTTATGGCGGCGCAAATGACATTCACTTCATTTTCCAAAACAGCGGTTCTATTTAAAGCTTTAGTAGCTTCAGGTCCAGTGAGGGCCACAATCCTACGAATTCCTTTAGCAATGCCCTCTTCACTGGAGATGACAAAGTCTCCAATGTGGCCAGATTGTTGCAAATGAGATCCGCCACAAAACTCCACAGAAGTGGCCAGCCCAGCAGACCCGGAGGGATCGCTTTCTAAAGTATCGATTGGCACTCCAACTGCCACAACTCTCACGGGATCCGGATATGTCTCATCGAACATTGCTCTTAAACCGTTAATATTCTTAGCCACACTCAATTTAATAGACTTAGCGTAAACTTTTGAATTCATTTCTATTATTTTCTTGACTTGATCTTCGGAGTTTTTAATTTGTTCAACTGTCATAGGACCTTTGTTGGTGAAATCAAATCTCAATCTGTCAGGCATTACGAGGGAACCTCTCTGATCAGCATCATTGCCCAAAACATTACGCAAGACTCCGTTCAAGATATGTGTCCCAGTGTGGTTGTTCATCACGAGTCTTCGGCGCTCAGTATCAATATTTAGAACTACCTGATCTCCTTTCTTAAGTTTTCCTTCTATGACTCCAGTATGCAAGATGTAGCCTGCCTTGACTTGTGCATTCTTTACTACAAACTCAACGCTTTCATCACCAATCTTGACCATAAATCCCTCATCAAATATTTGACCTCCTTGCTCGGCATAGAAGCTGGTGCGGTCTAAAAGAACTCCACATTCTTGGCCAGATGACACCTCATCCACAAACTGCTTATTAAACCTTATAGCTATAACTGTAGCGGTGCACTGCTCAAACTTGTATTCGGTATTCTTCTCCGTGGATGAGGAATATTTATATTTATAACTATCATCAGTGGGAGCCACGCCAGAGTTCTGCAGCTCTGTGATGGCATGCACATCTAGTGCAAGGGTATCCTCCACGCTTCCACCCTTACCCTGAGAGGTCAACTGAGCCTGCTTCTTGGCTTCCTCGTAGGCGACCATATCAACATTCAATCCATTCTCTTCGCACATGAGCTGGGTTAGATCAACAGGGAAACCGTAAGTATCGTACAATCTCCAGGCGACATCTCCTGGTACTTGTTTGGCTCCGCCCAGTTTACCAATTGTTCTATTCAGTAAATTCCGTCCGCGAATGAGAGTCTTCAAGAACTGAGTTTCTTCTTCGTTGATGACATCAATGATGCTCTGAGGGTCACGTTTAACTTCTGGAAAGGTTTCTCCGAGTAGATCAACAACGGTATGAACTAAGGATGCAAAGAATCCCGGTTTGGCATTTAACTTTTCAGTTGCGTAACGGACAGCGCGACGCAAGATTCTTCTCAGCACATATCCTCTTCCAGTATTATCGGGGCAGCCTCCATCGGCCAAGGAGACAGTGATGGTCCTGGCGTGGTCAGCCAATACTCTGTAGGCCATGTCCATCCCGTCTACATCCTCATCACCTACCTTCCCAGTATAAGGTCTACTTCCAGTGCCTTTCTGGATAGCTTCAAACAGAGGAACAAATATGTCCGTGTCGTAGTTTGAGCTCTTTTCTTGGATAACAGAGACCAACCTTTCGAATCCCAGTCCGCAGTCAATATGCTTCTTAGGGAGGAGACGTAAGCTGCTATCTGCTTCTCTGTTGAATTGGATAAACACCAGATTCCAAATTTCCAGGACATCTGGATCGTCCATGTTGACCAGGTGAGGTACCTCGCGGCCCCCGATGCGATCGAAGTGCAGCTCGGAGCACGACCCGCAGGGGCCTGTTTCTCCCATCTCCCAGAAGTTGTCCTTCATGCTGCCTGGGAGGATGTGGGAAGGCTTCACTCCCAACTCCAGCCAGATGTTCTTGCACTCATAGTCTGGTTCCAGGCCAGACTTTTCATCCCCCTCAAAGTATGTTACGTATAACCGGTCAGATGGCAGCTTTAACACTTCGTTAGTAGCTCCCAGGCCCAGGAGCATATTTCAGTTTTGAAGTAATCTCCGAAGGACCAATTTCCCATCATTTCAAAAAAAGTGTGATGGTACACATCCTTGCCTACATCATCCAAATCATTGTGCTTTCCTCCGGCGCGGATACACTTCTGCGTGTTGACAACTCTAACCATTTTGGACATATCACTGTTAGGATCTACGGTTCCCAAGAACATTGGCTTGAACTGGTTCATTCCAGCATTGGTAAACAGAAGGGTCGGGTCATCCAAAGGAACGACAGAAGAGGAGTGCACATATTCATGCTTCTTTCCTTTGAAAAAATCAATAAATGCAGTTCGGATCTGCTTGGCTGTCATGGAAGTGTCCATGTTGAAGGAAGAAAATTGATCTGAAACAAAAAAAGTCCACGGTATAAAGAGGTGACACGATACACAAAAACGGAGGAAAGTATGACCTCGATGCACTACCATTATAATAAATATTATTTTTAAAATAATATAATTTTAAACAAAATCAATCGTTATTTATAATCTAAAATGTTACTTTAATTTTTTTCTACTTGTTATCGTATCCGATCAAATGATGCAACATATGCGGCAAAACGCGCAAGCCTTCGTAGACAAAACAATCACTTCCTAGAGCGGACCAAATCTACAATGTACTCTACTAACCTAAATATTGTAATCCAAAAGCATATGGCCTTACATATCAGACACCGAGAATCAATTATTATACGAAAAATGCGTTAATTCATATAGTATATAAAAATTAAAACAAGAAAAACCACAACATACCTGATGCTAAACGAAAAAAAATATTCTACCGAAATCCGACTAGTTTTGTGCAATTAAATTTCAAGACTTCGCCGCTGTCACCGCCAAAGCCATACAACGATACAACGTGAACGAATTAGAGATGGTCATTGGAACCGTCGAAATTATTTCTCCGAGAAGCCGGCTATTTTTGGAACCGGTTCCTAGTTTTGGCTAATGGCGTGTCTACACGATGTCAGTATTTAATCGAGTAGCAAATGGAAATTGAATCATTTGTATGCACTGGCCATTAAAGCGTTTTGTCCACACGTGGCCAGTGCCTACAAATTTTACCAAGCGAATTACTGGATACTCACCATTAGACTAAATGCTAGCACCGTCGGTACACGCCATAATAAAAGTGTCGAGCAGGTATAATCTGAAAATGCGAATCCACAAAATAAAGTATTTATGAAATAAATGCCGGAATCAAGAGACGATGAGCCGGGCCCAGTTATTTTCGTTCTCATAATATCGCCAGCAACCCCCTCCCTCTCGTGAAATAATCACAGTGACAAAAACAATTTCAAATATCGACCATCTCTAGAACGAATATGAGAACCAGTTCTGCCAACTTGATTTTTTAATTATAGCTAGATAATCTTCCGAAAAAAAAAATGAGATGGTTGATAGTCGATGTTTCTGTCCCGATGCTATCACTGGAACTGTCGATATTATTTATCTGAGGAACCGGCTATTTTTGTTTTTTTTCCAAAATAAAATATTCAGGAAATTGTGATTGATACCCGATAAAATTATAAAATTTAACCAAAATGACACCCGATTTTTTTTAGAAATAAAACAACCCAGTTTTAAGTGTAAAGACGGCCGTAGATATCGCGGTGACTACAATATTTATAACTTTTCAGTGAAACCAGCTAGTTGTGCCCCGCCCTCCAAATTAACAATATGGCGATAACGCGTGGATACGGCGATTCAAAAAATTTTTAGGCAAAATCTGTTGTTTAAAAAGAGTGGGAGAAATAACTCGCGATGGAATATTTCTTTTATTTTTTTTTAAATCATTCAACTTTCGATATATTTTCAAAAATGTTATCAATGTTCATAAGAAAAATAGGACTTAATTTGTGACTTAAAGTGTTTATTTAAACAATATTATATATTAAGTATCAATTTTTCGGATTTTCAGAACATGGAGAGTCAACCATTTTTGAGATCATAGATGAAAAATTGCCGGCTCTCTGCAATTTGTATATGGCCGTCTATTGTTATTTGTTGTAGGCAGTTCTCGGATTTTCAAATGCTATAATTATTCATATTCGTGAATCGATTCGATAAATTAACTCTATCAAAATGAAACTTATAGACCAGGTTGTTCGAAGTTTCAAAGTTGCCAAGGTTTTTCGTGAAAATACTGATAAAATCAATAGCATCGACTTCTCGCCGAGTGGTGAAACATTGATTTCTTGCAGTGAAGATGATCAAATAGTTATTTACGATTGCGAGAAAGGGACTCAGATGATCACGGTTAATAGTAAAAAATATGGAGTCGATTTAATTCATTTCACCCACGCTAAAAACACCGCTATACACAGTTCCACCAAAGTCGATGACACCATCAGGTACCTGTCGCTTCACGACAATAAATACATTAGATACTTCCCAGGGCATACCAAGAAGGTAGTGACGCTATGCTTGTCACCTGTAGAAGACACATTCTTATCCGGGTCTCTCGACAAGACACTCCGTCTGTGGGACTTGAGATCGCCAAACTGTCAAGGCCTCATGCACTTGTCGGGCAGGCCCGTGGCGGCGTACGACCCTGAGGGACTCATATTTGCTGCCGGAGTCAACTCCGAGAGTATAAAATTATACGACCTGCGATCATTTGACAAGGGGCCGTTTTTGACTTTTAAATTGAATCAAGAAAAGGAATGTGACTGGACAGGTCTCAAGTTCTCCAAGGACGGAAAAACGATGCTTATTAGCACAAATGGATCTATAATCCGACTGGTTGATGCTTTCCACGGAACCCCTCTACAAACGTTTACCGGACATCTGAACAACAAAGGCATCCCTATTGAAGCTTCCTTCAGCCCCGACTCTCAGTTCATCTTCAGTGGCTCCACGGATGGGCGTGTTCACGTATGGAACGCCGATACTGGATATAAAGTGTGCGTGCTGAATGGAGACCATCCCGCCCCCATCCAGTGTGTCCAGTTCAACCCCAAGTTTATGATGTTGGCATCAGCTTGCACCAATATGGCCTTTTGGCTTCCAACAATCGAGGATGTGTGAAACAACTAACATATGCTAGAAAATGTACTCATTAATGTGCCCACCATTTTGAGGGACTATTCAACAGAACTCTCGGTAAATCTTTATCCTAAATTATTGGATTATCTTTTAAAAAAATCTACTCAATCAAGAGGTTGACATTCAAACTGTTCTTCTCACGAGTGTAGCTGTCACACAGCTTTATCTTTGGACTAAAGCTAGTTGCATTTTATCCCAGAAGGCACTGGTACTGGATTATAATAGTTAGATTGTCTTCCTTCTTAATGAGTGTAAAGTGTATATTAAACAATTGATACTATGACAAACGCAGACTTCGCAGAGATTCCAGTTATTATACATTCATTTTCATTAAGTCATGATCGCACATTGCTTTTGAGATAATTTTTATATGGTGTGTATTTAAGAAATATAAATATCTCGAGGCTATTGCATTTGACGTGAAATATAATTAATAGTTTAAGATCCCCATGTCAGCATATTTTTAACGGTGTCCATAAAACTAATATGTTTTAACAAATTTACATCTATTTGTAATATTACTTCAAATGTTCTCATCCATCATTTCATTGAATTGTGACAATCTCTCCATAATATTATTCTCTTCCATTGTAAAATTATTACTTTTATGATTTTATTGTGTTAATATTGGACGATGAAAAGCAAAAACTGATTTAAATATTCTAATATAAACTCTAAAAGTGTGTAAAACTCATAGCGACCCACAGTGCATTAAATAAAGATCTGTTTAGTTACCTAGGAGTAACAATAAATTTACCCAAATGCCATTGCTGCTTTTCTAACTCTTATGGGAAAGTCCTTGGCTTTTTCTACCAAATGGTACGAGAAATTTAACCTTCTCTGCAAATGTGAATTCCTTATTTTTTTAAATATTGTAAATGTGCCCGCACCAATTTGCAAATTTTGCTTGAGGAGCCTGTGGTTAAAATGGGTTTTACAAGCAGAGAAATATGATTTCAGAATTCTTCTGAACAACTCCGATTGATTTTACATCCCAGTAAATATTTAATTGTCAAACATTCTTGTTTGTTATTATTTGTATGGCACGGAGAGATCCCCTGTTCTATTTTCATGATCTGATGACCAAAGTGAAATAAAAATCTTTGTATTGTTTGTATGGAGTTTCACTTTGTAAACATTTGAGATGTTCAACAGGGCAAAAAGATTAAAAAAAAACAAAAAAAAATGTAAAACATTTGAGATGTTCAACAGGGCAAAAAGATTAAAAATGTTTTTTAAACTTTTCTTTTATAACTATTCCTTGTCCCATATACTTTTGAATCACTGTAATGTGCATGTTTTAATGTGAAAAATCAAATAATTTACCTATCACAAAGTTGGTATAGAAGCCTAGTTAGACATTTAAAATACAGTAGAAATCCTTTGCCTTTTTGAATTTGAGATATGTTATTTAGTATGTTTTGTGTAAACATTTTACAGATGTGCATATTGTATGGAAGCTGATTTACCGAGTCGTTTCTAAACCCAAGTCCACCAATCGCAGTGTGTCAGGAACCATCCATCATAGTTGACGGGAGATTACAGTACCTAAATTATTTTATATATTAGCAGAGAAATGGCAAATAACCGTGTTTGGTGACCAGGTTTGAATAGCCAGGTACTTCCCAACCTTTCTCTTCCCCATCTCCTTCTCACTACCTTCAGTCTCACAACATACCCCAATTGGGGATGCCATAGTCCCACTGGCTCCAGACAGATGGGAGCAGTTGGGACTAGTGCAGTATTCACTTAAAAAAAAAACAAGAATAATTTTTCAAAATACATAACATAAAAGGAAAATCACTTGGGTGGAATACAACACATGATTTTAACTTGTAAGTAAGAATTTATATATCAAATCATACAGTTTCCTTTGTATATCTCGGTTTATAGAATTTTCTTTACACAGTTACTTGGAAGACATATCGTAGTAAATTTTCTTAATTTATGGATTGGCTAGCTAAAATAGTTTCAGAGTTTTTTTTTTCTGTACGTAACGCTCATAATTTTTTACTGGCACAGAAGGGTATGTTAATTAGTTTTTTTCCTACCAGAGGGAAGCAAAGTAATTGGTGTTTTGAAACATCAGTACAATCTTGTCGGATATTCTGGCTTATGTATTAAGATTCTTATAATTAATTACTTACATATATGGTCATGACTGTTTTAGCTGTAATTCTATAACTGGTTGTATTTCATTGCAGAAATAGAGTAAGGAAACTTTCAGTAGAAGTCGATCCATTCTTTATTAAGTGGAGTAGTGCCGTTTTTTTCAAATTCGTTGATGATTTTCATAGATATAAAGATTATTAAAATTTAAACACTGTTGTTTATGTATTTGACAGTAGTTATTTCTTCTGTGCTAGGGTAGTTAATGAAATATGTACTTATATTTCCCTATTGAAGTTGTCTTCAGTTGAAGTGCAAACCAATGAAGTGAAGTGGCTGGATAGCATCGCGCTCTCAATATGTTGTATAAGGCTAAAGATGAAAGACAATGCCGAATAATGAAGATCTTATTGTATTTTTCTATTCCCAGATGTTTTTATCAATAACCGTCCAACATTGTAAGGATGGTTTAGTCGTATTACTTTTTTAGTATAAGTCTGTACATTAAAGTTTAAGAATAATTACTATGTTGTACATATTTTATATTCAAATTAATGTATTAGGTTATATTGAAAGTGTAGTTGTTAAACAGTGAAATATATTTTAGTATAAAATAGATGTTTCTTTTTATTCGAGACCACATGACATTGCTTATTGTATTATGCAATACATCTGAGTGGATACACATTCCAGCATCACAGCGAGTTTCCGTCCCCATTGGAATCAGATGTGGGGATCGTGTAGAGGGTGTACAAAATAAACAATGTTTGCATAATCTTTATTTATTTTATATTTTTTGCACGTTTCGTTGGAAGGTTACAAATATGTGATCACACAGAAGTCATCACAGTAAAACCAATCCACTTAAAAAAAACTCACTTAAAAGATACGTAATACAGATAAGGTTCAAAGGAAAGAAAAAAAATAGCAGAATATAGTGTACAAGCGAACAAAATAGAAAACAATAAAATAGTAGTAGAGAATACAAGCAAATACGAGAAATATATATTTCAAAATAACAAGTGTAAAAATGCGGTAGAATTAGTATTTTTGGTTTGTTCAAGCACTAACAGAACATTTTTTTTAAATACGGTGTAAAATATCGATTCCAGCATATTCAGTCTTACAGTACAGTCAAACATTTGAGACAGAGAGCTAAAATACGCACTATTTCTTTGTTATATGTTCAAATGAAAAGTGATATGGCGTCTCAAACGAAAATAATTGAGAATTATTATTATGAATCTATTTAATATTAAACTTATTGCTCTTACATAATGGAGTAATTCCCAATAATTTATTGTAAATTGACTCTGCAAACATTTCGACATTCCAAGAAAAAAATTATAGATTTATGATTCAAAAACAATATTTGTGGGGCTTTTGAAGATATAGTTTTGCGAGTTGGTTAGGTGTAAGTGGGCATTATCATTGCGAACATATTTTTTAATTCTTCTTCCACTATAGAAAATGCGTGATAGCCCTTAACTAACAATTTTACAATTTGTTCATCAAGCTGTTTTGATTTACTTGATTTGCTACTGATTGACTATTTTTTTGATAGGTTTTGTAGATCTGGCAAAATGATCAATGGTGGTCTGTACTTGTCCTCTGTGCCTTGGGGCAGTTGATATGCTTTCACCAATGGCAGTGCTTAGGATTGCTGACGAGGCTGATGATGAAGGGACAATATTGAGGCTCTCAGTTTCCGTTGTTGCAGTTTCGGAAGTGATAAACTAAATCGTTTCACGCGGCCTTAATGATATTGTCTGTTCTAACGATACCGTTCCATGCATTTATTTTATATGACGAGCAGGAATCACATTTAGCCTTCTTGTTATTGATTATGGAAAAATGCTTCCATATTCGGCTTTTCTTTTTCGAAAGATTAGACATTTTCTTCTCTAGTTATAAAAATACAGTTTTTATTAGTAAAAATGTGTTAGCTGATATAACGAGTCACACAAAAAATAAAAGTTTATTCAAAACGCCAAAAACAAAAAAGAATTTTAAGCGCTGAAAAGTTTAAAAAACACTCACGCAAGCAATATTAAAAAGAAAATTACTAAACCCCTTTTATTGAGTTTACTTATTCAAGAACAATAAGTCCGGGCAGAAATAAATAAAAACTTGAACATAGTTGGTGACCGCACATAGTTCGGGTCACATCACAGATCAACTGATTGATTGATTATTTTTATTTGTAATAAATAAAATGTTGCATACGTGTACACAAGCCTTATCCTGACCCCAAAATTTGGGGTCGCCATGGTGTTCTTGTCTTTTAAAATACGTCGAAGGGTAGACCCGACTCCAATAGTTTCTTAATCTTAAAATTACTGTTTTTTATTTATTTAAGTAAAAAATGCTCTAATCGAGAAAAAAATTATGTTTATTGGGTTCTCCATGTGCCGAATGTGTGTCGAGACATAATGTGGCCGACCATACTCTGCCTACTGCTCTGATGAAAAGGCGCGACGGTTAGTTATTAGCTCCATGCAATGGCAATTAATCGTATAAAAGGGCGAATCCCTATAAATGGTCACCAACACCTAAAATGAACGTAGCCCAACCAAAAGCCGCCCACAAATATGATTTTTAGGGATTCACCTTGAGTATATTAAATGAATATCTACTTAGTTAGGTCTATCTCCAATTTAAAACAAAAATATGAATTTATCATTTTTAATTTTTTTATAATTTATCATTTGTTTTCTTTATTTGACTAGTTCAATTTTTTTACTCGGCCATCTAATACTATAACTAATCTCACGTCACTGTAAATTTACTGCGCTTATGATATCTCATCCTTCCTTTGGGCTGGGGGGGCTCTCTTGCACATGCAGGTGGTAGATCTCCCTCTCCCGGTCACTGAGGGGAGCAGGGGCCCCAGAGAGGGGGTCGCGGCCCTCCAGGGACTTGGGGAAGGCGATCACATCCCGGATTGAGCTAGCGTTACAAGCTATTGAGACTAGTCGGTCCAACCCTGAAAAATTTTTTTTTTTCAAATACATTCAATGTTTTATCACCATTAACTTTTACTTTGTTATACTTTGTATGCACATAAAGTGACAAATGATTTCCGAAAACATCTTGTAACTGATTTTTTTTAACATATTTTTGAGGTTTACAAAAGATTCACATTTGCTGCAACAAAGTTTTGCTCCATTAATTTTAGTATAGAAGATTTTTTGCTTAAAAACAAATTCTCATTATCCATTAACCTTAGACCCACTGGCTCTCGTCAGTAGGACTCTTGTGACGCATCAAAATAAACATATTATTGAAGTGTATTACTCACCATTTTCATAAAAACACGCAAAATATGGCTCTTTACAATATGTCCATATTGTAATCTTATATGATCAATATGTACAATAAAAACAAGATGAATTACCGAGTGCAATGCCTGCATGCGGGGGGCACCCGCTCTTTAGGGCATTCATAAAGTGCTCGAGGGGCCCCACGGGCAGCCCCAGCATGTTGAGCAGCTCTTGTTGCTGCCCGGAGCTGTGTACCCTCACGGAGCCGCCCCCAACCTCACTGCCGTTCATCACCAGGTCATAGGCCAGGCTATGGACCTGTAATAGGGGTTGATCAGTGATTGAAACAATCATTTGTATTCAATTAAATGGTTAGCATGGTCAGAACCTTAGAAGTCAGCATCAGTTTCTAAAATTACAATAGTTAATGAATTTTTCAATTGTCCCAAATACATTTTTTCACAGGGATTTTCTGAAAATGAATATTATGCTTTGTAAGAAAACTGCAATGAACTGATTTTATCACATGCTCACATACCTTGAATGGATCAGTTGTGAGGAGGTGTTCATCATCAGCGTTGGGCGCCGTGAAGGGATGATGGCAGGTCTCTATCTGCCCCTGGTTGCCTCGCAGGAAAAGGGGGAAGTCCACAACCCACAACGGGTGGTCTCCGCTTAACCTGTTCAGGACCTGACGTGATTCTAGATCTTCGGCTAGTCTTGTGCGTATGTCTCCCAAACATAAGCACTGAAAAAAAAAGTTACCAATGTGGGACAATTTTATGTATAAGAATATGTACATAACTATACACTATGTGTTTGAAGAACCGACAATGACGAGGTTTATAAAACTGGGACGGCTACACTGGGCAGAATATGTACCAAGAATGGAGAAAATATTGCAGTCTTAGGCATGTAACTGGAAGGAAATAGCAGAAGGGAAGGCGTTATAGGTACAAGGTTGTAGTGCCAATGATGACTGCCTACATAGCAATACAAGATATGTTGTTTTATCCAAGATTCTTTACTTTAGCTGCATAATTATCAAGATCAGCTTTTTTATCAGATTATCAGCTATTAACCTCAATATGTTTTTTTTAAATGCTGTAATGTTGTTAGTAATAGATTGAATAATTTACCATTTCTTCCTCTGGTCCATAAGCTAGGATCAGCAAATCGTCCTGAGATAACTCTAATTTGGCAGCAAGATTTCTCATCACATCTTCCCCGAGTACTGTATTTATTTTGGATGTGAACCATTTCTCCAACGAATCCTTTATCTTGATGACAAAACATTTAACTTTAGGGTGTGTTTCATCCGCATACAATTGCAACTGTTTCCTAAATGCAGGGGTTATGCCTGATGAAGTTCCTTTTCCTATTATAGCAGAACTATGTAAGCTTACGGGGAACCTTTGTTGAATATTGGCATTAATTTTCATTATATCGCTAACATCCTGGAGCTGAAATTGGGAAAACATTGCTTATTCATATATTTAACGCTTCTTTGGAATAAAGTATTATTTTCTTATTATTGAAAAAAAACATTCAAAATTATTAGAAAATTGATCTGTCGAACAGTGGCCATTTATGCACAAATTTAATTTAATTTTTTTTATATTTCAAAAGAAGTTAACACTTTTGTATGTCTCAGATTCCTTTTTCAAATTTGCCTACAAAGAAAGTGTAAGATCTGGACTTTTCTTCATATTTATTTATACATATATGTATTACCTCCAGACCATATGAGACATCAGGTTTATCTGACCCGTATCGAGATATTGCCTCTTGGTACGTGAGCCTCGGCAAGGTATCGGGCAGAGGTCGGGGCCAGCAGGCTTTCAGCAGTCCTTCCATCAGGCAGAGTATCTCCTCCCGCCCTGCAAAAGACATTTCCACATCCAGCTGCGTGAATTCTGGCTGCCGGTCACCCCGAATCGTTTCATCTCTGTTAATTAGTGTATAAAACGAATTAATACATTTACAATATTATAATATTCTTAACTGTGCGGATTCTCCAGAGATTTGGATTGAAAAACGTGACACCAAAGTATTTTAGAATAGTTCTCACCTATAACATCTGGCAACTTGGAAGTATCTGTCGATGGAACCAGCCATTAGCATTTGCTTGAATTGTTGAGGACTTTGTACAAGAGAATAGAACTGTCCTTTATGTCTCGTCGGTACAACAAATTCTTGAGCACCCTGAAAACACATGAATGGTTTTGTATTTGAATACACTAGCTTGTGCCGGAGAATAGAACACCAAAAACCCTATTTCATAAACAGATAAGAATGAATGTCAATTTGAAAATAATATACTACTACAAATTAAATTAAGAAGGTAGTCAAAGGTATTGCAATGAATGTTGATGCGAACACATTACTCATACAGATGGATGGTTTGCATTTAGAATTTTTCAAACATGTTATTCAACTTCAGAAAAGATAAAAGGCTATATCTCAGTGACGCTTCGCAAGGACATCGCTGTCGGAAGTATATACATATGCACCAATACACACAATTCTAAATATGTGTTATTTGCATCAACTATAATTGTGTGACCTATACAGCACCACAAATTGTCGAGAAATATGAACTTAAATGTACAGAAAATATTGTGATAGAAATGAAGGTTCTTTAAATTAAATAAGTTGTGCTAGTGAAGAATGTAATTAAAATTGCTAATTTACCCCGGGAGTGCGGCAAAAAAGTGTTGGGGTTTCCACTTCTACAAAGGAATGCTCGTCACAGAGGTATTTCCTCATTTTCATCAGCATGTCTGATCGGGTTCTCAGGTTGTACTGCATGTCAGGAAACCGGAGATCCACATATCTGTATAAATACACATAACCTACATTAGTTATATACACAAAAACTCTTTATGCCGGTGGTGACTTTTTCCTAATTTTCACAAATTACCACAACGATTGTCATCTTTAAAATAAATTATAGTTGATATGAAAATCGTTGTCTTTAAAATATGTGGCTCCTCTTTCTGGAAGGAAATACAGTAAAACTTCGGTTTCACGTTTCCCTTAATTGACGTTTTCCTGCTTTTTACGCCAAAATGTTGAAGTTCCTTTTCTTTCTCATACCAATATTCCTCCAATTTACGCTTTTAAAAAGTTTTACAAACCGACTCTACTTGAAATTATCACCAAAACCCAAAACTAGACTACCTGGTTGTGCCCTTTTCTACAAAGACAACATTATATTATTATACAACCATAATTATGCAGTGACAATCGGTTTAAAACCATCTTAACTAGATATGTTAAGTTGAAAACTGAGCAGTCATTATTTCTCACTCAGTTTATTTAATAACATTTTTAGTCTTTTTGATTTT
Source organism: Drusus annulatus (assembly GCA_022651775.1). Taxonomy (NCBI): domain Eukaryota; kingdom Metazoa; phylum Arthropoda; class Insecta; order Trichoptera; family Limnephilidae; genus Drusus; species Drusus annulatus. The sequence continues at coordinate 139,674 of JAGWCC010000284.1, forward strand.
TAAAAAATGTGTGATTGTGTACTTTTTTTCTTTTTATAACTAGAAACTTCAATGAAAAACTTCTAAGTTGCTCTTACTATCTGTCTACATATTCCCATTTCAAAAGCTTCTATCTTCCATGTTAGTGCTTGGTTTAGTGTCCAGGTTTTCAAGCCGTAAGAAATGATTGAATATGTACCTCAAGTGCATTGCAATATTACGGCCAAAATATATAGAGTTTATGGAGCAGGGTATCATAAAAAGAATTAAACATGCCTATGCTGTAGTCTAAGATGTTCCTTCGCTTTATTATATTTGCGCACCGCAAACGGCTGGAATGTGGCGGAGTTCAGCAGACGCAGACCAGCCACCACCAGCTCTACTTCCCCCGTGGCCTGTGAGGGGTTGGCAGTGCCCGGGGGGCGCACCATCACTTGGCCGGTCACTTCCAGCACGGACTCCAGAGGGATTGCGTCCAGATTGGGCACCTTGGAAATAAGCTGTGGGAGAAATTAACAGTTAATATTATTTTAAATAAAATGAAAGCAATAATTTTATATGCTATGACAAATTTAAAAAAATGTAATTACTACAATAGTCCCATCTACCTGAAGCCAGTGGGACTACGGCATCTCCAACACGGGGAATTTTGTGAGGCTGAAGAAAGTAGGGAGGGGAAGGAGATGGAAAGAGGTAGGTTGGGAAATACCTGGCTATTCAGATCTGGTCGCACAACGTGGGTAAGGTAATTTCAAGCAGCATTTTGATTCTGAATGGTGTTTTCTCACCAGAGCCATATTGAGGGTATGTATCACTATCTTGAACATGCTGAAAATACTTTACATATTATTTTATTTGGTTATAATATGTTAAATAACTTACATATGTAAATGTAATAAACATATTTTAATAAATAAAATAAAATTGCCCATGCCGGGTATCAAACCTGCAACCTCTGGAGCCAAGGACATCAACTACTCCACAGAGGTCATCAACACTTAGTTAGGCAAGGCCGATATTTGATAAACCAAGTGTTATAAAAATGATGGCCTCCAGTACTATTTTGATTGAAATATAAACCAATATCACCTTGTATTCCACCCCTTGTGCCTTTCCTGTTCTCCTATTCCCCCCACCCTATTTCACACAGATTTTCTACTCTGAGGATATTTGTAATTCTGATTTAAACACTAGCAAGTCCTATTTTCAGATATGTATCAGTATCTTAAAATAATAAATAGGATGAATCATACTAACATCATCTGGCACAAGGCACTGGGTTACCCCGTAAGCGTCTCTCAGGAGGAGGAAGCGCCCCATTCGGCGGTGCCCCAGCCAACCACACAGCCGCACGTGGCTGCCCGCGTGCTCCACCCGCAGCTGCCCACAGGTGTGGGAGCGCCAGCTGTTGGAGTTCACACCTTTTTCTTTGCCCTGGAAACATTAAACATAACATAATTTTTTTTAACTATTATTAATTTCATACTATTTATTATAGGAGTGGTTTGAATCAATATACAAATAAATCACATCTATTATAAGCCTCATTTCACTTATCTAAGGCCTTGTTGTTTAACCAATAGTATCGCTAAAACGGTAGTTAAAATCCGTAGTTATTCAGTTATTTGAACCAGAGTTACTACTGCAGATCTCTTAAAATTTAATACATTCTGATCTGTCAAACTTGAGAGATTTTAATGTTGTGACGAAGTTAAAAATATAAATGTTGGTTTAATTAACATTTTAACTATAGCACACTGTCAACAATCGGGTCTAAGATATTCTAGCTAACCCTTACGTTTAGCCTTATCTTTTATCTTATGAAAACTAATGAACCTAACCAAAACTAATTGATGTTTTAAAATATGGATACATCTATTTAATCAAATGTTATGACAAACCTCATTTATTTCTATCTCCTTTTGGGACGATGGAAGAGGAGAAGCAAGTGGATCTAAAATACACAGCGTTTCCACCAGGACCTCTATGCCTCCAGTCTCATTTTTCTGAAAGTAAAATACGTAATTCAAATCATAAAAATAAAAAATGTTCAATAAAATCATTACATTTTATCATCACGACCCTACATCCCGGGGTGACATTTAGCCTCCTCTACAAATAAAGTTCTTAGCTGGCTCTGGTCTCTAACCATTCTTCCCCAGTTTTTTGTTTTGTTTATGAGCTTTACGTCTTACATATAAGCTGTTTGCTTCTTTAACTTAATATTTTCATTATTTTTCTTCCTTTATCTCATAGAAACAACCATACTTTTAATAACAATACAGGCAATTTACTTCATAAAAATGGAATAGGTATTAAACTGCATAATTTAGAAGCATTTGAGATAAGAAAAGTCAAAAATAATATGTAATAGTAAAGTAATGATTTGTTAGTGAACAATCAAATAAATTTAAAGAAAAGCCCCACACTAAAGATGTTCCCCCTTTCTTCATTCCTTTACCTACCCCTTGTGCGGGTGCTCCGTCCTGTATTTTGCCTCAGTCTGTCTGTTTTAATAAAAGTATATAAACCATTGTAATCCATATTATACATAGATATTATTATACTGCCCCGATGAAACTATGTTGGTAGTGAAACTTGTTCAGCATTGGTATAAATAAAAGTGGTGTAAAATGAAGTAATATTTTCGATCGCAGAAGTCTTGTACAGGAAGCATTTGCCTTTTATTATTTTTAAAATATATAGCAAAATTTACTTACCATGTTAATACAACTATCTGGTCTTCGGGAAACTTTGCCTCTGACTTCGATAATGGATTCTGGCTTGATTTGAGATGCTATAGACTGAAGCTCTGGTTTCTAAAAGAAACACATTCATTGTTAATAAGTGAATCTGTTAATTAATCTTTAATTAATAAAATTAAAATCACAAGTCATTCAAAATAGAGGAATGCAAACAATATTGAATTGTAGTAGGTATAATAAGATAGTAAATATGCAGAAAAAATTATGTATGCTAAGCGTAAGACAATGTATGATTTATAATACTTAAATGTTTAGATTTAAGCATAAAAATAAGATGTTCTCGAAATACATATTTAAGAATGTAAACTTTAATTATGAAAATCCTTTTTAATAAATTTTATAACTAAATAAAAATATTCAACATAAAAATAATAATATTCAAGTTCTAGATACATTATGGTTAATAAAGATTTAAGTTTCATATGTCTTTATACAGGGCAACAGGTGATCATTAACATCAACTCCGAAGTTGGGCAACCAGCAAGACCCGTAGAACTGTTTCCACCTAAGAATACAATCAGCTTAATGTATGTGATAAGAGGTTTATACTTTGTGTTATACACTCATTGCTTAGGTGTGTTAGTGACTGTTACACGCTGACCAGACATGCACAGATGCGCGATGACTAATCAGTATACAAACTGTTACCCACACTAAGTCGATTGTATCCATTTACGGACACAGTTCACCTGATGCGAAATATTGAAGGATGTAATACAAAGCATAAAAGTTTATTTGACCACAGACAAGAATCGATAGACATGAACTAAAGCAAGATCTTCGTCTCGTTTCGCATGGCTGATTTCTAACGAGCTGGTGTAGACAAGGGGTCGCAAATCATGGAAAAAAGGATTTTCCAAGAATCAAAAGTACAAAATAGATATTAATATAATTTTCATACACTAGTGGGCAGCAGACACTGTATAGTTCCATGACCGTCTCGCAGATGAAGAAAGCGTGGTAGAGTGAGTGAATGAGACCACCCCAGCAAGGCGACATGAGTATTGGCATAGCCCTCGTTCAGGGCCCCACAGGTGGTGCTTCGGGCCTTCATGCGAGACTCCAAGTTCTTGCTGCCACCTGAAGAATAGAAATACCAAATAAAGGTGAGGTCTTTGAGGTGAAATTTCACAATTTAAGATTAAAATGGGGTTAAAAGAAATGTTATGAAGGCTCGGTTTATCAGTTTACTGGGAAATGTGATTCTTAGCTTGTTAGTATGGGTCTTAAGTGGAAAGATATTGTTTCGAAATTAAATACGCAATCAAGGATGTTAAAAGCGCGAGTGAAAAAAATTAAAGATGAACATAAAGAAATTTACTATTTGTCCATAAAGTAAGAAATTTGAAAAACTTTTATAAATATTTAATAAAAGAAAAAACTAAAAACTATTTGACCTGAAAATGAAAAAAAAAATTGGAAGAGAAGTCATGGCAAGCATCCAAAATTAAACATTTACAGCATTTAGCTAGGTTTAAAAAAAAGTTATTAAATTGACTTAGATCAGTACCAACCACATTTGATAAACTCTTCGGTGGTCAGAGCACTGAGCAGTGGAGCAGATGTGGACATGCTCCGGGACTGAGTGAGTCCTGTGTTGCTCTTTTTCGGTCGAGGAACTTCCCGGTTAACCTTCACTAAAAGGAACTCTTCCATCATCACTTCCACGTCACCCGTGTCCATTTTCTGTTAGAATTAATGACCTCGTGATTAGCAGAAACTACATCATATCCTTCACTTATTTTGTTTTTTGTAGGTTGTATTTATGGGAGAGATATATACCTCGTTTTTAGCACCTGGCGGCCGCTTACTCACATGACCGATAATGGACACATATGACTGAAGTGGTAAATTAGTGAAGCGTTTACTCAAATCTGATCTCTGAAATAAAACAATATATACATCATTTATTATTATTTAGATGGCCATAGAACATATTTGTAAGATCCTATATTCTGGATTGGCAGTTTTGTATTTGATTTCCAAAGTAACATAAAAATTATAAACAAAGGATAATTTCTCAGAATTTTTTTTTTTAATAATTATTATAAATACAAACAATTCTCTCCTTGGGAATAACGCATCATTTAAAAAAAAATGTAAAAATCAGCACAACTCGAAATGTAATTAAAAATAATATGAGATCAAATACAAATATTGGTTACTTCAGCGCTTGATTCGTATAATTAATTTTGTGCCTGATTTTTCGACATTCAATAGCTTTACCAAGATATCTAAATCATTTTTAGGCAAAATCAACATACATGTTCAGGCACCACCAGCTGTGTAGATCCATGACTGTCCCTTAGTTGGACAAACCTCCCTTGTCTGTGTTGCTGTACTCTCCCCACCAACTCTACGGTAGGCCCCACATAGTTCTCACGGAGTTCTCCACAGGTCACCCTCATGGGCCCCCCTCCCACCTGTCTCTTCCAGCCCCCATCACTCCCACTTCCATTGGTATAGTTCTTTAACGCATTCAACAGCACAGTTTCGTGTTCTTCTTGATAATTGTTGAAACAAGGGTTTACTTGGTTCTTTGGGTAGTCGTACATCTCCATAGATCTATTGTTGGCAGCCCTGCCCTGAATTTGCTGAAATGAATTGTTGAAACTCCCTCTGAAATGTGGGTTTCTTTGGTCCCCTCGGAATGGATGCATTGTTGTATTGGTGACTGGATTAATCGTTAAAACTGAATCGCTTTTACCATATAGAGGAGAGAAGGCTGTAAAATAATAAATACAATTCATTGATGATAATATTTTAAAATAGATCATAGGTCGGAGATAACTTTAAGTCTCAGGAAGGAGTAAATTGAAAATATTATTATAAAAACACTAAATAAATTTTAGGGGGTACCTGTATCTTTCGATGCAACTTGACTGCAATTTACTGAAATTGCCTTTTTTCCATTTTGAAATACTTTTCTGATATTGTCTGCACTCTGAAAAACATTTTATCACCTACTTATATTATATTCCAAAATAATTAAATGTCAAAATTGACGTGGAGAGAAAAATAAAGAAGATAAACAGCAGCTGAATGGTAGATGTAAGAAAACATACATTTGTACATAATAAATACACAAATTGTGTATTTATTTTGTACAAATTTCAAAAGTGTGTATTTATTATGTACAAATTTCACAGCTGAACGGTAAATGTAAGAAAACATACATTTGTACATAATAAATACAAAAAGATAAAAATAGGTTATAGCTTCACAATATTATGTTTGTTCAACATACCTGAAATGCAGAATGCAAATTTAAGTTTCTCGCATACATGACAAAACTACTACTTTTATAAATAAATTAATATATTTGAAGTTATACCAATATTTTTCCAAGCATGAGACAACCCACCACGATAAACGAGATAACATAAAATAATTCTATTGAAATGACATGAAATCTGGAAATGTCAAATTGCCGGCTAATGTCGATAGAAGCGTTGCCAGATCAAAAGATAGAAACTCCCTATCAAATAAATAAAAATCCCCAGAAATTTGAAAAACTCCCCAAATTTTAGGCACATTTGTGTAATACAATTTCATAGATCAAGTATTTTCTATTTTCGGTTGTCAGACAAGTCATAGATATTTCCAATCAGCATGTATCTGACAATCGCATTTTGAGCGTATTTTACCGGTAAACCTAAAAATGGTACAATATATTTATATTTTTTCTTAAAAAACGTGTGCGTATTTGATTAATCCGTTTATTTAATCGAAAATTTTCTTTACAGCTACCCTTATCTCTGTTGCGGACGGCTCAGAACCATCCCATGGTCAGTATAACCTGTAATTGTGTTGACAAGCATTAAAATTTTGACGTAAAATCTCTTTACAGGGGTAAATTAAACCTCATAGAGTAATTTTACCAAATTTCACATTAAAGGCTTCTGTTTTTAAGGCGCAACATTTTTTTGAATATCAGGTCCATTTTAAAGTGAAAATTTGTAATAAATTTCCCTAGAGTGGGCCATTTTTATTTACCTCATGTTAATAATACTTTACATTGTAGCTCGTGGAGTTGAAGAATGGTGAAACATACAATGGACATTTAGTGAGCTGCGATAATTGGATGAATATTAACTTGAGAGAAGTTATCTGTACGTCTCGAGTAAGTTGTATATTTTTTTGGAATATGTACCTTGATTTTGTCGTTATAAGCGAAAAAGAATATAAATGGTTGCTATTAACTTCACGTTTCAGTCAGCACTGCAAATATTCCTAATTTAGGTATCAAATACACAAAATATCTCCAACTTACCAATGGTATGTTATTCTGCCTTACTTCAAATTCACATACTTATTTTTGCATGTACTCACTGCAAAACACGACATTTTAATGGAGTAAGGTTGAAAATCTACTGATATAACGGATTTCTGTATTTGAAATTTAATGGAAGATACCCCTTACTTTTCCCCTTGGCAAGTCAAGTTATTACATCCTGTTATTTTTGACAACTAGTATTTAAATATTTAATATATGTTCGTGTTTAAATCTAAGTAGAGTTTTTAAGGTAATTTTAGCTACAGTTTTTTCTTTGTTATTTTAATCATCTCATAAAAAAATGAGTAGAGCGTTTTAAAGTATTTTTATGGCAATTTAAGCTGTATTTTTGTTGTTGTATCTTATAGCCTTGTAAAGTGCCCTTTAGATGATATTTCACAAAATTGGTTCCATATAAATTATCCAAGTATTCTTATTATTATGTTATCTATGGGTTTCATTCATGAACACAGGATGGAGACAAGTTCTGGAGAATGCCCGAATGCTACATCAGAGGCAGCACCATCAAGTACCTACGCATACCCGATGAGGTCATTGATATGGTGAAGGAGGAAACGCAGGTGAAGGCCCGCGGCCGGGGGGAGATGAAGGGAAGGGGGGGTGGGCAGAACCAAAGGCAGAACAGGGGAGGACAAAGAGGTACCTATCTGAAAAAAATATCTCATTGGATTTTTAAAGTAAAAACAACGATTTCATATTCGCACCGCCAATAGTACTATGTTTTTACTTTTACCGCAATATCCATGGTCAATAGAAAGAGTAGTATAAATACATAACTAATAATTTGTAATTGTACAGGAGAACCATTTCAATATTAACACTAAGCATGAAGTGTTTCGAGCTCCTTCACATTTGATGATATTACAAATCATCGATCAGCGCCATTTAGATTTTTTGACATTTGAATGTTCCCCGCTAAACGCCGATTCTTGCCCCATTCAAGCGTAGAAGCATGACCGTAATGCTTGACAACTCACTATTTAAATGTCAAAAATCCAAAATCCCGATCAACGATCAGTCGTTGATTTGATGGTCATCAACTGTGATGGTGTTTAAAATACTTTAAAGTGTGAATTTTGATAAAGTGTTCTTAATTTGTTGATAAAAATACTGTATACTACTCTTTCCAATGGCCATAGGTATGCCGCTTTGGGCTTCTTTCCATTATGTCCATCATCTGCTCTGGTGATGAACACCGCAAGGTTGTCTGGAACATTGGCTCAAGATGGAGGAGGAAGTGCAACACAACTTTTTCTTACATAAGCCAAACATAAAGTAAAAATGCATTCAAAGAATGTAATTTTTTTTACTTTCTAATGTTTCTAAATTTAAAAAATGTTGATTTATCCTTTATGAAAGTACGCACTGAACAAAAAATTCCCAGAAGTGTGATCTATACTGATTTGAAATTTGAAGTAATGTCGCCAATTTACATAAGACCTTTCTACTCCTAGGCCCAAGAAAGGTTGAAAATTGTTTTATGTTTTTATTTTTTTTAAGAAAGAATTTCAATATCAATTGAAGTAAGATAAATTGACCTTACTTCGGGCACACATACACTCCCACAGCACACTTTGCTATCGGTTTATCTGTCACTTGTCAAGTTGTTCAGTCAATCAACTTATCCTGCAACTCTGACCAAAAATGCTTTAGTGCATAACAAAAACAATCGGTGTATTGGTTTACCAGAAAGATAGTTAATACTGAACAATGCAAATAAGATCTGTTGGTTGAGCGGTTCAAAGCGTTGGATTCTGACTCAGGCATTGCGGTTTCAATCCTCTACTAGCTAAGTCCTCCATCATTGCTCAAGCAACATTTATCACCTATTACGATGGCAGTAGGAGGAATTTAAATATTTTCAAGCTATTGACCTGGGATTGTTTGTTTTTCTTTTTAAGAAAATGTAAAACAATACATTTTGTTTTTATTATATTTTCTTTTCTTTTATATATCTTCTATATTTTCTTTTATTTTTAATTTAAATTGTTTTATCTATTGTTTTATCATGTAATTCAAAAAATGTCCTCCACATCACAGGTGAACTCCTAGCGTGGAGGACAATGTATATAAAATATTGTAAATAAACATAAAGTTAAGTAAATAAAAAAATACATTCCTTATACTGATTGTGTTTTCTTAATCTCTAGGTGCATTTGGCGGCGGAAGAGGTAGTAGACCCGCCCCCCTGGGACGTGGTGGCGGGGGCGGCCAAGGAGGAGGTGGCCATGGCGGAGGGGGACACGGGGGTGGAGGTGGCGGCGGAGGGGGAGGAGGTGGCCAGGGAGGTGGCGGAGGAGGGGGCGGCGGGGGACACAACAGAAACCAAGGAAACAAATCAAAACCCAAACCATAATCACCACAACTTATTTATCATCCCCTCTTTTTTACTAGGACTTAAGAAAAATATATTTAAGACCAGATTTTTGTTTTTGTTTCATTTATCCTTCTTACATTGCATTTTGACAATTGTCAATGGCTTATATTTAACCAAGCACCAAATTAATAGCAATTTGTTGCCCAAACATTTGCCACCAAAAATAATATTTTAGCAACAATTTATTTATAGATTACTGATTCCCCAGAATAATATTTTGGATATGTAGATATTACATATCTACATTATCCAATCCGAAATCATATTAGGCAAAATATGAACACCAGCCTCAAATTTCATGTTTGTCAAATAGATTTCAACACTCTTCCTTGTTATTTGGTTTATGCTTTCAGATTTAGCAGGTTCATTGAATTTGAATTAATGCTGATATCACCAATTTATTGCATTTCGTATCAAATTTATTTGTTTTTTACAATAAACGCCACAAGGTTATTTAATGTTCAATAAATTGAAGCATAGTTGACCTTGTGCGTTGTGAATTTCTATGTACAAATCAATATAACACAATTAACATACTATGAATAAAATAATGTGAAACTTGCTACAGCATACAATTATTAAATAATTTTAAAACGAAATAGTGGCCAAGTTTAGTGGTGGTGATCTTTCTTTACGTAGCGAAGTCCGCAATATCCACAAGAATGGTTTCCTGGCTTGTCCTGCAAAGAAATAGTGCAAACAAAAGAATCATTAAACAAAAGTTTAAAAATTAATCCCAAGTATTTTAATAATATACTGCTGATGAACCATTTTCGTAAAGTTCATAAAACTGAAAATCAACACCCAGCAGAATCTATTTAGTATTCACATATAAAATCAATATTTGTTTTCATGGGAAAATCCCCTCAAGGGCGCTTAATAATTTAAGATTATAAATGCACTGTTTCAAATATGTATATCAACTTCTGTATTATTTTATTTGCTCTAAAGATGTGAAGCTCAGAGACTTGCAAAGAAAGCCCAAACATCAAACTAGTTGAAAACCAAAAAATTAAATGTGAACAAAACAAAAGTATTTATTAATATTTAACGTTCACAAAGATATTCGATTTAAAAATTAATTTAATTTTTAATTTAGTGACCAGATCTGAGACAGAAGAAAATCGAAACTGGTAATATCTTGAATCAAAATGTAAAGGCCATCTACAAAAATAACTTACAAAAATGGTACTACAGCTGTGAAATATTGATAAATAGAAGTGTCATGGTAGCAAAAATATCAATTACCAGATTAATGAATACTCTGGGGTGTCCTTCAGGCCCGCTGCCTCCGTCGCACCATACTACCCTCTCCTTGCTTTCTATCGGGGGCACCTCTGCAATGAGGTTGATGGCCCACTGGGGGTTCACTTGCTTGGGAGCCCGATCGAACCTGACCATCCTGTAGTCATCGGAATCCCATTTCTGAAAGTAAAATACTACATTTTATAGATTTTTTCAACTCAAAGTAAGCCCAATCAGTAAACGTACGAATATAAGGGTTCAAATTATCATCATTTCTCTGTATGAACAATTTACATTTTCTAGCTTAGTATTATGTAAGTCTAACTGTCAATATTATGGATGATTAGAGCAATCTGGGACTTATATGGGTGGGGGTGGCAATTAAAAAGACAACTAAAAATATATTTGTTAAAGCTTATAATATACAAAAGCTTTGACTAAAAAGGTTTTAACCTGCCCAGTGTGAGTTGCTTTATCTTCTGGTTTACCAGCCACAGTTCGCACAGACATTAATGGACGAGCATTTTTGAATTTATTTAAAATAATGACGCTCCTCGAGAATGACATTTTAATAAATTCCTGTAATTCAGAAGTAAAACGAAAAATCACCCCTTGAAAGAAATTGGTTATAAATACTGAAAATATTTTTTTAGTTCGAACTGTCAGGAGAACAAGGATTCTTCTAAATAAGCATACTTATCAATATTGTATTTCTTGAGTTTAGTACTTACTTTATTATAACGAAGAGTATAAAATGCTCCATACAGCACCAGACATCAGCAAATTTTAGAAATCCGTTATTTCGTATTTTTTGACCTATAATATAAATCAAAAAGATTTAATTTAATTTAAAGAGCTTTTAATTAAGAACCGTTCTCTAATAAATACAATTGTAATAATAAAAAATAGAATATAAATGCATTGTCGTGAATGGCACGCTTATATTAATTTATTACGGTTATGTTGGTTAAACTGTTAAATGTGTAGCTGTTTCGAACATCGTTAAATAGTATTTCCGGCAAATGCCAAATTCAATGTACCGATCGTCGAGATACCAGGTCTACATATGTACAGTGTACGCACGTAAACCTAAACCACACAGGACAGTGCGAACAAGTCAAAGGTTGCAGGATCCTGGCTTTCAACGGAGACATTAAAATTGAAATATTTGTACCTAGCAGCAAAACAGGTATGTGTTTAATTTTGAAGTGCACATGTAAAGTTTAACCATCACATCGTATAGACCAATGAATGATTACATCCGGTTAGCATCGCCATTTTATTCATTCTTTATCTTCACACGATTTATTAGGCGAAGGCCCACTTTGGATGTCTTCGGTTTAAACGTAATCGTCTATTTGTGCTTATATTATATACATCCCGTATCACTTTTCGGCGAGACGTTCATATTACAGATTCGAGTTTTTATCTTCACATTGTTTCCCTGGCCCCGTACTATCAGGTAAAACAAAATCCGTCAGAATATTTGTTTTTAATTCATCCGAATTTCAAATATTCCATATCTTTAAACTATAAAGGCCACTATAAAAAGTTGAATTCAAAATAGTTGTATATCCGTAAAGCCCCACCGTAGCCGCTTACTAGGTAAAAAAGATTATCTTCTCATGCATGCACCTCTAATCACAGTTGACACAGGAAGATGGGGAAATATACCCCGGCACTTTTTAATTTTTCTACAATACGATATATATAGTTGCATATCCTTACATGATACTAAATACATGTCATTTTTTTTCTTAGTCAGCTAACAATCTATTATATTTTCCACTATGTGGGCAATTGCAGTTATCTTTTAGATTCTTTGTTATATATCTTGATACATAAATAATCTTGAATGTATTGCCGATCCCTTGGAAATATTTCTGTAATGATATTTTTCAGTTTCACACTCCACATTATGTATATATTATGAACTATTCAGACGAGTGATTGGTTTTCACGTAGTTTATCGTTTTTATTAAATTTTTATCTAAAGCCAAACGAAACTGAAACTGCCTATTGATTATGAATGATTTTTTTCAAATAACCATCGAAATTTAATGGTTGTCACCTTACACACATTCATTGTCATGGGTTTATTCACTATTATTTTCATCAAATGTTTTATTTTTTTATGTGTTTTCCCGTAATTATGCTCTCACAGATTTCCCTTATAAGTATTAACAACTATCGGGATCTGTGTTTTTTTTCCTGCTTTTCAAGACTGTTCGGTTCATAAAAACTTCATGTCTACCAAACCAGGAAAAATCTTCATGGATAACTGTAATTATATCAAAGTAGTATAGTCCCTGTTATTTTTAACTGCCTGCTTGTTAGTCTTTTCACATCCACTGTCTTTTGTGTGGGTTGGTAATAACCATGTACATCTAAAAACTAGAGAAAGGTGTGCTTATGCAATCAACTGATGTTAATGAAAACCCCCAAATAGTTCTGATCTGACTTCATCCCACGTTAAGGTTTTCCCACATTCATTTTTATATCAGGCACTAGGCATGTGAAAAATTCCTCCAGCTTTGTTATCCACACTTTTTCTAAACGACTTAATATCTCTTATATTTCCGAATAGTGATAATGTTATTTTTTTTGCAGCGATGGCAGAAGATTTGGACGTAGAAGCCATGTTGGAGGCGCCATACAAAAAGGTCAGTTCTCCACAATAACTTATTTGAAACCTGCATCTCGCCCCTAGCTCTTGTATTCATGGCTCGACATTTGAATGAGCGCTGTCTATTAGTTCATAAGAACCACACATGGCATCACCCCCGACATTGAATTAAACCTCATTCTATGCAACCTTTATATAATATAATCAAATGACATTTGGTCTCCTTTCTTTATATTTATAGAACTTTGTGCAATTAGTCGAGGTTGCTTCACCTGGCAGACACAGAAGGAGAGGTACTGATTATTGAACAATTTTATATTCTTTTTTTTCATTAATTATATTCCACTCACACCCCAGCTGTATTTAATTTGCTTAAAACTCTATTTTAAAGTCAATTTATTTGTCTACTGAAGCTAATTTAAATATTTTCTAAAATCAACCACATGCACTGAGCTCGTTGGATTACGAATCAGACTAAGATTTGAATTACTCCCACTCCGAAATGCTTTTGCAGTTCAATCAACTTTGAACCCTGTTTTTTTTAAATTGTAAAACAGAAATGAACACAAAAGGCTTGAGAACCTCCTATCCATCACAGTCCTATTTGAATTGGACTGTTAGTTTGTTGCAAGCAAGTAAAGCAAGCAACCTCACTGGTGTGGTGAGAGAAAGTGTGTGAACGTCGCAGTGGTTGACATGGTAACGTTTCTGTTCAGGCGGTTCGGGCAGCAGACCGGCTCCTGGTGGGACTCCTCCGCTCCGTGACGCAGACTATTCCCATTTCTCCCTCCCTCATCTCATTTGATCTTATGATACTTATAGGTTCTCTTGCCATATCATGCTCTTTGTTTGTGCCAACAGTGTAAGCAAAGGTGATTATTCATTTTCATGATTTATAAACAAAACCTACCCCTTTTTTAAACATATACATAGTTATCTATTCTAATTTTTAAATACATACATGCATTTCAAAACAATGGGTAATACTTTTTAAACTTTCAATCATTGACAAAGATTATTTTGTTTGCAGCCAATCTTTTGATATCTTGCAAATATTGCTTGTTTTAATATTCTGGAAGGATTAGAGTAATTTACAAATGTTGTAATAACATGTGGCTGACGGATGTATCTTTTGCAGAAGTATTGCGGTGGCTGTGTCCCCCCTCTAGACAGGTGGTGAAGGGTAAGTGTCGCCCTCCCTCCCACATTGCCATGCGCCATGTTAGCTGTTCAATCAACACCACGGTGGACTTCCACGGTCTTCCGCCGTCTGCCCTAGCCCGGTCCACATTGCATACAACCTAACCCAACACGCTACTCTACTTCTATCCGAGGCTCAACTTATACAGCACAATCTACTTGGGATGTTACTCAATCAATAAGACAATAGCCCTAATAACTGGTTTAGTATTAATAGTCTTTACTTATTAAAGTATAAACATTCTAAGTAGGTTGCTCTGTGCTGGTAGAGCTCCAAGTTGGGCAATGTATGTGACCAGGTCAGGTTGAAAGCTAAACATGAGTAGTGAACTAATATGTTTTGATTTTTGTTGCCGTGTTGTTTGCTGGGTGGTCCTACTTTGCCTGCTTTGTGTGACAGGATGATCACTACTCCTCATCCTCCAAGCACCGCTACGACAAGCACGCAGACAAGCACAAACACTCGGATCGATCCAAAGATGCCTCCAAAAGATCTGGGTGCGTACCATATATTACAATATCATTCATCTATGAATAGCTCTAATAGAAACTTCGATTATATTATTTGTACGATCCAAATGACAATGTTTTCGCATGTGTAGACTCAATTTTAGTTTAGGAGGTATTCAAAACTAATTAGGAAATTTATAAAGTGTTGTGAGATATCAATATCAATTTTCACACCAGCCAAGTAATTTAGTAATTACATTATACAAAAATTCTCAAAATTAATTGATGTTTAAGAGCTTAAGCTTTATACCTTGCAATTTCACCAATGAGATTTAACAATTGCAGGCGGTCAAGAGATGCGCGGAGATCCCGGGAACGCAGCCGCAGTCGCCGAGTGTCCAGGGAAAGAGAAGAGAGACCATCAGACCGAAGAGAGAAGGAAAGGGAAAGAGAGAGAGATGACAGACCTAGAGAAAAAGACAGGGAGAGAGAAAAAGATAAAATTAGAGAGAAAGAGGTAGAAATCAAACGAAAACCCCGCAGCCGATCAAAGTAAGTGCAAGAATTTAATTACAGTTTATTTACCGCATATGCTAGTAGACCCAATTGATTTGAAACATAAATTCTTTTGGGGGGATTCAAAATATGCAATATAAAATAATTTTTTTTGGAGGTTGTTACAATTTGATTTATATTTGTAACACTTGAATTAAAATTAACATTTTTTTCATGAGCTTATCCAAACCCTTTTATTTTTATATTTAGAACAGAATGCATTACAGTGAAGCGCACTTAGAAAGTTCTCATATAAGACGTTTTCATGCTTAAGTTTTGTTTTTCGGTCCGTTAACCCCTAGGAGAGCCAGGTGATATTTCGAAAATATCTCAAAGCCATAAAATTGAAGATTATATTTGAATGAATACACATGCTTCTATAACACTACAAATTGCAGTTCACTTTAAGGTAGTCATAATTTCATTGGACTGCTATTGTAGTTTGTCGGTATCTAGGGATTAAAGACTGAAATGCAAAAATGGCCCAAATATTCCCACCAGTATTTCTTAGATAGGTTTTTTTTTCGGTCACTTAAAAAAAACTTTAAAAAATAGTTTCACTGTTCGTACAGATTCTAATATTTTTAAAGAAAATTTTGATTTTTCAACTAGAAAGATTTTCTCATTTTAAGACAGAAAATTAGTTTGAAGTATGGGAAAGCAATTTAGTCTGCTCTGGAAACCCCAGAATTATCAGTTAATATCAAAAATTCAATCACTAATCAAAGATACCAAAGTCCGTACATGCAACATTCTGAGATAATCTCAGAAAACTTTTCATTTATCGAAATAATCAAGCATTCAACATGGAAATATCTTTTTACTAAATTGAGTAACCAGGTGCGAATGACCATTCTCATTCCCCGAATTGGGGATGTCCCTGTCCCGCTAGCTCTGAGTAGATTAGTGACGAATGTCACCATACCATACTAATGTTCCTATTTTCAGATCGCAAGAGTTTCCCCGGCGCGGTGGTCCCCCGGTACCACTGCCCTCCGCCGCCGACGACCTGGCCCCCGAGGAGCGGGACGAGCGCACCGTTTTCTGCATGCAGCTCTCCCAGCGCATCCGCGCCCGTGACCTCGAAGAGTTCTTCTCCGCTGTGGGCAAGGTGCGCGATGTGCGCCTCATCACCTGCAACAAGACGCGCCGTTTCAAAGGAATCTCCTACATTGAATTCAAAGACACGGAAAGTGTACCACTGGTAAGTTTTTATTGTATTCAAAAAGATGATTCAAAGATGCCTCAACGCTGGTAAAAATATCATTCTGTTAAATAGAAAACTTCTTATGCTTAAACCTTCTATTTCGGTTTTACTGTAATGTCAAAAATTATTATCATCCTTATTCACTTCAGGAATCATAATATCCCAAATGCTAGTAGACCGAATTAATGTTTATCAATACCAATTAATATTTTTTTGGGGGAATTCAATGTGAAATCTTTTTTGGAGGTTACAGTGAAACTCTCATAAGGTTTTCTAAGAGACCAGAAAAAAAACTTCCTATGTTGGAAAACCATTCTGTCAAATGATATGGGATTATTTGTATCATTTTTGCATTTCAGTTTTCAAGTGACCGAAAAAAATATTGGTAACTTTATAAGCAAGTTTCACTGTATTAATAAATATAATTAAAACACTTGAACATTATTTTAAATCCAAATGAAGTGCTGTTGGTGGAGTGTCACCCATGTTATTAACTTTTCAGTTCCTGATAGCTACATATTTATAAATTGTAGCAATATCTATTTTCATACCAGTGAATTAATATTACAACCAAATGCAAATTCTTAAGAATTGTGTGAATATTATAAACTAATAAATACAACATTTTTTCAGGCACTCGGACTGACTGGCCAAAAGCTCTTAGGCGTCCCTATCATAGTCCAACACACCCAGGGGGAGAAGAACCGCATGGGAAACTCCCTGCCAAACCTTGCACCAAAGAACAACACGGGCCCAACCAGGCTGTATGTGGGCTCGCTCCACTTTAACATCACAGAAGACATGCTGAGAGGAATCTTCGAACCCTTTGGCAAGATAGACAACATCCAGCTCATTACGGACCCAGAATCAGGAAAATCAAAAGGCTATGGATTCTTAACAGTGAGTATTTACTTTTACCTTATTACTATATCAAATTAATGCCTGCATATGCTAGTAGACCCAACTAATGTTAAACATACATTCTTTTGGGGGGATTCAAAATATGCAATATAAAATTATTTCAATTAAGTTGTTATAATTTTAAATATTTATAACACTCAAATTGAATTGAACATTTCATTTATAAGCTAATCCAAGTTGCTCACGTGTTGAGTGTTGTAATGGTGATTCCCATTGATGTATTGAAAAAAAAAAAAGGAATGCCACACTTTTTTTTTTTCAAAATACATTCCGACTTATGTATGTAGCAGTGGATTATTTTAGGGCATTATTAGCCGCGTATTAATGAAATTTGATTAGCAATAACATATTCCACTATATATAACACTATCCCTTTTTTAATCTAGTACACAAGTAAGTCTCCTTGATTCATAAAGTGTGTACCTATCATTTTGTTTCTACTTGATATGGTTTTATTATATAAACGCCCGGGTTGTCTGTAATATTTTTTTCTAAACTAATTAGTGATATTTTTCTTCTGTTTAGTTCCACCATGCGGCCGATGCCAAGAAAGCGCTAGAGCAGCTCAACGGCTTTGAGCTGGCGGGCCGGCCCATGAAGGTTGGCAACGTGACAGAGCGACTGGAGGCGGGCGCTGCGCACCACCGCTTTGACACGGACGAGCTGGACAGGGCCGGCATCGACCTCGGGGCCACGGGCCGACTCCAGCTCATGTTCAAGCTGGCCGAGGGCACTGGCTTCCAGGTACTTGGTCTTTGTCTTGTCTTGATGTTTTATATAATTACTGCATATGCTAGTAGACCCAAATTATTTTGACTATCAATTTTTTGGGGGGATTCAAAATATGCTATAATAAATCATTTTTATTGGAGGTTGTTACAGTGTAAAATAACTGTAACACTTGAATAAAATGGACACTTTTGTCAAGCTCGTGTTTGATTAAATTTAATGGAACACATACTGTTGATATAAAAATAAATGCAATTTTGTTGAAATCTCATTCATATTGCATCTTGTAACGTCATCAGCGAGCTAGTACTTTTCAACTCCTTTCTAAATAAATTATCAAATAGATAGAATTTAATCTGTTCCAGTGTGTTGTTATATTTGTTGTGTATTTCAGGTGCCCCCAGCGGCTGCCTCAGTGCTCCTGGGTGCAGGGCTCACCGCCCCCCAGCCACAAGTTTGCCCCCCCATTGCTACCCAGTGCTTCATGCTCAATAACATGTTTGAGCCTGCCGCGTAAGTTGATACTGATATAATGACAATATTTCTTCCATATTTTCTAGTAGACCAGATAGAAAGCTTATAATATAAAACCATCACATTTTAAGATGGCCAAGAGTCCCAACTGTCATTTCATTGTATAAAATCCATATTAACATGATTGTGGTATTCACAGGGAACTGAACCCCAGCTGGGATACAGAGATCCGGGACGATGTCATTGAAGAATGCAACAAGCACGGCGGAGTTTTACACGTGTACGTGGACAAGGCGTCCCCGCAAGGCAATGTATACGTTAAATGTCCCGCCATCACAACTGCCGTGGCATCAGTCAACTCACTGCACGGGCGCTGGTTCGCCGGGCGCGTCATCACGGCGGCCTACGTCCCTCTAGTCAACTACCACTCCCTCTTCCCTGACGCCATGACCTCCCTCTCCCTCCTCATCCCCACCAGAAGAGCATGAGCACCACACACCCGCCCAATACATCCTAACATTTGTTAATATTTTTTAATGTATTGCCATTTGGACACTATGCAAGTGTGTAGGGTTGTTACCCTGAGTGTAGTTTGTTTACAACATTACACAGCGTTGATGTATTTCTGAAGTAATTGGTGTCACTTGAGCATCTGTTTGTAAATGGAGAATTCGGTGGTACACCCTCTTGGCACGTTTTAATCTACATGTGTGTTGATTTATCCTGTGATTCCATCAAATGTTTATTCTTGTTGAACAATATTGTTCACTTTTATTTTATCGTTTATCTTTCGATCTTGTTCCAATGATATACCGAAATAGAGTGCCTTTAGCATAATAATTCATATTTCTTCAATTGAAACATAATAATACCTCGTCTAAAATTTGGTTTGTAGTTTCATTATTAAATAAGTATTATGAGATCTTAGTATTTTATACCCAGGATCTTACTGTGATTCAAGCGTTCTTATAAGCTAGACAGACTGTTGAAATATTCTTTGAGCAATGTTTGAACATGCATAGGAAGAAGACCATGATGAAATTGTTTATTTCAAGAATAATAAATTCCTACTTGTAAATAAAATGCAATAATAAAATATATGGTTTACATATAAATTGGAGTATCAATCAAGTGCATTAGCATTTAATGACAAAATTATTTAATGGTTATTTCTTTAAAAAATAAAATAATCCCTACTACAAATAAATGTGTACTCATTTTATTCCATGAATCCTGTTAAGAATTTCAAATGTACAAATATCCTCACTCTTTACTTCTAGAACTCTAAATGGAGAATTATGTGGTAGATTCTCAAAGATTCTGGAATTATGGAAAAAAAATAAGTAAAGGAAGTGAAGAAGTAATTTGGACAGTGGAGAATTCCAGAGATGACGGAGAACCTGCACAGGAAAAGGTTAAATATATCTCCAAATGCGGGGTGACGAGTAAGCTCAGGTCGTAGAAATGAGAGACTTATAAAAATATCCCAAATGCATTCAACCAAAAATGATAAGTAGTGTTTTTTTTTAAATTCATCTAATAGATTATTTTTCCTGTATTGCCAACCTTTGGTGTAGATTTGTGATAATTTCATTGAACTAAAATCAATGGCCTATTAGAGTTGGTGTCTACTTTTCTGTGTTGAAGTCCCTTATGGAAGAAGAACAGGAGCTTTGCATTACTATGAATCGACTTCCTCATAACGGAGTATTGTTATGATTTTAACCAAGCACCATCTGAGCATCTTTATATATTTTATTTTATATAATTTAATTGAATTAAATTTAATATAATTATTATTGAGTTCTGCTATTTTCAGTTTTTTATTTTTATTGACAGCTGTTTCGGCGTTTAAGGCCATTGTCAAACTGTCTTAAACGCTGATATCATTTGGATTAAAAGCATCGACAATATAGTTTTAAAACTGCCCAAAAATGGATACCTTAAACGCCGAAACAGCTGTCACTAAAAATAAAAAACTGAAAATAGCAGAACTCAATAATAATTATATTAAATTTAATTCAATTAAATTATATAAAAATTAAAATGGAGTTCTACAAATTGAACACAAAAACTATAAATACATCTTTATATTGTTTAATGAATGAAGAGGTTGTCTGGACGATTGAAAGGGTTTGTTTTTATTTCATTAAGAATCAAACATTCTGCTGTGAACACTAAATACTGAAAATATAAGGAGATAGTTGAATAATTCGGATTCGTCAGTTGTATATTATTATTTGTGTTCAGTCTTTTAATTTCTTTTAAATACTTTTTGAAATGTGCTGTTATTGGAATGTGTAATCTTTTGTTTTGTTGTTCTTTATTTTAAAAGTATGTAGTATATTTGTTTATAAATATTCCCTCGTTTTGTTTTATTTGCCATTCCAGTACCCTGAAAAAAACCCCGGGAATAATAACATTAAAAGTAGGAACTAATTAAAATAATTTATTTTTTTCGACAGTTCTCTTACAGGTGGCAACACTTTTATCGTGATGTGCTGACGTTTCTGCGACGTGTAGCGGTTTTGGTTTTTTTTCTTCGTACGGCGCTTTCTACGTGTGTCTTTCGTCAGTCTCCATCAAAACCGATCATATTCTCGACTAAAATATATTGAAAATGGTAAGTGAATACTTCAATTATGTATGTTTATTATAGTAACTAACGATTAATTACTACGTATTGCATAGTCAGACTTATGTATCTATATATTCCCAGGTATTCATTTTGGCTATTTAAAATTACGTTCCTTTGACAGATTTAAAATGAACCGATTCCCTTTTCTACGGCATGTTTAGCCAGATAAGTTATTTTAATATGAAAACTTATCTCGAGACCCATAATTGTATAATATTTAAATAATCTTTCTCTTTTAATTTAAAAGTATCCAACTTGCAAGTTGACACCATTGAACCTTATGCATCATTGAATCGTTCTTTTGTGCATTCTATCCATTAAATGATACTCGTTTTATAAAATGCCTTATATTTTATTTTTTCCCAGACCTAATAAATCTTGTGGCTAAATTAGGCAATTTTTTTATAAACCCCAATATGTTTCGGAAATCCTGTGTTTTCTAGGTGCTTCTTTCCTTTTTGGGTTTAATTTGAATACTTTCTAAATGTTTGTAGTCAAATAAAACCACCGAAATAATTTTTACTAATTTCTATCTCAACAATCCATAACAATTTAAGAACATCACTTTGCGAATAACAATCCCTTCACCAAAATTACACCTTGTGAAATAAGTATTTCGGTTCAGTGCAATGGTATTTCTGGCTCATTGAATATTTTGTACAAAGCATATAGCGATAATGTCCATTACTTAAATTGCAATAATACATTTGATTTGATTACGAAGCAAAACTTTCCCACCTCAAAAAGACAGTCTATAAAAACAACTAAATATTTAAATTATTTCTAAACAATGGTGAATATGCAAACTTAAAATTACGCATTTAAAAATTATTATTAAAACATCCCAAATTGACTATTAACAACACAGCCATTTTTCTTAAATTTTGGGGCACTACAATATCTGATTTGTTTTTAAATAATTAGCTTAGGTTGGATAGTTTTTGGTTGTCTTAAAAATGCATTCTTCATAGTAATTTAATTGAAAGAAACAGTTTTCGAAATAATAAATCAGAAATAAGTAAAAAAAAATAGTCATTTGTGTAAATACATCACTGCATAATATATGTTATGCCAATGTTGTGTTGGATAATTGGCACAGTGGAATATTCAAAGATAAATTGAGTAGGGATTAGAAAAGCAACTAGGAGCTTCAGTCAGCAATATTGTTATTTTGCAATGCTTCAAATATCCGTAACCCTGCAAGTCATAAAACTATTTCAATTGACTCTGTCATAAATTAATCAACAAAATCATTCTCATTAATTATAATACCTGCTATTAAAACGCCATCATATTCTGTTTTCAATAAATACTTTAATCTTCTTCTGGTGCCCTGTCTATCGGCTTTTGGCTACCATCACGGCAATCTTCACCCCGCAGGCTACAGCCCGACACAACTCAGCTGAACTGCACTATTATATCTGTCCACCATAACTCAGGACAGAAAATACACACAAGATGTAAACCACACTGTAAACATGTGTTTAATATATCAATATATTTTTTTAAATTCCAGCCTGTTTCACCGAGTGCGACGTCCGTGGGCGCAGGAGGCTCACGTTCCCCGAGCAAGGCGGGCGCCCCGCGAGTGCCCTCCGCAGGAACGGCGCGCCAGCGCAAGGCTGCCCCTGCAACCAGTGCGCGCAACCGCAACACTGGAACCTCCTCCGGAGGCATGTGGAGATTCTACACTGATGACTCCCCCGGAATCAAAGTGTAAGGCATTCTAATATAGCTATACATCATGCTTGTTAGTTCTGCTGTCTTCAGATTTTGAATTACAGTTCCCGAATATCTTGCTAATCCGTTGTACTAGAGTAGAGAAAAAGAAAAATGGTTATACTTTCTTGTTTAGCGAAAGACCATGTCGTCGCCACGAGCCACAGAAATAAAATATATTTTTTATCATGCATGAATGGGAATGATTCTACAATGATAATCATATTACCATATATGTATCAACAATGCACTCCAAATTTCTGAAACTGTTGCAGTTTCGTTTCTCCTGGAGATCACCAAAGTGGCCGAATGTGACAGGAGACGTGAATCTCCGTCAACGATATCTATTTTTGTCAAGAGGAAGGGTTCATTGCCTTAAAGAATTTTTAGGTATTAACCCTTTGCCAAGCACCAGCTTGTTCTGAAGAGGGTGTACCTTGAGATTTTAACTAGTCACTAAGTCTAAGTCAACATCAATGTATGTAATCATTTCTGATGCCTACAACTTTTTTTTTAAATTTACTTTCTTTGATTTTACACACAATCTTTCAGCATCAAAAGTGAGAAATTAAATTTGTTCTCGAGTTCTTCACACCTGTAGTAACTAACTCCTTATTTAAAACTATTATGTTGTATCTAAAATATTGTAGTTTAAAAATATGAATTCTGTGAATATCTTTTCTCTAATTCATGCATATGCTAGTAGACCCAATCTATGTTAATCATACATCATTTTGGGGGGATTCAAAATATGCAATATTAAATTGTCATTTTAATTGGAGGTTGTTACAATTTGATATCATTGCAACACTTGAATTGAATGAACAAAATAATTGAACAAAGTACCATCATAACTTTTTTACTGTACTTCTGACTGTCACTACTTTTCAGATGTACTTCTGACTGTCTATTTGTTTGCAATGGTGTGGGTGTACCTGCATATTTTTAAAGAATTCATTATATTGCAAAAATATATTTAAAATTAGATTATTGAAGTTTATGTTGAAAAAGGCATATTCTCAAAGAATTTCACATTTTGAAAAAATAATGTAATGATTGGTACTAGCTTTGTAAATTTTCAATAGTTATTTTTTCACTGGTGTAATGTTTACAAATATAGAAAATATGAATGATTTAATTCAATTCCAGAGGTCCAGTGCCCGTCCTGGTGATGTCCCTCGTATTCATCGCTTCCGTGTTCATGCTCCACATCTGGGGCAAGTACACCCGAGCATAGACCCCGCTCCAACAAACATCTGACGTTTAAGTGATAGTTGTTATAACATGGACACGTGGTGCCAAGTTGTGAATTAATAATTATTTATATTCTTCCCATTTCGTTAACATTTACGCATTGATGATGTGAATGTTGCGCCATTTGCATTTATTTGTGTGTAATCATTCCGGCGATGTTACAAGTGTCGTACTTTTATTCTTTATATAAATTATATCATGGATGTGAGAAATTTCATTTTGTATGAACATTTATAATATTAAAGATTTATAAACACATTTAAAAAGATTTTTATCTTGTTTGTACTTCTTGTTTCTTACCTTTCTATAAATATCCCTGTTTCCTTTATCTTAAGTATGTAATTGCTGATTTTTTTTTACTGTGCATTTTGGCACATTAGGATCTAAGAAATGTATCTTATATTTTTAATTTTTACAATCTAAAACCATTTAATTTTAAATTACTTGTCCAATTTAAAAAATAAGGAAAAACTTAATTGTTGGTTCTTTATTGTAGTGCAATAAATTATACCTAAATGTCGCTTCATTTTCATTGTACACACAATGGTAAATGTAAAATTGTCCCAACAGAAAAATCTGACATCACCAACAACAAAAAAGACCAACAATAACAGATTAATATTATATAAAATCACAGATAAATTATTATGTGACATGTTCCTTTACCACACAAAAATTCAAAGGTATATACAATGACAACTACGAAAAACTAGAATTCGAAGCTGCTATCAATAAGATCAAAAAACTAATTTACCAATTATTAAACATTAGCTTTTTTCCCTGATCCCAGATGTTATAATAATTTCCTAGCATAAGTATGAAATGTACCAGTCTGAAGGTGCCCCTAGTAGGGTGAAACCGATTCTGCGTGCGTATAAATATGTATACACTACACATACAGGCATACGAACATTCATGAATATAATATATGTATTAATAATTAAAATCACATGGGAGAGAGAAAGAAGTAACAAAATTTTAAATATTTATTACAAAATATATTTTGTTACACAATACAATTGTTTTTTTTTTTTTATTTCATTATTATTTACCTAGCAACAATAACGATTATAATCTAGCACATTCTACCAGTTTTAAACTAAAAAAAGAATTTTCTGAAGACAATAAACCCGTTAAAAAATATGGATACCTTGTTTTCAACCATATGGTCTGAAAAAAAAAACAACATGACACATCCAACTTTATCTTTGTTGAAAAAACCTAGTGACAAAGCTACATAACTATGCTTTACATATTATAATAAAATGTTAATTGTTTTCAGATTATTGATAATAAATTATTATTTCTTAAGATTAAAAACTAACATAACCGTAAAAAAAAACCCTTAAAATACAAGTTTTTGTTTCCATTCTTATAAATAAATGATAATAATTCACCTCAACAAAGTTTAAAAAAATAAACCTACGTAAACACACAATAAACTAAGCTTGCGGCTTTGGAGTTTTCAAGAATCCAATTTTTCTTAAATGCCGCACAATAAATGGAGTCGATGTTAACGTAATCCCAATACGGACCGGAGCGAAGACTTTGTGGACCGCGTACGCCACAACAAAGGTGCCCGCATTCGCACTCACTTTCTTAGTGAAGGTGCTGTCCGCCAAATCCAGTTTGTCCATTATCGCCATGACGTCTAATCCACTTGAAAGGAAAAATAAACAGGTTCATTTTACCTTAATATATTAATTGATTAAATATATAGAGTGTTGGTAAATTATTGATGATTAATACCATAATGGATACAAAAAACAAGTCCTGTGATGTGAGAGGGTGATTTCCGAATTGGATTAATTGTGACCTGTGCTTAAATAATGATTAAGTTCAGGTTATATAATGAGTAAATGTAAATGATGTTCTACAAAGCCCGTACCTACTGACGAGGAGGTAGCAACCCCCGAGGGACATGAGAGAGATGGTAACGTGGAAGACTATGACGGTGGATCCATACGCCGCTACGGCCTGCTTCAGCTTCTGGGCTCTACTCGGGGGCTTGCTCTCCACCGGAACATCACTCATTCCTCTTTTGCCACAACTATCCTCCGACACCATATGCAAACATTTAGAGGTTAAGAGATTAGTGCTCAAGGGTCCTGCAGAGGACATGATGCTAGTATGATATGATTGACTGATACCTGGCCTGGCGGAGTGTAGCGCGCGACTGTAAGTGTTGCGGAGGTTCAGGTAGTGCGAGCTGTTCAGGTTGTCCGAGAGATACTTGTAGCCCTGCCCCCACTGCGATCCCGGCATGCCCAGGATGCTCCCCTGACCCCCAAACGGACTCGGGACGTTACTCTGCATCGAAGATGATAGACTTACAGCACCGAGACAGTCGTACGGTCCAATATGAGGATCCGAATCAACCGTGATGTCAAATTTGCCATAGTTCTCGATAACTTCGTGGTTATCGTGCGAGGCAATAAAAGATCCGCAGATATCTCTCGAGCGAAGTGGAGAAAAACATCCCACCTCCGAAGCATTTATATCTTGGAAATTGTCGGGAAGTTTTAGGGCTGCACAAGGGTAGGAGCGAAGACCCGTGATATGAAGTTCATAGCGGCCACTTATCTTTGATCCTGAAACATCCAAGAATTTAAAAAGCAGTTCTTAATTATAAAATCTTTTCATTGAAAGATTCATTTCTGAACAGCAAGTGCCCTGAAGTATCTGATTTATATGTTATGTACCTGCTTCAAATGTGGATCCCGGGGTATTTTGGAAAGCTGTAAAACTCCTTGACAAAACACTTTGCTTATTTGTTATAAACTTATTTAAATAACAAGCCATGATTGAAAACGTCAACCGACTAAACTTACAAACAAAGAATTCGGATATGTATTACACACAAATAAAATTGTGAACGGATAAACAAAGCGACTGGCGAGAATGTTGCGGTTCAACTGTTTCTCGTGTACTGATGAGATGAGAGAACTGTGTGTGAAATAAATGTAAAATTATGTGACGTCGGCCTGGTAGCCTACGATTTACTAACAACCACGAACTAAACCCGTGCTTAACCCTCCACCTGAAAAAAGCAATATCTTTAGACAATATTTTTTCTAAAATACTATGTAAAATGTTCTTTATTTATTTTATGTAGCCTGTACAAATTATTGTACAGTAGTCAGTAGTTCGGATTTTGGATGACAGGACAAACGCAAACACAAATATTATGTCAAAAACAAGTAAAGAGAAATTCCGGTCACAGGTGGCTAGAAGGTTTGCAAGTCTCGCTCATTACTTTAAAAAAAACTTTTTGTTTCAATTTTTAATTTTTTGACGAAGCTAAGTTTCCAATACCCTGTACAAGGAAGTATATTATAAAATTTATTATCCGGGTTTTGACGGATTGTTCACATTTGAGTGAGAACGTATTATAAAGTATACTTAAAGTATTATTTGAAAAAACTTTCTTTAATTTGATTTTTTTAATAGAAACACAAATTAAAAATGTTTGGGGAATGTATGTTTGGTGGGGAAGAAAATGTTGCTCTGCGCTTCAATGGTTAAATCAAGTAACAACCTTGAATCAAGTCAGGTTTGAAGCGAGGTAATAACTGAATAAAAGCTGGTATATAGTTCAATTGGCACTTCGTAAAAGTGAGGTGACCCGCAAACCCTACTTTCACACAAAGCATTGTCTCTCTTCCGGATATACGTTGGAAAAAATGTTTTATCGTTTTTTTAAGAGGCTTTATATGTATGGGGTTTTAAAACTCCTTGAATCGTTAGCCGGGTCATTCAAATTTAAAAAAAAACTATGCTCAAGTTCAAATACGAATTACTGACACGATCATCATGATCTCAATTTTAATCATTTAACGACACTTCCTTCCTGAGTCGAATAAACCGTCGTGGTCGCTTGTTGCTCACAACGACAGGCCCAAAGGTCGACAGACTGACCGTCGGAAAAAGTGCTATTGAATTTGTTTTCGAAAGGGTAAATATTCAAATAATTATAGATCGTTCGAGTATAATCGAAATTTTCCAGACGCACAGAGTTCATTTTAAATAGAATGATTATTATTAGCGTATTAATGAAATGATAAGTACTTTAATTAAATAAACAGTGATTAATGATGGAGGGATGTCACAATATATTATGTACGACGGCGCACAAAGCGCGAAACAATAAGCCGAGTGAGGACGAAAATTTTGCAACATGCTTTCATGAATGGATATCTTTATTTGTATAATATTATTATTTATTAAGGCATACCCATCGTCTAGTGCAAGACTCAAGCATAGGTGTCTAGATGGTGTGGAGGCCAACATAGCATCCTTGGAAGTGAAAGATTAACCTTCGCTTTGACCTACAATCAGGGCCGGTTCCATTACATCTCGCGCCCTGTGCAGTACGTGCCGATTACCCCCCCTTCGTTAACGTTTTGAATTCTGCGACCCGGAAAGTTTTTTTATTTAATTTAGGTGGATTCATGGTAACAACTAATTGATCAATAATAAAATAGAATCGAAGTCAATAGAATTTACAAAATCCTACCTTTGCTACGGTTGCGACGACAACTAGATAAACTGAAACTAACACTAATGAATATATAGTTTCTAGACACTAAAATAACAAAAACAACTTTGAAAAACATAAAGGCATCCAACGGTAAAGTATTTTAACAGTTAAATAACAGTTTGTGAGTAAATTTCTAATTTATGCAGGGAAATAACGAAAATTATTTGAAATTGTCAAGTCGCCACGACATCTAAAATCCAAAGAATGCGTCCAAACAAATTCCTAATTCCTAGGAATCTCCGAATTTTATTCCTAATCATGAATTCATACGAGAACGAACTGTAAAATAACTATCTTTAGAGTTTATTTTCGTATAGCCAGACGACTATCGTCATACGTCAGAACAGCTGGGGCTTAGGGATTGAATATCTCTAAAATGGGCTGTCACTACGAGGAACTACTTTTGGAACTAGTTACTAATAGCTGTAGAAAAAATCGGATAGCGGAGATGTGGGATTTCATGCATATTTTTTTATGTTAGCAAAGTATCACATGGTTGTCAAATAACTCCGAAAAATTAGTACTGTTAACGAATTCTGAAAAACCAAATAAGTGCAAAGTCACCGGTACAATGTCGCCGTGACAAAAATATGTACTATCTCTAACGGTTAATTTTCACTGTTGTATGAAAATGTCGGGCACGGTGATTGGTTGTAGACTTTGCTTCTCATAACTTTAACGTATGATACTCCATAGAAAAACAGACTTTACGTCCAAATAACCACTACGCAATACGTAAAAAAAACCGTGACAAAAAGCTACTCCACATACATTTCACTTGTCGTTCAATGTACAGCGATGCTGCCAGCGCAATAAAAAACATAATTACCCCATGATGTAGGTAATTTTCAAATGATTTGGAGAAATTTTGTTATGATTTAGAGAATATTTTAAGTAAATTTAAATAAGATCGTTGTTTTTACGGCGCCCCTTCAGAGATGGCGCCAATTTTTTTGCACAGTTTGAACGTATGGTAGATCCGGCGCTGCCTACAATCTCTACTAGAGAAGGATCTATCGGTTCACTCGTAGCCTAACGCCCGTATGTTGGGTTTCAGTGAGGCGGGGCCTATTTTGAGCAGGGACCTAAAGCTTAGCATATTATTGAACTTATTGAATATGCCCAAGGATGAATAAATCCGTCACATATCCTTGGGCGTAAGGAACTGGAAGGAGACAGCAGGAGAGTGACAGGATAGAAGACGTTTCTTAGAGGCGGCCAAGACGCTCCAAGGATTCCAGCACCGATGATCACGTTATACTAAAGTGGTCAGAATTGAAGACACTTCACAATCGCCTTCGTGAAATACTAATGAAATGTAACCCTTATAAGTAGCGCCCGAGTAGCGGTACCAACCTACCCAGCCCAGTAAGATGGCAACTGTGTCGGAGGCGTCGTTGGTTCAATTCCTCTGCCAGTCAAGACCTAGTTACGACGGTGTGGGTTTTTTTTTTTAATGACAGGGTTTTCGTTACCCGGGAATGTTTGTCTTTCTTAAAAAAAAGTAAAATTAATTTCGTTGTGTTTTGTGGGCAGATACAAGTAATACACGGTTGATTGCTCCGTTTTAACCTCTCCCACTTTTCTTAAGTAACTCATTTAACAGAAAGATAAGTTACAACGGAGTTCTCAGCGGCACGACTATAGATACCTATATGTAGTTTCATTCGCCCTTTCAACCTTCCTCTTATTCTTTAATCTCGCAACATTCTTCAATACTGAGAGTTCTATGTATGTGTTCAATTGACGGCCTCCATGGTCGAGTGGTAAGACGATCAACTACGAATCCAAAGGTCGCGGGTTCAAACCCGGCGTGCGCCAATAACTTTTATTCAATAAATATGTGTCATAGCACATTTAAATCATATAAAAAATTATAAAAGTAAATTTGCGGCACGCTCCAGAGTGGTAGATACTCTAAGTATCGCCCTGGTGAAAGACCACCATTCAGAATCGAAACTTTGCTTGAAATGACTTTAGCCGTGTTTGGTGATCAGATCTGAATAGCCAGGTACTTCCCAACTTTCCTCTTCCCAATCTCCTTCCCCTCCCCACTACCTTCAACCTCACAACATACCCTATTTGGGGATGCCATAGTCCCACTGGCTCTAGACGGTTGGGAGCAGATGAGACTCTTGTGCGGTATTAATATAATTTTTTTTTTAAACTTGTAAGCCAACCGTACCAACACTATTAGAAAGTAGGTACCCGAGTAGTTTACGTGAAACTCATTTTCAGATTAAAAATATAATAATGTATGTCCTTCATAAATGAAAACAGTAGAACTACTCGTAAGAGCAGAATTGGTATTTCTCTTCCAACGACCAGCACAGCGATCTATCAAAAAATATTCTAGATTTAGGAAGGACAGACAAAACTGTTTTCTGATAATTTATTACGAGTAAAATGCATACACATTACTTCGGTGCATTGCCTGCTGATTGTAACACCTTTACATCTCTATTAATATTATTGTTTTTGAATATCTTTACTTTTTAAAGAGAATTTAAATGTTTTTATTTTATTTTCTAACTCTCTTTTTTTTCTTTTCTTATTTATCTATTCTGTTCAAGTTTACTATCGGTATTATTGCGATAATTAACAAACATTTTGCACAACATTTCACGACATGATTCGTTTCTTAGAACAGGCATTTGCCTAGTTAGAAACTGATGTAGACTGGGTCATAATTTATTCACACTTATATTGCAGCTTACCCTCGACACACATATGTATGTACCTTGCTTACATTTGGCTTATTTTATTAAATATTATATCATATTGTTGTATCTTATGTATGAAATAAATAAAGCGTTTTCTCTTTGAGAACATTGAAGAGTGAATAACGTAGACACGTACGAGTAGACTGTAACAGCTGCAAATTTACATACCGTGATACACTACACGTGGATAATATGTATTTTTATATGCAATAGATTATATTATTAGTATTACAATGTAGTAGAAAAACATTATTTAAAGTTACGATTATATTACCATAAGTGAGCTGGTTTGATCGAACTCCGACATACAATATAAGTACTTTAAGAATAAATTATTGTAAAATTATTCATTATTATGGCATGCCACGAAGTATTTAAATCTCGATAGGTCAATCAGTCGAACAAACCACGTGGAATATAATAGACCGAGAACATGAGTAGCATAAGTAATTAATATAATACTGGTGACAATATATGGTATATCTAAAGATACAATATATTACAGATCAGATCAGACTCAGAATCGAGTTGAACATTTCCTGATTTTATTTAGCTTTTTTTTGTTTTAAAGGAGCCCTTCTGAGTCTTTACTGGGAAGGTCGAATAGAATTTACCCTATACCATAATATGCCTGTATTATCACCATTTTCCCACAAAGGTGATGGATCGACTCGGTCACAAAAACAGACACGGAACGAAGCGCAAGCGAGGCGATGCGAAGAACAATGAGACGAGGGCAGGCATTGAAGAAATCAGCAGTCATAATCAGGAATGCATCATGGACAATAATAACTAACTAACTAACTAACTAACCATCACGCCGTTTCCCCGCAAGGGTAGGCAGAGAGGACGGACCGCCATATATCTCTGTCTTGGCACACACTCCTTGCTTCATTTACATTCATACATCGTCTCATACATACTCTTCTGTTATTCTGACTCTTCACATGACCCGATTCAAGTATTTGATTTACTTGATCGTGCCATGTTTTTCTCGGGCGTCCTCGACTTCTTCTTCCATTCACTTTCGCATCATATATTCTTTTCACACTCCTTTCTTCGTTCATTCGCTCTACATGCCCAAACCATCTAAGCGTCCCTTTCTTGATCCTATTCATTACGCTCACATCAGCCTTGCATTCTTTCCGGATATCCACATTTTTAATACGATCATACATGGTTTTACCGCACATACGTCTCAAAGATCTCATTTCCACAGCATTCAGTCCACTTTCATCCTTCCTCTGCCAGTTCCATGCCTCACTGCCATTCATCAGGGTTGGTATAAGCACTCCATTGTGGACTGCTAGCTTTGCTTCTTTGGACAATTTCTTATTTGCGCCAACAGCGTTCAGTCCTCCATTAATGGAGTTTCCTGCATTCACCCTTCTTTCAATATCCTTATCAGCCTTTCCGTCTCTTGTAAACATACTTCCTAAATACACAAACTCATCCACTTGCTCCAAGTATTCATCATTCACAACTATAATAATAGCATAATATGATCGAAAAGGTGTTTAACAAGAAACGACGAGACTAGGACTAATATAACGAGGAACTAAAGAGATTGACGAAATAAATATACTTTTTTTTAATGTGAAATCATAAAATTTTGTACGTCAGTTTTCTGAACACGTTTAACCTCGTACATTTTCGTCGTACCTTACTGAATGTCATTTTGTAATAACTCACTTGTGTTTTCCAAAATGATGTTTTTGTCAATTATGCTATCTTTTCAGATAATGTGTTAATGTGTTTTTTTTTCAAATTATATGTCAATGACATAAGTGGTTTTTCTGGAATAGCTACTTATATTCGAAGAACTGTTTTTTTTCTCCCTGGTGTCACTAAAAAAAGTTTGATTAAGAAATTTGAAGATTTTATTGTATTTTCGTATGGGTAAATACATTTACATCTACATAAAATTAAAATTGCACGAAGTTTTCCATTAATGTCACTTTTTCCATTAATACAAACATTAATGTCACTTTGAAATTCGATTTTTTTTTTCGCCCGCACTGACGTAAGCAAATTTCAAATATTTATTACTTTTACCGAATTTAAAACAATGCAAAATATTTATATGGATTGATTATTTAATTGACAAGCGATTACAGTTCATTTAAATATCTGAACAACAGGTTTTAAATGATGAAAACTCCTGAAAAGATAATGATGAATGCCCGGTGACTATTGGCACCTCCGGCACACTAGAGGTTAAAGGCGCCTCTTATTTAATTATCGCATTGTATTCCTTATTTGTTTCTTATTCAATTGTAAAATTGATCAATTGGAGGCCGAACTGGATATTCTTCAGTAACTAATCTGTGTCTAAAAAAGCGCCGGCACTAAACTCAAAGGCGCCTGGAGCAAAAATAATTTTGGCACCTTTTGAAATCTAAACGAAATGTAACAATGCCATCACTGCTTTCTTAATAGTTTTGCAACCTTCAATATCTTTTATATTTTTTCTACGTTGTATCGTTTCAAATAGAAGTATTTATAATGCTAATAATAATTATATGCTTAACAAAACGGTGCCTCAGAAACACACCGGCCGGAGCGACCTCCTTTAAACGCGCATGCACGGGACCGTAGTTGTGAATATATACTTTTTTCTTTTTTTGCATTTTATTTCAGTATTTATAGATTTTGTATTTTATTGACACCAGCACCGGCACACGATAAGTCTTCTTGAATTAAATAATAATCGCATAAGAAAGGCGGCATGCGAGGGGAGGGTGTCGACGGGGGTGTCCCCTGAGGCCATGTGTGGATTAGACAATGGCCAGGGCGCCAAGTCGAGAGGGGCTTGTTTTATGAGATTTTAAATTACTTTTGCAAGCAATGAAAATAATGGTTTCATTCTTCCAGACCCAATTTTTGAATCACATAAAAAAGGTGAATAATTTATTATTATTCTAACTCGCAATTACTTCAGCATAGTCACTAGACAGTATTATTTTGCAACATGCCGATACGAACAGTCCAAAGTAAGTTACTCTGTCATATCCCCGCGGGGTTGGGTAGAGCGGATGGAACGCTACTCAACTCTGTCTCGACACACACTCCTTGTGCTTCTTTCACGTTTCACATTCATACATCGTCCCATAATACGTAATCTTCTGCTACACTGTATTTGGTTCACTGGATCAGCGGCTCCCGGCCACTGAGCAGTGGGTTAGTGACGGAAAGGTCGCTAGGCTTCCGGACGGTTTCCGGAAACCGCGGGCATTGCAAGAGTTATTCTTGTGGCTTATTTTACAAATTGTTTCATATTATTGAATTCAATAGCGATTAAAAAAATCTATGTGTTTTTCGTTTTCCCTTTTTCCTAACCTTCCTTTATTAATATCCTTCCCCACACCTCTCTCTTGAGCATTCAAACATACCCCTATTGGGGATGCCATAGTCCCACATGCTCCGGGCAATCGGAACTTATGTGGGGTAATCAAACAAACAAAAAACTCCTACAATATTTAAGAAATGTCTTTTAATCATATTTATATATTATGAAGAAGTACAAAAAAATGTTCGAAAGCGCTAATAAAATTTATGGTATAGTACTGGAGTCCGCCAAAATCCAAGCGTGTTTTTAGGGGTCCTGGCCGAAAGGTTCGATTGGATATGATGCTCTTAAAATCATTAAAATTATGCACAAAACGGGAGCATTGGCTCTGAAAATAATAGCCATGGTGGTGAGAATGATGGACCGAAGAGGATTTCGTAAAGTTAACAAAAACGTATCAAATTGATAGATACTTGTGAGCTTTGGGGTCAGTAATTAAAAGCCGTTTAAAGCTCTATAGGACCGAATAAACTTTTATTTTTCAATGTGATGATGCAAAGATGATTCTTTGAAAAAAAAACTACCAAAATTAACGTTAAAAAATCATCAAATTTATGGACGAAATGCGAGGGTTGAGGCCGGAAATGAAAAGCCATTTACTTAGGGTCTGTGGGACCCAGTGGGGTGAAATTTTGGATTAGTTCTCACAATGGTGGGTCGAAGACGATTCCTAGAAAAAAATATCGACATAAATATTTGTGAAAAATTAATCAAATTTATGAACGAGATGCAGCGTTGGGGCCGGAAATTAAAAGAGGTTGACACAGGTTTCGCGTAACCAAATGGGGTGACATTTTGGACTGGTCTATGAAGCTTCAAAATTTTATAAAATTAAAATTTGTAAAAAATAAAACAATAATTTACTGACGAGAAGCGAACGTTGGGGTCTGAAATAAAAGCCGTCTCCTGGGGCTCTACGAAACCAAATGGACTGATATTTTGAATTAGTGCTAATAATGATGGTCCGAAGATGATTCCCTGAAAAAATTACCGACATAAACATTTGTGAAAAAATAATCAAATTTATGGACAAAATGCGAGGGTTGGGTTCGGAAATGCCTTTCACTTTAGCTCTTTGGGTGCGAAAGTACTTAAATTTCAAATTCAAATACATACACAAATATTAATACATATGTTCTAATGAAACCCTTAAAATAATATTACTTAGCAGAAATTCATAACATATTTTCTTTATTTCATTTAATATTTTGTTTTACCCTTTTTTCTAGTTAACATAATTTGGTAATTCGTGAAAATATAGCTCATTAATGAATATTGATTTTCTGTTTTTTTTCTTCTGAAAGGTAGTCTTCTTAATTTGATTAATATTCCTCGTCTAACCCCCTGCAGGCCATTTACCTGTTCTTTAATTTTTTCTCAGAAATTCAGGTGATGTTTGGTGATTAATTAATTTGTAGATTAAAAATATAGCGTTGAAGTAAATAATTTGTTTAAAGGAAAATACATTCAACTCCTTTTCAACATTTCCTTGACTTTCAAATATCTATTTTTTTTCTATATAATTCTCGTAGCTCTATTTTGTAGTATTTTAATTGTTTCATATATCCTCATTGGCTAAAAATAAAATGCTGCTACAGTGATTGATCAATATTATATTACGATTGTACAAAGATTCCATTGTATAAACATTTGCTTGATACTGTGTTTAGGAGTCGTCTTATTCTTTCCAATAGTAAGATTTTTAGGTAATTTCCTTTGTGTGTTTGGGAAAAAGTCAGTTTGTTGTCGAATATTACTCACTATCCTGCCCACATTCCCGAATAAAGAATAACAAATAAATGAAATAACGCACACCCTGTAAATCAAAGCAAGCCGGTGCAGTTTCTGCCTGTGATTTACTGAAACATATCATTTCGAGCATAGCCCTTTGTTCTTCACAATCTTTACATAACTGTATCATGAACACGGTACTATGCCGAGGGATGAACAATGAGCGAAGGGCAAAAGCGTGACCCTTGAATAAAGTTACATACAAAAACAATCCCTCGCCGCGCGCCGCTCATAAAAGTGTCAAATAATTCACACGGAACAATGGCGGGGTGAATTCCCTTTACACGCCTCCCACTCTTATCGAGTCAAATTTCGGCTGCTAATTATAAAAATATTGATGTGTAAACACGTAAAAAAATTATCTTCTGTACTCAATTTTCTCATCTCTTGCTTTCTTCTCATTCAACCTTCGTCCAACGAGGGTATATTACCTATATTGTTAGTAGTAACTCCATACAGGAGGCCCTGTGATTTCCCCCGAGGCTACATTAGGTATATATTTGTATTATATTATAGAGTTTGAAAATAACAAATACGCACCCAAATATTTAAAAAAGAGTCAATGATACGCAAACACCTTTCTTCTTCTGAGATTTTTTTCCTTTACGTAAACCACAACTTTACTATCATGATACGGGCTTGGGCCATGTTTTGTAGCCGCATATGCACATACAAAAAAGTCGATAACTAAAGAAAATTTAAATTAAAAAGTGAATATTATTATTTCGAATACATAACCTAAATCGTTTGAGAAAATACAATAAAGTATTCAAAAATAGAAGAAGTTTTTAAACATTTTTTCCACAATAAGCTTCAAGTAACCTTGAACTGATAATTAAATGCAAAGCTACCGATAGTGAAAAAAACCATAAATGAGATTTGTCGTATAATCTCAAGTATTACTGTCAATAAGAATTATCTGTTTACATTATCTATTTCCAAACTAAGGATAACATCTAACACTAACTTGTTCTAGTCTAACAATCATGTTGCTTTCTCTGCATTTCCAGACCTCGTGTAAGCATTGAAAGTCAAAACAGGTAAGTTGTGTAGTCCATGTACAAACAAGGTGCTCATCTCGCAAATCAAATCAACTTCCAGAGGAGTGTCGCTGGCCTGGTTGTCATGGGAACAAGAAACAGGAGGAAGATGTTTCCGACTTCCGCTCCAGCGGGTACTCCCCCTTTTCCTTCTCCCTTGGCACGCGAGTAGACCGATCCCTGTCAACTTCTTTGACGAATGGCGCCACAGCCAACAGAGGGAAATGTGATTATCTCTAAGCGCGAAGAAAAAGGCAGGGTAGCTGTCTCCAATTCTGCATTCAAATATTCAAGATGAATAATGCATTATCTATGCTAAATTTCGTATAAATAGGCATTAATCTCGAATATTTATAGGCTTTTTATGACGCTCTCACCCCATTAACAATATTCAGTGGCTCTCTAGCGACCTTTGACTAGTGAAGATATATTTTGGAATAATTAGACATAAGACTGTAAAGTTGAAGTGCGATGATGACAGAAATATGATTTTGAATCACGATTTAAAATTAGGCAAAAAATAAATTAAAATCGTTTCTCTCATCGCAACCATATTCCACGACTTCTTTTTTTTACACCAAGACAAACAAAGAATTGTGCAAATATTTTTTAAGATCATCTGTCGGTTTTTGGAATTGCACAAAATTTTCCAGAATACTAATATAAAACAGTATGTACATTGTTCGGCATCCATTGATAGTGAACCATTCGTTTAATAATTTCATTCGTATTGTAATCAATGTCAAATAGGTTTTCTCTTTCATATAATTTATTCATTATCATAATGTCATTCTATTATTTTATATCAATGCCCCAAATGTAGAGTGGTTGATTTAGAAATTTTAAGTATCCTTATCTCGTTACTTATGTGAAATTCCATACAGTTCTTTGAAAGTTAATAATCCTTCATTAACCTAACTTTTTTTACGTAACACCATACAATACGAGTATGTTATGTGTATTGTATGGAATTTTGTTTGTGTAAACGATTATTTGTAATATTGAAGTATACACAGTAATGTGCAGTTATATCTTTGGTAATTGTAATTGATAACAACACGTATTTAGGTATAAGAAGTAGGTCAATGGTACATGAGATACGATTACATATAATTTGAAGTATTTGCATAAAAAAGTCATTGATTTTGTTAGAAGTCGTACTTTTTGAAGATTTGTGATATTATAAAAAAATTGAATAGATAAGTTTTGAATTACATATAAAATTCATACTATTTATTACTGTAATTCATAGAAAAAATTAAAACGTCATAAATGAGTTATTTGATGAATTAAAATCATTTTCCAATAATTGTGCATTAAGTTATCAATTGAAATAAAGAAGTAACCAAATACACACTACGCCCCAATTATGGAACAAATCATCCCAGATGGATGTGAGGGACGGGAAGGATAAGAGGAAGGTTCGAAGTAAAACCATTTTAGGGAAGCGTTTCAACGTAGAATAATTGTATCTCGCCAGGGCGATTTTTAGCCCACCAACCTAAAATTAAGTTAAAATATATTATTGGTCTCAAAATGTTGGCTATCAATGCATACGCGAGAATAAATACTTACACAAGGAACAAAGTGAGATATTGAGAAAATAACACAGGTATTCTAGTCCCTGGTAACGTAGTGTATCTGCTCGTGTTATTATTTACAAAGCTGCTCGATCTAATATCCACTTCAAACAAAGAAGAAGGTTATTTACTGGCTCTGCTCAGTGCTCGCATTGCTATCCGGAGGAGGTGAGTTTCACACTAACAATGTCGGAGGTCAATATAACGTCTGGGTAGTTAAGTACATGTGCACCCAGCTTCTGTGCAAATTGACAATCATTAAGCTGGATTCACACCAACGTCCGGATCCGCTCAGTGACGATATTGTTCCGCATGAGTATATAAATATATAGTCTATCATTTTATATATATATATACTCATGCGGAACAATATTTCTAAATCGTATTGTTGAATTTTGTTTGTAATGGCAGAGGTCTCAATAACATCGAAGAAGTAACTATCACGCCGTTTATTCGCGGGGAGAGGAAGATGCGATAGACCACCACACAAATCTGTCTGAGCACACACTCCTTGCCTTGCTTCATTCAAATTCGTACATCGTTTTGGCCTTAAGCCAAACGACGCCTGGCGCAGGTAAATTTTTGGCGCCCCTTGTCAAAACTAAATTTGAACTACTTTTTTTAAAGTCTAAAAAAATAACTTACTGTGTGATTATGGTACGTATTTTCGTTATTTTCCACCAAGAGCCAGGAGCATTATACACAAAAAGCATCACTTTAATAAAATTTTCATCACTGTTAACAACTTGTTTTTGGCAGGTTTCCCCTATGAAAATATCTAAATACAAACTAACAGATCCAAAAATTTTTACGTTTAAATGTAAATATTTTGTAATAATAGCGTGTATTTTCAAAAAAAAAATCATAATAAAAACGACAACGTCAAATATTCCATAATGATTTGCAAGTAGCTAGATTTTCTTATTACATTGTTTCTATATCTTTCTCCTTAACATTTCTCCTTAACATTTACGAGTATATCAGTATGCATAAACAATCTATACTTTGCTTAAAATAAATTCCAAATTCGTGTGCATTCACATTACGAAAAAACGTCGTAAGTCTTATGTCAAAATGACTGAAATTGCTGGAATGATACAAGCACTATAAACTACGACTAGTTTTTAACGTCGCGGCAAGATTTATCACCGGCGTATCAAAATATTCCCGTATCAAAGCACCTCAAAAATCTTCACTTACTTAAATGTCCCGTAAAAATGCAGTTCAAGATTTTCTGGATGGTATTTAAATCAATTAACGGAATGGCTCCGGCTTATTAATCGGAACTGTATATTCCTGATGATTCCAATTCGCGATAGTTAACCCTTACATCGGCAACAAAACACACACCAAACACTAAGTTCAGAGAGCGTGCCTTCGAAGTGTCAGGTCTTAAGACCTGGAATAGACTACCACATGATCTGGGAATAATAAAAGACTCGACAGAGTTCAGAGCTAAACTCAAATTTTCAGAAAATAATATCCATAACAGAAAAACAGACTTACCCTAATTTACACGGCTAGGTTAACCCGTTAGCATCTAAATTAACCAGTAATATAATACATGTTCATGCAATGATCCGCGATCATCAATCCTCGATCTACTGCTAAACAAAGGTTGGTCAATTTTTCACGGCCCGCGATAAATGTAAATAGCTATTATGTATGAGACAAAATTATGCAGAATCAAGCAGAACAGATGAAAGAGAAATGTCTCAAATTTAGTTAAATGGAAGAATGAGACAACGCTATACGAATTCATAGTGCTGTCGCATTATTTTAGCAATTCCAGACGCATTGAAGTTTTTTTTTCACGCGAATCACATGAATTTGAAACATATTTAAAGCAGCGTAAGAATGTATTATTTATTCATACTGATATAATTACGTAAGAATATAGAAACAATCAAAGGATGTTTTCAATTAAATGTCGATCATTCTTAACAATATTCCATAGTTTTATTGCATTCTGTCTCCCATGAGCCCTAAAAAAACAGCATCTAATTTCCGACGCCAAGGTAAACCCGCAGAGTAGTATTTCGTGACAAATGTTGTTTTTGGAAATTTAAAAAATTTAATTGTACTAAGTCTATCATTTTAAA
This sequence comes from Drusus annulatus, assembly GCA_022651775.1. NCBI lineage: Eukaryota > Metazoa > Arthropoda > Insecta > Trichoptera > Limnephilidae > Drusus > Drusus annulatus. The sequence continues at coordinate 181,235 of JAGWCC010000284.1, forward strand.
GTGAATTCCAAAGTTTAAATTCATTCAATCTCATATAGCCTGAAAAAACGTCTTCTAATTTCCAACCCCAGCATTGCAGTTTGTCCATAAAATTGATGATTTTTTTAACAAATGTTACTTTTGGAAGATTTATTGTTTTCTTCGTCTTGAGTTTGTTATTGTGAACAGAATTCCAAAGTTTCACTTTATTCGGTCTCATTGAGCCAGAGAAAACGGCATTTAATTTTCGACCCCAAGCATTGCAGTTTGTCCATAAAATTGTGATTTTTTTGACAAATGTTACTATTAAAGATTTTTTCATTTAATTGTCTTAAGTTCGCGATTTTTAACAAAATTCCAAAGTATTAATTCACTCGGTCCCTAAGCATTGCAATTTGGATATGAAATTGATGATTTATTTTAAATGTTTCTATGGAGAATTTTTCGTTCAATCACCTTAAGTCCGTTTTTTTAACAAAATTCCAAAAATTCATTTTATTCGGTCTCTCAAAGAGCCTGAGAAAAAGTCATTTGATTTTCGAGCCCAAGCATTGGAGTTTGTCCATAAAATTGATGGTTTTCTTAACAAATGTTACTTTTGGAAGATTATTTGAATCTATCGTATTGAGTTCGTTATTGTGAACGGAATTCTTAAGTTTCACTTTATTCGGTCTCATTGAGCCAGAGAAAGCGGCATTTGATTTTCGACCCCAAGCATTACATTTGGTCTATAAAATTAATAATCTTTTAAAAAAATGTTACTTTTGGTCGATTGTTTTATACAGTCGTCTTTAGTTCGTTATTCTGAACAGAAATTCAAACTTTCATATAATTCGCCCCATAGAGCCAGAGAAAACGGCATTCGATTTTCTACCCCAAGCATTGCAATTTGTCCATAAAATTGATTTTTTTTAACAAATGTTACTTTTGGAAGATTTTTCATTCCATCGTATTTAGTTTGTTATTGTGAACAGAACTACTAAGTTTCACTTCATTCGGTATCATCGAGCCAGATAAAACGGAATTTGATTTTCGACACCAAGCATTACAATTTGTCCATAAAATTGATGATTTTTTTAACAAATGTTACTTTTGGAAGATTTATTGATTCCACCGTCTTGAGTTCGTTATTGTGAAAAAAATACCTAAGTTTAATTTTATTCGGTCCCATTGAGCCTAAGTAAACGGCATTTGATTTTCATAACCAAGCATTGCATTTTGTCCATAAAATTAATGATTTTTTAACAAATGTTACTTTTGGAAGATTTTTTCGCTAAATCGTCTTCGTCATTTTGGAAAGAATTCCAAAATTTCATTTTATTCGGTCTCTAAGAACCGGAGAAATCGGCATTGATTTCCGAAACCAAGCATTGAAGTTTTTCCATAAAATTATCTTTTTAACAAATGTTACTTTTGGAAGATTTCTTCGTTCAATCGTCTTAAATACGTTATTTTGAACCGAATTCCTAAGTTTAATTTTATTCGGTCCCATTGAGCCTAGGTAAACGGCATTTAATTTTCGAAACCAAGCATTGCATTTTGTCCATAAAATTGATGATCTTTTTAAAAAATGTTACTTTTGGAAGATTTATTGTTTTCTTCGTCTTAAATTCCTTATTTCGAACAGAATTCCAAAGTTTCACTTTATTCGGTCTCATTGAGCCTGAGAAAAGGGCATTACATTTTCAACCCCGAGCATTGCAGTTTGTCCATAAAATCGATGATTTTTTTAACAAATGTTACTTTTGGAAGACTTTTTCGTTCAATCGTCTTAAATTCGTTGTTTCGAAAAGATTTCCAAAGTTTCATTTTATTAGGTCTCAAAGAGCCGGGGAAAGCGGCATTTGATTTCCGAAACTAAGCATTGCATTTTGTCCATAAAATTAATGATGTTTTTAACAAATGTTACTTTTGGACGATTTATTATTTTCTTCGTCTTAAATTCCTTATTTTTAAAAGAATTCCAAAGTTTCACTTTATTCGGTCTCATTGAGCCAGAGAAAACGGCATTTGATTTTCGACCTCAATCATTGCAGTTTGCCCACAAAATTGATGATTTTTTTAACAAATGTTACTTTTGGAAGATTTTTTCATTAAATCGTCTTAAATTCTTTATTTCGAAAAGAATTCCAAAGTTTCATTTTATTAGGTCTCAAAGAGCCGGGGAAAGCGGCATTTGATTTCCGAAACTAAGCATTGCACTTTGTCCATAAAATTAATGATGTTTTTAACAAATGTTACTTTTGGACGATTTATTATTTTCTTCGTCTTACATTCCTTATTTTGAAAAGAATTCCAAAGTTTCACTTTATTCGGTCTCATTGAGCCAGAGAAAACGGCATTTGATTTTCGACCTCAATCATTGCAGTTTGCCCACAAAATTGATGATTTTTTTAACAAATGTTACTTTTGGAAGATTTTTTCATTAAATCGTCTTAAATTCTTTATTTCGAAAAGAATTCCAAAGTTTCATTTTATTCGGTATCAAAGAACCGGAGAAAGCGGCATTTGATTTCCGAAACCAAGCATTGCAGTTTGTCCATAAAATTGACGGTAATTTTAACAAATGTTACTTTTGAAAGATTTTTTCGTTCAATCTTCTTGAATTCATTATTTTGAACAGAATTCCAAAGTTTCACTTTATTAGGTCTCATTGAGCCTGAGAAAAGGGCATTTAATTTTCGACCCCAAGCATTGCAGTTTTCCCACAAAATTGATGATTTTTTTAACAAATGTTACTTTTGAAGGATTTTTTCGTTCAATCGTCTTAAATTCGTTGTTTCGAAAAGATTTCTAAAGTTTCATTTTGTTAGAGCCGGTGAAAGCGGCATTTGATTTCCGAAACCAAGCATTGCATTTTGTCCATAAAATTGATGATCTTTTTAACAAACGTTACTTTTGGGAGATTTATTGTTTTCTTCGTCTTAAATTCCTTATTGTGAACAGAATTCCAAAGTTTCACTTTATTAGGTCTCATTGAGCCTGAGAAAAGGGCATTAGATTTTCGACCCAAAGCATTGCAGTTTGTCCATAAGATTGACGATCATATTAACAATTGTTACTTTTGGAAGATTTTTTCGTTCAATCGTCTTAAATTCGTTATTTTGAACAGAATTCCAAAGTTTCATTTCATTCGGTCCCATTGAGCCAGAGAAAACGGTATTTGATTTTCGACCCCAAGCATTGCAGTTTGCCCACAAAATTGATGATTTTTTTAACAAATGTTACTTTCGAAAGATTTTTTCGTTCAATCGGCTTAAATTCGTTATTTTGAACAGAATTCCAAAGTTTCACTTTATTCGGTCTCATTGAGCCAGAGAAAACGGCATTTGATTTTCGACCCCAAGCAATGCAGTTTTCCCACAAAATTGATGATTTTTTTAACAAATGTTACTTTTGAAGGATTTTTTCGTTCAATCGTCTTAAATTCGTTGTTTCGAAAAGATTTCCAAAGTTTCATTTTGTTAGAGCCGGTGAAAGCGGCATTTGATTTCCGAAACCAAGCGTTGCATTTTGTCCATAAAATTGATGATCTTTTTAACAAACGTTACTTTTGGAAGATTTATTGTTTTCTTCGTCTTAAATTCCTTATTGTGAACAGAATTCCAAAGTTTCACTTTATTAGGTCTCATTGAGCCTGAGAAAAGGGCATTAGATTTTCGACCCAAAGCATTGCAGTTTGTCCATAAGATTGACGATCATATTAACAATTGTTACTTTTGGAAGATTTTTTCGTTCAATCGTCTTAAATTCGTTATTTTGAACAGAATTCCAAAGTTTCATTTCATTCGGTCCCATTGAGCCAGAGAAAACGGTATTTGATTTTCGACCCCAAGCATTGCAGTTTGCCCACAAAATTGATGATTTTTTTAACAAATGTTACTTTTGAAGGATTTTTTCGTTCAATCGTCTTAAATTCGTTGTTTCGAAAAGATTTCCAAAGTTTCATTTTGTTAGAGCCGGTGAAAGCGGCATTTGATTTCCGAAACCAAGCGTTGCATTTTGTCCATAAAATTGATGATCTTTTTAACAAACGTTACTTTTGGAAGATTTATTGTTTTCTTCGTCTTAAATTCCTTATTGTGAACAGAATTCCAAAGTTTCACTTTATTAGGTCTCATTGAGCCTGAGAAAAGGGCATTAGATTTTCGACCCAAAGCATTGCAGTTTGTCCATAAGATTGACGATCATATTAACAATTGTTACTTTTGGAAGATTTTTCCATTCAATCGTCTTAAATTCGTTATTTTGAACAGAATTCCAAAGTTTCATTTCATTCGGTCTCATTGAGCCAGAGAAAACGGTATTTGATTTTCGACCCCAAGCATTGCAGTTTGCCCACAAAATTGATGATTTTTTTAACAAATGTTACTTTCGAAAGATTTTTTCGTTCAATCGGCTTAAATTCGTTATTTTGAACAGAATTCCAAAGTTTCACTTTATTCGGTCTCATTGAGCCTGAGAAAAGGGCATTTGATTTTCGACCCAAAGCATTGCAGTTTGTCCATAAGATTGACGATCATATTAACAATTGTTACTTTTGGAAGATTTTTCCATTCAATCGTCTTAAATTCGTTATTTTGAACAGAATTCCAAAGTTTCATTTCATTCGGTCTCATTGAGCCAGAGAAAACGGTATTTGATTTTCGACCCCAAGCATTGCAGTTTGCCCACAAAATTGATGATTTTTTTAACAAATGTTACTTTCGAAAGATTTTTTCGTTCAATCGGCTTAAATTCGTTATTTTGAACAGAATTCCAAAGTTTCACTTTATTCGGTCTCATTAAGCCAGAGAAAACGGCATTTGATTTTCGACCTCAAGCATTGCAGTTTTCCCAAAAAATTGATGATTTTTTTAACAAATGTTACTTTTGAAGGATTTTTTCGTTCAATCGTCTTAAATTCGTTTTTTCGAAAAGATTTCCAAAGTTTCATTTTGTTAGAGCCGGAGAAAGCGGCATTTGATTTCCGAAACCAAGCGTTGCATTTTGTCCAAAAAATTGATGATCGTTTTAACAAACGTTACTTTTGGAAGATTTATTATTTTCTTCGTCTTAAATTCCTTACTGTGAACAGAATTCCAAAGTTTCACTTTATTCGGTCTCATTGAGCCTGAGAAAAGGGCATATGATTTTCGACCCAAAGCATTGCAGTTTGTCCATTAGATTGACGATCATATTAACAATTGTTACTTTTGGAAGATTTTTTTCGTTCAATCGTCTTAAATTCCTTATTTTGAACAGAATTCCAAAGTTTCACTTCATTCGGTCTCATTGAGCCAGAGAAAACGGTATTTGATTTCCGACCTCAATCATTGCAGTTTGCCCACAAAATTGATGATTTTCTTAACAAATGTTACTTTCGGGAGATTTTTTCGTTTAATCGTCTTAAATTCGTTATTTTGAACAGAATTCTAAAGTTTCACTTTATTCGGTCTCATTGAGCCAGGGAAAACGGCATTTGATTTTCGACCTCAAGTATTGCATTTGATCCATAAAATTGATGATCCTTTTAACAAATGTTACTTTTGGACGTTTTTTTATTCAGTCGTCTTTAGTTCGTTATTCTGAACAGAATTCCAAAGTTTCCCTTCATTCGGTCTCATTGAGCCAGAGAAAACGGCATTTGATTTTCGACCCCAAGCATTGCAGTTTGTCCATAAAATTGATAATTTTTTTAACAAATGTTTTTTTTGGAAGATTTTTTCTTTCAATTGTCTTAAATTTGTTATTTTGAAAAGAATTCCAAAATTTTACTTTATTTAGACTCATAGAGCCTGAGAAATCGGAACTTGGTTTCCGACTCCAAGCATTGCATTTTGTCCATTAAATTGATGATTTTTTTTAACAAATGTTACTTTTAGAGGATTTTTTCATTCAAACGTCTTAAGTCCATCATTCTGAACAGAATTCCACAGTTTTACTTTATTCGGTCCCACAGAGCCTGAGAAAACGGCGTCTGACTTTCGACCCCAAGTACTGCATTTTGTCCATAAAATTGTAGATTTATTCAACAAATGTTACTTTCAAAAGATTTTTTCATTTAATTGTATCAAGTCCATAATTCTGAACAGAATTCCTAAGTTTTATTTCATTCGATAACATGGAACTTGAGAAAATGGCATCTAATTCCCTATCCTAAGGCTCGCATTTTGCCCGCAAAGTGGTATTTTTTTAAACAATGTTACTTTTGGAGGATTTTTTTCATTCAATCGTCGTTAATTCATCATTTTAAAAGGAATTCCAAAATATTTCATTCGGTCGCATGGAGCCTGATAAAATGGCATCTAATTTCCGACGGCCTCCATGGTCGAGTGGTAAGACGCTCGACTAAGGTCGCGGGTTCAAAGCCGGCGTGCCCCAATAACTTTTTTTCAATTAGTATGTTTCATAACACATTTAATTCAAACTAACTAACTAACTAACTAACCATCACGCCGTTTCCCAGCAGGGGTAGGCAGAGAGGACGGACCGCCATACAACTCTGTCTTGGCACACACTTCTTGCTTCATTTACATTCGTACATCGTCTCATACATACTCTTCTGTTATTCTGACTCTTCACATGACCCGATTCAAGTATTTGATTTACTTGATCGTGCCATGTCTTTCTCGGGCGTCCTCGACTTCTTCTTCGATTCACTTTCGCATCATATATTCTTTTCACACTCCTTTCTTCGTTCATTCGCTCTACATGCCCAAACCATCTAAGCGTCCTTTTCTTGATCCTATCCATTACGCTCATATCAGCCTTGCATTCTTTCCGGATATCCACATTTGTAATACGGTCATAATTCAAATAAAAATAACAAAAGTATATTTGTGGCACGTTCTAGAGTGGTAGATACTCTATGTATTGCCCTGGTGAAAGACCACCATTCAGAATCGAAAAGTTGCTTGAAATGGCTATAACCGTGTTTGGTGACCAGATCTGAATAGCCAGGTACTTCACAACCTTCCTCTCCCCAATCTCCTTCCTCTCATCACTATCTTCAGCCTTACAACATACCCTACTTAGGGATGCCTTAGTCTCACTGGCTCTAGACGGTTAGGAGCAGTTGAGACTCTTGTGCGATATTCATATATTTACATATATATTTTAAAGATTGTTAGGCTCGCATTTTGCCTATGGGTTATGTGTCCACGTGGAAAATAGCGGAGATACATTCCGTGATTACTCAATAAGTTATTTTGCGTGCATTGGCCATTCAATAAATACATGCGGATAATAAAAAAACGACAAAATTATTCCCCAAAACAAAAGATCTTTTGAAGAACAATAAGCACTTTTTTTTAATTTTTTCATATTTTGGTTTACTTTTACTTTATTGTAGAGATACTGGCGAAATTTTTGCCTAACAGTATTTGTAAAGAAATGTGTTTTCTTAAAATATTAGTTGGTATATTTCCCCCCTTTTTATGTTGGGTGAAAACTGTGAGTGGGACAAAGTACCCCGATTCGGGTACTAGTTTAGCCCATAATAAAGATCCTTTTTTTAAATGTAGACCAAATTTCAAAAATATCTTTGTATTCTTACAATACTAAACGTATTACACTCTTAAATTGTTAAAAACCATTGCCCACATTATTTCTTATTTTAGTTATTAAATATATACTCGTACCTACCTTAATTATATGGCATATAAATATAACATTATTTTACAAATTAGATAATTACTTGCATATTTATCGTTAAAAAGAATTTTCCTTGAGTTTCTCGAGTTGAGTACAATCGAGTGCAAAATAATATATGTTTGTTATGAATTATACCAAATCACAGCGATTTCGGCGAAACATCTGCGAAATCGCTGTGATTTCGTATAATTCATAACAAATAATATAAAATGTAAAAAATATTAAAAAGTCATCGGTGACCAATGATTACATCCTGTTTTTTGTTTTGTTTTTAATTTATAAAGGCTAGAATGTTTAATCTTTATTCTTAATCAAGGACGAGAATAATATTTAATCTTTACCCTGAAAGCGATTCCGTTTCCGAGAGAATTGGTCAAATCCTTTTTGGTGGCAAGGGCACGGCGGGGACACGCGTACCTAATGTGAATTTAATAAGTAATAATTATTGTTATTATTCATACGTTGACACAGGTGCGCCGAGAGCTCGGCAAAAATAATAACATGTTGCGCCTTCGGGTAGGCTAAATATTAACATGGTTTAGGAATTATCACCGATTAACAGGTAAATATGGCGCTCTACCTTGTCCTTGGCTTAATTCAAAACATTAATGAATGTTATCTTTACTCTAACTTCTTACAAAAATTACTTGGTATATTCGTAGAATACACTCATGTAGGAACTTGTCATAAAGATATCTAATAAAACATTATTTCAAATATATAAATTCCTTTTCCAGAATGAATGGTTTTACTTTCATTAGAATGTTTTAATAATTACCCATAAATGTTTAAGTATTAAATGTTTTAGTATTCTTTACAACCGATGTCTGCACATCAATTTTAGGATTTACACGTGCATATAAGTAAAAAATCAAATAATTTTGATTGTATAAATTCCTCTGCAGTTATGTTGACACTAGTATGCAACAAACTTTTGATGCCAAACAAACTGAAATACACAAGCATGCTAACACTATCACAATATAATCATTCCCTGACATTGATAGGTTGATTAAATGTCATTTCAGAATAAATATTATGTATTTATAATATTTCATCTGATTCCTTTTAGGGAACATGTGCTTAGTGAATTACTGTGATTGCCTTGGAAACTGACGGGGAGGGGTATGGTACCTTACCATAAAAAATAGATTATCAAGAAAAAACAATTAATATTTTACACAAAAATTGTTTATTAACCTTTATTTTTTTACGCTGACTATACATTTCTTAATATGTAATACATGTCGATCTATTTTATTGTAAGGTATAGGTACAAGTCATATTATACAGTTAACATGCATACGTAGTGGACAAGTCATCTGTCACATTTGGCAGCAGAGTAAAACAACACTACCAAAATCTCACCTCTTCTCATTCATATATATGTACTACACAATACTCTTGATTTAATAATTAGCACAACATAGCTACAATGTCAATTATTTACATGAAAAGTCATAGACACTGTTAGAAGTTGTATTGTGTATAGAAGATTTGTAATATTAAGGTCAAAACTTTACAAAATATTTTTTTCAAATAAATCCGAATTAAAGTCATATTATTGGTTTTTGTATATAATCATTTAAAAAAATAAGTGAAACTTGAAATAACTACAATGTCAATTATTAACACGAAAAAGACATCGTTAGAAGTCGTATTATGCATAGACAGTTTGTATAAGTGAGTTAATAATAAAAATGTAACAGTGTAGAAATAAAAAAAAATGAGTATTAAACTAATAACACTTGAAGGAATACATATATTTAACTAAGGGTTGAGAATGATCATTATGAATTGTTTTGTTTTGAGTGCAATAAATTAAAAATAATTTGTTTGATTAATTTGAGACAAAATAATTAAAATCACTAGAAAAGTTTAATACTCCTTTTGTAATTTTTAAAAATACAGGATTGACACTATTAGTCATAATTCTAACAAAGTATAAACTTATAATATTTGTAAGTAAGTAAAATATTGACATTGATTAAAATAATCTCTTTATTATATCGCTTAAATAAACAAGACTTTTTTTCCTTAAAAAATAATATTTACAAATAATTGGTGTTTTATACAGTGATCAAACATTATAAGTATTTAAGAGCTTAACAATTAGTTATTAGATATTTAGATAACATAAAGTCTTGGCACGGACTTTACGAAAAAAAGATTTGATAAATGCAAAACAGAGATAAAATCTGTTATTCAAAATTACATATTTGAGTATGTTTATTTTAGAATAAAATAATAATTAAAAGCACAAATAATATGTCACAAGTAATAAACATTTGCAAATCAATTAATTAAATAAATGAATTTGATAAGACGAAAATAATATGTATACGCAAATTTAAAGAATATACCATTTGAATTGACAACATAGAAAAGCTCGAGGGTTTCTATAATGGACGTTTAATTGAAATTCATTTAAAACTAACTTATTTTATTTACATTAGTTTTTTTCACTAGTCTAAAACATAATAAAAAAGCATTCATCACTGTTGATCTCATGCAAGTTGTTTCAGTACACCATTAACCAAAAACGCATCAATATTTCAATTAAATGATATCAAATCGCAAAAGCTCAAAAATATTTTTATTAATTTACACGAGGGGCAAATTTTTGTTTTTGTGAAATTATCTACATTTGTTCTAATAACTTATGAGGAATTTGGCCACTTCTTTTGTTTTTAATGTTTGTAAACTTATTTCACATAGGTAGGTACACGGTATTATGTTATATAGCCCTGCCCAAAGATTTAAACAAATAACTTTATAAAAAATGAGATATCAAGAAGTATTGATTATTTAAAAGTGAGTAAAAATTTGTAAAAAAACCTGTATTTGAATATAAAAAATATGGAGTAAAAAAGTAACGTGTAAAAAAAAGTTTTAAAATTATTGATTGGGTGTGTGAACTGAACACGATATGATGTTATATAGCCCATAGTGCCCAAAGATTTAAACAACTAACTTTATAAAAAATGAGATATCAAGTAGTGTTGATTATTTAAAAGTGAGAAAAAAATTGTAAAAAAACCTGTATTTTAATATAAAAATATGGAGTAAAAAGGTAACGTGTAAAAAAAAGTTTTAAAATTATTGATTGGGTGTGTGAAGCGTTCAGCTTTTCTACTAATTTAATATAATGTTATTTCCTTTTGAGGAATTCTATTTCCAAGTCCAGATATAGCCAACCTTTGTTGACTGTGATTCAGTCTTTCACGTGAATTAATTAATTATATCATTAGTTAGAATTAATTGTTGTGGTTATTGGTCTACACGCGATCAGGTGCGTTCCGTGCGGAGTATTTCAGCTACATACGTTACATACTTACAAAGGCTGTGAACGGCAGTTCGAATACACGATCATTTCGTTAGCGGGAAGTACGAATACCTACCTAATTAAGTAAAACATTGTTTGATGCAAGTTTTAAATAAAACACATGTCATAATGTTACCACAAACGTTATTTGCTTTCATAATTTTTGGTTTATACATTCTTAATACTCGCTTGGCAGTCACGTGATATAATTTTCGTAAAATGGAGCACAGATTTCGATGTGGTTATTGGTCGATCTAAATTATCCATAAAAGCAGCACACAATTTCAGAATATGCACACGATTTGTCGCTTTACGTATCGCAAAAGGGCGACAGTCTCTTCGTCCGCACAAATCAGTGTACATATTGGCAAACCGCTGAAAGAGAGGTTAGAACGGAGCTCTCGGTGGCGTGACTATATTAAAATTGAAGCACGTTTGACCATCCCGAGGCGAAGAGGCACCTCATCATTTGGTTAAATAGAATCCTTAAAGCGATTGATTGTACATCATCAGACGTAGGACTCGACCCTCCTGCCCTGTATCCGGTCGAAGAACTGTCTCCAGGAGACGATGGTCTTGCCCGAGCAGATCCAGAAGCTGGACGTGATGCCCACGATCATGGCCATGAGGTACTTGATCATGAAGACCGCGAAGATGGGGCGGGTGGACGGGCCCCTCGGCGGGCAGGGGAACTTGTAGGGGCTGCGGTCGCAGATGTCCCGGTGCCACGTGACCATCCAGCTGCCCAGGTAGGCCTGCTCGTAGAAGAGGCACGCGAGCACGACGAGCGCGGGCACGATGTACAGCACGCTGAAGACGCCGATGCGGATCATGAGCTTCTCCAGCTTGTCGGTCTTGGTCCCGTCGTGCTTCATGACGGTGCGGATGCGGAACAGGGACACGAAGCCGGCCAGCAGGAAGACGGTGCCCAGGGCGAGGTACACGCACAGCGGCGCCAGCACGAAGCCGCGCAGGGCCTCCGCGTCCCACAGCCCCACGTAGCACACCCCCGACAAGATGTCGCCTGGAAATAATTAAAAAATCAAATTAATATCATTGTTGTTATATTAACTGTAACTGCTCCCATCCGTCTAGAGCCAGTGGGACTATGGCATCCCCAATTGGGATATGTTGTGAGGCTAAAGGTAGCGGGGAGGGGAAGGAGATGGGTAAGAGGAAGGTCTGAAAATCATTTGGGGATGTCACTAAAGAAATTTATCAAAGTTGTTGAATAATTCCATAGGCACCTACAGAGACTATTCAACTACGTAGATACTACTCGTAATATCGCTGTGCGAATTAAATACCAACTTGAACTATTTTGAGGTAAATTATTTTTAAATCGTCAATCTTACCCAATATTTAATTTAAATATCAAATAAACCCAAATTATAAAAATAATGCTTAATAAATTAACAACGTTTAATAGGATTATTAAAATATATCTTATAAGTGAAATGCCCATATAACTAGGATTAGGAATATTCACACATGTTTTAAATTAGTAAAAAAACAAATGAAAAACTAATATACATAATTGGAAACTATATAAAATACTAGTTGTTACCCGTGAAAAATCACAGGACGTAACTTGACTTGCCAATAAAAAAATATTAGTTGCTTTAATCCACCCATTTCAAATTAAAAAAAATGTCTGTTAAAATACATTATGGATATGTACTATATTAAGTAGACAGGTATTTGAAAAGATTTTTTTTTCAATTTCACAATTTCAATTAACATAGGTTCCAAATTTGAAAAATTCACATTTGTACGGACGTATATTCTCACCAAGGAAATTATTCAAAGTTAACAATAATAAATGCTGCTGAGATGAATATTTTTTTTAATGTTATGATCTGCAATTTTTATCGTTAAAATCTTTAATATTGTAGTAAATTATAAGTAAAATTATCAAAAATACATATATTAGGTTGACTTGTGTTAGGTAATGTATAAACACTTCGATGTCAATGTAAAGTATAATTTTATTTAGTGATAAAAAAAGTTATAATGTATTTCAATTAAATCGACGTATTTATTTGTTTGAAACATTGGTATGTGTTCAAAAAGGTGGAAAACGAATTAATTGCCAAAGCCCACTTTGTACAGAGGTAAAATAAATTTAAACATTGAAACTGATTTTTAGTGGGATGGAATTGGGTGATTAAAGACCCGTAACGAATTTATCGGCCATTATTTCCAATAATAATTGGACAAACACAAATAATGAAGACAATTTAAAATCAGCGAGTGACAGAGTGGGCTGAATTCACATCAAATAAAAAAAACTGCAATAATTGTCAGCCAGTGGGAGATTCAAGTGGAATTAATAGATTTTTAATCATATAAAATAATTAAACGTTATAATAATTACATAATTATGTAGCATTCTTGGAAAGCATTCAATTTATGATCTCGAAACTGAATGTGTTTTGTATAATATTCATAGATACATGCATATCGTTGATAAATCCGTTGTAACCACTCCCTCTCTCTCGTAAAAGACGCACGTATCAGAAAGAGATGTAACAACGCAACTCTCAGCGGTAGCACAATACAGAAGTTTATCTAGAGGCCGAGCCAACGACCGACAAAAATTCACAGGATAAGATAATGACGTATAATTATACGACATCCCTCATTAGCTTTGATAATAAACAGCGAATAGAAAACGTCCGATAAATATAAACGACATCTAGCGGATCGCCGGGTCGAAGGCTTTTTTCTACGGCCGAGATTGAAACACGAATTAATTTGCATAAATAACCGCCCGGGCGCTGAAATTTATCGTCGCAAGTGGTAGTTTGACTATATTCATTCATGTGCACAAAAAATATATGATTGCTATTGTACAGTTTAACGCTGAACGATCGTGTAAGGCCGAAATGTTGACAGTGAAATATAAAGCCATAAAGTGGATGGGAACTGAACGCAACTACCCATTATTCGCTCGGTACTCCCGATACTGGCCCGGGAGACGGCGGCGTTTAGCTCGGAGGCGTGCTGTTAAATTAGCGATTGGACTTTTAATTCGAGGTGTTCTTTAAAACATTGGAGATTTATTACGTACATTCTGAATATCACACAAGTATCAGTCAAATATAGGCGTACCGCTGATAACTCCATTGCAACATCTCTCTCTTTCTCATGGACGAAGTTTAGAATAGAAAAAAAACTGTACGGAGCCAATGGGACTATGGAGGCTGAATGGAGTGGGGGAAAGAGTTGGGAAGGGAAGGAAATAGGTCGGTAAGGACCTGGTTATTCAGATCTGGTCACCAAGTACGTCTTAAGCCTATTAAAATAACGTTTTGATTCTGAATGGTGGTGATCTACCATATATTATTTTATATGAATTAAATGTTAAATAATACATATCAATTAAATACAATTTATTTGCGCACGCCCGCCCTCCTACCCGCGACCTCTGGATTCATAGTCAAGGATCTTAACCGCTCGGCCGTCATCGAACCGATGTCGTCAAATGCTGAATATCAGTCGAATATCTCTTTCTGTAAGCGTGAACAGAAATATATGTTACAACGGAGCTCTCAGCGGCAGGATCGTGGCAGGATGTTTCTAGACAACTTTAAATCTGAAGTACCCAATATAAATAATTATACGAATACAAAATAGCCTGCGCTGCAAAAGTAATGCGGATAATTTTACATTCGTCTTCGGGTGAGTAATTCTTCAAATAAGTTTTTTTAAGGTTCTAGTAAAAGTAAAGTAGTCCTTCCACACCTTGAACACCAGATGCTTAGTTAGGCTGGGGTGTATATGCTTCCCACAAGAAAAATGTTTGTCTTTTAAAAGAAATGTATTTTTTAAAGTCAGGCAGACACACCATAGACAAGTAATCCGTGTTAAAATTATAATAATTTCCAATTGATCAATTGGAAAAAAAGGCTGACTCTGATGAAAAAAACCACAAACGCATCTAACGCACCCCGGTAAACCGTCTCCCAGAAGGTAATAAAACTACCCGAATGTATTTTTGAAGGTATCGTATGCCACCTCTGTCGGCCATAAAACAAAAATCCTTAAGTCCCAGATGATTCACTATGAATATCAATATCCATCCCTTCCGGACCTAATAGTATTTATTCCATAGGCTTACTTAAAATTGTACCAGTCTGAAGATGCCCGTCATAATGTGAAACCGGTCAGGTCTTAAATAAAAAATAGTGGAATAAAGTTAAAAAAATGGTATTAAAATCATTAAAATGGAGTTCCACCACGAATTAACAGTTTCAAAAAAAGAAATAAAAAAAAAATATGACTTTGAAAATGGCATTTTGTGGGGTGTGTCTATTGCTTTGATAGGCAAACATTTTTTTCTTTAACTACCCCACTGCCAATTTCACACGTCCTTTATATTGTAATTTAATTTTTCGTTGGAAATGATCACACTGTATTAAAATATATCAAATAAATAAAAAACAGACGATTGACAAATAAAAAAAAAAATTAAAGGTGGTTTTGTAAATGATTTTCTTACAACACTTAACACAATTTCGCAAAGAGTAGAAATTTCTGAGAATTTTACGCTCTCAATGCAATAAATCTACCAAAAATAAAATTATTAAAAGAATACCGTTAACTAAGAAATACATTATGTTAACATGCGAAGGCTAATCAATAAAACATTATTCGGCATTAGAGCTGGAAGCGTTAAACTAGTAATAAATAAAATGCGATTCATATTTATTACTGTTCGATGTCACTACAGTCGAAAATAAAAATAATAAACGACGTGTGTTATTTAATCGGCAGAAAAATGCGATAGCATCTTGTTGAAAAAATCTTTTACAGCTTGACATGTTTAACTTTGCAGGCGGCCAAAAATAACTAAATAAAACGACATTGTTTTTTGGCTCTCAAAATATTTTCGTTAGGGGTTTCTTCAACACTTTTTACTTTTGTTTTTATGATATATTAAAGATAAAATACGAATGGGAAGACCTATGGAAGGTGATGCACGAAGTATTATTCTCAAGTTGTTGGCATTCATGGACTATGAAATCTTACACAAAATCACGAAAATTGCAGTATTAGTAAGAGTTGCTCTCAGTTTAAGTTGTGTTGTCAGCTTCGGCGAAAATAATTACCCACAAGAAGAGTTTATATTTTTTTAATTGGTTAGTGTATTTTAAATCGTTTATTTTTCTATTATATATTTACTGATGGTATGCTTTTGAATGTTTTAATTGTAAATATGAATTATTTAAAAAAAAAGCTTAAGTTCTGGGATTTATTATAACTGCAGTGGCATCGTGAATAACTACAAAGTTGACTGTGTTAAGTTGTAATATCAGATTTACCTATTCATAGATGGGCCAACTAGATCGTCCAACCTAACATCCTGTGAATAGCATCAGTTTATCTATTGCATGAAAGCAATTAATCTAAACGGGTTTGATAAAGATTGAACACGTGAAATGGCCGATCGAGATATTTGAGTAATCGATTTAATTGCTAACAATTATTATTATTATCCGGAGAGGTAGTGTATGTACGAGTATACATATGTGTGTGTAAAATGGATTGAGATATATAAAGCATATAAAGTTGATTGATGAGAGGAACTTAAAGGCGCGGATTATAGCCGAGGAGAGTAAGTAACAGCTAACCGCAACGAAGGGGAAAATAAATAAATAAAAAAACAAATAACGACAAAATAGGTAGTTATTAATATAAGACTGACTTTACGACTTGGCTTCGTCCGAGGAATGGATTGAAAAATATGGAACAAACAATATAATTTCTTGTCTTTTTTTTGACAGATAGGTCCATAGCTTATTAAGGAAGATACTTAACAAGCTGAAAATAGTTCTGTTGCCCTAGAAAATGCAAAAATCGCTAGGAAAGATCAAAAAGAAATCACCAGAGTGGTAGATACTCTTACTATCGCCCTGGTAAAAGACTTCCATTTAGAATCGTAATGTTGCTTGAAATGGCTTTAGACTTGTCAAGTGACAAGATTTGAGTGACTATGTACGTTCAAACCTTCTCTTTCCTATCTCATTCCCCTCCTCACTTTTATTGTCACATTCCATTCAACCTCAAAACATACCTAAAGATGAGGATGACATAGTCCCACTGGCTACGGATAGTTGGGACTCTACGCGGTAATTTTTTTTATTTATTATATTTGTGTTACCCTAGAAATTTTTGACAGTAAAAACAGTACAAATTTCATCACTACAGAGCTCACAGTACGAGAGTTTTTTTTTACTTCGAATTAACAAACATATCGTCGCCGGAAAGGCAAAAGGGCTGAAGCGCCATTTTGGGAAGTTTACACCAGAGCACTTTGAAGTTTTTTTTTTGTTTTACAATATAATTCAGAAGGCCTGGTTGGATTTTGAAAAAAGGTAACTAAGGTAATTAAATGCTCTCACGGAGTTACCTGAAGCGGCGAAAAGCTAAAAAGTCCCAAATTTGTGTCGCTTGAGTCAACCCTTCTCCCAAATGGTAAATATGTTTTGGATGGCTGAAGGGCCACAAAAGTGTTCAGAATCAAACGAGAGTCAGAGCATTCGGATGCAGAAAAAAAACTGATCAAAACTGCATATTTAACTCATTTTTGACGAAAGTGTCGCGCCCTTTTGCCTTTCCAGCTACGATATGTCGACTTTCAACAATTGGTTAAGATTGTATTTTGGCTTAAACATTCTTGGAAGTGATATTCTGAAATATATGCCCGACGAATGTGTTCTGTAAGGCTCGCTTTAATTAAAAGCTTCCTCGATTTAAAAATACTCTGAAGGTGCTTTTTCGTTTGCCATGATATCCCGCTGAGAACTTTCAGTCAACAGATTTATGTGCTGTAATCGTTTTGTCAGGAGGAGAGGCAACATTTAAATTACAACTTTTTATTGTTTATCGCCATTTTATTCATGAATAATAGTTTCAGCGAACTTGAATCGATTATGTAAGTCTAGAAAGATATTAACAAGAAGTACACGTAAGAATAATAACGCAGGTCAATGTACAAAAACGACAATACCCAACCCGATGTATGGCAGTAGAAGAACGAAATGAGGTGAGATGTAAAAAATGAAAGCGTAATAGAAAATATTAGGAAACGAAACGCTTAAATGTTTTGAACAATATTATTTTTATACATTTATAATACATACGAGTAGATACATATATCCATATATATATATATATTTGTTTTTTTTTTCAAATTAAATACAGCACAAGAGTCTCAACTGTCCGGATCCGGTGGGACTGACATCCTCACATGGGGTATGTTGTGAGGCTGAGGCTGAGCGGGGAGGGGAAGGAGACGGAAGAAGAAGGATGGGAAGTACCTGGCTATTCTAATCTGGTCACTAAACCGTTTTATATCAATTTAAGCAACGTTTCGATTCAGAATGGTGGTAGTTCACCAGGGCGATACTGAGAATATCCACCACTGAGTGTTGAGAGAATATATAACCCGCAGGTGAATGAAAGAAATTGAGAACGTCTGGAAGAGATGGAAAGATCAAATAGTTGTGTAGGATTCTTAGAGTAACCTAGAGACCTAACTTTGCGAAATATTGTAAGGAGTTTATGACCAAGCTTGACCACAGGAGGTATGACGTATATGCTTCCAGCCAATCGGATGCGAAGAAAACCGTAAAGATAAACATTATTCCGTCTTTATCTGTTCGCGAACAATTTTGAGTTGCTACATGAGAAAGAAAGAGACATGGATACGTTCAGATGTTGGACTAATCAGGGAATCCCCATTCTTACAAATTTACGTCAGAATCCCGTATATCTCTCTAAGTAAAACATATTAAGAATGCATTCAAACTCATTTTAAACGGGAGTTTATTATTTCGAAACAAATAATGCAAAGATTGACTTAATATTGGTGTAGGTAACAAGTTGTTTTGTAGGTTAGCATGTAAAATATTTAGGGTCAAACTAAAAAATACGAATTCTTGGATATATACCTGTGAAAAGTGATTTTTTTGGTCCTTTGTTACCTCAGTTGAAACAACCAACAACTGCACATATAGCCATATCGTTTTTTTAATATTGCACTAAATTCACTTAAGTAATTATGTATTTTTAGCTTTTTGTCTGTCAATTCGACTGACAAGTAAACTACTGTGAAGTTAGTAATATATTGAAAAATGGCTACACGGCTTTTAGCACGCCCCAAATCATATGTTCTTAATAACAATTGTTTGTCTCTTTTTATCATATGTCTATAGAAACAAGCATAAAGAGAGAGCTATATTTTGCGAGTATGAACGATTTGACTGGTATAGGACGGTCTCTCTATATTGTTACTCTAAGGTAGGATCATGTCAAGCGTCACGCGTCTGTATGACTGAAGAGCAGAGGTATGTATGAGGCAATGTACGCATGTATATAGCCTCGCCCAGACAGTCTGGGCACTTGAGCCATTTCCAACTAACAAAAAAATAATTTTGCAGTCAAAAAGGCATAATAAAGCGTATAAACAATTGTGACAATTGGCGAATCGGGACTTTTTAGTGTTCCAAGATTGAAAAAAACGTCATTTTTCGATCTCTTAAATAATGTGTGTTTATTAAGCTTATGGTGTGCCATATTACCGGAAGTTACTCTACCTATTCACTTACTCACATACGGCCATAGGATTACCATAACAAAGATCATTCAACGGGGGTTCAAAGCGCTTAAGAGATTACCGATAAGCATTTACCGGAAAGTGGCCGGCGGTATCACATTTCCAAACGATCGGAATTAATTAATGGCAGGCCAGATTTAATTACGGAGAAGTGTACACAGTTATAAATCCAAATGCTTATTGTCGACCGGAAAGGCAGAGCGCTTCATTAAAAAAAGTTATTATCTTTCTATCGCAGTTGAGAGAAATTACTCTGACCCATATTTCAGGCTGAGTACATACAAAAATATGGTAGGCCCTATGATTGATCGTTGCTATTGAAATGGTATTTAAAAAAAAAACCATATAAATAAACACAAATAAAATTTTGGTACATAGAGTATACTAGTCCAAACTGCTCGGAGAGACTGTGGAATCTCCAATTTGGAGTAGGGTAGGGAGGGGCTAGTTGAGCTTATTTTTACCAAAAATGACATGACCTCGCATTGGTCTGTCGTAGAATTATATTACATATACAAAATGAAGACTTATTATTTTAGAATTAACGTGATTAAATAAATATACTATTCATAATGCGCCAAATAATTAAAATGCGTTTATGTCAAGAAAGGCAGAGTTGCTCAACTTACCGTGTGTGGGGTGTAGTAATCACAATTTACATGATTATGATAATATACGTGTTGCAAAAGTAAGTAAGAAAGTTTTCTTATAATGCTTGGCTTCCTTATTTTGTCAAACTTTTTTTACGGTCGTTGTTTTACTAGCCACCTTAACCGGCTATTCTGTGAGAGCCGTCAATACAGCTGCCTTTCGTTTCCTTCTTCCAGCTTGATTCTGCTTTTTTGGGTTTGCTTTTGGATAGCGTTGGACGACTTTTGGACAAAATACTTCAGTCACTATAAGAGCAGAAGGCTCATCATCAAGAGGAACCATTGAGAAATCATTTTCCTTCTCAACTTGTCCCAATGTTTGGTGACGTAATAGAGCTGAGTAACGTTGCCAAACTAACCCCAACCCCGTTTTTGAAAACAAAATATAGGTTATGTATAAAACACTCAAGATATCAAGCAAATTGTTGTTCAAATATTAAAACAAGATACATTTAACAAAAGGCATACTTGTTTGGACTAGATCCGTCAAACAATTTTGAAGTCATGAGAAAATGAAACACAAAAATATTTTTTACTTTTCAGAGCGAAAAAAAACAAAGCGGCCATGCGTCTCGCTTTATTATGCAATGGCGACTGGCAAGTTAGTTGCTGTACCTACCGCTATCGCTCCCATATATCATGAAAGTTCGTACCATGTATAGGTGCAGAAATATGACCGTTGCCCAACATGCCCTTATGCTCAACTAGCCCCTCCCTACCCTACCTTGTTGTAAGGCTGAAAGAATTGAAGAAGCGAATGAGATGTGAAGAAGAAGATTTGGAAGTACCGGCTAAAACATTGCGAAAGCCATTTCAAACAACGTATCGATTCTGAAAGTTGTTCTTCTCACATCAGAGACCCTAGCACGAAACATCGATATAGTTTTTATCAACAATGAATTAAAAGTAAATAAACAATATCTTTAATTTCCCGACGCCTGGTATTGAAACCCACGACCCCTGGATCTAGAGCCAAGGGGCTTGCCACTCTGCTACGGATGTTATGATTATTTATTTGTGAATAGCGTTATTCGTTCGGATAAGAATACCAGCTGTCCAGAGCCAGTGGGACTATGGCATTCCCAATTGAGGTATGTTGTGAGGCTGAAGGGAGTAGGGACGGAAATGGGATGAGGAAGAGGAAGGTTGGGAAGTACCTGGCTATTCAGATCTGATCAACAAACACGACTAAAGCCATTTCAAGCGACGTTTCGATTCTGAATGGTGGTCTTTCGCCAGGGCGATATTTAGAGTATCTACTACTCTGGAGCGTGCCGCAAATATACTATATATTATTTTATATTAATTACTTGTGAAATAGCCCAAATCAATTAAAGAAAATGTATTCCGGCACGCCGGAATTTAAACCCGCGACCTTTCGATTAGTAGTCTTAAAGATCTTAACCACTCGACCGATATCAAATAGCTTTTTTTTACATTGAAGTTTAGAGACGTTTTGAGGAGGGTTTTTCTTCCACCATATTTGCTAATCGCATGGAAATGATCGGTAATACTACGAACGACATCGACAGGTGGTCAATAATTTCCTATCCCACGATCGTATCTTAACACATTGATCTGAGCAGCAATTCCGCTTGTGCGAGTTGAGATAAAGCTTTAGATTGGCCCGCCGAACACTCTGGTAAGCCCGGTAGATGGCGGCTTTATATCAAAAGGAACGCCAAATGCTTAGCGAATGCAGAGCTATTATTGTTTTAATTTGGACCGATGAACAAAAAAAAACGCAAGTTTATTTGAGTAATGCTGCCTTTATAAAAGGCCAGCCTACCAACAGCGCCTCTACCGACATATGCGTAGGTATCGAACCGAAGCTTATTTGAATTTCGTACACCAGCATTAAAATTTGCGAACAATTACATACATCTTCGTTCGAGCTTTTACGTTTTATATTAAAAAAAAACACTGATTCTAGCAGTTAGCTCGTCAACAGTACAACACCTCTTAACTCATTGCGATAAATGTTCGAATATTTTCAGAATCGATAAATATTATTTGTTGAATAATGTTAGAAGATTGTCAAAGGACCGAGGGTCCACACTTTTGTTTGCACTAAAAATTGTACCTTATGTTATTTTGTGGCCAATGGATAAATACTTTTTTTTAAGGAAACTATAAATATTTATGGTACATGCCTCTTCACTGGGCATGAATTGTGTTGAAAGGGAATAAGCCAGTTACTCGCTGTGTGAATAGACCTTTTGGATTTTACCTGAAAAATAGCCTTGACTCTGTGCAGAAACGGGCGGTCCCTTTGATAGATTCTCCTATCTTAACAAACGGTTTGCAATCTTTGGAGAACATACGTCAGGTGGGAATGCTGTCGTTGTGCTACCGGTATTTTAATGGAAGATGCTCCGTGGAACTTGCGTCATTAACCTCTTCGGCACTCGGGAAACTCGCCAAACGCGCGTCCAACATTTGAACACGGTTGACATTTGATACATGAGAACGGGTCACTTTTAGGACTCGTTCTATGTTCAAAAGCTCGGCTGTGGAACGATTTGCCGGCCTTTGTGTTTCTTCCCTCCTTCAACATGGGTCTCTTCAAGACCCAGGTTCACTCCTTCCTTTCTTCAAAAAGACCCTCCACATAACACCCCCAAAGATGACATAGGCCTCGAGGGAAATTATTTCCCTCAAGGCCTCCTCTGTGCGAAGTTAATGTAAAAAAGAGACCACGATTCGTCCGACTGCCAGTCAAGCATCCTACCCACTAGACTATCGATCATCTCATATTTGAACATCCAAAGAAACAAGTTTGAACCAGATTGGCGGCCAAGTTGGTTGTCAGTGCCTGGATCTTGTATAGAGACGGTTTTGATTTGAGTCGATTGGGCAGTTGTGTGCACCGGCGAAGGTCCGCAGCTTTATTACACCAATATATATTAGAAAAAGTGCCGGCAATTTAAAAACTAGTTGCCACTGAGATGATAGCTATATTAGGCTGATAATTTGTGTGCCTTTAGTTGGGTACTTGGTATCGGTGCTACAGGCCCGAGGGCTACCACTCAATTCTTGGGTTGATGTTTTCATCGTCATTCTCATTACAAGCACCGCCTAACATGTTGACAGCTACCTTGGGTGAACTCATTCATGCCAAGTAATTAAAAACAAACAATTGATATTGCAGATTAAATAATGTTACTGACTTTTTTTCTCGTTCGTTAATCAAAGTAAGATAATAATTTCATTATATAATGATATTTCATTACCTTCTAACTTCTAATACGGATTCAGGATTATACTAAAGATGACATTTTTAGATTTCGTGAAAAAAAATGGTTTTGTAAAGGTGTGTTCGTTTGAAAAATCTATTAATATTAAATAGGAGTTTTGAATAAAAAATAAATGTTTACGCATAAAGTTTTATTTGATTATAAATTTAACTTGTTTCAGACAGAACAGTGCCCTTTTCAGGGTAGTATAATAACATCTGATCGAATTAGAATTCTTTGAATATATGATTGCAAAGAACTTCGTCTTATTATTTTTTCCAGAGGCTTTGAAATTCAGTAACAAAACAGGTAATTAATTCCTTATAAAAGTAGGTCGCACGTGTGTCCATTTGTAAATATTATATTGCTTCATGTCTTTATATCGAATATCAAAAGTATCCCATATCATACTTTGAAAGCTAAGATGGTGAAATCTACTTAACAAAGGTAATAATTCCAAAGTAAAAGCTCACGTGACACATCAATAGCCCCCAAGAGGGACAATAAATTTATTCAATGGCTATCAATATAAATAGTAAATTTAATCATAATTGCCTATTATTTAGAAAGATGGGTTCTTTCAAGACCGTCTTCGATCTTCTATTCTTCTAATCTCTCATCCCGTTAGTCTGACGTTTCAAGCAGACCTTCCCAATTATTATTAATCTCAATGCTCACCCAGCGGCAACGCGGTCCATTGATTAAGTCGAGCAAGCTATAAAGATAACTGCATAGCGATTGATAACAATCGTATCCAGGGCTATCACCTCTCCAGCGGGGTGCCGCGACATTTTAAATTGGTAATCTCCAGTAATTTAATTCCATTTCTCTTCAGAAAGAGAAGACTTTTGTCCATGTTGGTTGGGTAGGATTTGAATAAATGAGACATTTAAATAAAGGAAACAAGCGAACAAGAGAAAACGAAGAATTATCACATTGATATTTGAAAAATGTTACGTGCTAATTTATTTTATTTCTAACAAAAAACTATTGTGGTACAATGTGGGGTTATTTATGTGTGATTTTTTTTCTCTTGCAATGTTCGACATTACCGCATACTAAGCGCCGTACCTTGAGGAAACCCCTCCTGAGATTCTGCCGCATTGGAGCGTTTCTTCAAGCAGGGACAAGCTGCTAATAATCAAAACTTTTTGGTCAAATGAAGCAGAGTATTATTTTACTATACCCAATACACGTTTTTTCATGGTTAGGTAAAAATACTTTCGGACGCTTAACCTTCATACTTTGTAGAAAAACAAAGTTTGTGTAGTGGTTTTTAACGAGTAACCATTCACGGAAACATTATTAACCTCTTTTTACTGTGCACGGTACTCATTTGTTTTTAAAGGTCTGATGCTAAAAAAAGCTTGTAATTGTAAGCCAGACCTCCTTTAAAATGTAGATATAAAATGCACTTAGCGAAACCTTAAATGGTTCCGTCAGCGGGGCATCAAAATAATGCTACTTTTAAAGGAGAAACATAAAACTGACATTCGGGATTACCTCGAGGTTAATGGTGGATTCACACCAACGTCCGGATACGCTCAGTGACGATACTATTCCGCATGAGAGCTTATTGATATGGTATGAATATCAATCAAGGAGTATGTGCCAAGGCAAAGTTGTGTGGCAGTATATCCTCTCTGCCCACCCTTGTGATATTTAACTATTTAGTTACTTAAATAATTATTTTGATGTGTAAAAATACTTACATCGCAGATTTTTTTTTATCACTAAATAATATTTTTTATTAAAAATGAAACTTTTAAATGGAGTTCTTTCAATTCAACATAAAAATAACAAACAGAAATATACTTTATTTGAACTGTTTTTTTTTTTGAGAAAAAAAATTTTCCACTAAATTTGCTTTTTATAAAAAAAGTTTTAAAATCACATTTAGTGAACACGTGCAGACCTTCCGTAAAGTGCTGATGGAACACGGACATGTTAGGATAGGAGGCACCGTGCTTCCTGAAACTCTCATGCGGAACAGTATCGTCACTGAGCGGATCCGGACGTTGGTGTGAATCCACCATAAAGCTTGTGGTAATATTTTACGGAATTACTCAGGCCAATACCCTATCCAAAAAAGGTAAGTAGTGTTCAATATGACAAGTAGTGTAAATCCTAATCATGGCTCGCCTTCGTTAGGTGGATTACAGAAACTGATTACTTCAAATGACAAGCGATTTTTGTTTAATTCTAGCTATCACCATTACGGCTAATAATAACCAAATTAAATGATACAAAATTACAGACGTCCGATATTCCGATGGACGGGTTTTTGGTCTTCGAAATAGGGGTTATGTGATCGAGACCCAAAACTAATAATTACGACGGAATGCTAAATTAATCTTAAAATGCCATTATTAAAATCGCCTATAAAAGTGGCGAGAAAAATCAACGATCATCAATAATGACCACCCCACGCAAAATCGATGTTTTGGTAAGATTGAAAGATGAGTGATGACTTGAGGGGAAATACTATAGAAACGCAAAAAGCGGAACTAATTTTGACATCGAAGCTGAAAAGCGAGATTTCGAAATCGATGAGAATAATTCATTTTAAAACGTCAATTACGGCGATTCGCGGGGAAGGTTTTAGTAATATAACACCGATGAATATGTCGACAACCGCAGCCCATATATTTCCAAGATAAGAAAGGTAAAAGGGAGTTTTTGTTCATAGTAAAGATAGCAGATTTTTCCATTTGCCCACAATTATTTTTAACTACTACAGTTAAAATACTATAATAGACATTAATCAAATAAATAACACCAATTATTTCACGTAGACACTAACCAGTTGTAATACACTAATAATAAAAGAGATAATAAATACGAGCAGTAAAAGTGTTGCAAATACGCGGCCGCATAAGAAAAATCATGAAAATATGGCGGACTTTCTATTTTTATTTATTTGAATACCGCGCAAGAGTCCCAACTGATCTGGCCCAGTAGGATTGTAACATCCCCAACTGGGGTATGTTGTGCGGCTGAAGGGAGTGGGATTGGAAGGAGATGGGTAAGAAGAAGGTTGGGAAGCACCTGACTTATCAGATCTGGTCACTAAACACGACTTAAGTCATTTCAAGCAATGTTTCGAATCTGAATGGCGGTCTTCAAATTTGATCACTTTCATATTTAAATGCTACGAATGTTTGACTAATTATATTTATTACTTAATTTGTAATAACCGTGTTTTTTAAATAACCGGGTTTGAGCGTCCCAAAAAAAAACATGGATAATCGGGGCAATAGGTAATGAATAAAAAAAAACAATTTATCAAATTTGCATTGCGAGTCAATATTTCCGCATATTAAATTAGGCATGAGTTACAGAATCGAGTCCCAGGTTACGAAGATGACCGTCCATCTCGGAGCGAAACAATAATTCCTTCACGGATTATAGCGTGGAATTCGGCATTATGCACGAATATGGGAGCGCTGTCACACAATGCAATGCTCGGCGCCCATAAGCACCAAGAGGACCCTAGTAAGGGGAAATGGTGACTAAGAATCAAACGGCTATTTGTATGTTTAAAGGATACTTTAAAAACACAGAGAACCGATTCATAAATTTTAGGAAAAATGACGATTTATGAATTTTAAATATTTTAACTGAAAGGACAAAGTCAATGCTGAAATTGATTTGAAGACTCGTATTAACCCATATATGTATGTATATATATATATATATATATATATATATATATATATATATATATATATATATATATATATATATATATATATATATATATATATATAGGAGGTGTATATGCTTAAAGGCACAGATAAATATTTAAAAAAAGAATCGCTTGTTCGTTATTTTTTTTTATTGAATAATCCACCAAATATTCTCAAATAAAAATAATACAAAGTTAGTATGTTAAATAGATTTATTTTAAAGGAACAGAGATAAAGAGACAGATATTATTAATTGAAAGAGACAAAACGTCAATTGAGAAAGTGATTAAAGAATAATGATAATTTTATGAGTTTGCAGGAAATATACCTAAAACTAACTTAACCCCACTTGAATTAGTCCAAAGAAGACTAATAAAAATATTCCTAAAAAAGCCATTAGATTACTCTACTGACGAATTATTTACAGAATTCAAAGTTTAAGATTTGAAAAAAAAAAAATTTGAAAAAATGCATTACTTCAAATCCACAAAGAAAAAAGGCAATTTGGATTCAGTGAGCACCAGACCAAGAACGTTAGGTTAAATAATTACCCCAAAACTCAATACAACACCAGCACAACATCACTATTCCTACTCGGCAATAAAGATATTCAACAAACTTCCTAAAGACACAACAGATGTAAACAACTACGAAATATTTAAACAAAAAAAAACTCAAAATACACTTTTTCAATAAAATAACTTAAAATGTATTATATTCATATAATATTCAATTTTAATCATAAAAAAATAATTTCAAGAAACCTATGATAGTACTCCTTCCCTAAACACGAGAATTTTCTCAATAAGGGAGGTAATTATCATTGACTAGAAACTAGACATTATATATAACCTGAATTAATATTATACCTACTGTTAGTAATAAGAAAAAATGATTATTTTTGTACAATTGATCAAATAAAAAAATTACTTTAAATTCCATGGAATGCCATAGTTATATTTTATGTTTGCCTTCACTAGGATTTAACACGCGATCTCTGGGCTCAGAGCTAAATACCCCACTACTTTGCCATATAAGATTATGTAACGGATAGGTAAACAAGCAACAACCATGATATGAGCGACACTTTTTACGATAACGAAGGTAGAAACAGCCCATCTTACTCCCGGTCTCCTGGACGTCCGGGAGGTGAACAACCTCCCCCGCACTCATACCCACCCACGTGACTGTATGCACCAACACACGTCTGCCGCTGCATCGGCTGCAGCGAGATGGCATCGCGTAGCGGTGGGAGGGAGGCTGCGCCGCTGTTATCTGCGTCTCTCGTCCCTGTCCTCGTGTACTGTGTAGGTCCGACAGCGGACAGCGGCGGTGACACTACAGCACACAGTACACGCGGCTTACAAGGATCATAACGCTTACTAGACACCTTTATTATCTTAGGGATCTAGTACTTCTGTAAAATCTTCAAACTTTTTACGACAGTTTGAGATTAGTTAATAGTAATCGTACTTGGTTCACTTTATGTAGATCGGTAAGTGAATGGAAGAAGAAGTCGAGGACGCCCGAGAAAGACATGACACGATCAAGTAAATCAAATACTTGAATCGGGTCATGTGAAGAGTCAGAATAACAGAAGAGTATGTATGAGACGTTGTATGAATGTAAATGAAGCAAGAAGTGTGTGCCAAGACAGAGTTGTATGGCAGTCCGTCCTCTCTGCCTACCCCTACGGGGAAACGGCGTGATGGTTAGTTAGTTAGGTTTGTGAATTAATGGGAGGACTGAACGCTGTTGGCGCTTATAAGAAATTGTGCAAAGAAGCGAAGCTAGCAGTCTACAATGGAGTGCTTACACCAACCCTGATGTATGGCAGTAAGGCATGGAACTGTCAGAGGAAGGATGAAAGT
This sequence comes from Drusus annulatus, assembly GCA_022651775.1. Classification (NCBI taxonomy): domain Eukaryota; kingdom Metazoa; phylum Arthropoda; class Insecta; order Trichoptera; family Limnephilidae; genus Drusus; species Drusus annulatus. The sequence continues at coordinate 210,243 of JAGWCC010000284.1, forward strand.
AGACTGAATGCTGCGGAAATTAGATCCCTGAGAGACGTATGTCCGGTAAAGACCATGAATGACCGCGTTAAAAATGTGGATATCCGGAAAGAATGCAAGGCTGATGTAAGCGTAATGAATAGGATCAAGAAAGGGACACTTAGATGGTTTGGGCGTGTATAGGGAATGAACGAAGAAAGGAGTGTGAAAATAATACATGACGCGAAAGTGAAAAGTGAAACAAATACTTGAATTGGGCCACGTGAAGAGTCAGAATAACAAAAAAGTATGTATAAATGTGAACGAAGCAAGGAGTGTGTGCCTAGATAGATTTGTATGGCGGTCCGTCCTCTCTGCCTAACCCTGCGGGGAAAAGGCGTGATGGTTATTTACTTAGTAGCTCGAGGGTGTTTTATAAACCTAGGCAAAAACTTTAAAGTATAGTAAGGTTACCTGCAGCACTAATGGTACAACGCAAATTGGCGAGTTATTGGTACTGAATTGATAAGATCCGAATAATGAAGAAACTCTTAAGAATTATTAATTATTATTTTATAAAAATAGAAGGATATCCTACGCACATACACAAGTTGGTAGGTATAGCCGTTTGCCAAATAAAATTTATAATTTAGATTTTAATTATAATACTTTCACTTGTTAACGGTTCAAAACGGTAAAATGGTTCAAATTTTGCTGTGGGATAAACTGTCAAGAATTACAAAGACAAAGAAGATATAAATTTGCACAATAAACATAATACAACCGAATATAATTAAACTATAAAATGTAGGTGGATACAACCAGTACCTCGTAAATACGAGTATAAACATTATTATTTATTTATGGCTACTTCAAAGTCAAATTACCGCTTGTATAACAATAAAAATCCAAAAAAATAGGAAGATACTCCAATACCTCCGGACGCGTGTATTCAACAAGTGTATACTAGAAGTATTAATATGTTCGGAGCTTAGAGTAACAATATATAGAGACCTAACTTTGCGAAATTTTGTCCGCACTTTTTGACCAAGCAATGACCAAAGGGTGTGGCCTAAACTCAGAGTAAAATCACTAACAGGGTTGTCACAAATTAAGTAAATTAGGTATTTTGTTGTGAGTAGGTAGTTGTAAATCATTAAAAGAATGAATGTTGTATATTTTTTTGTTTATTCAAAGATACATTAATCAATAAGATTATTAAAATCTTATTTATAGATAAAAATATAAACGAATTAAATTATTAGTACAGAACATTTTATAATACATCTTATAAAATGAACTTCAGTTCCATCAACAAAATAGTTTACAAACAAAAAGTAAAATAAAAAAAATGTACGGTGATAACAGATGTTAAATCATTTTCTTAACCTTGGAGTAAGAATATATGGAGAGAGATCATTTTTTTTTTACCTATATAAATTTGCGATAAATCACTTTCTCTGCGTTTTCACGTCGTACACCATGAGAGAGAAAGAGAGCACAAAAAATTTCACAAAACATGAAACCGCTTTTAAGCACAGTTTTGTGATATTTCACGTCAAGTGCGCTTCATACTTAATTAATTAAGCTAATAATTCTAACTAACAAGGAGAAAATAATATATAATATGTATACAAAATTAAAACTATCTAAACTACTCTGAGGTTCGGAGCGTAAACATGAACTCTAACTAAAAACAATGTGACGAATGGCCAATGGCTACCACACTCAGAGAAATAATATACAAGAGAAAGCGCTGTTGTAGTCAGTTTTGATGAGCTTTATCCCCAGTTTGTATAGGTTGGGTAAAAATAATTACCTCTCTTTCCATATATTGTTACACCAAGCTACCACACAAAGAGCCACGCTAGGTATCTCCTTGCGAGATATAAATACGAACGAGTGAATAAAGAGCAAGTCAAAGGTGAGGTGACCGACATAACCATCACAATCTCCAACTACAAATGGAACAATGCTGGGCATGTGACACGATCAAAAGATAACCGCTGGAAAGTGGAGCAGAGATCGCCCACAGATGAGATGGGCTAACGACCTGAAAAATACTGTAGGCTACGGATAGATGAGGGCTGTTCAGGATCGGCAAAACTGGAAAAAATGAGGAATACTTGTCGCAATACTTGCTTGTCGCAACAAGATAACAAAAAAATTGTACTTGAGTGACATTCATGACTCTTTGCTGAAACACAGGATGCATGGACAGCTAAGTTATGGGGCCAGTAAGGAGAATTGACCCCTGTTTGAAATCCGAAAAGTCCGCCATAATCCATCATACTATGTACTCGTACCATCGAGTGTGTTAAAACAGCGAATCGCTTTTATTAAATATTTTAACCAAACGGTCGAATGCATCAATTAGACAGGATATATATGTGTGTATATTTTACTGAAGTAATACAACATGTCTACTTTTCCCAGTTCAATAGGTTAAAACTCTAAAACGTAGTTTGAAAAAGACCTGATTAATATGAACAAGGAACGTAAACATCAGTTCTCAATAGGTACAGTACTTAAGTGTTTATTGTAGTCATATAATATAGTTTTTTTAGTACAGCGTATTGGCGAGGGTGTGCAATACAACATCCGCCACAAAAGATATGAAAAATATGTATAATACAACTATATACGAACATATTTTCCATTTAAACAAAAATTAAATATCCAAGAAAAAATAATAGTTGCAAAGTATTGTTTTAGGTTATTGTGACAAATATATCGTCTGTATGACGAAACAATATTGTGGCAATTGAAATACAATACAAATCGTGTTCGATTTGACGAAAATAAGGCATTGTTGAAAATTGAGATGTTCATCAACTGTGAATAGAAAAAGCGTTGAGAATCTATGTGATTTATTTAATGAATTATGACAATCGTTTCGCCTTATTAGGACTGGTCAAAGTTTGTTTCGGACAGTTTCAAATTGAAAACGAACAAAAAAAGTTGAAGTAAAAATAAATAATATTATCAAGTAAATTAGAAAACAACACGTACATAAAAACACAAATCAAGTTTGGTTTTTTTGGAAAAAAAACAAATTAATTATTAACATGGATTGTGAATAAGCAAAACTTGACATGGATATGAAAACAGACAGCTATGACACGTTCCAAGTATTATGAAACGTGTGAACGCTTCGAAAGGCGTTTGATCGCTGAAGAGAGGAAATGTGCACAAGAGTGTAATTAAATTAATTGTCCGCAACACCTGAGTATTGAATAATCTGCAATAATCGCAGAATCCACGAACTACCCAATCATTTACTTTCTAAAGTGGGTGTGTCAGAAATTCGGCGAGGAAAATAATAATAATTTTTTTAGGTTTTATTACTCTCGGTTGGTGGCAATCTCAAACAGTGAACACTAAACTTACTAACTGAATCGTACAATGTTTATGATCCTGCCGCTGAGAGCACCGTGGTAAACTCTCTTTCTGCTACACGGTTCGTTTATGAGAAAGATGGAGAGGTTACAGCGAATCTATCAGCGGTATGCCTTTATCTTTGTATGTTACACATTAACAATATTAATGAACTAATTAAATATGAGAAATATTGGACATAAGAACGAATAAATAATTACAAGGATGTTTACGTTATTGAAATTATGTTATTAAAATATGCGTTTACGTTTCACAATTAGAGTAGGGACATCAAATATTTAAGTTTATTATGATAGAAAAAATGTACTTTGAAAAGGATACTTCACCCCTTATTTTTATTTTCAAATCTTACAAATTCTTGTTTCAAAAACGAATTTTGTTTTGTGAAAATGTAGATATCTTGAATGTGTATTCAGTGAATTAGGCATAGTTTACACCGCAACACCAAGACTGATATCACCATTGTTAATGTACTCTTCCATTGCGGCGAGAATCCAACCCGCAGTCCATACTAAACATCGCCAATAATCATAACATTAAAAAAAAAAACTTCCCGATATTGGCATCCATCTTTATAACCATGAGCAAAGTTCTATACGAACACAATTGCAAACATAGATGTCATCGTGTGTAGAATGATCCAATTTATTTACGGAAGATCGATAACTTTTTGCAGTCTAGAAATAACATAATTAAAAATAACTTATTAAAGTTTAACGATTCATTATGATTTTGATTATTAAAAGAATATTAACGATGTTTAAAGAATATAAAATAGAATAAGACATAGAAAAAATGAAATATTACCGAGTTGGATTCTCGGTCACAACCTAAATCTGTATATATTTAATATTCTAAGAATATTGTTCATTCTTCCAATAACTAATTATATTGCTTACTTTGTTCTCAGTAATCAAACAAGCAGCGTCAAAATGTTAAATTAATTATTTAAATTGGTACCTACTACCCATCTCATTTTTGTTTCATTCTATTAGGTTGTCTGCTTGATATTTATTCAATTAGGCACCTACCTCACTCAACCTTTTATAAAATACAATCATAATAAAAAGGAACGTTAAATCAATTTCCGTGCGAAGCTATATTTACTATCGTTATACATCCGGGAATCAGTAGCTGTATAAAATTATAAAAAAAAACGAACGAACAAATAGTTGTTCCCATTTTTATTATTATATCAAGATTATCGTCAGTTACTAGACCCATTCCGTTCCAAGTAGAGGCTAATTGTAATACTCGGTCCGTTATACAGCAGCAGTATTATAACATAGATAAAAATACCAAATATGGAAGCTCTGATGGGAAGCCATCGATTGGGGAACAGTTATGAATGTTATGATAATGCCGGCCATCGACAATAACTTGTTGACTTACTGCAATTATTCTTCTCAGAGCATAGTATCACGAACGGAACGGAACTTTACTTAAATGCAGGTAACAGGATCGCTCCCGTAAACCTGTAATACGCCCGTAAACACAAAAAAGTGGAAGACGCGTTTGCGGCGACTAGCTGAGAAAACAGGATTAAAAAAACATCAATAGCGTACCGTTGATAATAATAATAACCGTACTTGGCTAATTTATATAGCGCTATTTAGGTGAAATGTCACATCAAGAACGCTTAACAAATCTACTAAACCAAATAAAAACTACAGGTAAAAGACCTTAAAATTGAACTTATTTATTTATTAACTAGCGGATTATTGACTAATTACAAAAAAAAAATAACACGAAATGGGTAAAAACAGCAACAAAGAAAGAAGAGCACATACATAATATTATAATGAAGCAATGACAAAAATAGGACAAAATATACATTAGAAAGAACTTTCAAGTTAAAACCAAGGACAAGTCAAAGTTTTGGTAGAGAATTAAATTTAAATGGGTGTTACGAAGTGACGAAAGTTGATATTTACATACAATTTTAATTATTTACAAATGTCGGGTTCCGAACTTGTGGTATTGCAGTGAATCCAGATTGTGGGAACTTGTGCAACAAAAATTATAGCTAATTTAATGTAGGTGCTAACGACCCAGCTATGAAAAAAGGTGTGCAATATTTTTTTTTTTTTAAAGAAAGCAAACACACTTGACATTATAATTTAGATAAGAAGATAATATCTAGTTTTAAACCACTTTATTATTATACATAATATATGTTAATTAGTTTCAATAGCCTAACCTAACCTAACCCAACCTTTTTCGGCACAATTTATTATTAAAATAAAATAAAAATATCTATTCTTTATAGATGTACGTTTCTAAAAAGGTGAGTTTCAAGTTTTGCTGTGAATTCTGTCAAGTCTCTAATCACTATTAAGCTCTATGGTAACCTTTCTTTCTGATTCACGCGTCGTTTATAAGAAATACGAAGAAGTTACAGCGGAGCTTTCGACGGTATGCCTTTAGATTGTTGTGCCATCATAGCAATTTGGCCAGGAAAACAATAGAGCGATATTAAAATGATCAAAATGCAGTGTATTGAAGTCGGTTAATGTTGAAATGACGAAGGAATTTCACAAGACGTGAAGATGCACGATGCAATATTTGAGATCAGGCGGTACAAATATTAAACGTAATTAAAATGGAAACCTGTCACGTTTATTTGTGCAATTTGCGTCATGCCTAGATATTTGTGGATGATTAAATAAACTTTGGATAGTTACCAACATTGTGTTTGTCGGAATTCATTTATATACGTACCGATCCGATGATGGACGTGTTTAAATCGAGTAAATAAAACAAAAATTCTTGTGAAATATCTCCTAAAGAGGTTCTTTACAAACCTATAAAATAACTTATAACTCTAGCGAAATAACCTTCAAATTACTCAACTAACTACTGAACATTTTTTTAACATTAAACGAGAGAATTAAATAAATGAAAACATTTTAAGAGAACACACTACTCTAGAAATAAATCGGTGAGGGGCGTCCCAAAAAACGGACGGAGACTTAAGAATATAGCAATTTCCTTTGCATTTGTTCGTGTTCTTATACACGTTCTATTAATTGCGAAAAAATACAATAACCCTTTATTTGCAGGTAGGTGAAGTCGAAATGTTAAAACAACATAAGATTTCACTAATAATTCGTTATACTATATACCTACTAGCGAGTACCCGGCATGCTTTACAATGCCACCCAAAGAAAGAAAATGTTTATTTTTCAATTCAGTTTATTGAATTGCTTTTGAATACACATTTTATTCCTTCTGGTGTGTATATAAATAAATCAGAGAGTTTTCCGACGCATGGGCAGGCCACATATAGCTGTCCGTATTAGAAGCACGTATTTTCCAAATTTAGTCCACACACTTGTAGCGATTGTCATATTATGTTTATTTTTTTTGAATTCATTGTGACGTTGGGCACAGTTTACACATCGTATCGCCCGACTTTCGAGTGGCGAATGAATGATGCAAAAAGGGCATAACACCCGAAACCGCAGACGGCAAAACGAATGTTTGGCGCGCGGCAGAAGGGGTATAAAGTTGAGTTTGTTGTAGGTTTGAGTTTTAATTAATTCTGATGAAAATATTACTACAGTGTCAAATGTTTTCCGAAGAATCTCCCGGAAGAAACCAATTCATCGTGCAGAAAAATAAACCGTTTCTTACCGCTTATGTTGTTGCTAAAAAAGATTTGGAAATTTTAGAAATCTTTTTACGGTAAGACTCTGGTAAGGGTTTTATTAACCTTAAATGTAAATTACTTACATCCCGAGTGCATCCTCGGAAAACATTTTATATTATTGTAATAGATTCATCAGAATTAATACAAATCTGAACTCGGGTAAACCCCCATAAAAACAAGTTAAGTGCAAAATCAACACATTTGCAAAAATAAAATGTTAAAATAAAAATAATATCCGTGGTCTTTTACAAAGTTGTTTGGCTTCGAGCTAAAGATCTCTGAAATAAGGTTTTCAACGTTATTATTTGTTAACACATAAACCACAACAGTACAATATAGAAGGTAATAAAACTACCCGAAGGTGTTTTTGAATGTTATTGTAAAGACGCCTCTGTCAGCAATAAAACAAAAGCCAAAGTCACAAGTGCTCACTATGAGGTAGTCTCAATAAGCGACCATTCCGGACATTAATAGTATAAATACCATAGATTTACTTCAAATTGTACCAATCTAAAGATGGCCGTTATAAGGTGAAACCGGTCAGGTATTAAATAAAAAATAGTGGAATAATGTTTAAAATTTGGTATTATTAAATCAGTACAATATACCATCCGGACTAAGGTACTTGGAAGTGAAACAAAAGTTTTATATTTATCAGTGAAACATGAATTATTACCGTATCATGTCAATCGTCCTTGTAACATCTGCCATCACAGATAATAAAATGGCAGAGTTATAATTTAATAATGGCAATAAAATAATAATAATTTATCGTCGGACATCGGCTGGTCTCATGAGATGAGCCATGGTCATGCTTGGCCCGAACTGGTTTGAGGAGACGGACATAATACTGGTTCTAAATAATAATTGGCTGCCTATAATAAATTACGATGGATAAAGGTATAATGTGTGGCGAGGATGCCTCGTCATAAATTAAATTTCGTGCTACCGAACAAAAAACACCGAGTTCCCGAGGGACCCCAGAATCGATCTACCAATACGAAGAGCGTAATTTCAAATAACTTTATCGATGTTATAATTATATTTTTTTTTTAAATAAAAGCTATAAACCCTTGAAAAAACATTGATCTAAGGACTGTTTCACCATGCCACTGGGATTCGATAAGTAATACATTGTCCTTAAGCCTCAGCACTAAAAAATGGTACTAAACATCGCTTTTTGACTTTTTAATACAAGCAATACTACAAATAATTTATCGGTTAATTCTATACGGGTAGTTAGTAAAATGCCCAAAGTTTCCAATGAATAATTTTTTTCAGCTGTAATCTTTCAAATTCCATTGAAAATATACTAAAATATCGGTAAAAGGTGCAGTTTGAAAACCAGCGAAGGCGTTTTAAAAACGTTTTGCCTAAAATTGCACTATGTATTGGATAAATAATTTAAAAGATTCCTGTTTAAGATTTGTATTCACTGGGAACCTTAGACATTTTCTTATCTACCCGTATAGAATTAACAGATAAATCATCCGTAGTGATGGTTGTATTAGAAACCCAAAAAAGTGTGTATTTTTGGGTGCTGACCCTTAACATAATTTATATTTCACCTCATTACCTTTCATAATAGATACGTAAATCTTCATTAAAATATGGTTATCCTTATTGAATTTCGAGCTGTCGGTATCCTCTGCTAAGGGCAAATTTTCGACAGTTAGACAGACAAATGTGAAAGATATTTTATTTGATTTTGGAAGAATTTTTACAAAATGTGAAAACAATGACCAAAATGTGGAAAAAATAGAAACCCGGGGTAATTCATAGAGATTTTTTTAATGGCATTGACTTTAATGACACACAGATTATTTGCAAACTAATTTACTGCGAATTAATCATTGCTACAAATAACCTAAAATCTCAGAATACATTCACAACGATTAAGTCATTCAAAATTATCTTTTACTATATAAATTTTAATTATATTATACATATTTTTTCCCATTGATCACGTAAATTCCAAATAATAGCCTGCCATACTCTTGCGTGAATATTATTAAACACTATACCTACAGTACCTACTAGTATCCTATATTTCGGATATGTCCGCAGCTCACTCGAATACGCGTCACAAGTATGGAATCCGCAGTACTAAATATATATGCACAGAATGGACAGTGTACAAAATCGTTTCATACGATACCTAGATTTTCGTAGTTATCTTCCTCATATAAACCACGAAGATTCTGCCTCATTATCCAATATATTGTCGTTGGAAAATCGGAGAACCTCGGCAGATGTAAATTTAAATTAACATTCTGCAAAAAATTACTAGATCCATCGCGGATTTCCCGGAACTCTTACTACGCATCCCACTACGAATTTCTAACAGATGAACGAGGTCAGACAAACTTTGACCTCCCTTGCTGCAACCCTAATTTAAAGCAAAACTCCTTCATCTATCGCGCATCACATATTTATAACACATAGGTACTACCTCGAAGTAAGAATATATATGGAGAGAGAGCTAAATATTTTAACCCAACCTATACAAATTAACGATAAATCACTTTCTGCGGGTTTTTACGTCGTAAACCGTGAGAGAGAAAGAGACGAGACAATATGTCACATAATATTGCACCAATTTTAGGTATGTAAGCATGTTTTCCGTCTTCCGCGTCTCCGGCAACTCTGCCCACTACGTTTTGTTATGCGATATAGCCCACCGGTTTTTGAGGATATATCCTATATTTTTCTTGATAACAATACTGTGAAGAAGTGGTTGTACAAATAAACAAAACATTATGTCGACATGTGCTATGAATGGATGTAAAAAAGTGTGTCCATGAAAACCCTAGCCACGCCCGAGTCGGGAAAAATCAAAAATCCTGACTACACTGTCTCGCAAAGCTATCCCTCCTGGTATATTATTGCTCTGAGGGTACTACTCTATTAGATCTATTTAACTCTGCACTGCACTCCTCAAAGTCTCGCCGGCGATCTTTCGAAACTTTGAATAAATAGTACTGCAACTATTCTACTACCTTACTATTTTAACAATTTTTTTTTTCTAAAATTATTCTAAAATAAAACAGAATTAAATAACTTTATATAAAGTACAGTTTGATTAAAATCTAACAAAATAGAACAACCTTCCCATTTACATATTAAAACAAAATGCCAATTCAAATAAAAATATAAATAGAGCTTCATTTTATTATTTGTAATTAGTAACAGTTTAAAGAGGAAATCTTCAATTGGCTAAATTTCTGTTATTTATAAACTATAACTGTTGGTCTCCCAAATAAAATAAAATAAAACAATTTAATAACATTAGAATCAGATTATTTTTAATTTAATGGATTCTAGACATACATACAGTTTGGCTGTTCCATTTAAATATAGCATTGTCTAAAACCCGTGCCAATCACAGCATTCTGAAAAGGTGATCTCATTTCGTGGAAAAAAATTCGAAATTCCTGTTATATTTTGATAACCGAGAGATATATATCTGAAACCGGTATGCATGTGAAAACTGTTCTTTGCTATCTAATTAAAAACACAACGCTCAAATATTTACTCTCCGGGGACAATGCATACATTTTAATAAAGACGAATGTAAAAGCTATAGTCGTTCGTATCCAAAAGAAATATCAGATAAGAATAACATGATTCTACCGACAACTGTACATCAATTAATACAACTTTTTGTCCCACGGGAATTCGTAATATTATCGTGATACTTGTTACTCGAAGCGATGGAAAATTTGAATAAATAATAACGAGTACACATAGGAATTTAAATAATCCAGATTATATAATAATAATAATTGGCTAATTTATATAGCGCCGTTTTCGGGACAGAAATATCACCTCAAGGGCGCTTTACGGCATAATTAACTTATGCCTAATACTTATAACTAGTGACTTACAGCAAACATATTAACATGAACAAATATATTATGGTTGCTGCCCGTGCCCATGGACCTAGGGTACAAAAATATGAAGTAAGTAATAGTAAACTATATATAGCACTATGACTATGTATAGCACTCGGACTGAGTGATCAAAACTCTAGTGAAGCAAATTGACGTTATTGTGGGTATGATCATTTAAAAAGAGTCTTTAGTTTTGCTCTAAGGGGATGTTATTCCAAACTGTGGAGCCTGCTACGGCAAAAGCTCGGTCTCCGAAATTGCGTTTAGGTACAGTGAGTCTACCTATGGCCGTTGAAGATGCTGATCGAAAAGTAACTTGTCTCGTATTAGTATCGCTTGGGATGCAGAGTTCCGACAAGTAAGGCGGCGCCATGTCAAATGTATTTTACATCACGATCGGAAATTGGATGAAAATATCAATAAAATGTTCATTATTCTCGTATGAGTTGCGTTGAGTTGCTCCGTTTTTAAACATAACATATTTTTTAACGGATATTCATCAGAAATATTGTCAACACGATGAAAAAACGCAAACTGCAGTACCTACCTACTTGAGAAATAAAAAAAATAATTAATCCAATTTACAACAAATAGAAAAATACGTGGCAAAAAAAAAAACAAAAAAATGCTGGCAGTAGGCGAATCTAGCAGGCTGAGGAATCTTTTACAGTGGTTTGGTAGTTAACATGTTTATCTCTGGTGCAGTGCCAAGGGTCCAGGTGTTTGAGGTGAAGAAGAATTCTTTCAATTTTGATTTTGCATAAATAATGAGATGCGCATCGTTTTGTTAATTTAAGTAATATTATGCAAAAAAAAACTTTCGCGTTTTGACGAGGTTAGAGAGAGGCAAAAGTTTTGACTCTGGGTCTAAATATCGCAGGTTCAAAACGCCATTAATTTATATAGGATTGTTCAGCACACAATAAAATGGCTTACAGATTTTTATAACAATTTAGCTTTTATTTATTTTTTACACATTACTGAAAAGCTTTACATTTAATATTTTCGTAAAAAGCAACCACTTTGTGGTTTGACATATTTAAAAAATGAAAAAATAACTTCGTATAAGATACATTTTATACGATCATGGCATCAGATTAAATAATTTAAAAGCACTAGAAATAAAGAAAGCCATTAAAATTAATAGTCCTATTCTAAATAATCAGATACATTTGTCTAGTAGTCCAATATTAGGTATACGAGTATTTCCTGTAAACTCATAAGATTTCACCTTCTGACGTTTTGCCTCTTTCAATTCATAATATCTGTCTCTTTCTCCTATGTTCTTTTGTTATAATTTAAATGTTATTCTATTGTTTAACCGCACACTACGTATTTTTTGATTATTTTTTATCCTGATGATGCTTAGGTTAAGCGAAACCGATCGGTCATAAAAAATTTAATAATATTCGTGGTCTTATATAAAGTTATTTTTTCATTTCTACATATTTTATATTATCATCTTGCAACATTAAAACAGAATTTTGTGTCAAGTATATTATTTTACATAAAGCGTATCATAAATGATTCATTAAATGGCCAGACGATTCAAGTAGAGTTGTGATGGTTCGTGAACTTTGCGGTAGGTCATTAAATCAGGAATTATATCGAATGTGATTCGGTGAGGTAATTGATCATTGCCAAATGTTAATGGCAATGATAAGCATATTATAGAGCCTAAACGAACGATTATTTTTAAATCGACAAATGTTACCTTCCCGCTAATCCAAGGCTTGCAAGGTAACACCTACCTAGAAGAACCGTGTACGCCATGTTTTTTTTTATTATTCGGCTGTGAAAATATTTTCAACTGAGTTTCTTCGAAGTTTTTTGGTTACGTTTTCATAATACAAAGCGATACAAATATGAAAACCTACGAAAACGGATGCACAAAGTTTTATTCGTTCATATATGGCACCTATAAAAAGGCCCGATAAATCCAGTTTAGGACGAATAATGGAAAGGGTTAATTTTTTTATTATTTTTTTATTAATTCATGATTAATTACTTATTTAAACTAAGCTATATATTTATACTTTTGATCTATAAGAGTAAATTTATGAATTTTAAGTTTTCACTAAAATTATTTATTTGTATATACTAAATACTCGTATCTAATGAAAAACTAAATAATTGGTCAAAATAAAACCAAAATCCAAGTTTTTTAATATTTGTATCTGGAGTGTTATATCTACAGTGGCGGCCTCCGTGGTCAAGTGGTAAGACGCTCGACTACGAATTCAGAGATCGCGGGCTCAAACCCGGCGTGTGCAAATAAATTTTATTTAACTAACATGTGTTAATATTTTTTATTTTAATAATATAAAATAATATATAGTATATTTACGGAACGTTCCAGAGTGGTAGATACTTCAAGAATCGCCCTGGTGAATTCAGAAACGAAATGACTTTAGCCGTGTTTGGTGACCAGTTCTGAATAGCCTCCTTCCCCTCCCCACTACCTTTAGCCTCACAACATACCCCAATTAAGGATTCCATAGTCTCACTGGCTCTAGACGGTTGGGAGCAGTTGGGACTCTTATGCGGAATCAACTATACAAAAAATAAAAATAAAAGTGGCGACGCCTTCGACTGAAAAGTCAAGTGTATCGATCTGTAAATATCATACAAAAAGATTCATTCTCAGTGAACAGGGTACCGAGAACTTAAAACTAGTATTCAAAATTATACAATGACAATCAAGTTGGTTTCATCCAATGAAGTAAATGTACCATCGGAACCCAATAAAATATTTCATTATTTTGTTGATATGCAATAATCTTTGTTGCTATAATTTAAGTAACATAAAACCATAAAAAAGGTTCCCCGCGATGGTAAAGGCAACTTTCGATGATAGTATTGTAAAAAGTGGACCGGAATTTTTATTGGGATGTGGTCAATTAGATTGGGGGATTTTAACCAATAAAAGTCGGAGTCAAGGATGACGTTAGCATTACAGCATCAATCATGCGGTCTGTGTGGATAGTTTAACAAATAAAGCATTATTTAATGACATCCATAACAATAAAAGTAGCATAATAAAATAAACTAGTCAACTCATGGAGATGAGATTATCGTTAGAAGCGTAACATTTTGGATTGGTTGGATTATGTATTTAAAAGAATGTATAATATTTTCAAATTAGAATAAATTTTAAAGCTTTGTGCTTTTTATTTTCATATTACATTCTGTTTCAGATTTTCGTTGGAGATTATTGATATTATTTCAATAATGAATAATTTATATTATTCGACATATAAAAAAATTTATCAAAAACTTATATTCAAGGAATTCGACAGAAAACTTTTTAAATTCTTATTTATTTCATGTCAGTAAAAAAGTTTGAACTTGGAAAGGTGTGGAAATATTATATGGCTGAAAGAAGTGGGCAGAAACTGGCTATTCGGACCTGGTCACTTTAAACTAACGTAGCTAAAACCATTTTAAGCAACGTTTTGATTATAAATGGTAGTCTATTACCGGGACAAATGACTTTATTTAGTTTTTTTTTCACACTTCAGGCAAATCATACGATCGGTGGTTGAGTGGACAAACGCGGCGGATTCCCACCCGGGCGTCGTGGGTTCAATTCTCTGCTGGCTAAGTCCTCTATCATTGCACAAGCAACATTTTCCGTTTATTATGATGGTAGTAGGAGTTTTTAAAAATATTTTCAAGTTATTCGTAACCCAAGTTACGTAGAACCAATTTGCTACTCTGATTAAAAATTAATGTTATATTTTTGAAATATAAAAAATACTCTTTTTACTTATCGGAAATAATAGTTCGTAGAATGTACTTAGGTGCATATAAATTGGTGATTAAATTTATACTTGCGCCGGGCCAGACCCTCTGGCCGACAGAGCTGCCTACCAAAATTGTATGGGCCAGAATGTGTGGCCTACAGAGTGGAAAAGGTTAAGAAATACCTAGGTATATAAATTACCAATTTTTTCACTCTGTATGTATCATAATTACATTATATTATCCGTGGTAGTCTTAATCTATGTATATTTCTAGTATATAATATACATTTATATCTAATGAATTGTCAAAAAAAAAACCCTTTTTTGCTGAGTTTTTACAGGAATGTAAATAATGCAGATAAAAATAAAAATAAATCTATATTGTTATAACGGAAAACCAGATATTCAAGTTTGACCTGATTTCGTACCCAGAAAGCACTCAAGTAAGAGCTTTTTTTTTACACAGCATCTTTACTGCGCACCCAACAACGCCACAACTTATGATGATAAATATCGTCTTTAATAAACAGGTCATAAGGAAGGAAGTGGCGAAAGCCGGTAATACTGTGCTGTAGGTACTTAACACCAGTAGTGATAGTGATAATTATCTAGGCGAATCGAGCTATTAAAATTTTATAGCCAACTCAATAAAAGCCTATTAAGAGATAATTGAGATGTTGCTACTTTGAAATGAATAATTGCCAGAAAGCACGAACGTGATTTATGTAATCGCTATAACTAACTCCCATTTAATACCTACCAGTAACTACCATATTATTGTGACAATTCTACTTCAACCTCACAATATTATGCTCACATGCGACGAATTCAACATCTGGGAAACAAATACTCCGATGTTGTTGAAATATTTAGTACATCAATATCGCAACATAAGTACACCTTAGAAAGGTTTTTTCGTCTAGTAGAGGTAATTTATTTGATGAAATCATTTAACTCTGTATGTACCTACTACTTACAACTATTTTTTTTATTTCTTCTCATATTAATCATTTTATATTGATGTAAAAAATAATTAAATAAATAATACAGACAAATATAATACTTTACAGAATTCGAGGTAAACCCCAAAAATTATTTAAAATTATTTATTAAATTTAGTTGATGTAAAAGCCCTGACGAAGCTTGAGAAAAGCGAAACCTGGTTGGCGGTTAACTCAAATAAAGTGGTGTTTTACTAAATTTATTGTTTTATTTAATATACAATGTCACACCCAATGACGTTACATTTATTTTAGACACGTTGTAGCGCTCTCAAAGTGGCAAGCAATAATCACGCTAGTTGGTGTGATCGGTGTTTAAGCTGATTTAGTACTAAACGGTCACGCGTCGCTTGAGGTCGTTTCAAGTAAGTATGGGACACGGTCCGAACTTCGGATCTGTTTCGTTCATACACATATATTCTATGAATGTCCATCTTTGTCATACATAACCGATATTTGAATAATGAATTTACTGGTAACGTGTGTGTTTTGCTTGCCACATTTTGTGTTATTATTCTACGTGTCTATATATATAACGTCATTGGTCACACCCCCAAGTTTTTGCTTCCTTCGAAAAAAAAGTATTTGTATAAACCTGTGATGTTTCAAACAAAGTTAATTATGTAAATAAGTTAGAATTTTTTTTTTCGTAGAAAGTCACCACTTTATGATTTGACATATTTAAAAAAAAATGAAAAAAATAACTTTGTATAAGACCACGGATATTATTTAAATTCAAATGTTAATTTAAACTACTTTTTTCATTTCTTTAAATATGTTAGTAGTTACAATGTGTTTTACGAGTACATATAGATTTTAATCGTTAGGAAAAGGTTATTATTTTGTAAGAAAAACGTGGATCTAATATCTTTGTTTTAATATATTGCAAATCAGTAACCCTCGTGATGGAATATTATTTAATGAAACACAATAATAACTTTGTGCATATGTCAGAATGTATTGTGTTTCATTCTTAGATTTAAGTTTATTTGGGTCATTTGACCAATACTGTTATGCGACATAGACGTATTTTTAACAAAAACGGCTCAACATAATTAACCTCTATAATATAATAATTATGAGAAAAGCTAGGATTTTCTCTCTACGGCCAGTTCCCGGACCTGGGTTTATATTACACCTCCGCCTGCGGTCGGCCATCATAAGACACGCTTATATTATTACGTCCAATCGCCCACATTCTCTGTGGGATATTATTTCGCGTCGTATCAAGTGTCCGCCGTCACCCGAGCCTGCTGCCAGCCTCGCTTCTCGCGTCCATACGGACTCGACTCGCTGGACTACGTGGGAACTGTGGAACCGTGGAACTGTGGTACTTTGAAACTGTGGAACTAGGCAGGCACACGGCTTTGAAAATAAGTCATTACCACGGCTTCTCCTAATTTCGTGGTAATTTAATACCAACAAGGAATGCCTTGTCCGCAAACTGGAAAGTTTAACTACTTGATCGGCTGACAAATAATGTAAATATTTGACGGGCTACCTACTAACGAGTTGGTAACGTATCAGGGTTGGATTTTACGTGTGTTTTATTGTTTTCAACATGGGTGGCCGGATCGAATATCAGAACATGGAAAAGGATAAAGGAATGAGACGGGTGGATTGAAATGATATTCATTCAGTAAGAACATCAATACGATGAATAATGCATCATAATTTTAATGTGATGACAAACATGCACACGCAACATAGCCACAAAATAGAAATCTGTTTGTTTGTTGGTCTGTAGGAGCGAACATTTTCATAGTTTTCTGCGTGAAATTTCTAGGTCACGAGCTTTGAAATATTTATTTAATTGTCAAAAAATAAGACAAGATACCTTATTGGCATTAACTGTTTCATATTTTTCAAATCAAATCTCGTACGAAGCCGGGTAGTAACGCTAGTAATATTATATATGGCGTTTACGCTATAATATTTGTGCCAATGTTGAAATATATGAGACGAAATATCAATATTTTCCCCAGTAAATTGAGAATTCACCCCTCAATGCACCCTCTCCGTGTATTACATAATGACAGTCCTACGCTGTAATGGCCGCTTGATGAAAAGGGGACTTTCGCTTCAACAAACTACTCCGCACAAAGAACACACAAAACCGCAACGAATTTTAGTATCCACTCCCTGAACTTTAGATATTACTAAATGCACTTAAAATGCAAGTAATAAAACTGTGTATGAACATATTATGGGTAATAATAACTGATTTCGAAACTAAAGAATAAATTTGATGGGCATAACATATTGATTTTTATTTCCATGTGTAAAGTAAGTATCTACCTGATATGATTTATTTTACCGTTCAACCCCCATTGGCGCTTGCAATTTATACATTTTTTGGTCTTGGTGAATATATTATGAAAAGTGCAAACACGGTAATTTTTCAATACGTACGAGTATGTTATTCTTTACTGATTATTTAATTACATTTCCTTTTATGTTTGATATATCTAACCATAACTCTACCGTATACACAGATGGTCCACCGAACCAAAGAAAGTAGTTAAACTTATCATTATTAATTTGACAGGGATAATTATACCACACTTAAAAAAGTATTTTGACGGTACAATTCCAGAAAACCTTCTACACATTCTTAAAATATACTAAGTTGATACATAAATAGGTGTACATCAAGGAAATGCAGTCCATGGAGTCTGTAAAACTAAATCCGTAGAAAAATATTGTTCATTATTTATAAATTATCACGTTTTACTTTAGTTTATTTTCATCTTTTTCTAGAGGCACACAAAGCTTTATATTTTACACATCTACAGACTTCACGCACCTGGTAAATAGTAACCAGTTCTGACCCGACGAAATAGTAGCTTGAGCAATCTGAAAGAGATTAAAACCTCGCGAGGAAGAGTTCAGAAAACGAAAACTTTTTTGACCAAAGAGCGCGACACGCATGACGTCATTATTCCATCTCGAGGTTTTTAAGAATGCACGCGAGTGCTACCAGAAAAAGAAGCGGCCGCGCATCTCCCCAGAGACAGAGTTGTGTCAGAATGTAACACAATAGATGCAGCGGTCCTGTTCGATCGTATCTGGTGCAGTCACCGGGCATGAAGCTGCGATGTTCTTATGCTTTACGATCCACCTGTCACCCATTGTTAAGTCGGCTTCTTTTGATGGATTTAGGTTATGGCAAGAAATCGTAATTTGACCCTGTTAAGATAAGACAATAGCTGCAGAGAATGCAAGCTGTACCTATTACCCAGATAAACATCTAGATTCTGGTAAGCTAACTAAAATATTATTATATTGAGGATGCCTAGACTGTTTCACCAAACGTGTATTGCAAAACATTTCTTTATTTGGCCCTGTGAAGATAAGACAATAGGTGCAGAGCGAGAATAACGCAAGATGCTGTACCAATTACCCGAATAAAAACTAGAATCAGATACAACTAACAAAGTATCGAGGATATTAAGGAAAAGCATCATCAAACGTGCATTTTAAGGCAAGTCGTTATTTGACCCTGTTAAAACAAAACAATATGTACAGGGCGAGGATAATGCAAGGTGCTGTATCTATTTACCAAAAAAACCTGGAATCTACATCAATAGATTCTACGAGTAGATCAGGTGTTTATTGAGGATGTTTAGGAAAGGCTTAATCTAACGTACTTTTTGAATCTTTTAAAACAAAACATGTACAGGGCGAGGATAATGCAAGGTGCTGTATCTATTTACAAAAAAACCTGGAATCTACATCAATATACTCTACGAGTAGATCAGGTGTTTATTGAGGATGTTTAGGAAAGGCTTAATCTAACGTACTTCGTAAGGTTTTCAAGATAACGCTTGTTTAATAAAGCATTGTTTCATTGTTCTCAAATGGCAAGAAGCAATATTGTAGGACTCGAAAAATTCCAATACAATAATACTAGTATGATATGATATTATCAATGGTTAGTAATAATATCCTGTTATTGTTCATTAATGCACAAAGCGCCGGATAAAACATGTGCATGAAACAAGCAATACACTTGCTGAAATTAACATATTGTAAAATTGAATGGAAGTTTTACCATGCATTTTTAATGCGATTGTACACACATCGGAGAAGAAGAGGAAAGAGTGTAATGTAAACATTATTACGTGAAATTAATGAAAATCAAATAAACTAGGATAACTGGGTTTAACTTAAAGCCCCAAATATAATATGATGTCGTGTATGTAATTTCCTGTCTTTGAATAATGGCGAATTATTTTAGAATAAAATAAATCATATTTTAATCACTAGACAGAATAATGTGAAACAATTTTTTTTTTAATTTCACCGAGCTCAATGCATCTATGCTGTTTTACGTGAGGTGATAATTATAATATTTTTTCCGTCGCTATCAATGGGAATTTTGACTGGTATAGTACAAAATGATTTCGCTAATTGAAATACACGATACAATTATCAAAATACCATAATTATGACTGTTGGATATTCACACGACTGATTTCAGCGTAGTATTTAAATTAATTGCCTTTACAAACCAGCCACGCTTACCCAAATTGATAAAATCCAACTATACTGGAATTAATTCCTACACATCAGCAATAATGGCGAACAATTTAAATGTTAACTAGGTCCATACGGGCTGAGTCACCCACACGCCGAGAGGGGGAAGGATATCCCCAATCTAACATTATCCCTTCTGCTCAATACCAAATCGCGGGGTGATTCCAATACTACCACCAATGGTCCCCAAACATTTCAAAGCGGATTAATAAAAATAAATTGGCAAGATATTTTTTCAAATGTATTAATACTTCGGTTTCCTTAGATTTTTACAAAATTAAATGGTCATATATTTCGGTTGTGATACATGCCGGCAATAGAATGTACAAAAATGTCATTAAAAAAATCCTTTTTTTCCCATAAAATGAACAAAAGAAGTATTATAATAATTATAAACTATTTTTTGACATACATAAATTTGAAATATAAAACAATGGGAACTTACAGAAACGCTGCTTGTGTGTGGGTAATACAGAGTAAAAGTGAATTAATCGTAACAAGTTATAACAATAACTCACAGGTTGTAAATAAAAATAAACGCGTTTATACGTGAACATAAAAATAAAAGTCAATTAAAAATAATAATTATTATGAAGTAAACAAATGTAATTAAAACATAAATTTCCTCAGTTGTCTATAAAAATAATTAAATTATAGAGACAAGGTTTCAAACTTGTTGTCATTCAACTATATTTTTAATTATATACATAAGTGTTTTTTGTTTTATTTTGATTTTTTTTTGGAAGAGTACACAGAGAGGATGGACCCCCATAAAACTCTGGATGGGACACAATCCTTGCGCTATTCACATTCACACACCGTCAAAATTATTTTTAGTTAACTTTATGTTTTTGTATTAATCTGTAAGGGCTTGATAAATGCATTGAGTGCACCTCCTTATTCTATAATACCATAAATTAAAGAATATTACAACAGGGAAAAATGAATCTGATTGTTAATTACAAAAAAAGGAATTTTGTTATTTTTAATCCGTCCCACTCTTCTGATCTTGCTCCATTAGTTCTTCATATTTTTTGTTTTTTATCCGACAACATCCGAGGATTTGATTTAATAATTACACTGCTCTTCAAAACACTTCTTCGCCCCCAACAGATATCTTCGGGCGTGGAATTAAAAAACTACACGGTCGTGTCGAATCAATCATAAACAATGCAGAATAATACATTATTAATGAGATTGCGTTTTTTGTTTCGTTAATTTATTTAAAAAAACGTTACGAACTTATGGACCAACCCAACACGTTGATGAAGTCATTAAAGCAGTATTTAAAATGCGTCCAACGAGTAATACGCTTTGTGAAATATAATAAAAATAACAATGCAACTATTAAACATTATTAAATGAGCACAGACGAGTAGCAAATAAATGTTACGAAACGAACGAATTAATTATTTTTAAAATTAATCAATCATAAACAAGTAACAAAAAATAGTGACCGAACAACTTCAAAATTATTACCACATATCTTCATCAATATGTAACTAATAACTACAGTTAACTTTGTAGGCAGAGACAAGTTATCAAAGTCAGTTTGTTAAATGTTTTTAATGATTTTCGTATTGATAACAATCTTCGGTCTACGAATCTACGTGGATATTGACCTAGGAAACGAATTCTCCAATAATTAATGTAAGCCCGCATTTATTTAACAGGGCCGTTTGAGAAGGACTTTCTTAATCGCGTTGACGAGTTCTTTAAGTTCCCTATCCCCAGCGGTACGCAGATATTATTGTCAGCCCTCAAAGGGGGAATGAAGAAAATCAGTCATTTCCCGATAATAGAACGAGGGTGAATGGAAACAGAATGGAACAAAATGGCGATATACGAAAGACTGATTGAATACGCGATGTCGAAATTCTTAACGATAAAATAGGTACAGGATGAATGGAATGGGGATTTATAGGTGATTTTTTTAATCGTCGCTAGTAAAGTTTAGGGATGCTTGATATAGGAAATTGGGTGTACCTGCGGTTCCAGTTACCGGTGACTGGTGAGGGACCAGTTACTTTTGGAACCGGTTCCTGGTGCCATAAAAGTTCCACGAAAAAGTTTCCTCGAAGAAAGGATTCATCACCGCCAAAATAATATTTCATGGGGGGGCGTTGCTAGCGATTTGCTGAAAACGAAAATAACTGGAACTGGTTCCTCGCCAAAAAAATAATTTCATGGGGGGGCACTGGAATTGTGGAACCGGTTCCTCGTGAAAATGACCTTTCCGTAAAAAGCATTTAATGGGTATTCACCATTTTTTTTGCCAAAAAAGGAACCGGTTCCTCGGACAAATAATATCGACGTTTCCAGTGACCGGCTTGGGACCGGTTCGTTTCAACAGGGACAGAAATATCAACCATCTGTAGTCAAGTTGATTTTAAATTGATTTTTACAATTTCTTAGATGATGTGATAAAACACACAATTTGATAGTCAGATTAGATTAAGCGAAGCGGGTTCTTGATACGAGCAATTTCATGAATCTATATAATAGATGCGAATGAATAGGAGCATATGCTAATTCTGAGCGTATTCGATCTTCACGACGAAATTATCTATTATTTTAATGAACGAATCATTTCGATTAAAATGCTTTAGAAACAATTCGGTGGTCCGGTTAAACGGTTAAATTTCAATGAAATGAATGGGTAATCGAAATAGGTAATGATTCAAAACATCGAATTCTAAAAATTCGATTATCAAAATCTGACCGGTTAGTAGCTGGGTGGACAAAGGCGTCGAATTCCTACCCGGGCGTCGTGGGTTAAATTCCTCTGTTAGTTAAGTCATCCATCATTGCACAAGCAACATCTTCTGCATATTATGATGGAAGTAGGAGTTTTTCAAATTTGTCAGGTTATGTGTAACCCGGGAATGTTTGTCTTTCTTTTATTATAAAATAATTCTCGGACTACTAAAGGTACTAAAACTAAAGATTGCTGGGAAATATTCGCGGCGTTTTGTATGATTTTTATTATTATTTATCTATGACAAAATATAGGAATATTAAAAAAGGTTCCAACGGGGAATAATAATGTTATAATATACCGATTACAATGTTAAAATTTTACATGAACTAGAATAACTAGATTATTATAAGTTTTGATAGTAAGAAAACAAATTTCTCATGGGCCGCCCGGAGTAAAAGCTACATTCAAAGTTCAAACGTGATTAAGTAGGCAACTACACGTGGAGTTAAAAATACCATCATTATCCATTCTTAAGCATGACAAATGACTATCCCACGCAATTGGGAGGCGTCTCAAAGACAAAAGTAAATAAATAAAAATATACCGCACAAGTAGTAGATTAGCGCACTAGAAAAATGCTCGACATTTACGAAACATTATCAAATGCAGAATGAATTATGTTTGTTTACACACCTACCTACCTGGAATATACAACAACCGTGTCTTGTAAACCACAACGATCGTGACAATTCACAACACATATGATTACCATGAGAACTAATGGTTAGAACTGTAAACGATAGGTGAGTAGATTATTCATGAAATAAGATCGCTGCCCACATTACTAGTATTATAGGGTCATCAAGAAAATACTCGAAGTTGTAACTTTAATATTTTACGATACATTTTAGATACCTATCATACCAATTATTTTTTAGTAAAGCATGTTTAAATAGTTGTAAGTCAAGACATTAGGAATTGTCGATTAATATATTTATTAAATGAAAATTAAATAATAACTTAATATAAGACCACAGTTTTAATTTTATGACCGACCGGTTGCACTCAGCCTAACCATCATCAGGGTACAGAATTAAACTAAACAAAAAATACATAGTGTATATATACTCATACATACAGAGGGAGAACACAATATAAAATAAAATAAGTGAACAGTTAGAAAATAAAAGAATAACATTAAAATTATAACAAAGAAACAAAGAGAAAGAGACAGATTATATGAAATGAAAGAGGTAAACGTTAACTGACAACGTGAAGAATAATGAGAAATTTTATGAGTTTACGGGAAATATACCTAATATTAAAATTCTAGACAAATTTATCTGATTATTAAGAATATGACTATTAATTTTAAGGGCTTTCTTTATTTCTAGTGCTTCTAAATGATTTAATCTGTTGCCATGATAATTTTTGTGAAGAATATAAACACTGGTGCTTTTATTGAAGGATTGATCTTTATTAATAAGATGGTTAGCGAATTCAGAAAAAACCGTGGACATTTAAACATCAAGATGTTATACAAAATTATTTTTTCATTCCTTTATATATGTCAAACTGCAAAGTGATTGCTTTTAACGAAAATATAATGCATTTATTATTTTGGGAATCAGTAACATTGTGATGGAATATTATTGAAAATATATCTTAGGATAGGATTAGGATTTCGAGCGCTCGAAAAATTGCTTTCAATGCAGGTTAATGCTTATCTCGAATCACTGAAGCTGTAAACTGTAACATATAGGATACAAAACTTGTACAGCTTAACTCGGTTGAAAAATGAGCAAAATGATACCCGTTGAGGGGTTCGAATTCACCCAACCGACTGCTAGCCGAGCTTCTAAACCGCCGGGCTATTGACCGCCCCAGAAAAAAATCTGATTCATTTTGTTCTGAAAATATTACGTTGATGACAAAATGGTCGATTTTTACATGTAAATATCATTAAAAAAAATAGAAATTTTGTGATAACCCTGTGCAGTTTGTACATACAACATGAACATGATACCTTACGTAATGTGGTGAGAATTGCAACAAGTTATCATAGTACACCTCGTCAACATACCTTTGTATCCACAGTAAACTTCTTTCTACGCCAATGCTTCAATCCATGTCTGATGGTACAAATGGCGGGGGTTCGATACTCGGTGGGACAATTACCCTATTTCCTGACGAGATACTAAGAGGGATTTCCGTTCAAATGCTTGAAACGGTTAAATAAAAAATAATGTAAGTGAACCTAATCGTTTGCATACACATTGAGCGAACAGATTTATTATTAAAAAAATGATATTGCGTGGCCTTATCATGACG
Source organism: Drusus annulatus (assembly GCA_022651775.1). Taxonomy (NCBI): domain Eukaryota; kingdom Metazoa; phylum Arthropoda; class Insecta; order Trichoptera; family Limnephilidae; genus Drusus; species Drusus annulatus. The sequence continues at coordinate 235,463 of JAGWCC010000284.1, forward strand.
GGGTTCTTACCGCTGTTAGAACCAATTCATTTTAAAAGTATAAACATCTAAATACCACGTTCTGGAGGTTATTATTCATGATAGTAAAAGAAAAACACATACCTAATAAAGTTTTTCAAACATAGCAAACATATTGGGGTGTGTTGATATCGAACTATATGCCAAGCGGACGCAAATAAAAAGGTTATCATACTTTTTTCAATGGGTTAAATCGTTAAATTAAAAAATATATTGTTGCCTAGATTTTCGTGAATAATCACACCCTGACGTTTTGGGGCTTGAGCGTGAAACACGGTGCTTAATATATAGCAGTTTACAACTATGTAAGAAAAATTATATAGCATTTTGACCTTTTATTACACAATAAACTGTCAGTTACGTAGTATTTATTAAAATATTTTTGGAGAAATACTAAAAATATATTCTTTGTTAAATCGTGTATATATATACCAGATTCTTTTCACAGTTCCCTGTCATAGCAGCCACGCAATTCGTTAAATTCAATTCAGCCATAAATTTTTCAAGACGATCCAATAAAATTTCAATCAACTCATGAGAAAATGCAACAAAATTTCAATCGATTTAATAAGTTTTTATAAAAATTCAATCAACTCATGAGAAAATGCAACAAAATTTCAATCGATTTAATAAGTTTTTATAAAAATTCAATACAGCCATAAATCTTCGATATAGTTAAGTGCTACTTAACTGAAGGAAGTAATTATCGTCGGTGATGAAATTGGCGAGTTTAAATTTAATTTCAATGAATTCGATGATAAATTAGTAAATTACTTTTAATTTTTAAGTATAAGACGGTGAAAAAATTACAACACGACGTACACGGAGAGATAACGTACTTCCGACAGAAAGAATTATCATAATCGAATGTAAAAATACACGTTATTCGAACTGTCGGTGAGTTGATTATTTTTGAAGATACGGTTAGGCTAACTAGAAAAATAATTGGCAATGACCGAGCCACAGGTATGTAGCAGGGAAGTGGCGGAACTACGTGGTTTGAAACCCTTCTATAACTTAACTCGCATTTAAAAAAAAAAAACAGCAGTATTTTTAATTCTCCCTACTCCCATCATTAAAAGGTTAAATTGTTGATTGTGGAATGATGGAGGACTAAACTGGCAAGAGACTGAACCTGCGACACCTAGGCGGGAATCCAACGCTTTTGACCACTCGGCAACCAAACGGTTAAGCCAATCATTTAATAGATACCTGATGATCATTGTGGCTTTATTTTTCTCTAATATTGTACAAGTTAAATGTTTGTTTTATTTAAACCTTTGGTGTAGGTAGGTATGTATTTAGGTATTACCTCAGAGCAACAATATGCCAGGAGGGATAGCTTGTGTAGTCAGGATTGTTGATTATTTCCTGACTCGGGCGTGGCTAGGGATATTTATACATCCATTCATAGCACATGTCGACATAATGTTTTGTTTATTTGTACAACCACTTTTTCACAGTATTACCATCAACAAAAATATAGGATATAACCTAAAAAATCGTTGAGTTATATCCTGTTATGTTGCATAACAAAACATAGTGGGCGGAGTCGCCGGAGACGCGGGAGACAGAAAACATGCTTACATACCAAAAAGTGGTGCGATATTATGTGACAACGTGTCTTATCTCTTTCTCTCTCACGGTTAACGACGTGAAAAGCCAAAGATCGTAAATTTGTATAGGTTGGCTAAAAATATTTGGCTCTCTCTCCATATATATTCTTACTCTGAGGGTATTACACTATGGCGGTTTTCTTATATTTTACACTGTAGATGTTTCAAATTTATTTTAGTATACTCTGAATTATTATTCGCGGAAAATAAAGCTATTGTTTTATCATGTGGTTGGCCTAAAATTTTAAATTACGCCACTGTACCAGCAGTATAGTTAAGGAAGGTATACCTAGTATCAAATACATACATCCGGCAACTTGTGCTCTTCAGTCATTGCAAGTACCTAATCAAGTAATAAAGTGCCGCCTGGTCGATTACTGGCTAATTTGAAAGTGTGCAACACAAAACGAGTTCTATTTTTAACGGGTTAACAAATCATTTTCAAGTCCAGGATAACTTCTGTCAGTGCAACCGGTATTATCCAGCAGGTCTGTTTGGACCACGAGGTAGATGCGTAGATGAAGTGCCGCCGCGTTCTCAAGTGAAACCTAACGATTAGGATTACGGTGAATGCACGCTTTGAATGGATGCATTATTTATAAGGCTAAAGCTTCATTTTCATATTACAGTGGCGTGCTGTGTGGTTTAATTCATTTTTTCGGAAAAATTGGAATGAAAGTTAATATTATAGATATTTTCAACTGTTACAACTTTGAATACCACTCTTTCTTTGATCAGGGTATGAAATTACGAAATAACGAAAAAATATACAATCTAATCAAGGTTAAAATTTCAAAATTTTATTTAATCATCGATTAGTAAGCAACCTTACATTGTATTTATTAAAATTTTGGCATTATTTTTATTTTTTTTCCGTTAAGTATTTAAAGTAAAAATTGAGGCAGTTGCACCTTTCATTTTTTTCTTCTTTGAAGATATGTACGAATGAGATTTAAGAAGGGTAATATAGATACAATAACGACATATTTTTTTGCCAGGGTTGTTGGACCGGTTGTCCTGTAATTTTTTTTTGTTTTTTCTCTCGGTTCTTGTCACTTTAGAAAATTTAGGATAAATATTTCATCACAGCAATGAATGACCTACAAGTTATTACACACAATCTGGCTTTGATTAATTAGTTAACTCGCGTTCAGGCTCCTGGGGCATCGATAGCAAGAAATAGACAGCTGACAGGGTGAATCATTAGTTAGTATCTAATAATAGATACATTTAACAATGCGTTTGAGCTTAGTTTGAAAAGAAACTTTTTTTTTTTAAATGTGACTGAAATTTAAAACCAACGATTCTTATAATATTACTTCTATAATGTTTTCATACAAAAATTTTGAATCTGAATAGATCTTTTTTGGTACCCTAACTTTTTGTTTCGGAAATTCACAAAAATCGGAAAAAAGTCAATGTCCAGCCACTGGCATTTTCTTTGTTACTACATTAGTTTACTTTCAGCATGTCGCAAAGCATATTACTTAAGGACAGTTTCCACGTAAGGGCATGCGTCTCAGCAGTGAAAATAAGGTCTCGGCAGACGAATATTCTCATACATAAACTGAGTCGGCATTTGACAAACGTGACCGAAGATTTTTAGAAGACTTTAATGAGACGATGGCATTAGCCTTTGTTTCTATAATGGAAATATACTCATGTACAGACACATGCTTGTCAGATCTGAAAGCTCCCAAGAGTGTTCCTGTTAAAATTGACGGTCATTAGTGAGGTCCGAAACTGCACGCAGCCGCTTAGAAAAAAAACACTCCGGTCGATGGAAGCGATCCGACATCCATTACGGCCGCACTCGCGGGACGGTGCAATGGTGGGAGAATCGCGAACCAATCTGTTCAATAAGTGAAGAGCGGTTTATTGTGGGATAAGAATACAACCGTCAATCACCTTAATATCCCTCCGCGGGCGAGCTGGCCACCTGCCGAACTGTCTGCAAACTGCGACCCCGATGCGGGAGGCTGTAACTGAGCGATGAATTTACGACACCATCTCAATAAGCGGATGTCACGAATTCACGTTTTTTTCTATCGTAAGAATAGAGCCAGTACCGCTTATGGTTTATGGCATGATTCAGTACGTATTCACATTGGAGGAAGCACACTTCGGTTTAGAGCAGCTATAGAAGTATGGTAACATATATTTACACTTTAGATTAGATAGTATCTTGGTACCTATCACCAATTTAAATGTAGATAATTTTAACTACATCAATATAGGTAGTTTGCAATTTCAATGGGATTATTTCATGATATTTTATATTAAAATGTAGCAAATTGCTATATATTTAAAAAAAATCTATATGTTAAGTCAATTCGGTGAACTTACCATTTTTATTGGGCTAATTAATGATAGTTGTTCACTTTGACTTTACAGATAAAACAGTGAAAAAAAGAGGAATAATGTACGTTATATAAATGATTATTAGTTGAATCAATATTATAACCATTATGTTATTAAAATATTTTATTTGTAGAAGTCATAATAACTGAAGTATGAAATTCAGATTCAAGGTTTTCTTGAGACTGAATATTGAATAATTATATGAATAACACATATAACTTTTATAAAATAGTGTTTAATATTACAAAGAGTAGACAGGTGGTCGTATAACTGCAAACCTTGTTATGTTCTGATATAGTATAAGTAAAACTATAAAGTTCTAGACATTTAAAAAGTATGTTCACGATCTTGGAAGTTCAACTTTAAACGGAGTGATATGATTCAATGTAATTTCGTATTAACAAGCATTCGCCATCGGTTTTAGGGCCGATATAAAAGTGATTTCGTGATAATGGGTACATCTCGTGGCATTCAGAAACTGCTATCTTGATTTAAGATGAAGGGGAATGTCGGATATTTCACGACTAAGCAAGAAGACCATCAAAGCTCGGCCCAAACAAGGCGAGGTGGACATTTATGGAGAGGGCAATAAAGGACCGCACATCAAAGTCGAGCTCGTGCAGATCTGGTATGGGAATCATGTCCGATTGATTGGATACGCGAAAATTATAAACAAGGCAGATGTGAGTCTGGTGGCTGAATTTCGCGGGGAAATGAACCAGCGAACTTCGAGTTAATGTATTATTTTATCGAGGGATAAAATGTAGGGTCGAAATGTATCCGGGGTATTTTTCAAGCCCAGATTAAGTGGTTTTTTATCATCAAAATAAAACTTTAATTTATGAACCCTTTACAAAATAATATGCATAGTGCGAGTACATAGTACGTAGTCGAGTTATTTCCTCTATCTATATCTATAGTCAAATTTATTTTCCGCAAGAATCTTGGTAAAATAATGTGGCATGAATGAATGGCATGAATGAATACAGTGTAAATAAAAACTATTGCACTAATAAACTAATGTCTTCAAGCGGAGAAGGCATGGAATATGGAAAGGAAAGCAGTGTAGGTGGATGTAAATTAAGTATTATAGTGGAAATGAAACGTTTATATAGATAATTATATCTTGTTACCTGTTGACCTGTTATATATCTTAACTACATAACCCATGCATAATTGCACTAGGGTTAAAACATTAGCTTACGTCAGGTTTTTGTAATTTCATTTTGTAAACTATATTAAAAGATGTCAAGCATTAATTATTTATAAAACAAACGTGTTTCGTTCTGCCAGTATATTTTCTATCTCAATCTAAATACACACTCCGTTAGACTCGTATTAACCGCTACTAACGTCTATCTGTCATCTGACACTTTTTAACTAGACATCATATTATCGAGTTCGGTTTCCAGTTATTAAATTTACATACGCTGTAGTTACCCACCTACTATTGTGAGTGTTCATAAAAAAATAAAGTGTGCCCCATCAAAAAGTGTCGCCAATAATGACCAATGTTGCCACAGCAATGATTATTGGCTGCAAAAAGATGTCGTACGCTTTTTAACTCCCAATAACCCTCGCCTCGGTCTATGTTTAATCTGTATTGCCATTCAGTAGGTAATTCGTTGTTTATATCACAATTAAGAACCTACATAAGTTTTTTTTGTTATTGAAAATAATCAATGTTTCTTTATGAATTAACTTTGAAGACCAATATGCGTGTACAACTACAACATGACGCATCCGCTAAACGTTTCCCAAAACAATTCAAAGCTCAAAAGTTTGAAAGCTCTAAACTCAAAAACACAACTAGAAAGCTCAAAATCTAAAAATCTCTAAAGCTTAAAAGCTCAAAAGCTCGAAAGCTTAAAAGCTTAAAAGCTCAAAAGCTAAAAGGTCAAAAGCTCAAGATCCGAAAGCTTAAAAGTTCGAAAGTTCAAAGCTCGGAAGCTTGAAAGTTTAAAAACACCGAAAGCTCAAAAGCTCGAAAGCCTAAAAACTGAAAAGCTCAAAAGGTCAAAAGCTCAAAAGCTCAAAGTTCAAAAGCTTAAAAGGTGAGAGGTCAAAAGCTCAAAGATTAAAAGCTCAAATATTAAAAGCTCAAAGCTAAAAAGCTCAAAACTTAAAAGCTCAAAGCTTAAAAGCTCGAAAGCTCAAAGCTCAAAGCTTGAAAGCTGATAGCTCTAAAGATGAAAGATCGAAAGCTTAAAAGCTCAAAAGCTAACAAGTACACGGCACGCCACTCAATGAAAGTTTTTTTTAAAATTCTTGTTAGTTATTTTGTATCATTATCGGATCTTCATGATATTTCCGCGCGTGTGCAATCAAACATTGAAAAAATATAAATTAAAGACTTATTCACCAAAAATATGATTCATGGTCCACGTGGCTTACTCAACAACAATCTCACCATTCATGTCTGATGGGAAATGCACGAAAAGTTTTTTTTTTTTTTTTAAGTAGGAACCTAATTGTATTTTCCAGCTGTGGCCAACCAGAGCAGTATATCTATGGGCTAACCTAAATAAAAAAAATACGATTTAATGTTTTTCATACTAATTTTCAAACGTTATAGCAAAAGTTTTAAATATTTGATTTTATTCAAACTACTCTCTAAATCTCCCGGTTACCAATAAAAACAAACTGCTATTTTCAGCGAAATCGTTCGAGTAATTTTCGAGACAGTTGAAAACAGACACACATTCATTTTTATATATTTTTTTTATTTATTTATAAATTAACGGACTAAAGTCCAATTACAAAAAAAAGACATACAAAACACGAAATGGAAAAAAGAGCAACAGAGAAGGAATAGCATATACATAAAAATAAATGAAGCGGTGACAAAAATGGAGGGCAAAATAAACATGAGAGAGGACATTCAAACATATATAGAGAAGATTAATGCTTGACATGTTGTAATGCGTCTATCTTTCATTAGGTAGGTAATCGTTGTTTTGCTTTTCTTTTACGCCGGGATTCGTAATTTGCAATTTCGACAATTTGTGATAACGTTTTCTCCAAAATTTCCTGTTTCTGTATTTTATCAATACTGCTTTTTTCATCTTCTCTCTGAAGTGAGTATTTTTTTTAACACATGAACAATATAATTTTCAATGATAAAATCGGCACCTTAAAACCATAATACTTTACGAAAAATCATTTAGTTTTACGAGCTGGTTTGTTGTTCTTAAATTACTTCCTACATGGAGGGATCTTTTGATGGGTCTTTGATCTTTAACATTTTGATTAACTTTGATCTTTGCCGACTTCCAATCATTCTCGAAACATTTGATCATAGTCGATTCCCTTCATAGATCTTTGTAAAATCCTACGTACTTAAGATGCTGCTGAAGAATTATCAGTTCGTCATAATCGTTCGCAACACCGCATACGTATATTATATGATTTTATCAAGAGATATAATATTTATACTATCCATCCATAGATGTATAATAACCGGAACAAATTAGTTAATCCAATTAAAACAGGCGGTTGGAAGCCAAGGGGTTAACGATTTGAAAGTGTTACAATGATGAGCAAATCTATTATGCAGATTCGCACCGCCTTTCACCGCAGAAATAGTCCAAAAACTTGTCCGTCTTTTGTATGGACACTGAACACGTTATCGTGCCGTCGAAAGTAAAGTTACGCTCGGCGTAACAAAATGAGATGCCAATGTTATGCCATCTTACATAACACCGAGCTACTTCGCGCACATGACATCATTAAAGAGACGCATGTTAAATATTTTTATCGGACGAATCAAGGGATGGAGTTACAACTGATATTATTGTTGATTACTGAAAGAATATTAACAATCTTCAAAAAATAATAGTAGGTTACTTTAATTTTAAAAGGTAGTTACCCTCTATTAAGTTTTTCCTTGCTTGCAAGTTTTGGCAGAAACAGTACGATTACAAGACAGTTCATTTGAAATATAATTTTCATACAAACATAATACAGGTATTTGTATTTGTTTGATGTATTATATCTGCATTAGGTAGTAAATTTTATGCATCACGTTTTTGAAGAGATAATAGTATTACGTAATATATTTACGATTTAAAAAAGGGAAGCCGGTTCGCTAGAGGATATAAAACGAGCAGTGTTATTTTATGACGATGAATTTCTAAATACTTCTTCTTTCCTATAATATAATATGATTTGCAAAAGACATGAGTTTTATGCGTCGCTATGAATTGCGTTGAGCTGTTAATGTTACGAAATTCAGAAGCGGAGAAAAAAGCCGAAAGCTCGAGGTCCGACTTTTCTTTAGCCTTCTAATAGCTGTTGACTTTCTTGCCTTAAGTGTTGATATTTTGGGGAAAATTAACAGGACATTTAATTTTTTTATTACGTATGATAATTACAATTGAGCACTGTGCTTATTACAAATTTTCCCCGTAGATGAAAAGGTGACATTATGTTATCCCTGTTTATTTATTTTATAAATGCAAATACGCATGAGCTCTCCAATAAAGTCTTTGAATACCAACCATAAACGTTTTGAAAGGATACGCCTGTGAATATTCATTTGCGAATTCATGTTCAGGAGTATATTTTAACCCAAATGACCTCTGTATTTACTCCAAGAATAATGCTATTTATGTATTAACACTTAGATACACTTTATTACATAGTTGTATAAAGGTAAGTTTTTTGGCAGGTGGCAATTTCCTTTGGCGAACTTAGATTCTTAGCGGGTATAACATATTAAGGAAGCGTTTTTTACACGGTGTGCATTTAATGAATTTTAATAAATAAAGGAAAGTATAAATGATAATAATAAATAAATGTCTTCTGAGTGGGCGAGTACCCAATGCATCGGAGGGCAAAACACATTATAATAATAAATAGGGAAATATACTTTTATGTCAAAGTAGGTAAATTGGATAATTTTACCGTTATTTCCATATTTGAGATTGGCTGTGGCATTTCTTAGTAGTGTACTCGTCTTACCTGAAACAAAACAAATAAAGATTATTAGTATAATGAATCATCATCCGATAATCACACAATACAAACAGGTTTATCTGGCCATAGAGACGTACTAAATTAGCATATAATTAGGAATATCAAATCGTAAATTGTCTTTCTCCAACATTTTAAGATAAGCATTCAATGAACAGTGTTTTGTTAGCACTTTGTGGAGATAAATGCAGCACATGGATATGAGGTTACAATACTGCAATAAGCTTCCTACAAGATCATGTTAGAGGTTTGTAAAACGTTATAAAAATCCCTCTTGAATATCAGGAGTACAATAAACACTTGCGGTGAACAATGCATTGACATTTTTGATGTGCATTGAATATACGAACCGTCTACAAACATATTATTGTCACATGTTAATTGTTTTATTGCAAAAGAAAGATTGTCTCACAGTTTATATGGCCTAGTCACTTTGTAACTATGTAAATGTGGGTATTATCATATCTACGCAATGTAATCGACAATATTCTGTTGACGAATGAAAAACAGATTTTTGGAAATAGTTTAGATAAATTGTTTCCACCAACAGTTTTCCATCATAACCAAGTTTTCATTATATACACACAGGTACACTATTATTCTAAACTATTTAATATATTTAGTATACGGGCCCATTTGAATTAGATTCAGATATGATATGTTTTATTAATAATAAAAAAAAATGAACTAGGTTCAGTTATATGAATTACATATGAGATAGTTTAATCACAGTTATAGGTTTAATTCTAAGGCTAAAATTACGTGATTCCCGGCAAACTTTCAAAATTCAAACAATACTTTCGTGAAGCTAAATCTATATTACAACACGCATCTGTCTAGTGAGAAACGAATGTTGACTGGGCCATAATGTATTCATAATTCTAGCCTACCCGCGACACACTTATGCATATACCTTCTTAACATTGGAATTATTTTAGAAAAAATGTATTATTGTGTATTACGTATTAAGTAAAAACATTTTATTTTTTTTAAGTTAAGCACGTTTTCAGGGAAAGAATTAAAAAATAAAACTATAGATAAATTTAGCAAAATTCGGTATACGCGAATAACAAAAGTAGGAAACTAGACTTTTAAACGATAACCATCGATATTAAGGTTAGCAAGGTAGTAAGATTCCATCAGGATGCCACTTCGGCCTTGGTAATTGATGGCGATACAAGAATGACGCTGATCACGGTTACCTTTATGGTTTGTTTATTGGGATCGAATCCTTCCCGACCACATCCTGCGGTTGGCGAAGCCAGACCAAAGCAAATAGAGTCACGTGCAACCGCAATATTTATATTATATTCCACTGCGAGTAGGTACGCGATTACACGTAAGTAGAACATTGAGTGAAGAGGGTACAAAATCACTTCTCACGGTTCATTGAAGTCGGATACATAGGTTATGATAGTTTGGTCAACGATACTCATTTCTTGTAGAATTATTAATCCTGATTTCTTTCGTACAGTTCTCCAGGTTGAACAAATAATGTACACGTATATAAAAAAAGATGATCTCATTTAGTGACGGTCATATCGTATCTGGTTAGCCGGACTTTAGAAGAGTTTATTTATAATATAATATAATTATATGATAACCACAAAGTCGCGGGTCCGTTCAGGTTTGTAGGTTTGATTCCCTTAACTTGAATGTTTCAGCTGCCAGGACTGGTTGTTGAGATATTGATTGTTAGGCTTGCCAAACCTTACAGAATGGGCTCTACAACTGTTGCAAGGAAAATTGTTTAAAAACTAATTCAATCGCATGGAAACAACACAAAATATTATATGTTCTAGTATTTTGCGAAGCAAACCGTTAGTTTTCAATAATACACAGTTAATTTTTAGAGCACCATTTTGGTTAAATAATACCTCAAGGGGGCTTTAAAAAACTAGAAAATTACATAAATACTTTAATCTGTCGCGGACTATAAATTGGTTTGGAAATGAATGTGGATTAGATTTAATTAGTGCAAAAACAAAAATGTCACATTATTGAAGTTAATTGGCGAGAGATCTAAGGCATTAATGAAAAATTATTAGTTATAGCGATATGAATATTATATCCAACACAATTGCAGCCATCACGGCTGATCCCTTCCATGTCTGTGACGAGAGGAGTCGGCTGGTCGACGCAGGTGGCGGGGATCCCAGAGGAACAGGTTATGTTCCCCGCGGGACATATCCTCGACATATTATCTGAATCTACCTGCCGGCCGTTTAATATTAAATCACTTTCAAACATGCATACATACGGGGCAGAACAAAACGTTAATTTTATTCTGAAGTTTGAGCAAAAAATATGTCTTAAAAATATTTCTGCAACAGCACAGTTTTGATATATTTTTTAATCGAGGTTTTTATAAATTGAAGATAAAGGCGTATACCTGATAGCTCCGCTTTAAACTCTTCCCCTTTATCAAAAAACTACGTAAGTAACAAAAATAGATTTTGCAACGGATCTCTCAGCAGCAGATTTCTGTAGAGAAAAATATCTATGTAAAAGAGATAATTTACAAGCAAAAAAAAAACACGTGAACATAGTACAAATATTTACCAGTTATTGGGATTAATCACTAAATAGTGTAAAAAACAGGTATGCTTTTATAAGTCTTCTTATTTATTTACATTCTGCAAGTGATAGATAACGTAATGTTGGTTGTTGATGTCCCCGATTACAAAAGGCAGCAAGCTGCACGCTCAATTGCTTCAACTAAATAAAGGGGCATGTACCTCCTTTGTACAATTGATTATTAAAGAATACGTATTACTCAAAAAAAGAAATTCGCCCTCAAATCAGAGATAAGGTGCCGCTATCTGGCCGATTTGGAATGTCATATCAATTATTTTTTCCCTTTTTACCATCTCCGTAATCCCGTACTTGTTTTTGAAGGCATGCAAAAGTCTATAAAGAAATATTATTGGCACAAACGAGTCAATTTTTTGGTTCGATAATATGTCTGTTTTATCGGAACCCATAAAAATATACGTGTGTTTGAAGGAGGAGCCTCGGATGAGCAGAATTAATCGAATATCGATGCTAAGCGGATTAATGGGATTATGAACCCCTACGGCGAGGTAATAGCTTCCAAAAATAGGGTTCATGGGAATACACTTCTCACATGGCGATATATAGAAAAAAAAACGTGGCAAGCATCATGTTGCGACATCCGTGGCAAAATGATTATATGAAATATTTTTTAGTATTTATCAAATTATGTGTATTTATCAATGTTCCTCAAGGCAGCAGTATTCATATTTAAAATACAAATACATGGTTAACTTTAGTGAAATATCACCTTACAGGCCCTTTCCAAAGATAGAAGATAATTTACTATAGTTAAATTGGTTACCTCGTATATGTGGACACTCCCATAATATGATATTATGAGATATTAAATAATACATAAATTGAAATTTGGTATTTACATGATCTTGTTCGATGTTGAGGACTGTCATGCAGTGAAAGGGTTCGGATTTAAAAAAATAAACTGTCAAAAATGAAACAATTAAAAATATAAGGATGATCTTAATTTGCATGATAGGAGGCGGATAAAACACTATTTCACGATTTAAAAAAAATAATTCAAGGATAAAAACAAATATGAAATTTATGACACACCTCCTAGCACCCGGCTTTGCCCAAGATTGGGAAGAAAATGTTTCCGGGCTTTTTTTAACGGTTAACTGGGTGTTTTAAAGTTCGATGCGATACGAAGGCCGTCATTATAAAGATGTGTGCTGTTATAGTAGTATTCACAAAACGGGGGAAAAATGGTACGTCTCAGAATAAGGATAAAATTGAAGAAAATCAGGTTCCTGTACCTGTCTCTTGCTGTCGACCCAAATGGTCTAATAAATAGCCTTAATTTAACATCACAACATGACAAACTTAAACTCGGTGTACTCCAGGAAAACACTAACGCAATACAAAACAAAATTACATAAAATTCTCATGATAAATTACTATCCGTACCGCTGAATTCAAAGGTTGATTGTCCACTTTATTACGAAAAACGATAAGTTATGTATGAAGTCTTTTTGGTATTTATGTATCGACAAAGGCGTATAAAAGACGGTTGTCCTTTAAAAAGGTAACTTTTAAAAACGTCAGAGCATCTTAACCGTTATCTTGGGAGTGTAACTTGTATGTTTTACCAACTTTGCTATCTTTTTTTAACACATATTTTGACATTTTTAGTAATGACAACACTTTAGAAAATTCAACTGCTGACATATATGGCCAGTTTAAAAAAATGTAGCTTATTATCTTATCCTATATTTCTTTCCTTATCAAGATAACGGTTAATGTTGGATTTACTCAGGATTTCCAGGAATCAAATATAATGATAATATTAATAATATTTGGATAATTTGTAAAGCGCTGTTTTTGTGAAAAATCACCTCAAGGGCGATGCTAATGATAACTAAATGACATAGTTTTGTTCACTTTTTCACTAAAAACTTAGTTATTCAGTAATAATTTTTAGTGAACTTTCACAAAGAATATAAAAAAAATATGATATCTGTTGTTCAGATAAGACCTGTAAACCATGTAAAATTTAATGTTTCATGTGAACAAAAAATGTTATTGTTTGTCTTGTTACTTAAATTACAAACTCATAATTTTTTCTACGTAAAAACATATCATTTATCTCTCCGCAACAATTTTAAAATGTGACATACAATTATTGCCATCGGCATCATGCATTTAAATAGTGAAACGGCTGACACCCGTAAAAATCATATAAAATAATTTAATAAAAAAAAAAACTTTTTGATTTAACATAATAACATGGAGTTCAGCAAATTACACACAGAGAACCATACATATAAATGAATTGCAAACGAAAAACATGTTATTTACCGTGGGCTACCGTAGCTCCGGTTACTCGGTGGTGCATTTCAATGTTTTTGTGATAAACATTTCACCAGGAACTGCGCGCACAACTTTCATAAAACTTTCCAAAACGGGAATAATAATTACAGTACATTCCTGACGTGTGACACGACTGACAATGAGCTCGAAAAATATGCAAATATCACGAATGTCTGACTCGAAAACGCGTTTAAATTTCTCTAAGGCGGACAAGGTTCGCAATTGAAAATCTCAGAGATAAGTTCAAAGCTTGAAGTAACAATATATGGAGGGATAGCTAATTTGTTTTACCCAACCCATCCGAAATTGTAATAAATCACTTTTTCCGAGTTTTTACATCGTACACCATGAGAGAGAAAGAGACAACAAATTTCTTGGACCGCTTCTATATACTGTCGCAATGATCTTAAGCTGGCTATGTTCGCTGGTTAACGGCAGGACTCCGCCCACATTTTTTATTATGCCACTAAACTTGACACAACTAAACGGTTTTTTAGGTTAGGTGCTATATTTTTGTTGATAAAAATACTGTGAAAAAGTGGCTATACGAATACACAAAAACATTATGTCATCAAAAACAAGTCCAAAACTGACTTCACTGCCTTGGCTTGGGCTACCTCTAGTATACTCTAAGGTTCAAAGTGTATAATGATTAATCAATAGCAATAATTTATTTATTTACGCCCGTTAAAGGCTTTTACACAAATATTTACATTTGAAATATATATGTATATATATACTCGTATAGCAAAAACTCATAAGCAATTCGAGCATATTGTATACGAAATAAAAAAAATAGTAGCGATTTTATTACCAATATTAAAAGTTAATACGATAATTTTTTCTACATTGATTTTTGTGGGACTCGAATAGATGATTCTTTCAAGCGAGAAATTATGCCTTATAATATCGGTTTATCGCCCACACACTTTCTTAGAGAAGATGGGTGGACCGCTTTTTTCCACCACACTATGTATATTTTGTGTAGTTTAATTTTGTACCCTGATAATTCTTAGGCTAAGCGAAACCGGTCGGTCTTAAAAATTCAAATAAAATCTGTGGTCTTTTACAAAATTATTATCATTGCAACATCATTTCCATCATGAGCTATTGAGGTTCACTTGAGTGTTGACAAATAAAACGAGACATGTTGAAAACCGTTTGTTCGAGAGTATCGTAAAAACTCGATAGAAGCCAGGTAGTTAAAGGTAGGGAACAGTTAAATATAAATCTTGCGTAGCGTACAATATTAAGAATACATAATTCATTTCTGCAGGGCATAAATGTTATTTCTTTCGTATCGTTACCTATACCGGTCCGTTAAGCTGCCAAAGTGACAGCGTTGTGTCAGTCAGGAGACAGGAGTTACGACGGCCGAGGCGATTAAAGTGACATTAGGTACCAGGGAGTCAGAAAGTCAAGGAGCAGAGAAGCAGATTGTCATTCGGTCAGACGAGAGAAGGATAAGCAATAAAACATCTCCTGTCAATTGAGAAACTAGTTTATTATTCTGACAATTTACCATCCCAATACATAGCGAACATAATGGGGTATACCACGTGGAGGGTCGTTTCGAAGAAAATAACAAGTAAACGTGGTCCTGGAGAGACCCATGTTGTAGGAGAGAGAAAAAAACCCATAAAGCCTGATTCACACCAACGTCCGGTTCCGCTCAGTGCCGATATTGTTCTGCAAGAAAACTTATTGATATGATATGAATATCAATCGAGGAGTATGTGCCAAGACTAAACCTACGAGTATAACTATAGCTAAAATTATCTTATGACAAATTAGCTATTTACATTTGTCGCGGACTGTGAAAAATTGACGAACTTTTTGTTTAGCAGTAGATCGCGGATTGAGGATCGCGGATTGAGGATCACGGATCATTGCATGAAAATATACTATTATACTGGTGAGTTAAAATGCTAACCGGTTAGCCTAGCTGTGTAAATTAGGGCATTTTCTTATTTATGGATATGATTTTCTGAAAAGATGAGTTTTGAGTCTGAACTTTTTAGACGTAATACGACAGTTTTGAGTTAAAACATTGAATATGATAAAGAAGTAGGCAAGTATAATAACATTTAAGTAATCCTGCACAGAAATTTAAATGAAAGTCTTTATGGTGCCTTCGTGGATAATTTCTAGGTCGGGTAAACTCGACGCTGTGGCATTGACATGGTTATTTCAAAGATAAACAATGACTATTGGGGCAAGAGATGGGAAGAACAATAAAGCCACGAATTAGCAGGTTTACCTAATAATGTCAATTAGTAGTGACGGTGGTAGAACTGTCGGTTTCGGATGGATAAGAGCCGCTAAGAATTGATAAAACCGGAAACATTTGAGGGTGAAATTTGCAAAGCCCGAAATAGAAAACTCACAAAGAAGAAGAAACACTGATAAGATTTAATGAAATGTCCTCCACACTCTGAAAAATACTTTATTGTACTCGTTATTCTTGTTGATTAATAGAGACAAATAAGAAATTTTAAACATGAACCAACGATTATATAAAATTATACCTCTCGCGTAAAGTGAATGATAAAAATAAAGAATAATAATAAAACGCTGGCAATTATTCATCTGGTAATAATATGAAAATCGCAGCTTCAGCAGTGATGGGCCAACCAGTTTTTACACCGGTGACTGGTCATTAACAATCCAGCAAAATGGT
Organism: Drusus annulatus; assembly: GCA_022651775.1. Taxonomy (NCBI): domain Eukaryota; kingdom Metazoa; phylum Arthropoda; class Insecta; order Trichoptera; family Limnephilidae; genus Drusus; species Drusus annulatus. The sequence continues at coordinate 251,996 of JAGWCC010000284.1, forward strand.
TAAGTCGTATTCATACAGAGTGACTTGATCAATTTCACTGGGTAAAGTCGATATGTAAAAACCTAGGTTTTTAATAGGTATAGGGGATATGAGAGTTCGCAATACAAATTAACGTTTTAGTGAGAAAAACGCGTTTTGAGAATTTAAAATGGAAGACACTCTCAAAATTGCCCTGGTGAGAATCAAAACGTTTTATTTTTATATTTTTTATATTTAATACCGCACAAGGGTCTCAACTGCTCATAATCGTCTAGAGCTGGTAAGACTATGAGTGAGGTTGACGGTAATGGGGAGGGGTAGGAGATGTGGAAAAGGAAGGTGTGGAAGAACCTAGCTATTCAGATCCGGTCACCAAACACTGCTTAGGCCATTTTAAGTAACGTTTCGATTCTGAATGGTGGTCTTTCACCAGGGCGATACTTATAGTATCTGCCACTCTGGAACGTGCCGCTAATTTACTATATATATATTTTTTTTTTTGAGTCAAATGTGTTGGAACACATTAATAAAATTAAATTTACTTGTGCACGCTGGGTTTGAACCCGCAACCTCCGGATTCGTAGTCGAATGTCTTACCACGGAGGCCGTTTTTGCATTAAATTGATTTTCTTTAAATGTGAATACCGCACGAGTTCTCAGAGCCAGTGAGATTATGACATCACCGATAGGGGTATTTTGTGAAGCTGTATAGAGTGGAGAGAGAATAGAGATAGAGAAGATGAAAGTACCTGGCTATTCAGATCTGGTCATTAAACACGGTTAGAGCTGTTTCAAGCAACATTTTTTTTTTTTTTTTAACGGTATTCTTTCACCAGGACGATACCGTAAGTATCTACCACTGAGGCTATGCCTATTTAGCTATGTTTAGTGACTAGCTCTGAAAACCAAGGTGCTTCCCAACCTTATTTTTTCCCATCTCTTTACCCCCATTTCCATAAGTCCCACTTACTCTAGGCACGAGGACTTTTAGGCAGTATCACATATAAAAAAATACAATTGGGTAGATTCCAGTTTATTTTCTAATGAATAAGTTGTAATGTAAATTGTGTAATGTTCTAAGGTGCTACACAAAGCAGCTGCTCACGGACTACCAATAATAAATTCTAAACCAATTGATACAGTGATAATACGAATCGTCATAGACTCTGATTTGTGACTAATGCGATAAAATGTTCGAGATACATTGACTGTGAACTGGAACGTGGCACTCTGAAGCCATTGCTATGGAAATAAACGCACGTTAAAATAAATGTGTGAGAAATAGCAATTGTTGTAAGTTCGCTACTATTGTGACATAGACAGGTAAACAGAAATCAACTATTTGAAATTGACATTATAATCTAATCAAGACTATACTCGGTAGATTTGTTGGGTTGTTATTTGAGTCCTTGAAGTGATTATTCACAAAAATAGCGCTATAAAATAAGGCAAACATTATCATAAGTATAACAATTATAATAATAAATAAGAATAATAACATTTTATTTCAGCGGAAAAGAGCGTTGGGTGCAATACTCTGTCTGCCATATAAATAATAATACATATGAGTTGAACGAAAACAATGACAGAGATAAGATAAAAAAAAACACGAAACACAAAACGATTATAATAATTTAAGAGCATAATATGTAATTGCGTAAATAAATAATAATGCAAAAAAGAAAAATACAAAAATAACTTTTTTTAATTTTATGGACTCACTATTTTTTTTATAGTGAATACCGCACAAGAGTCCCACTTGCTCCAAACCGTCCAGAGCCAGTGGGACTATGGCATCCCCAATTGGGGTATGTTATGAAGCTGAAGGTAGTGAGGAGGGCAAGGAAATGTGGAAGAGGAAGGTTGGAGAGCACCTAACTATTTAGATCTGGTCACCAAACACGCCTAAAGCCATTTCAAGCAACGTTTCGATTCTGAATGGTGGTCTTTCACCAGGGCATCTACCAAGACTATGCATATACCAGTATCTACCTCTCTGGAACGTGTCGCAAATATTATTTTACATGAATCAAATGTGTTATGACCCATATTAATCAAATAAAAGTTATTAGCGCACGCCGAGTTAGAAGCTGCGACCTTTGGATTCGTAGTCGAGCGTCTTACCACTAGACCATGGAGGCCGTCCAGTTATTATTAACATACCAGTAAAAAGGATATCTTGATTTTAAGCTTAGAACATGCTGGTAACCCAAGGTAGGAAGACAGGAGGGTTTTAAAAAAGATATATTGAAGAACTTTTACTACGTTAATGGTTTGGAAAACTATATAATTTCATTGAATTCTTACAACATACTCGTAGACTATAATATCTTATATCGTGACCAGTGTTTGAAATGCATAGAGGAATCTCAGTACAGACAAACAGGTTCAGGTGCGTGATATGATATGAACACTAGACACACCTTCATTTTTATAATTTCCATCTCCTTACCGGGAGAAATATAGTTACTGGCTCGTGACCAAGATTGTAATAGTGCCTACCTATTATTATGCGTTACAGCTAAAGAAATGATTTATAATCAATAGAAAGATACTATCAGTCCCAATGAGATTCACGAGCGAAATTATTTTGCTAAACTGTTCTGAAAATGCCCGGGGTACTGCAAACCAGTTACAGCACTGGAACTGTACTACGCAGCACCGTTAGGGGAGAATCGGGTACCGAAGGCAACAATTAGATCAGCACAAGATGGGCAACATTGCGATCTGCCCTAGTAATTTACTGTCACAGTTTGTTAGGTGACGGACGGGGCGGCCCTCCACCCCACTGGAACCGTACACTTTTCAGGAACAACTCTTCAACAACCGCGCGAATTAGAGCGGGTGAATAAGCAATCAGTTTTGAGTCTTTTCAATAATAAAAAAAAATGGTCAAGTTTATATAGCGCCGCTTAGTGATTTGATCACCTCAACGGCACTGTGCACTGTTTGTACACACTTTGTTACACATCGTATCATGTGCTTTAAATCATTTTTTAAGTTTTTAAGACTAGTTTCTGACGTCCATCTTTCTTTCAGTCCAAATTTTAAACTTTCTACGAGAAGTTGTCATGATTTTAGACTTCCCAAAACAAAACTTGCGTGTACTCAAAACAGCGTGTTTTACAAAGGTCAAAAACTTTTTAATAGTCTTCCAAATGCCTTAAAAGAAGCCTCAAATCTTGGCACTTTTCGTAGGATTTGTGCTGAATATGTTAAAAAAATCTATGATTCTTAAGATTACTAATATTTCAATTTATATCTGCTGTATAGTAACCTTATGTGCTTTGTTCTATTATTGTGAAATGTATAAATGTTTTTCGTACTAGAAAATATTTGCATATGGTACATCTAAATAAAAATACAAAAACAAACAAACAAATGTAGGTATTATACATTGGGCAGACCAGCACACACACTATTACACTAGTCGAATTTGGAGACTGCAGGGGCATTAACCGGAGTCTGTTGCGAGACACCATCTTACGGAATTTAATTGGCTTCATTCTGTTTCTTTTGGTTCTCTCTCCTATCGGAGGTTGGCTATCATAGGGACAATATTCTGCACTGCACGTGTACCAGTCACGTAAATTTCGAATCCATTCATTACGGCGTCTCCCCTTTTTCCGAATAGTAAATTTAATTTAACAGTGGTTAAAACTAAGTGTTTATTATTTATTTCAGAAATTTATTATTATTATTGAATTTGTAGCTGAAATGCATATTTATATAGTTTTGTAATTAATGCCCCCCACCCTTGACTTGATTTTCAATGTCATTCCATAAGGGGAAAAGTTGAAAAAAGTTTAAAAAATGTAACTTTCTCTGGGAGAAGAAAAAAGCCTTATTTTGATCGGAGAGTGCGAAAAAGGGATGGGAATAAAGATTTAAAGCAATTAATTCGAAATTTTAATGCGAATACCATAGTTGAGATTTTTCCACAGAAGAAAGACGAACATTCTCAGGAAACGAATAACCTGACAATATTTAAATTCATTCGACTATCACAATAAGCGGAGTAAAGACTTAGCAAACCATAGGGTTGAACCCGTAACGCCTGGATGAATCCGACGCTTTGGACCGCCCGACCATCTAATCGATCATTACACTGATTATGCGTAACGATATGACAATTTAAGATTAAAAAAACATAATCAATAGAAGGGTATGTTACAGATTGTGAGACTTCAGTAATGTCAAAGAATTATCATTTTTGAAATATGATGTTTATGTGCTGGATATAGAAAGCGTGGATAGGTTTTTTTGTTGCAAAATCTACAATTTTAAAAATATTAACGGTTTTTTTATCAATTATTTATTTTATTCCTTGCCGTAGACTCAGAAAAAATGAATTGTTGTTCCTCAATCATCACTCTACTAATTATGGGTATCATTCTCCACTGTCCAGAATGTCGAGACTTGTTAACTCAAGCCATGGTCTTGAATTTTTTGGTAGCAGTCTAAATGATTTTTGCCATTCTTTACGACTCTACCAAAACTTTGACTTGACCTTGGCTTTGATTTGAATGTTCTATCTTGTACATATTTTGTCCTATTTTTGTCATTGCTTCATTTAATATTATGTATGTGCTGTTCTTTCTCTGTTGCGTTTTTATGTTTTTTTTTGTAATTGGACAATAGTCCGTTAGTTTATAAATAAAAAATATAAGTAACGCCCGGCACTTAGCAGCTTATAATATCTCATAACGTAACATTGAGGTAATGATGTCTATAATATGAACTCTGACAAGCGGGAGGTACTTTCAACATAGATTGCCGTCAATTGAAGCGCACAAGATCTACAGTAAACCTGCAGCGGCTATCTGGCTTATGAAGAGATTATAATTATTTTTGACAGAAGGTGCGGTATGCACTTCCACAAGCACTCGCCCGATGAGTATCCCGTTTCATTAAATTGGCGAGGAGATATTCCCGGAGCCGGTTCTGAATAACTTAACTATATCGCTGGCTGGTTCAGGCGCACCAGGAAGTCACCCTCTCGGTTTGACCAGCGCACCTTTACTTGTGTTAGATGCAGATATATCAAACCAGCTCCGATGTCGACAAGACTTTACTGCTTATAGTCGGATAGTACTATCGTCAAATCGGCGAGGTAATGGAGCGTGTAATTCATGCAAATATTTCCCTATTAGTTAACAGGATTTCACGAGCGTTATAACGTAAAGGATGAAGGTATAATAATTGAATACGAAGTAACGGGTGTCTTATGTTCCATTGAAAAGTTATCGATGTTGCTGTTAGAAGGAAAATAAAAGGGTAAATGGGACGTAGTTATGCAGAAAGCGTCCAACCCACAATTTGCCAAAATCGAGTTTTATATGTTTCCCTATAGATAAATAAAAAAAACAGGATTTATACTTGCTGTAAACATCCAAGCTCAAAATGCAATAGATTTGTGGTAATTACATTTTTTACTAACGCATTTTGCAGATATTTGACTAAAATTGAAGTTTGAAAACATTATAAAATGTGAGATAACATAAGTTTTTTTTTTAAATAAACACATTGATAGATTGTAAATTACCTATTTATAATAATGCTAAAAAACACTGATATTCACTTTACAAATGCCGATTATGCATATTCATGTTTTTTTATCGTCATATTTTCAAACGCCCTTTTCTCGGCTTCATCTTTGTGAGGGTTGGATGCTTTCTGCACAACTACGTCCAATTGAATGATTTGAGAAGTATTTTTTAAACAGTACAAGAAAATGAAGTCAATCCCTGAGACTGAATATTTATTTATGTGATGACAATTCGGAAAACTATTATTATTTTTATTTACGTCCATCCTATTGGCCTATTAAAAATATACAAAAACATTGGTAAGTTTATTTTTTATATTGATATTGAGAGTACCAGGTCACAAGTCTAGATGGTCAGAAGTTGCTGTTTTGACATAATATCTTTATTTCTTGCAACTTTGTGCAATGAAGATAAGGTAGAAATGTCATATTTCCAATTAGAAGCTGGATTTTCAAAATAATACCCACTAATACTAAGAGAGAGTGAAAGAGAAAATAAAATAAAACCACATATAATTCTGTATTAGTACGGCACAATAAAAACTTGAACAAGAATAAAGTAAGTTGTCTGTTAATCATCGATGCTATTAATAACTTTCTCCATTTCAAATGTAAATACATTACATTGATAAGCATCTGCGATTCGGACCAAATCTCACTTTGGAAACGAAATGATGTATAGTCCGATAGAAAGATATCTTATTATCCATGACGACCGTGACAGCAAAGAAAATCAATCTAAAAGGAGTATTGTCATTATCAGAAAAGATATGATCTTTTAACCTGTAGGTACGAATCCCATCCATCTTGGAGAAATACCGCCAACTGAAAATGATGGTATTAAGTCAAAGATTATTTATCGATCAAAGGAAAATTATGATTTATCGACAAATAGAGCTTTTTTATGTTGGCAATGACTGACAGCAACACAAATACCACACAAATACCACAAACTAAAAATATTGGAATAGAGAAATTATCAAAAAGAAATGGCTGATTAAACGACAGTTTATACACGAAGATAATGACTACTGACAGCAACGCCAATCTAATGAAAGTATGTTAATGCTGAGATAAGAGATGACACTTTAACCCGTACAGACGATAATGTTGGCATCAATCCCGACCAAAGGAAACGGACTATTTTACCGACAAAAACAAGTAATAAAACAAGGAAACAAGTGAAAAGAAAATTGGAAACATATTCTTGCTGGGATCTCGAGCTGTTCTTGAGTACCTCTACCTATCTTCAACACAAAGGATCCAACGCCTGACAGTGGCTGCAGGAGTGCAGATAGCCAAGCTAATTCATGCTTAGTGAACCACGGCTAATGCACGCGGAAGAGGTGAACTATCGCTCAACCCGGGCTGTCTGGCGCGGCCAAGATGCGTGCCAACTGCTAAACACTGAGCAATATAATGTAATCGAATATCTTGAATCGGTTTTTGATGGCATCGCAATTCCCTAAGGTATTTGCTAGTTCAAAGAAATTGAACTTAAGAGTAATTAGAATTGCTAATTACACATCGGAATCATTAAACGATAATTATTTAATTTCACATTGCGCCTATCTCACCCAAGAATATCGAGATAACCGTTGGACAACGTTATCTTTGTAGGCGGCCAGCACGGGAACTGAAGATGCCATGTTTTTGTTATTCCGCTGTCAAAATGTTTTCAACTAGAAGTTACTGATTTTGATTTTTATGATATGAAGCGATACAAATAGGAAAACACATAAAAAGTGTAAAGCAGGAAACATTATTCACTAGGTATTGGTATTCACGGACTTTGAACACTCATTAAATGTTCCGATAATTCAAGTATTAAGACGAGCTACCGCCAGTATAAGTTGTTCTGCTGGCAAAAATATACCCATGAAAAGAGTTATTATTTTGATCGGTTACTGTACTTTAATTACTTTTATATGTATACTCATGGTGTACAATAAGTAAATCGACCAACGAATTTAAATGTTTGCATTACAAATATAATTTTAATGATTGTAAAAGAAATAAAACGTTCCAATAACAACTAATTGTACTCCGAATCTATGGTGAAGCCACGGAGTGCAAAGTTATCATTGTCAAGCTGCGTGTTTATGTATGGAGAACGATTGCAGCTTTTAAATAATTAAACATAGGGTACTTCTCCACGCGGCATTATCGAGGCAATAATGATTGGCATATAACTTAGACATTCCGGATAGCGCTATTTCAAAGTTCATTAGGAAAATAGCAAGCGTATCGGAGTTGATTGAAAATGCACAGTACTCGAACTCTTTCTTTGGCCGAGTCGGCGACTGTCAAACGGTTCCAAGCGCCCTTAATTAGCTAGATTAGATCTATGTATGTAGTTATCGATTAAAGATATCGGCAACAAACAATAAAAAAACGAATGAAGAGAGAGTAAATAATCGTGTTTTCAGTAAAGATAAGGTTTTGTCGTACACAGATTAGAGAAACCAGTAAAAAAAGTTGTTTTGTTCTGATATCAAAATCATATATATTTAGGTATGTGAAATGTCGATTAAGATTAATTACCACGTCTATGATATTATTATGTTTATTTATTAATTATCTTTATTTTGTATTATTTTTGTCACCCACCAACCAACAACTCCAACTCTTTCCTTTATATAATAAAATATGTTTTTATGTGTTTTCGCCTGTTGTAACCTATATATTAAATACTATTTTACATTAGTACTTTAAAGGAACACGTTAAAATCAATGTTTTGAGAATGCTGAAAATTGAAACATACGAAAACATCAACGGCAAGAATATTTAAAAAGCGAATAACTCCGTCGGTATGATAGCTACTTCGCTAAAAACTTTTTAAAGTTGTGACGAATTGTTCAGAGCTGGAGGGAATTTTCAGTTTTTGGGAATAAATCGAACAATTTTTTTTTTAGGCGAAACCGTACCTGTACGGTCATACTACCGAACAGGTTAACGTTGCACGTAGTAAAAAAAGAGGTTACCACGGAGCTTATACTCGCAGGACCTTAAGGGAGTCCGGCAATAATATAACCGACACTGTTTGGTTTGCAAGCAAAACTAATATTTAAAATATATCAAAATTTGAACGGTACTAAGTCGGTAGTATTTTTCACAAGCAACCAGATAACCAGAATACATTATTATTGTATTTAAATATCTATTGAAACGATTTTACCGTACGGAACACAAAGAAAGGTCAGCCGATGGACCATCGGGTCAAACTGCATCGTCATCCCGCGCTGTTGCTTTGATTGGCTCTGATGTATGGCAAGGAGGGGAAAGGTCAAAACGTGTGGGCGGATTGCATAGTGAGGTTATTTTCTCCTAACTACAGGCAGATGGTACTGTCTTCTGTACAGTTATGAATCTATTCATATTATAATGATTACTTTTTATATTGTAGAAAGTGACGAGATCAAAAATAGATTGCACGCCATCTCCGCTCGTTACGATCTTCCCATCTAATGAATACAGATTTATGTTCAATCATGTCATGAAATTTGTCGAATCAAAGCTTTATAATGTCAATTGTAAAGAATGTATTTCCGCCAAAGGAAAGGATCGAAGGATCTCTGGTCACTCCGGTAAATCGACTTGTCTCGTTCATTCTGATCGCATACTCTCCGTGCAAGGAAGCTGCAATACCGGACAACAAGTAAGCATGCTTCAAAGCTCTTCAGTTCATTGAAACTTCCGGTAGCTAAAGATCTACCCCTTTCGATGTACTCCCCTTGCAACCGAGAGTTCCCAGTTACAGAAACTTTACTGAAGTCGATCTAATGTACGTGATAAACCGCCAGACAAGAATAATATGCCGGGCGAGGGCTGACAAGGGAAGCGGCACTAGTAATACGACGCTAATTGGTGATTTATTGGATCGGATTTGATAAGATCCGTATAATGATTATGATAAGGCAAGTCGGAATAAGGATTCTTTCACAAAAAAGGTATTACATACAAAAACACGAGTTGGTTGGTTGGACCGAAATTCTTATAATTAAGGTAAGAAATAATGATAATGTCTATTATTATACTTTAGGGCGCTGTAGAAATAACCAAAAACGATACATTACGCTAAAAATAGGTTGCTTTTCACGTTAACATAGAACACACAAACACACTAAATCAGTATTTACATAAGTCCTGGATGAAAAAGGGATCAGATTTATAAGGCAAACTGTCAAGAATGAAACAATTAAAATAATTAAATAGGGTAAATTTTTAGGTTTTTACTTTTTATTTAAACAATAATTATTATTATTTTAATTTTTTAAAAAACAGTTTTTAGTTAAAAGCTCTGCGATGTAATTATTTTTACGCGTGACAGCTGTTTCGCCTTCTGAGGGCATTAGCTGTCACGCGTAAAAATAATTACATCGCAGAGCTTTTAACTAAAAACTGTTTTTTAAAAATTAAAATAATAATAATTATTGTTTAAATAAAAGTAAAAAACCTAAAAAATTAAAATGGAGTTCTACAAAATAAACTTTAAAACCATAAATAAATAGGGTAAAGTAAAAATATTATAATACATTACCGAAATAAGGTTTTATGGGCTAGCTAGAAGATATGGGAATATATATATATATAAATATAAAGTTTTGCACTGAACTCTGTTGAGTTTTTTTTACCTCGTTATTTTTTGTGAAACGTCACACCAACGGTACTATACACAGCTAGAAATAAACTTTAAAAACTAAAAATAAATTAACTCATAAAAGCTTGGTGATTCACTTTAAGAGTCTCGCTCTGAATTCTGTTTGTGAAAACTTAGTTTTGGATTCGTCTTATTTCATGTGGGAGTTTATTCCAAGCTTTAGGACCAGATACTCCGAAATAGTCCGAAAGCGAGATCTCTGTACATTGTATGGCTGCGCTTTGGTTCATTCAAACTTCTGATAGCTGATTGTGATTATATTGCTGGTTTTTAAATGGACTTTTAAGTCGATTGTCGTTAATTGGAATTTGAGGATTTTACGGTAGTATTCCACCAAGTGATTTCTACATTATCGTAATATTTAAAAGTATTTTTACACAAATTTATTATGGACATTGAACCTGAGAGCACCAGTCGACAGTTACTAGACAACTCTTGCTGCTATGTCACGGCAGTCGTCTTGAGCTGTTAGTTATACGTAGAATGCAATATGATTAGATTAATCGAGATTTACTGAATATGCAATATTAATACTGTGAAATACCATGCGTCCATTAAAAATGTTGGCGAGATGTTTCTATCTGGATACACGTTGTGAATTTCTCGTTTTATCCGCAAACATTGACAACAAATAAATAAAACCATGCGGAGTTAAGAACAGGACATTCCTGATCCTATGTAGGTAGAATATTTTGATTCAAGTTACTATATAAGCCACGCAGGGCAAGAATGATTTGAGATTGTGGTCATAAGGAAATCCTCTGCCATAAATTTAGAATAAAAGGAAACATAGCAAGACTCAAGAATATTCTGCAATCTGTTCAAAGAGACTGTGTGTATCAGTTGCAGTATTAATTATTGGCGCAAATTAAAGAAAAATAAGTATACACGAACATTATGTTTCCAACTCAAACATCTTATGGTGGATAACATCAATTAAACTCCACCCTTATCTTTATGATTTAATGGCACATCCAGGAGATACAGACATGGTTTTATTGCAATATATTTACAAGCCCTAAATTGAAACATACAAACACGCATAAGGATATCTTACAAACATTAAAATCAAGTAGGTACAGTAAAACGCCGATTATCCGTTGTAACTGGGGGACACTCGAGCCCGGATAATTAAAAAAAAACATGGTTAACACTAAAGTTTTTATTGACTTAAACATATAATACGACGTATAAATGAATATTCAGGCAGAATTAAAACTGATGTCCATAGAAATTCCTTGATTTTGGAGCGTTGTTTTTGTTGGTATTATTTTGAAGATTTTTTTTTTACTGTAACCAACATAATCTTGGCTTTCATAGATGTCCACATTTGATTCTACTCACGGATAATTAAGCTCCAGAAAAAAACGAAATAAAATAAAATAATAATAATAGTGAACTTATACAGCGCAGTTTTGTGATATTTCACCTCACCTCAAGTGCAAGTATATTGTATGGGATTGAAGTCAAAGTCTTTGTTGCAAAGAACTTCACAAACCTGTTAAAGACTAAAGGTACTGCTTTCATTGGGGGAGTGCATGGAATAAGCATTTTTTACATCCGTGGTTTTTCCATACGCAAAAGACTCAATCACCGGCAGTAATGAGAGAATTACATGGTATTATGACCTCCGCCGTGGGAGACAAACTCTTAACAATACCATTGTTTCTAAATATAGCGTGGCTAGATAATACAAGAAGCTTTATCACACATTATCATTGAAGGCTATGTAAAATAGGGTATGAAGAAGGTTTCAACATCGAGCTTCTCGTTTACTGCTTACTTGTATTGACCAAACTACTCAACTAACGGTATGTCTGCAAAAGAATCAAATAAAATAAAGAAAATGTAGCTTTAAAAAAAATTGCTGGTAACATTTATTTCGATCGAACATCGAGCACAAACTCATATCAATCTAAAGAATTACAAATATTGTATATTTAGAGAGTGAACAAAATATTTCGTTATGCCCTGTTAACATTGGAATTCTTTTAGGGCGAAGCTAAACTATTGCCGTCCGGCTTTCGTATGGAATCTGGTCTGAGCACACCGGTGATTTAGCCGAGCACTTTTTGCCTTCGTGGATAACTAACTTCTCGACGACTCTCATTACACGTATTTTATTTACGCTAAGCGGTTAGATATACGTCTGAATTTCTATAAAACATCCACAAAAAGGGATCATGACAGGAAGGGATGTTACACCAAGTAGTAAAAAAAGCCTATGGTTCGGTGTGAATAGTCGGGCACTAGTTTCCGGATGTCCGAAAGAGTCGTATCTTTGTGCTCACTATGTAAATACCACTGTTTCAAAATATAGGCAGTCTCATCTGCTACATTTGATAGAAAGTAAATAATATTATTGTTGAATTTAAATCAAATTATACCGAATTCCGAATAGTAATTTGGTTTATTTGTACAGGCATAGATTAGATTAAAACCTCGCCGACGGACAACTTCGCAAAAATGAAATAATTTAATTCATTAGATCGAACGCAATTCAGCAAAACCATTGAACCCATAAAATAATTCGTTGAAAATACGTTGTTAAAGAAATCTGAAAATATTGGCTATAAATTCATTTAAAAAGTTTTTTTTTTAAATATTAAATGTCTCGTGGGCTGATAAACCAGTTTTCTTTACTTGGAGACTGGTTTTTCTGGATGGAGATGATTAATGATAAATGAAAAAGAGAAAAACTTTCCAATTCGATCAAAGAATATCAAACCATATATGAGGAGAAAATGCTCCCACAATTTTCTTGCGAAATTATGTATTGTTTTCATGACTTTGTAATGTGTCTCAAGTAGGAAAGTGATATTTGAAAGTAATTTATATAAGAAGAATGCAGATAGAATTCTAGATATATCAAAATAGACTTCTTAACAAGTTTTAATGACGGTAAGAAGAATTTATTGGTTTATACATTATTTTACTTGTAGAAGTTGCCTTTAACTCTGTCGGTCAGAAAAAAATCCGAGATGAACAGACAGAGATTTTTTCCAATTCATTCTGGAAAAGAAGCTGTGTTTTTCAGAAAATCTAATTAAAGATGCCTTAATCGGTGTTGCAGGTAGGCCTGCCATACCGTCAACTGCTTCAATGCGTAAGTGTCAATGAAAGAAACAGGTAAAACAACATGGGGAAATTTAAACGCACCAGACAAAAAGACATGCGAGTAGATTAAATAAGACGGGAGAGAATATTAGAATTAATGATTTATTTTATTTCGGAGGTTACCCAGTGCCTAGTGGTCACTCAGAGAAGAAATCAGACGGAAAAAATACGTTAGTTAAATATGCACCTAATAATAATAATAATATTTGGATGATTTTTATATCCATTTTTGTAAAAAAATAACCTCAAGGGCGCTGTGAATGCATGTTGCAATTAAAATAATTGGATTTTATCTGTGTTCATTTACGGTCACTAACATTCTTCTGGAAAGGGAATTTTATTACATGATTACTGTACTTCATGCATTTATGGCAAGTGCCAATTGGGGATGCACGTTAAAACGGATCGTACTAAGAACAAGAAAATTGAAAATTAAATTCATAGTTACATGCAAATCTTTTTTTTAGATATCGTATGACGAAATTTATAGATATTTGTAGTCTTTCTCAATGATTATTCAGCGTTTTAATCTACGTAGAAACAAACCGGGGCTATAAATTTGTATCGGTTAACGTGTCTAGCGAGTAACTACCCATATCGATATTGGGCATTACGACCGACGTCTTGTAATACGTTACGGAGGTCTACCTGCGGCATTAACCGCGATGACGGATCACGTCAATCGCATCATTTATTCTCGTTGCCTACTTTCGATGTGGTAATAAAAGTCAACCGCACTGTTCTCTCGGGCGAGAGTAAACCGGAGTTCTAAATCCAAACGAGGTATCACGTGGTTCCACGCCAATTTGTCGCATTATTATCCGTCTTGAGACCGATCGATTGACCGTGTAATCAGATTATCCGCCGCTTAAAGACTAGAACATCGAAAACAATGCGCCAAGTACCTATTGAAAGCGAGGTAGATGGGTTCACACGAAACATTTAGGCATACAGCTGACCCCTTAGTTGTAGGCTCTACCTGTCTCTTAGACTAAGCATGTAGCAGAAATAGAGCTTTTGGAGGCAGGATCACACGAAGGTGGTCAATGGCGTGGTGATTTCCTGGACACTCCAAGCAACTGCCCGGGGGCCCAGGATTACTATGAATCTTTCACTAAAAGATGCTGCGAACCAATAGCATGCAAATTGCTAAATAAAAATATATCGACATTCACGAAAAAAATCTGAAAATGAATCGGGGAGCGTTACCTACGTGAGCACACATATTTTAATATATATTTTTTAAGTGTTTGTTTTGAAGAATAGTACAACTAAATTTAATTTACCTCTTTAAAAATTTTCACATAATATCATAATGACCATGTGCGGATCCATTCCTGTTTTGCAATTCGGCCGATTCTAAAAGTTGGGCAAGGTAAAGTTATCGCTAGCGAGAGTGTGAACCGCGCTTCTACCTAAAACTCCCCATCCACGGAGATACAGCAAACTTATGCTTCATGCTGCGACTTTACATGTATCCTCCATTGCACTGCATGAGACACGGGCGAGTATCTCCAGTCTCAGGGGCAGAAATATTATTAATAGCTCTGTCTCCGTTGAAGATAAAATATACTCGTGTGTTGAGCTGAGAGGTTACCATGATTTAAAATTATAATACTCTGGGAAAAAGTTCGGAAATTAACAATTGACAGAAAATCATTTAAGGCACAACATGAAATCAAAATGTTAAACTGTATAACCTTTAACTAACACGGGTTCGGATTATCTATCAAACTGCATATTAATATTTAGGTAAATTGTTTTCAGGAATGTTACAAAATCGAATTAAATTTTTGTAAATTTGAGTCAAGTCAAAATAAAAAAGGGGTTGTTTTAGTTGGTTGAAGCCGTCCGGATTCATATCAAACAAGTGGTGTGTCAAAACATCGGGCTCAACAAATTAAAGAATGCGGATGGCCTTTCGTCTACTGCGCAGCTTGCCGAAGCTGTTCCGATCCGTACAGTGGTGATTGGCGATTTTTTTCCGGCTGACCCCGCCTCCTACCAAAATGCGTTTCTACGTATCAGTCACCAGCCGCATTCTTTCGTTTGTCAGTGTCTCTCGCTGATAAATTTGTTGTAACCTCTCCATCTTTATTATAAACGAAGCATGCAATATACGGAGAGGTTTCAACGAAGCTCTTTGTGGCAGGATCATAATGTACAAAAGATTTATAATATTTATTAAAAAGCATCAGCTATTTTATTTATTTACAAATTTACGGACTAAAGTCCAATTACAAAAAAGACATATAAAACACGAAATGGAAAAAAGAGCAACAGAGAAGGAATAGCATATACATTAAAATAAATGAAGCGATGACAAAAATAGGGCAAAATAAACGTAAAAGAGAACATTCAAGCCATGGTCTAGTCAAAGTTTTGGTAGAGTCGTAAAGAATGACAAAAATAATTTAGACTGCTACCAAAAATTTCAAGACCATGGCTTGAGTTAAGAAGTCTTGACATTCTGGACATTGGAGAATTATACCCATAATTAGTATTGTGATGATTGAGGAACAGCAACTCATTGTTTCTGAGTCTACAGCAAGGAGTGTTGAATTGGATAAGTTGCAACAGAGAAGGTGAGTCAATAAAACAATTAATAATTTTGTAAATGAAAATTCAATCAGAGTCGTTCCTGCGCTTTTCTAATGAAGACATTTTCAATAATTATTGTAAAAAAAGATATTTAGCTTCTTATTAAAGGAACTAAACTCAGTAGATAATAATCAACGTATGTAAAAAAGTTAAAATATGTCGATACTCTTTATAATACTATTTTTTAAATCTGTGTATGGGTAACTTTACGCTCGGTGTAATATAAGGAACTCTCGGTACGTGATACGAACGATGTCTTACAGTAGCGACCAGCTATAATTTTAATTACACACCGCTAAACGCGAGCGGAGAAGATTAAAATAATTGTTAGTCGGTGGCTAGAACGCGAGAGAGAAAACAGTTCTTACTCGGGTAGGGCATCTAATTATAATAGCTTTCGAGGATATTAAAAACAGTCTAACTGCAAAAATATTTAGAAATTAACATTTACCTATGTATCTATTATAAAATACAACGAATTAAAATTATTGTGACTTTGTTCACAAGTTTATTTCAAATACTCACGTATCGGTTACTACCTCGAAATAATTTTGTAATAGTATGACAGAACCATGGGGGTTAGCCAGTTCTGAGACTTTGTTAGAACTAAAATGTTATATCGTTGCTAGAAAGGCAAAAGGATTTAAGCGACACTTTGGTCAAAAATAAGTTAAATATGCAGTTTTGATCAGTTTTTTTTCTGCATGCCGAGAGAAGGCTTGACTCAAGCGACACGTGGTTTGGGACTTTTTTTTAGTTTCAAGTAACTCAGTGAGAGCATTGAGTTAATTTTTTTTTTCAAAATCCTACCAGGTACTGAAGACTTAAATTTTATTGAAAGACAAAAAAAACTTTCAAGTGCTCTGGTGTAAACTTCCCGAAATGGCGCTTCAGCCCTTTTGCCTTTCCAGTGAGGATATGTCAAATAAAATATGCGTATTCAAAAGAAATTAACACTCCGGAATATCGTGCGTTTTTTTTTTCAAATTTGACGTAATAAAGCGACACATAAAATTGGATGTTATTGATAATAAATATAGTATGTAATGTAATTAAATTATATTAAAAGCGTATTATAAGTTAAAGCGTAACAGTTTCCTTTTTCAATTTTACCTCCAAAGGTTGCGTTACGTCAGATATACCTGCAGCTGGACTATTCTTAAAATTATTAATTATAATTAATAATGTAGCCTGGTTCAGACGAGAATAGGTTCTAAATTTAAATGGTTAATTGATTTATCGGACAGGGAAACAGGCAATTAAAAGCTGCATAATAAAGAACACCTCGAGGGAAATACCCGAGAGGAGAGAGTGAGAAAGACAGACGCGATTTACAAGGCAAAACGGAGGAAGAGAAAATACAGTTCATTAAAAATTTTAAAAACCCTTCATTTTCATTTTACACTACATTTTAATTAGATATAGATAATGAATTTTATGTACAAAATACGCTTCAACACAAACAAAATAGTAGGAAATGGTTAGGTACTCGTATATGTTAAATATTATGCAAGTTTGACGGTTTCGTTACGTAGTGGTTGCGATCGTTGCCTTGGGGGTACAAGGCGATTGGTTGGCGGTTAAAAACGCATAGAAGATCAAATAGAAAAAAGCTAGTCACTGACGAGGCTTATAGGTTATAAGAGTATGCGATCCAGGATTAGAATCAGTATCAGAATGGTTAGAAAAATATTTCTTCTTGGTGTATGTTACTCCCTTGTTAGAATATAAATCCTTTATGAAAAAATCGCTTCCCAAGGACACAGATATCTCTGAAGAACTCGAAGCTCTGCAGTACTGGGTCCAGTCTCAGAATACCATGCAGTGCAACCTACCCAGTTTACTAATACAATAAGATTCCGTGCGAGGAGACAGGTAACCTAACAATATTTTTCGCAACTATTTCCAATGCGATCGATTGTACCACCCCAGCCAAGCGTACCCCTGTCCCTGTGCGACCGTACGTCGAGAGACCACTTTATTTGGACTAGAAACACCTGCTCTGAGGATGGGAAGGAGGCTGATGATTTAATCGGTCGGTACACACGGCAATCAATATAGGAATGCTGGCTAGACAGGGACCGAGGGAAGAATATAACATTGGGGTAAACGTTCTTGCTGTTCTTGAGGACTATCCATCCTGTGAAGGTTGACAGTGTCAAATGGTATTTCAATGTTTAGTAGACAATGACCGGTTTGTAGCCGAGTAGTCTAACGCATCGGGTTCGCATCCATGCGTCGCGGGTTCTATCCTTGGTAAGTTAAGTCCTCCATCATCTCACAAGCAAAAAAAATCAGCTTATTGCGATGAGAGTGAGAGAATCCAAATACTGATATTCGTAAAAAGGAAATATTTTTATTTCTTTAAAATAATTTCTATGTTATTCCATCCTGCTCTCGCCGCTTCATTGCGATTCATTTTGAATTTAATAATTCATATATAATGTTTTCATCCGTAAAGCGGTTTTTAAGAAGTGCCGCTAGATATTTTTTGTATTTCCAATGCTTATAAACAAACATTAGTAGATAATTGCCGATATGCAATTATCCTCCGTCTGTCTACGGCTAGATGTAGATAATGAAAAGTATAAATAAATATGAGATGATATATTATGATGATACCTACAGTTCGTTGCACGTTCCTGATGCACTATTGGCGGAAGCCTTTGATCATGGTTGAGCGAGCAGTCGGAGCTCAGTATTATAAATAATTAGTTGTGAGCATCAACGGAGTGCGCCTCACATACTACGAGTATATCCTTGTATTGGATAAGTGCAATCATTTAATTAACGCATCATCGAGATATCCATTAGGGCATACACAGGAGGCAGATCGTTAGATTTACAACGGTTTATTTCGAGTTGTCGGAAGACGGAGTTTTACTCACTCTGTGACAAGCTGATAAAAGCATGAAATATTTCACAGTGGACATGAATAGAGATGAGAAAAATATATCGTAGGTTAAGGACCTCACAAGTTGTTGCTCATCCGCGAATACATGTGTTATTTTTGTGACTGACTAAACGATGACAATATAATTAATTATAAGTTGAAGCGAATGAAACTAGACGGCTCTAACATGAAATGAAGCCAAAGTTGAAGATTATATTTGTATCACAAATTATTATTATGTATTCGTTAAAGTCAATTCAAAGGAAATCAAGTTTCCAGTTCTGAGATGAAATAGTTGGTTTTATCCTGAAGGGTTCTCCGTCTGCATGTCACATCATAAATTAGTAAGATTCTATCGCTTTGTCTATCTTGTCTTCTCGTCTTTACACGTCGGGAGTGCAGACGGACGCGACGGGGTCTGTGCAGCGGGTTCAAGAGAACGAAGAGGAGATAATAAGATCAGTTTCTTCACGTGGGTACTTGGCTATTTCCTGAGAAACAGTTCTGTGAAAGCGCTCAGTGGTGTAGGACAGCCGTACCTACAAGTAAAACCTTTGTACATTTGAATGGCGAGGATGGCTTCCTTTTTAGGTTATACACCGAAAATAGTGATATTTCGCAGTTCATAATAATGTGTGAACTCACTGTTTTTTAGTACCTTTTTACTATAATCCTGATTTAATTTTAAGGGTTGAAATCCCCTTTTATAAAATGCCTCCCACAATACAGGTGAACTTCTAGTGTGGATGATATCAATTGGCATTTAGGCACCGAATTTGCGTACAGTTAATGTAATAAAATTAAAATAATCGTGGGAAGCACTGGGGCCAAAAGAAATTATTTCCTCTATGATAAGGAGGTTAGTTGTGATTCATAACTTATTGAGGATATTTTGAGCTAAAAAAATAACAAAGCATGAATACGAGGAAGTATTAAAATAATTAATACGAAATTAGGTTTTTACTCAAATAAAGTGTACCCACATACATATTAATATGTTAATTTATAAAACTTACTGTTGACGTAAAAACGAGTATTAATGAAAAGGTACAAAAGGTAAACCGCTGAGATGTATTTTCAATCATCTTTTTTTATGTACATATTTCTAAGAAGCATTTTTTTTGCCTCACAACTGATGTTAATATTATATTATACCATTTAAAACATGTTTATTTATTACTAAATCGATGCTTACATTATAAAAAAAAAACATTTTTAAATAATATAAATAATAATAATAACATATTTTAGTAGAAAGCAATTATTTTGTGGATTGATATATTTAATGAAATTTAAAAAAATATATCATTATGTATATATAACCGCACAACTTGTATTTTTTGTTAAGTTTAATTTTGTGGCCTGATAAATAATAAAATAAATTGTTAAGCAAATTAAATTCTGACCAAATCAATACAATCACGCTCTTCAGTAAAAATGATCGTTTTAGGATTTAATATTTTCTGGGAGGCATAGGCAGAGTAGGTACTACGGATATCTCGCGACGCCACTGAACCCGTTCATCCAGCGCAGTGTGGGATGTTCTTATAAGGCAGGGAGCATCATTAGTCAACCCAGTGGCTAGTGCCTAGTGACTGGTGGCTTGTGGCTGGTGTGTCGTTGTACGTTCCGATTCTCGGCGGATAGGATGGCCCTCTCAGCGGTCGCGTGTCTCCCGGCACTTTCATCATTAGCGCCATCATAAGGAATTACGATCTCATACAAATGCAGGAATCCATTCAGCGACGGTGATAATAATGGTTATGAAACCCCGGAAATTAAACTGAGCAGCATCTTAATTACGTACGCAGCGATGCACAGGTTAAAATACCACCGAGGAAAGCAAAACAATAAATAGATGTTTTTTTAATCAATAAGTGACTAATTTCATCAAAATACAAGATAATTGACGGAACCTTGATTCTCTTCTCTTTATTTGTTTGTCAAACATCGATTTTTTCACGAGGGTGTTATGTAGCTATTCATCTTCCAACGGGTATCATTGTAAATCTCAGGTATTGAATGGACTGTAATAAATCGTTGCTAACTAATATAATATAAGATTCCTCGTTGGCAGAACTATACTCCTGACAAAGGCACTTCGTATAGAAGTGAATAAAAACCACTATAGACATGCTCATACGAAGAAATAAGCAAAAACTTCAACATAAAAAAGAAAATTCTCTGGAAGTTATAATGATGAATTGGAACGGTGTAAAATCAACACTGACAGGTGTAATATACTGCGCCTAAAGCTTGATTCACACCAGCGTCCGGATCCGCTCCGTGACGATGTTGTTCCGCAAGAGAGCTTATTGATATGGTATGAATATCAATCAAGGAGTATGTACCAAGACAAATTTGTGTGGCAGTATATCCTTCTGCCCACCCTTGTGATATTTAACTACTTAGTTAGTTAAATAATTATTTTGAAGTGTAAAAATACTTACATCGCAGATTTTTTTTTAAAACCATTTTTTTTATCACTAAATAACATTTATAATAATTAATAATGAATAAAAATATTATTTAGTGATAAAAAAATGATTTAAAAAAAAAAAAAATTTGCGATGTAAGTATTTTTACACTTCAAAATAATTATTTAACTAAGTAGTTAAATATCACAAGGGTGGGCAGAAAGATATACTGCCACACAAATTTGTCTTGGCACATACTCCTTGATTGATATTCATACCATATCAATAAGTTTTCTTGCGGAACAATATCGGCACTGAGCGGAACCGGACGTTGGTGTGAATCAGGCTTAATTGGCCTCAGCAGGCTTGAACGTTATTTTTTTAAGGTTGAATAATTTCAACTGCCCGGAGTCGGTGGAACTATGGAATCCCTATTTGGGGAATGAGGTGAGGTTAAAAATAGCTTAAGCCATTTAAAGCAACAGTGGTCACTCATCTTCATTGCCATCTAGGTTTGCTTAATAGCAAAACTAAGCCGCGGGTACTTTGTATGTAGCAACAGACAGTCATGATCATGAAAAAATCTATGGAAGATTTAATGATGCATAATAATAAACTAGAACCGTATTGACAGCATTAAGATATTCAAAACGGCAAAGAACTAATACATTTTAGGTAGGTACCTACGTGCTGGTTGTGGAGGGTGTTACATATGATATAAATGTAGTTTTGTTTGTAAATAATTATTGAACAACACTTGTTGATAATAAAAAAAAAACAAAAAATTACTTCTCATAGGATCAAAATTAAAATGGAATATTTTTTTACGTTATCCGCATTCGAATGCTCAACTTTAAAGACACTTGACGTATTCCGATTCTTAAAAAGGTGTGGCGACCCATTCTTGTGTATGTAGTGATTAGATATTGTGATACAGGACCTGGATTCTTGTCGCAAAACAGGGTCTCAACTTTAAAAAAATAACACACACGAAACACTTTTTTTAGATTAGAACATGGTGTTAGAGAAAGACTAAACCTCTGGGTTTGATTTTTGAAAGAAGCTATAAAACCAAAGATTTATAATATAGAAATCTTAACCAATTAACCTATACAAAAGTAAAAACTCTTGTATATTTATTCTTTAGCTCATACTTAATATACAAATCTAAAAAAAGTGTTTTACGTGTATTCTTTTTTGTATTAAAAAATGAATTTATTTTCTTCTAAAGGTAAGACCCTGTTTTTGCGATAAGAATCCAGGGGATGTGTATGAATTTAATGGTACCAATGTTATAAGAGGGAGCACCGCGTTACGTGGAGCGCCGAATCAAGGTGAAAACTGTTGACTTAGTTCTTCAACACAAGACAGGAATATCAACAGGGTCAACCGGTCGGTGTTGACTTTACTCGAGTGTCAGCTGCCTAATGTGACTGACAATAAGGTGTGGCCAGGTAAACGATATTATCAATTCCATTCCACAGGGGGACATAGGAATTGATATCGGAAAGTTGATACGGACGTGAAAATAGTTTCTCAGTATATCGTAAGGTCGTTTTTGTTTTGTGACATTAAAGATGACCGCGGTAGAGCGATGGGATCTTTGGAACCTTGCCAAAACAATGGTACAAATAATAATATGTTACAATTACACGATTTGTGGAAGATGCTTTCAGTATTTTTTTTTTCTTTTCATTTACTAGATTCTTATTTATCATTAAGTGATGAATCATTTAAAGTTACTGACTCTAACTCTTGTTCCTTGTACTAATAGAACGGCGCTATGCGCCTTACTTTGTTACCTCATGTGGGTGAAAAAATGCATTTACGAGACAATTGAATTTAAATTCAGGAGTTTACGTAGGGAAAGAAAAATGTTTGTAAAAACCCTACGATGCTTTCAGTATCTTCCTGGCGAGAGACCCCCTCGTTTCTTCCTAACATTCTACTCACCTGCGTTCTGTCGTCACCATCGATCCCCGGTTATTATGGCTGCCATAGTCCTACAGGCTCCTGGTAGCGAAAGTATGGTATTCCCATAACAAAGTGAGATATAAAGGTGATAAGTAAGTGTTATGTAGGCACCCGACGATAGTGGTTAAGATAGTATCAGCTCAAAGCAGATAACGATACAATAATGACTGATGTAATATGTAATACATAATAGCATCCGAGCAAACACCCTATGCCAAAATAGATTCATCAAAGAAACCGCGTTAAAATATGAATTGTTTGGTGAAAAGGGTAATTCATAAAGGAAGAAACGCACACTCCGTAAATATACTCAACCAGTGGCGGTTTGTGGCCATTCTCAATAAGAGTTTAGTAAGTTTAAAGAGAGGAAAAATAGATTCAATAAAATTTCCGTTCACTTCAAAATCTGTTCATTTTATCGTTAGGCAAATACCAACAAAATGTAAGAAAAACAAAAAATAACCCACAATGTTTTTTGACTTGACAAAAATAATGCAAAAAAAATGTTTGGTGCATCCAATAATAATTATTTGTTCGGTTTTGCTTTCATCCGAGGCGTACACATATAATGAAAAGAAAATCTGACAGCAAATGACATCTGATGGATTTCATAAAAGTTCAGATGTTGCTTGCACAATTGTGGTACACACGCTAGTGGAAAGTGCACCGAAATACGAATAAACACTTTACAAGACAGAGCATCATTTGCGTGAACTATTCCATGGGAATAATTTGTCCAATGCGCTTCTGCTCTTATGGACAGCTTTTCATACCAGCGAATTTTTAGTGATAGGCTGTTTAATGTGTAGTAATATTATAATCCATGTTGGTCTTGGTCGTCTTTGGGAGTTCACCGCACATACGCTCTTTAGAGAAAGCCGCCACGGGACTAAGAGGCGGTTCTTCAAAAAAATACCTCAAGTAAGCGATAAGCACTGAAATATGATAGTTGTTTATATCTTAACTATAAAGCAGAAACGCATTTTTTAGTTTCAGCAAAAACAGGACAGAACATCATTTTAATTCTGCTACAGCAAATTCGACCGTATGCCCCTCCTATATGTACGTTTTGCGGCGAACTTTTGTTATTTCATCCCTCCTTTTTGCCTTAGGCTGTTTTGGCTTAGTTGCCAGTCGAGAGTCGAGGATAGAGATATGGGATCTGTGCCTAAGGTTGGCGTGAATTCTTAATTTGTTTTTACGAGTTCTTATGTTTTTCAACATTTTGATTTTACCTAACTTTTAATGTAGGATTATTGTATTTTAGTAGAACGTGAACGAATGCAAGTAAATTTGGTCTATTTTGAAGTCTCCTACCATTTTTTGGGGGAACACCCCATCCCGTTTTATTTCTAGGGTGGTGTGTTCTCTTAAAAAAAATGCAGATTTATATATTTTTTATAACTCAGTTGTAATATTGCTAAATTCAGAAGAAAAAAAAACGTAACGTACAACACTCTGCTTACAACTTGTAAGAAAATACGTTATATACTATAATTTGTTCAGGACTGGTTGCTGAGTAGTCAGTGGTATTTTACTTACTAAGCTAACGAGAATCCTACAGAAAAAGCTTTAACAATTTGACGTGAACAGTCAATAAATGAAGTGTCAACAGATTGCCTGAATAAACGGAAAAGCTGTTTCTATTACTCTCCCACGGTGCGGTTAAGGCCTGTTGATTAAATATTAAAATTTTCTTTTGTTTTGTTCCCATCACTTTCTTTTTGACTGTGAATGAGTGAAGACCGGAAATCAACCGTACAAGTTAACTGGTGAATTAACGTATTATGTACGTTTATCACAACTTTTTTGACCTACCTAGCAAAGTGATAGTTCATTAGATAGTAACATTGGTAATACCAGGATATTAGATTCAATGTTTTTATGAATTAAATATTAATTTACGTTGATTATTTTAAAAACAAAACAAATTTCATATATTTAGGATGTTTAAAATTACAACAATGTACGAGACATATCGTACATATTGGTTATGTAGAAAAAAAACATGTACAAATAAGAATCAAGTAGCAATATTGTTTTTCACAACGAGGGAATTTTCATTTTTGGGGTTGTTGTGTGGAGGATCTTTTTGAGGGAAGGAAGGAGAAAAGAGAGAACATGGATCGTGTTTAAAGGGAAGAAACACAGAGGACAGCAAATCATTTCACAGCCGAGCTGTTAAACACGAGAACGATTCGTAGAAACGACCCGTTCGCACGTGGAAATATCAACCGCACAATAATACTTGCTGTATTAATTCAGTTGATCGTTGCATATATTAGAAGTTTTAAATGGATAATTATCATTGACAGTATATCGATCATAATTATTATTTGAACGTAGTTTATTGATGACTTTGACGATGTGTTTCTTGATGCCGAAACTAAACAGCGAACACTCATATATTTACGTTACCAAACGGGTTAATTATATTGTTGTTAGTGCATTTTGTGATATGTGTGGGATATTTAGTTATTTTATGTAAACACAACACCAATATCTGGAGTGTTTTGAATCTTAAATGCATTTTTCATAACACACCAATGAATTAGAATATAAGTGAGGCGTGTAAAACGAAAAATACTAATAAAAAATAGTACTAATAGGTCTTACACTCCCTAAGCAATAAATTAGACTAATAATTATAGAGTTGGTGGACCAATGAAGGAATGGGACAAAGACATACTTGGAGAAGGTCGTTAAAATCATGAGTTATCTGTGATGATCATTAAAAGATCATTGAACTATTGCTGGGCAGTAGGTGGAAGATACATTATTAGAGTATGAATGTAACAGTTAGTAAGAACTTGGTCGTGATCAAAATAACATAGAAACGAAACACTAGGTAGTCATTTGGATGGCGAAAGCTTGAAAATCGTAATTAACTTGTTAAAAAAAACACGTCGAAATACCATAGTAGATGGCTCCACTGTGCTTATCCAAACGAATACAACGTGTTTTACCCCCATACCGCATAACTTCAAGAGGGATTATTCATGGTTTTCTAAGAAAAAAAATATTATAAGAAAGTTTTTCCAACAAAGACATTCAGTAATGCAGAATGCGGTGCGAGGTATGCCTAGTTTTTAAGTCCGCATAACATCTGTAAGTACCCCGAGAGGAGAATTATAATTATAAGGGCACAATCTTTATTAGGTAAAAAAAAGTTATAACACCTTTCTAACTAAGGCACCTTCTACGATCTTCAAAATCATGGAAACCGTGTTTGAAAAGTTGATCGTTTAGAATTATTCTCGATTCTTTAACAAAATAATGCGAGTAGAACACATCTCGGTTTAAAGCAGCGGCGGCTCGTGACTTTTTAGTATGCTAGAGTGCTAAGATTGAACATTATGACGTTATAGATGTTGTTATAGCCGAAATTTTTTTTTTTTATATGAAGTTTTTCTGGATTTTTCAGTTTTGGTGGTGCACTGCACGGTTTTCTGAAAAATCTTCAAACGAATAATTGAAATTTTGAAAAAAAAAAAAAAGTTTTCGGCTACAATAACATCAATAATGACGTTTTTTTCAATCTTCGCACAAGAAACTTTAAACACTAAAAAGACACGAGCCGCCACTGGTTTAAAGTTTTACTAAGCATTTCACAAAAAATGCATTGTCAAATTTCCTACTTACGAATATTTTTCCGGATAAGGTTTTATTGTGTAATGTGACAAATTAATTTCTGTAAGGCATAATAGAAAAACATTGTGTGTCAGAGCTTCACTAAATAAAAGTCACTTTTGCCGATATATTTTTTTGCAGAAATCGAGCAAGCGTAAGAAGCGTGTAAGTTCGTTAGAATTCCAAGGTCGATTAGAGAGTGCTTTGCCTTTCCTTAGATTTCCATGACGTTTCCTAGTATAAAGGCTGCAGCCGCAAGCCTTATGTTCCCACAACTCCCAAGCGGCTCGTGCAGTGACACGATGGATATAACATACATATTGGATGGTATGCTTTTGCCATATTATACTAAAACACGAACGGTGTGGTGTGTCAATCGATTCTGTTGGTTTACCTCCAACCGGCACGCTAGTCCAGCTACCGGTTTAGTTTCACTTATCAAGATAAACTTATAAATTAATTAATTCCAATGTTTTCTATGACACATCTCATATTTCAATTCGACTTGGTTTTACAATTAACAGATATGTTAATAATATAAAACATTCGTGATACATGTTTTTTACATAGCCATAAACTAGTTATTGGGAATCAAGTCGAACACTCCGATCTAGATGCGTATTTACTTACCAATATTCGTTAATATATTGTTTTCATGAACTAAAAAAGAGCAAGGTTCTTAAAGGTGATCTTTTTAAAAATATACCTGCTAATTATATTACGGTCCTGTTTTCCATTGTCGATTGAATTCACAGGAATCTTGCCTATTTCGGGACACAAATAATGTATAAAGCCATTAAAAAAACTAAAGGTCGCAGAATACTTTTATTTCAAGGTAAAGCTTGTAAATAATTTGTAATCACCGCAAAAAGCTAAGAATACACAATGTTGAAAGCTCGCAATTAATTCACCACTGAAAAAGCTCGAAACAATGAACAAACGTATTTAGAGGTACAAATGTTTTTGCTGCAAAGGCTTGCTTCTGATATTATTATCGAAATAAACACACATGTGTCAAAAAATCTTATCGTTGTGTTATTACTTGAACCACGAACCTGCTGATAAATAGACGACAATAGAATTGAAATATAATTATAAAATATTATGTAGGTATTTAATGGGTACCTTACCTACCAAATCTTTAAAGGATTATTATGTGTTTCGTCTACGTGTAGACTTTTTGCGAGCCTTTCATGCGGACAGGATGGCTGCTGCTAATCTCTTCACTCATGTATCGCACAGTTGTTGCTTGGATTATTATTGCATCCGTGAACTCGGGCACAATAAGCTGGGACGGGACCGAACCCCGGCGATGCGACACGAGGACAGCGAGGCGAGCGGGTTTATTAAACTTTCGTATGATCGAGTAGTCTGGAAGAGAGCGCATTATAGCAACACACGATAGTAAAACAATATTATGAAATAACCACGAAAAAACAATCTGGAATATTTCAACGAGTGTTTCAAATGTTCCCTACAATAATAGTAGTAGAATTGCGTCGGGAAAATAACACCGGCATTACTAGAAACATAATTATTATCATGCAGCGTCAACATCAAATCTGACAGGGAACAGACTTCGGTCCGTTTGAAGCTCTCCCTTTGAAGTTGTGTGTTTACGCGTTAGAAATAATCTCCTTCGCCGCGGTTCGGCAGGAAGATGTGCGGGCTAAAGTAGACGAGGAGACTAGGGCCCAGTGCTCAAAGGGCCACGCTCTGTTTAATGGCAGTCCAAATAATGAGGATGAGCCTTCAGCGTGTTCGTCGAATCGTTAATATTTAATAGTCTTAACAAGTGTTCTTCAGCGAAGACAGAGTTCGCATGATATGTTTTGCATGAGTTTGTTATGTTGTTTTCTCGAAATATAAAGACAATGGACAATATAATAATGCCCAAATTGTCAGTTCATCTGCAGGTCGATTCAATTCGGAGAAAGCGGAGTTTGCACAACATGTTTAGCATTCGTTTGTTCGGTTGTCTTCTTGGATATTAAGCCAATGGTCAAAATAATACAAACACTCATATTGTCTGTTCTTCTATAGGTCGGTTCATTCCAGGGGCAAGTAGGTGATTGATTTCTAATTTCTATATTACACTTTAAAAAAACTGAAAGCGACAGATAACAATAAAACGAAAGATATCAAATATATCGCCGCGGGCCTAAAAACACAAATCAGCAAACGAAAGTAACATATGTCAAGCGGTGGATAACAGGTGATCTAGAATAGTGCCCGCAGAACCCAGGGCAGATCGAATACCTGCAGGCCTGACGTCATCAGACGAACCGTGGTCTGGAGGTGAATCAAGCTGCTGCTGCGAGGAAGGAGTGGCAATGCAAAGGGGAGGCACCAATGTGGCTGACGATGATGCTGACTTTCAAACGTTTTATTATATGGTTCCATACTACTATAAGTAAGTATTACAAGGAGTACGATAATTCAAGTATGAAACCTGTGTAAAGGGACCCACCCATTCGCGCCACTTGTGCAGTTTAACCCATGTCAAAAACCATTCATATAAACGTCCTTTTGTATTTCTTAATTGCTTCTTTTAATGTCTTTCTGTCTCTTAAATTGTATTGTAAGGGCCGATTTCTAAATTCCTTTGAACATGCATTATCCCTTATACCACATGTTGGACTATGACCATTTGCTACGACTCTGTTCTACCTTCAACCTCAGAGTAACAATATAAAGAGACCGTACTAATTTGTGACAAATCGTTGACAAACTCGCAAAATATAGCTCTCTCTTTATGCTCGGTTCTATAAGCATGTGAGAAAAAGAGACAAACAATTGTTGAAACCAATACACGATTTGGGGCGGGCTAAATACCATGTCTTCATTATTTAATCCGCACAAACTTCAGATACGTTTCAAATGTCAGGCGAACGGACTGTCAAAAGTACGTAAATAGTTAAAAACTTGAGTTATTTTTTGTGTAATATCTAGCAAAACATCATGGCCACATGTTCTATGCTTGTTTGCTTTAATCGAAGTACAAAAGGACCAAAAAGAAAACAGTTTTCACACGTATGTACCATAAAAATCGTCTTTTTAGTTTGATCTCAAATATTTAACATCCTAACCTACAAAACAACTAGTAACTTACACTAATACGTAATTAATCTTTGGACTATTCGTTCCAATATAATAAACTTCCGTTTGAAATGAGTTTTAATGGATTTGTAATAGTTTTAACTTAGAGATTATATTGTTACTCTGAGGAGATGTCACATGAAAAACCTTTAGAACGGGGAAATCCCTATTTGTACGGCTTCTGAAAGTATCCCGGTCTCTTTCTTTCTCATGATACTAACGCTAAATTGTTGGCAAACAGATAAAGACAGAATAGTGTTTATCTCTTAGTTATTTTAATGATTTCGGTTGCCTCCCCCGATTCAGGGCTATGCCAAAATTGGAATATTATTATATATTTAATTATTTTTGTTTTTCTAGGTCCTGTATTATATAATTTAAAGATGTGATTTTTCGTAAACGTCGACGATTTGATTGTTGTAGTGCGGAGATTTTTTTTTTCTAGTTTCAAAATTCGCGTATTACGTTAAAGTATTATATTTTTAAGACTACCTTTTTGGAGTATCTACGATTGGTGCATCTACAGAATTCTCGGGCGTTACGGATCTAACATCAAATTCCAATCTAATTTCTTTTTTCTTTGATTTAACAAATATGTTAATATGAATTCATACGTTTCATCTGGATTTTTATACCCTTAGCTTCTAATTAATTGTTTTTTTTTAAATCTATTGATGTGCACATGCACTATTGTACCCATTTCTGAACCTGTTCTCTGATGATTTATGATAACGATCATGCATTTAGATAGTTTTAATTTTGTATACATATTATATATTATTTTCTCCTTGTTAGTTAGAATTATTAGCTTTATTAATTAAGTATGAAGCGCACTTGACGTGAAATATCACAAAACTGTGCTATATAAGTTCACTGTTATTATTATCTGCATTCGAAATTTCCTTACAAAATAACGCGGGACGGAAAACATCCCTACAATACTTAAAAGCGGTGTCATGTTTTGTGAAATTTTTGTGTCTTCTTTTCTCTCTCATGGTGTACGACGTAAAAACGCAGAGAAAGTGATTTATCGCAAATTTATATAGGTAAAAAAAAAAATTGATCTCTCCATATATTCTTACTCCAAGGTTAAGAAAATGATTTAACATCTGTTATCACCGTACATTTTTTTTTTATTTTACTTTTGTTTGTAAACTATTTTGTTGATGGACACTGAAGTTCATTTTATAATATGTATTATAAAATGTTCTGTACTAATAATTTAATTCGTTTATATTTTTATCTATAAATAAGATTTTAATAATCTTATTGATTAATGTATCTTTGAATAAACAAAAAAATATACAACATTCATTCTTTTTAATGATTTACAACTACCTACTCACAACAAAATACCTAATTTACTTAATTTGTGACAACCCTGTTAGTGATTTTACTCTGAGTTTAGGCCACACCCTTTGGTCATTGCTTGGTCAAAAAGTGCGGACAAAATTTCGCAAAGTTAGGTCTCTATATATTGTTACTCTAAGCCTTCAACCCATTTTCATCTCAGCATTACTATCCAGATTGCACTGCCGTGCGGTAAATAAATATCTACAGTTAAAGGTTTAATTATTGTACTCTATAAATTCTTCTAATAAAAAATATGCAATAAAGTGATTATATTTTATTCTACATCCCCGAACAAAAGCGCGCCTTACCCTAGGAGCATCTGTCGAGTTCGTCAGCGAACATTACACCTGCCAGAAGAATCGACAAACCTCGAAAAATAAAATGGTGTAAGAAGAAATAAGGCATGCATCATCAAATCATTAGTGTGATGTAGATGTAATTATGGAATCTAAGGTAAATCCAGCTTATAAGGTCACCAGACTAACACGTGTTGGAGATAAGAAGCTGGCTCTAATCTAATCGTCTTCTGTCTGTTATTTCATAATCTTACATTAAAAAAATAAAAACCACAAGCACTTGGCGGCGTGTTTTACGATGAAAAGGTAAAAACAAAATATATGAGTGAAAAGCAAATAAGTAGTTAGATGGTGCTTTAAAAACAAACTCATTACGAAGAGTAAGACCTCAGACATGTACGTTGAATTTATCAATTTTATTCACTCGCAAAAACACACATTTTCGCAGGTATTCGTATGCGAGTTTAATTATTGTCGCACAGCCGTCGACTAAGATATACAGAATTCTTCGCCAAGTCGGCGAATAATTGGGCAAAAACGGGCCGCAGTCAGATCGCCGAAGGTCGGGATCGATCACACATTCTCGTGGGCCATTGTTTTAGAGATAGCTCTGGGAGCGGTGAATTCCTCAGAGAGACAAACGATGCGCCCATTCTTCCAAATCTTCCTAAATGAGACAGGATGCGAGAAAATAATACAAATCACGTACGATAATAAATAATCGCACTTATTAAGCACTGTCGAACGTACAGAATTACGATTTTTATCAGCATTCATTCATCCAAAATTATACGTTTTTTTCTTCCATTTAGCATTGTCATAAGATTAATGGTACTACTACATGAAAGGAACTATTTTGTATGAATCTTGATAGTATAATAAGCGAAGAATTTAGGTACACGTTTCTGTAACATAAACTAAGCGCTTTGACGGCTCAAATGAGCTGAGGTCAGAGGCTTTATATTGTTGTTAATGAGTTTTTTTTTCAAGTTTCATCCTATTATTGGGAACGCGACGCCAAGTTTAGAAATTTCCATATATTAAAGCAACACATATTGTAGGCGTGTAGAATATTTATGTGGATAGTTAATTTATAGGTTCATACAACTAATATGTACGACAAGAAACGTGGGTGTCGTGAAAGGTAACACAATCGAAATAACCGAAAAGAAACGATTTGTCAACCAAGACACAGAGATAAATCAGTGGAAAATGAAAAATCTTTTTAACGCTTTTTATCTTCAACTTTTAAACGAGTATGAATATATTTTGGTCATACCACGAAATGAACATTGACAAGTGGTAAAATAAATTACGTTGCCATGCATCAATAAATGAACCCTCTCCCTAATAGACGACCTGTCCACATCTCAGCCCAGGATGCTCCTTGGTCGTTTGGGTCAGGGTGATTGCTGAGGGAGAAGATTGGGAATGAGAGGATAGCAGGAGGGGAAGGGGGGACTTCTCGACTCGACACGTGACTCAAATAGACAAGTCACCAAAGGAGAGAGAAAACGAACAAAAATAATTCGTCTGCTGTATGAAATGGCTACACCTTGGTTCGCAGTTTGGGATGGTGTTCCAAGAAGCTAACAAGGAAACTGGTTCTGATTTATGTTGAATGAGAATGAGGGTAGATTAGTAGGAGTCGGTAACGCTCAGGAGAAGATAATAGAGCAATAAAACTAGTGAAATACTTGAGTCGGGTCAAATCAAGAGTGGTAATACTATATCTATATAAGTAGGTATGTAGACAGAATGTGGTCAAACCTTCTCTACCTACATGGCAGTGGGGTGGTACGTATTCGTTTAAATAACCTTTTACTCAATAATTCATGGTGACTACTAACGAATGAAGGGTTAACGAGGACTATTATTATTTA
The DNA here is from genome assembly GCA_022651775.1 of Drusus annulatus. Classification (NCBI taxonomy): domain Eukaryota; kingdom Metazoa; phylum Arthropoda; class Insecta; order Trichoptera; family Limnephilidae; genus Drusus; species Drusus annulatus. The sequence goes on from JAGWCC010000284.1 coordinate 285,447, forward strand.
TTCATTTGGTGTGAACCTTTTCTTGGGGCAAACGCTTTGTCATTGACAATAACGTATCCTCAATCAACACTTCAGATATTTTTTCATGCGAGTTCTATTGTGACAGATAATCAAAACAAACGAAATAGAAGATGAAATTGATGAGCACTGTAACAAAAGTACCTCTTGCCCGAATGTGTACCCCCCGTGGACTGTTTAGATCCGGGCGGAGGCGAGGGGTCCTCGTCCGAGCCCATTGGCTGGAATATTACCGAACTGACAGATGGGACGGGAATAAGGCTGAAGTATTAAATCAGCTCCTAGAATAACTTGACGTTTATTTATTTATTTATTTATTTTTGGATGATTTTTATAGCGCCGTTTTTGTGAAAAATCACCTCAAGGGCGCTGTACAAATCTTAATTTCTACTTAATATTAATTCTTAGTTTAATGGTCAGTAGTCAGAGTCAGGAGCCGAGTCCAGCGGTGACCAAAGGTAGCCGAATTCGTCGCCGGTGTCGGAAGGCGGCTTGGTGGTGGGCGGCGTCGGCTTGGGCGGCACGGGCGTCGTCGTAATCGTGGTCGTCGGCGCTGCGGCGCTGGTCGTGGTGGTCCTTCTCTTCTTCTTGCGGAAAAACTTGCGCAGCTGCCCAGGCATGTTTGTTGCTGAAAAACTGTCATCGGAGTCCTCCAGAGTCAGAGTATGCTGCGCTGGTGCGGAGTTCACCAATCCGCCATTTTTCTTCTCGACTGCTTCAAACCCTGTCCCACGCTCTTCTTCCTCGTACCCATTGCCCCTGTCGCCCTGGGCTTGGAGCCGGGGAGGCGACGAGGACACGCAGACCAGGAGATCCTTGAGGCTGCAGAGGCCGATGAAGGAGCCGCCGGAGGACAGCCAGGTGAGGGCGGAGACGCACACTCCACTGGGGGCTGGCCTCGAACCCCGCAAGTGGTGTTCGTAGAAACTTCATTGCTGAGCTGAAACTTAATTGGGGATGCCATAGTCCCACTGGCTCTAGAAAGTTGGACGCAGTTGAGACTCTTGTTCGGTATTCACTGGCAGGTCCCTTCAGATAGACACACAATTTTTAAATGATTTTTATTTTAATTATTATTTATTAATGAATTAATTTATTTTTTATTTTATTTATTTATTTTATTTTATTTTATTTTATTTTTTATTTTATTTTTTTATTTTTTTTTTTTTATTATTATTATTTTTTTTTTATTTTTTTTTTTGAGTGATTTGTGAAATATCCTACTTATTTGGCGAAAATAACAAGACTAAAACACGTCAGGCAGCTGCAAAAAGCGCCACGACATTTCTAACAGGTTATATGCGCAGGCAAAAAGAAGAACTGATGATTGTATTGAATTGACAAAAAAAAAAGGTCGCCTGCCGGTTACCGGGCCGGCGGTCGAAGGGACGGAACATGTGGCAAATGGTCATCGACGTCATCGTCGTGTGACGACCATTCTCGGGCTTTAGCACTGCATTTAAAAAAACTGATATTTGAAGATTCAAATATTTTCTTAAAAATCGAAATTACGTCGAAACTAGTCACTTTAAAATTATTTAGAGTTTATTCACTTAACCTATACACAACAACGGTAATTTTAGTGTAATTTTAAAGAAGTAATTTGTAAAATATCCTACTTATTTGGCGAAAAATAACGAGAAAGACTAAAAACACGCCAGGCTGCTCCGAGAGCGCCATGTGCGGTACTATTCACACCATAGATTTAACCACAGGGGTGAGCAAAGGAATGCATCGTGTAATTCAACCCCCTTTCTTGTTAGTTTACTCCTATTTCAAATATGTTCTGTTTATAAATAATTATATTATAAACTCGACTTAAAGATAACACGTAACTTTAATTCAGAATGGGCATTTAGTAATAATTTATTCAAATTATTTAAAAAAAAAATAATGTTTCGACGTGTTAAAATTCAACCGAAAGACTTATTACAATAACTAATACTTATTTGCTAGAACCGAAATATCCTATTTAGTCAAGGAACATATTTCCGGAGACACAGGGTGACGTCTTATTAAAAAAAGTCGACGACAACTTTCGGGTAGTTTAAAAACTAAAACATCCTCTGTGTAAGAGCGTGTAATTTTTTCAGTTATGTTTATCATTTATTTGATTACCGGGCTCACATAAGAACAAGTAGTGTATTATTTGAGCACCATTACCTGTTGTTAGTACGTGGTTTCAAGTTTATGGTAATGTGTGATAGAAGCAGAGGAAAGCGTGCAAACTGGCAGGTGCCAGGATGTACCAGCAATCCGAGCGGTGGGGGAAGGCAAGGTGCAAACATACTTCAGTAAATGCGATCATTCGCGTTAACAAGATCAGTCGATCAAGCTAGCCAACTAGTTTTTTTTATGACGATCTCAGAGGCGCACAAACTGCAGGATATTATCAGAGAAATTAAAGAGTAATAAACGAAAGGCATTTAGAATTATCAAGCAAATTATTTCCACATTCTAGAGATATTTAAGAATAATCATCAATAATGGAACGCAGAGATAATAACAGAGAGATATAAAAACAAAGTGAAATTATTATTTTAACTTCTGTTTTAACTTTAAACTTTACCACGCAGTGCAAACTTTTTCATTCTAAAATAAGCATTCGCTTCATGATTACGACTTTCTTTCGAAAGGAATTTCAAAAGTCGTTATAATGTACTCGCTTTAATGTGAAATGATGGCCCTAGCTAACCGCCTAATTAAGAACTTATTCTTAGCAGACTACGGAGACTTTTTGGAAAGGAAAACGGAGCAGGCCTGAATAATAGCACCTCGCTTCATTCCGTTCCAAGAATGTGAGCGTTCAGCGTACCATCCATAATTATATTTAATGTAGGTATGTTACTCAGGCAGTGTGATCACTTAGTTTTGGGAGTCCGATTAGCCGTGGGTTTCGCCATGAGGCTGCTAATAAAAACAGTATTGAGTACAAATTGGAAAAGGAGAAGAGTGCTTTATTTAACGTTGTAATGTGTGATGAATATGGAAACGAAGATCGACAAACCCCTTATCGTTTAATAGGCATAGCAAAAATATTATTTTTAATATTTCAATATTTTATAACTAATCTTACTTGTTTTTAAAGTTGTGTACAAGTGAAAATTCGTAAAAAATATAATTACGAGATAATTACGAAACGATAGCGAACTAATATAGTATTCAAATTTGCACATAAATACTTAATAGTATGTTAGTTGCAAGTTCAAGAAGAGGCGAAAAAGGAGGTTAACCAGAAGAACAAGAAAGTAAACTCATAATAATCGATAAAAAAGTACAATTTTCAGTAAGAGTCAAATCAAAAAAACTAAGATCGATCTCCCTTTGGGTAGCGTTGGGAGGATGGGAGAAGCCTGCAATGCTCCCCGCGCGCCGGGAAGCTGGGCAGAGATTTATTCACAGCCTCCAGAGCAAGAGATAGGTAATATTATACACGCCTGTTCGCCATCTACACGGGCAGTTACCCTGTTCCAGTAACAATGCGTCTGCGTTTTTAGAATATCGATGGCCCGCCACAGCCACAGCCACAGGCTCGAGCCGCCAGTCGACCGGGGATACCTTTGTTCTAAAGGCTAACAGGTTTTGGGTTTTAATTAATGCGAGGCGCGGCGTTCTACGAATACTATGAAGCTATATGCTCGGCCAGAATGTCGAAAATAATTCAACCGAAAAAATGATCACGTACTATAATTAACAGCAATTAAATTTGTATAAAACAAATGAAAAAAACCGTATTCAAATTATAAACTTGTTAGCCAATGTTTTTATTCATTTTAAAATGACGAATGTGTGTCAGAGGTTCCTAATCTATAAAGCAGATTTTAGATGAGTGGTGAATAAAACAAAATAATACAGAAGCTCAAGCAAGTATTTAAAAAAAAAATATTGTCGAACTGAATTTATTTTTACGATTCGATGAGGAACCGAAGGAGTCGATTTATTTGAAAGTGTTTAGAGCACAATTCTAGGCATAATACAAATACAACGTGAATGAATATAAAACAAACATTTCCTGCTTTGAATTTGTTCAGTATGTTGTTACATGATATCGAAAACGGGGTAAAACTAACGATGAATGTCATAATCTAGGAACGACTCATTTTAATGCCTCGGAAGATCCTAAAGATATAAAATTATGTACCGGATAGTGAATCCACTTCATGGTTATAAAATCGAATAGGTTATCAAATATGATCAATGAAGAACTTATCGATCTGTCTGAAGATACCGTTTAAATAATAAACGTAAGTGGATAGGAGAGTTCAACATAAAATCTACTGCGAAATAATGATCGTAAAACATGTATATCTTTTTCCAATATATTTGCTGAGACGATGGCAGTGGTTTTTCACCTGCGGGCCTAACTTATTTAACTATTTTTTATACATTTATTACGAAATCAGCTTAAAGTTAAAACAAATTAATATTACTGCATTTGCAACAAAATAATCTGTAAAAATTACACGGCTGGTGTATCATCAATAAATTACAACTCGATGTAATAGTAAATGACAAAAAAATAGATTTTATAGAACCAAAAACTTGATCGTGTATCAATATTCACTTAATGAAATTCCACTAATCTCAATCAATAAATTAAATGATCTGGGGATATTTTTTTGATTATAAATAAATTCAAAAAAATGTGACATAAATGCAATTACAAATAAAGCAATGTAAATACTCGGCTTCATAATAAAAATTGCCAAATACTTTGTCGAATAACTACAATAATATTTTTTTACACTTTATTAGTCCGGAGCCAAGTTGTGTATAATTCATCCATTTGGTCACCATATTTTCAGTTACACCCAGTTCCTACAGAAAAAAAACAGCACAATTTTTTACAAATATAAATTGTAACTGTTTGATGATAAATCTAAATTAAATTAAATTACAGAAAATTGGTTTCAATTTTTTTAATAAAATTATTAACTCCGTTTTTGACAGCCATGCTTTATTGCAACTAATCTCATTACACGTACCTAATAGATTCAAGCGAACCAAAACTCTTTTTCAGAGTAACAATAATTTCATAACTACTTCGTTTATAAACCTTATTTTACCGTACATAGCATACATAAGTCTCTGTAACCAATATGTAGAAGTAGCAGATATTTTCTGTTTTTTTAAAGCAGTTACTAATAAATATTTTTGTTTTCATCGCCACACTAAAATTATTTAATAAAGAATCATGTAAGTATGTTTATATTGTATTATAATTTTTAACTGATTAATCGTAATTATGATTATCGTAAACCAATAAATATATCTGCTGTAAATTCTGCATTGAAAAAATACGCTCTGTGTCATTCTATCGTGTTCATAAAATATAGGTGTAAAAGATTGCTGTTTTAAAAAGTGGGTCGAGGGACTAAAAGTTTGGGAACCCCTGAATGAAAGCAGTACGTAGGTGTTGGGACATTTTATTTTGCATAAGAAAATTATATTCATGTGCGTTTTGAAATATCAAAATTACTATCGACAGTTGTTTTATTTATAAAAAATTATCAGAGCGGAATAGTAACATAAAATTCATCGGGAAATAGATATTTTCTTAAACACATTTTATGAAGGCAAAAAAGTCTTAGGTAATAAAAATAAATATTTATGAGCAACGTAGCGCATATTAATTACTAAAAATACAACTCAGTAAACATTCTGCGACCAGAACATCAAAGAAAAAAAGAATATGAACAAGGAAAAATGAAGTAGGTGGATGACGGGTACAACGATGTACATTACAATGGGACAATGTAATGGGGTTTTATGGTTATTGGTGCACACGAATAAGAAAAATGCTTAACAGATAATCTAGTATGCGCATCGAATGACAAATTAAAGATCTTATGCATGATGCATTGGTTTCTATAAACCCGCACGCATGACAAAGCTAGTAATCCAGTTTATCGATGGCATATTGTGGCATTCTAGTCCCGGTACTGGTTATAGGCAGAGGGCTGGGCGGAGGGGGCGAAGGGGGAGGGTCGTCGCATCCAGCGAAGGCCGCTCATCACCCTGCGATCCTGGAATCTAGATTTTCTTTATTTAGTTCAGAGAACAAATTTGTCAATTTTTAAAGAAATGTTTTGACTGTCCAACTGGGAAAAGTTTCCCCTTTAAAGACAGTCTAAGTAAAATCAAGTAAAAGAGTAAAAATGCGAAAATGCCATAAAAGTTACTGTTATGTGAAAATTAAAAATCTGCATAGAAACAAAGTAAAGATCTGCGAGACAAACTATCAACTTTGGTCTTACCGTTGATAACTCTGTTGTAACCTCTCTTTCTGATACAAGCGTCGATTATATAATATAAATAGTAAATAAGGAGAGAATAGATAAAGCACCACTAACATTATCCGAGGCATGCCGTTATTTTATTATAATAGGGTCACATCAGAGTATTGTCATTTATAATAAATAAATAAATATAAGTAATCTATAAAAATGGAATTCCACCAAGAATTATCAGTTTCAAAATGAGAAAAAAACAAACACTACTACAGCAACCGTCTAAAGAAAATGTTCAAATTGTTGGATAAAACACTATTAAGTAGGAATCTATAGCAAATAGCAGGGTAGAAAGGTGCTAGAAAATTACACACATAAATAGAGGGAGAGAAAACAGCGAAAATTAATTAAGCAACCCAGAGCTAAGAAATGTATTTAAGTCTAGGTAATCAAGAAATGTTATTTAAATTAACTTTCTTGGAGATTGCGAGGCAAAGTCTGCATCAGTTTGAAATAAAAGCAGGCGATTTAAGTAGAACGCGGAGTGAAATTTGCGAGGGGCCGTGGAACCTATTTACATCGAGCCTCGAGCAGCAATTATCGCCACTCGGGAACCAGCCATAAAGGTGTTTTTACGCGGCGGTGCATTTTGTAAATAAACTTAAAATACCAGTTCAAAAGCTGCATTCGCCCTAACAGAATGCACGCGACAATTTGCCACCGCGAGTGCCCGCCGGCCGCGCGCCGGACTCCATCGTTGCGGAGTGCTGATTGCTAGTTTCATCGACAAATCGCCATTGACCAAAATTGCATTGAAAAGAGATTTAAACCGGCGAAAATTGCATTCAAAGAATGCCTTTGATGCACTCGAACGAGCACTAAAACAGTACACACACTGCGTATTTTGTTTTCGAAAATACCCGAATTTATAACTGCCTGAAACTAGTGAAACTATTGGAAATACATTTAAGGAATGTTGTGCGATTGAAGGAAATGGGTGAGTGGAATGAGAAGAGGAAGAAGAAGGTCGGAAAGTTCCTGCATATTCTGATCTCGTCAATAGATATAGCTAAAGTCATTTAAACAAGGTTTCGATTCTGAAAGGTGGTCCCCGATCAGGTTATTACCGAGCGTATCTTCCACTCTGGAACGAGCTACACATATACTAAGGATATTATATTTTATTACAATCCTTTATTGCTCACGTATGGTTTAGAACCCGAGACCTCTGGATCCAGAAACAATTAGCCTACAGCTCTGCAACAGAAATCGTCACAAATGTCATACATATAAAATACTATAAAAAATATGTAAAAAAATACCTTATGTCGGCTACAATATGACGTTATGCGATGTAATTTGAAAATCAGCTTACCTGTGAACAAAAAGAAATAAAATATTGTTATTATTATTTGCTAAAAAGTAAAGCTGTTGCATTTTTACAGAGCACTTCATCAAGTTGTAAAGGTATCAGGGAGACAGCTGGCGGAGCTTATATTCCAGGAAATCGTTAAATATCTTAGTCAAAAACACTTCAAATTAATTATTCATTAATTCGAAGTTCATTTAGTTAGTTACTACAATTCAAGTCGTTCGGGTACTAATTACTACGTGAAGCACCTCACTAGTTTGTTAGTGTTATAAAATAATACAGTTTATCGGGCTACAGGGTCGGCAACAATATTTCTGATATTATAAAACAATGTACAATGTACTCGTACGTTATGGCTTTTTACATTATTCAATTCTTTAGCACTATTTTGACTATAAAATAAACTTTTTTTTTTTAAATTTCTGATAGGTTTAGAAGACGATAGTTGCTGGAAGTTGTTGGGAGGCTTTTTATGACAGGTCATACAAAATGAGCTATGGAGGCCTCTAGCTCTTAAATTGAAGTATATAAATATACAATACATGCATTGGATAACTACGGCGGGTTTGAAGCAGGAGATATCAGCGCCCAAAAACGATTGCGGTAATAAATCTTTTATCGCGTGATGAGTAATGCGTATAATTTTACAACATTATCTAAATATTTATGTATTAATTTACTGCAAGGTAGAAGGGAACAAGCATATTTAAGCCACAGCCCAAATCATTATTTTAGTGATTTATAAAATTATTTTCAAGTAAATCAACAGAATATAACAAACATTATATTATCTACAAAAATTATTTCAGATCATTCTACTCTATAATAAAAGCAATATATTTTCACTTAGTGATTTTTTTTTCATACAAATTTGGTATATGGGTGTAATCATTCCGAGAATTGCTTTGTTAAAAATGTTTTACGAATGCTCTACAAGTCAATTTTATCGGGTAATAAAGCGATACGGAGAAAACAAACAATGTTCCATACAACTCCATTATCGTAACAGGTATGGTACCTAATTTAATACCGACATGGCTTCAAGAAGTGAGGCTTAGTAAATGTTTTAATGAAATCGAGTTGCTTCAAAGTGAAAAATAAAACATGCGGCAGAAGTAGTTTAACTATAAGGCAGATTATCTATTTGTATGTTTCACAAAAAAAAAACGGTAAACTCTGCCATCATTACATTTGCACAGCACTGTCTAGCTTGAAATGTCTAGGTCAACGAAACTATTTTCCGATCGCAACGCCATTTCCACCACGAGGTATGAAGCCTTGAACAATCAACTGCTAAATTGTTTGCTTTTTTTAATAGTTCTATAAGAAAAGAGAGGGCTAGTACTTGGGCGAAGCCGGGTAGTAACATAACTACTTGTAAAATAGCAAAAAACAGACCCATTACAGGGACTGGTTATCTGGCATGTTGTTAAAACAGCCACAATAGTCAGTTGACAAATGTTTTTAAATCGTGAATCGTAAAAAGGTCAATGAAGCGAGTTGACGAATGTTTAAAAATCGTGATTCGTAAAATGGTTATCTGAGATGACATCACACGGATGCAAACGTGCTCTCGCGGCGGAAGTTAGAATGATAGAGACGATAAGATTGAAACACATCAAGGATACTAATAAAACAGGTCTCATACCCACGGATGAAAACTTCGTTTAAAAAGTCGCCGAAAAACTTACACTCCGAAAATCAGATACTCATTGTTAACTTTATAAGCCTGTTTTATGTAGAAAGGTGTAAATGGTCTCAAAAAAGTAATCGATAAAACGAGAACCAAACAGGTTCTGCGAATAAAAAACAACCTTCGTTTAGGGTCCGAAGACCCTTTCTTGATTTTTTATAGATACGGACTACACGCCTTCTCATTATAATAACCTTTAAAACCCGTGAAACATTTTTTTGGGATGAATGATGGCTCATTATACTACGTAGGTAGGTACCCACAAACCTATTTGGGAGACAGAAGAAATTAATTGAATGGAATCATATATATTATTATTTGAGGGCACAAAAAATTTATACCTGGTATTACAGGTTGGATAAAAAGTTATCTGGTTCAATTAATTTAGACAACGTTTCACAGTCCACATGTAGGTCGAATCTATTATCATAAATACATCTGTAATACTCGGAAATAAGCTATGCAAGTATCAGATATAGGATACTTAGGTAATACTTGGAAGCAGATGCAATAGCCTATACCTTGAGGGCAGCTTCCAATTTCATGACTACCAAAACATAAACCGGCTCCCGTTAGCAAAACAAAGACACGTTTTAATTACGAATACATATTTTCACTATAGCAATAAAGATTAGATCGAAAGTCGTCAAGGCGAGTCAATGCTATTGGCTCCAGCGTAACAAATCTAATGATGAAAACACGATATCGTCGCCGAAAAGGCAAAAGCGCTGAAGCGCCATTTTGGGAAGTTTACAACAGAGGTCTTTAAAGTTTTTTTTGTTGTTTTACAATAAAATTCATAAGTCTTCAGTACCTGGTTGGATTTTGAAAAAAAAAAGTTAACTCAGGTGACTCAATGCTCTCACTGAGTTACCTGAAGTGGCAAAAAGCTAAAAAAGTCTCACACTTGTGTTCTTTGAGTCAAGCCTTCTCTCAAATGGTAAATGTATTTTAGATGGCTAAAGGGCCACAAAAGTCTTTAGAATCAAACGAAAATCAAAGCATTCGACGCAATTTTTTATTATTATTAAAACTGCATATTTTACTCATTTTTTACCAAAGTGTCGCTTAAGCTTTTTTGCCTTTCTAGCGACGATATATCATTATTTGCTACGACGTTCGCGATCGGAATTGTATCGCAACATTATCATGAAGACCGAGAGTCGTGAAGTACGTGTCATCCTGTTTCGGGGGGGGGGGGGTGATGGGGGAGCGGGAAGAAGATAGAGGCGAAATGACACAACCAAAGGGAAGTGGATTTATAATTGAATTGTGATTGATTCAGTAAAGTAAATCGGTTCGTTAGAGCAGAGAGAGTCGTCATATGGCGCTGAACAGCAAAGAAAATTTCCACTAGGAAGTTAATTATAAACAAACCAATGCACTTGCTTTCGTGCATTAGTTAGCCGTGTCGATTACTCGTTAAAACAACATTACCGCCGTCGGAGGCCACGTAAATGATGTAGCTATGCGCAAAACATATATCCATAAACACGTCGATTAATATATAAAATGTAAGAAAGTAGACTGGTAGATCAACTAGCATCTAGAAAAGAGGTTTCACTTTTTGCTCGACATCGATTTCCCTTATCAAAGAATGAAAGCTTTGATGAAGAATTTAAAGAAAACCTGCCTGCGTTCTCAGAAACTAGATTAGGAATACCATTCTCAATTACCCATACGAGATGGCTCAGATCATTGTGTTTTTTTATCCATTGGAACTAATAAATATTTGCCATCCCATTTGTCAGATCAAGCAACTGCTCGACGGCAGAGAAATTTGAAACCATAAGTAGTATTCATTGAAATTTTTGAATTGGCCACGAAACCAACGGGTGGTTGAATATTTGGGGAGGAGGCGGTAATTCAATACAAAATTTTAAACCTATTGGGATCTGAGTACAACCAAACTAGGCACACACCAGAATGTGGCCATTAAACAACTGAGAGAAGTACCAATAATTTAACAAATATTAATGTGCATCTCCTGTTGGTACTTGAAGTTTGTTTCCAGAAATAAGTTCCTAATTGAGATATCCACTCGAGTGCACTTTGAAACAACGACTGGAGGTACGGCACTAAGTTCTCTGGGAAGAAGTGGGAAGAACATAAACAGTTAAAGTTTATCGAGATATTAAATTCGGTTGAATCGGTATCACAACACTCTTCCATGGCAGGGGTTTCAAACATATTTTGCTGGATATTATATAATATTCTAGGTTTTAGGGTTTTTTTTTTTCAGTGTGAATACCGCACAAGAGTTCCAAATGCTCAGAGCCAGTGAAACTATGGGATCCTCAAATCGGGAACATTGTGAGATAAAATAACAAGGAGAAGGGGATAGGAAATAGGAAGTTTGGGAAGTACCTGGCTATTCAGATCTAGTCACCAAAAAAGCTCAAGCCATTTCAAGCAACGTTTCGATTATAAACGGTGGTATTTCAAAAGGGCGATACTGAGATACTCTGGAATGCAAAGCTTCGTAATTGTATATAAACGCCTTCAGTGAAATTCTGAGAATTCAACTGAATTCTGCGTAGGACAAATATAAAACGATCCCGAAAATATACCTATATTTAAGAACAAAGTGATGTTATTGAAGCTGCAAAGCTTGGTCATTTAGTGAAATATGTCATTTGTTAGTAATATACAGATTTTACCAATTTTAAAATTATCTTTTTTATTTTTAATATTTTTTTTGGATTCTTGTTAGTGTTTATGTTTTGACAGAGATATGACAATTTGCAGATTATAAATTTGAGAGAATTTTAAATACGTGAAATTTTCTTTGTTTTGTACGTGAAAATGAATTATAATGTTGGTTGTAGATTTGTCGCACACATCAAGAACATTAAAAAAGCACTTTTCGTTATCACCAGCTTAATGTTCCGCTCCACAAACGCCCCCTTCCCACTTGAAAGCCATTTCTCCATTTCTATTATTTCAAAAAAGTTTTATTTTTATAAAGTCGTTGAGAAGTTGGTATTTACAGTGTACAGACAATGAGTTTGTAAATTGAACGTGTATAAAATAAGAGGTATAATTTTAAAATGGCAACGGAACACAATAAATATTCAATAAAGTGAAACAATATTATGTCTACCCCACCTTGCCGTGGGAAATTGAATGTCGTTGCTGAAAAGTCTCCGGTGGTCGGGTTTCTTGTAGAAATTATTACATTTTCTCGGCACGCCCGCGCTCTAGACAAGTAAGACAAGTGACATCACGCAATACGGGGATTCACTAAATCCTCAATGTAGCCATTTTAAATCCCGACTACTTTACGACCTTTGTAAATAATTTTAGATTAATGTAATAGGAAGGGTTAAAATCTTAGAGTATAATAGGAGTGGTATCTATCCAAGGCAGTTTAGTCAGTTTTTAATGATTTTTACCGGACTCCGCGGACCTGGGCGTGGCTAAGACTAAGGCTAGGGTATTTATACATCCATTCATATCACATATCGACATAATGTTTTTGTTTTCTCGTATAGTCACTTTTTCACAGTATTGTTATATTAAAAAATATAGCATATAACCTAAAAAAACTGTTTAGTTGTGACTTTGTACAAATCGCAAGTACGCCCCACTGTTGAATTTGGCAGCCACCTCTGGTCTGGAGCCTCTAAATACCTGAAAAAAACCCTTGACTCTGTGCAGAAACGGGCGGCCCGTTTGATAGATTTTCCTATCTTAACAAACGGATTGCAAACCTTGGAGCACAGACGTCAGGTGGGAATGCTGTCCTTGTTCTACAGGTATTGCAATGGAAGATGCTCCGAGGAACTTGCGTCATTGATCCCTTCGGCACCGGTGCATAGTCGGGAAACTCGCCAAACGCACGCCCAACATTTGTACACGGTTGACATTCAATACATGAGAACGGGTCGCTTTTACGACTCGTTCTTATGTTCAACAGCTCGGCTATGGAACGATTTGCCGGCCTCTGTGTTTCCTCCCTCCTTCAACATGGGCCTCTTCAAGACCCAAGTTCACTCCTTCCTTTCCTCAAAAAAAACCCTCCACATAGCTTCCCCAAAGATGACATAGGCCCTGAGGGAAATTGTTTTCCTCAAGGCCTCCTGTGTGGAGTTATTGTAAAAAAAAAAGTTTAGTGGCATAATAAAAAATGTGGACGGAGTCCCGCAACGACCCAGGAGCCCAAGATCATCGTGACGGTACATAGAAGCGGTGTATTATATTTGTTGTCTCTTTCTCTCTCATGGTGTACGACGTAAAAACCCGGAGAATGTGATTTATCGCAAGTTTGTATGGGCTGGGTAAAAATAATTAGCTCTCTCTCCATACATTGTTACTCCAAGGTTAAAACCTTAAAATTTGGTCTTGCGAATATATCTGTTTTAATGAAATAATCAAACAGGTGTTGGAACTGCCCGGTGCCAGTAGGACTATGGCATCCTCAATTGGAGGTAGTTATGCAGAAAGTGTCCAACCCACAATTTTCTAAAATTGTGTTTTACATGCTTTCCTATAGATAAATACGAGATTTATATCTGCTGAAAACATTCGAGCTCCAAATGCAATAGATTTTTGGTGTTTTTTTATTATTTTTTATTAACGCACATTGCAGATATTTGATTTAAATTGAAGTATAAAAACATTATAAAATGTGGGATAACATAAGAAAAATATATTTTTTAATAAACACACTGAAAGCTTATAAATAAACTATTTATAATAATGCTCATAAAGAAATTAACAATGTTATTCACTTGACAAATGCCAATTACGCGTATTAATGTTTTTTATCGTCATATTTTCAAACGCCCTTTTCTCAGTTTCATCTTTTTAGGGTTGGACGCTTTCTGCATAACTACGTCCAATTCGGGATATATTGTGGAGTTGAAGGAGGTGCGGTTAGAGAGAAGATGGGAAAGATGAAGGTTGGTTAGTACCCGATTATTCAAATCTAGTCACTAAAGACGGTTAAAGCCATTTTAAGCAACGCTTCTATTCTGAATGTGGTCTTTTACCAGGGCGATACTGAGACTATCTACCAATACATGCGGTAAAAACCACGAAATACGCACGATTTGAAAAAAAAAATTATAGAGGTTTTATGACGATATAATCTTTGCGAGTCGTCGGCGAGGATTACTTTGCCGATAGCGAATGATATGACTGGACAATATTTAAACGTGACTACACGTGTTATCAACAATGACGTTACATATATAGACACGTTATAGCCTTAGAATATTAACACAAAATGTGGCAAGCAAAACACACACGTTCCCAGTAAATTCATCATTCAAATATCGGTCATGTATGACAGATCCGAAGTTCGGAGCGCGTTCCATACTTGCTTGAAACGACCTCAAGCGACGCGTGACCGTTTAGTACTAAATCGGCTTAAACACCGATCACACCAACTAGCGTGATTATTACTTGCCACTTTGAGAGCCCTACAACGTGTCTATATATATGTAACGTCATTGGTTATCAAGAAGCGTTTTGGTAAATTACTGCTTCATCTATTTAAGTAGGTGGCGATTGTCAGTACTAGGGCTCGATGCAAATGAAATTGCGTACAAAATGCTATTGTTGAAGAACACTGCACTGACGAAATATGCATTTGCATGAAGTGCAATGCTCTTATGCAATGTCTGTTCCCTAGTAAAAAGGAACTAATTGTTTTTATAACTGCGGACAATTTTTATGATGATGCATAGGGAATGGAATATATCAGAACTTGTTGGAAAACACAAGTAATTAAACATCGTAATTACAGATACCTCGCAGTCAGTCGTAAAATCCTAGCAAGATGAATTTGCTTTACGCGCTTCCCACTTTGTTCACCCTTCCAATTTCCGTCGGATGTAGAAACACCGCCTTTTCCGATGCTAGATAGACGAATAATTAACTTAAATAATATCGATAATCTAAAACAGAAAAAGGCAGAAAAAAAAACAATGGTCACAACCGAGACTCGAACTCGGATCTTCTACTCTATCCGGAAGTGACGCATTAACCAACTCGGCCATTGGGACCTTATTAGAGAATAATTAGCTTAAATAATATCAATAATCTAAAACACAAATATGAAACAGAAAAAGCCAGAAAATTAAAAAGACAATGGTCACAACCGAGACTCGAACTCGGATCTTCTACTTTATCCGGGAGTAACGCCTTAACCAATTCGGCCATTGGGACCTTATTAGAAAGTGGCATTTTAATCGATCTTATATTTTCATTGAAAATTATGAACATTATTATTAATTTTATCCGATTTTTGGCAGCATATACGAGTATTATCTACATACGAGTACAAGTGTGACGTTTTTGGTCATACTAAAATGTTGTTTCAGTAGAATTACAAATACCTATATTATATTGAATGAATATTCCCCATTGAAGAGTCCTGTAAAATAAATAATAAAGCACCCCTAAATTACTTAACACAATTAATTAGCTCAGTTAAGTACGCCTTAAATAAAGGGGTTTGATGTTACAATTTACAAAAAGCGACTTCCATTCAGATAAATTAGTTTGAGCAGCCGTATATCATTTTAAAGCAGTATATAAAATAAATTAAAAAAAATACTCTGTATAAGACCACGAATATTATTTTATTTTTAATAACCGACCGGTTTCGCTTAGCCTAAGCATCAGGATACAAAATTAAACTAAAATACAAAGTGTGCGGATATATATATATATACAGAGGGAGAACAAAATATAAAATAAAACTAAAAAAAAACAATGAGAAAACAATATAATAAAATTTAAATTATAACAAAGGAACAGAGAGAAAATATTTTTGTGGTCTTAAAGACAGTTATTTTTTCATTTCTCTTCTTTAACTAATTTTTTCATTTAAATATGTCAAACCACATATTTAAATGAAATTTTTTTAATTTTTAGCTTTATACGAAAATATAGTATATAAAATGTTGTACATATACCTAAAACTGTATAGTTTTTTTATTTTTAAACGGTCCCTCACATAAGTAAGGCGAAAGCATCTGCCCAACAAGAAGGTAATTTTATATATGTATATGTTTTGTACGTATTATGATATGTGTGTGTATGGGTGGAGATGATATTAGGTTGTCTCCGGTGGAACGGCATGGCTCGGGATGACATTTATACGTTTATTTATTTTTAACTACTTATAGCGCGGTAAAAACATGTGGCGATAAGATTAAAATCAATATCTTTATTATTTTATGGGCTTGACATTCCTTCTAAGCTCGGTGCGTAAAGAAATAATCAGAACTTTTGATTCCGAGGCAGGAAAACGGAGATAAATAATGTGAAATGCGACATGGGAATTCAATTAGGAAATATCTGGTCGAAAAGTATAACCATGCTCAATTGTAACATAAATAGTTGAATGTTGTTTACTAATGAAAAGAATAGATTGTAATCTCACGAAAGCGAGGTAACTTTTGATCGTCGTGGAACTTGACAAACCAAACATTAGATTCATTTAAAGAATAAATAACGTACATATACAAAACAAAATTGAGCAGTTATATTTTGAGAAGACAATTACACAAAGTTATCAGAAACCGATGTGAAAAATCACACGTTTTCCCGTTACCTCACCATCTTGGCAAAACTAACATTAGCTCAGAATCTGAGAAAACAAACATGAAATAATTATCAATTTTTTCAATCCACGATTTTCAATCCATCGTTTGGACAGAATAACTCCCGGCAAAGCTTCGCCACTTACGTCCCTTTACGCGCGTTTAGTTCGTGAAACCAGATTGTCCGATTGCTCGTGCTAGGCTTAGCATAGAGTTGAATAGAAAATGAACCAGCTTAGTATGGTGATGATTGAGTAGGTATTATATTCATAAGAATTCACATCACGAACTGGATCCAGGCGACTGGAAGTTTGAGATTTTCGCAGCTCATGAGTAATTTTATTAAACCATTATTTTTTGTGTAATTTTGTGTGGTATTTTTTATAGCCCTGAGTCAAGAGGCGGATTTCCAGGTGTTCTGAAGCGTGTAGGTTCTTGATATCCTGTGATATTTAATTTTTTCAATAAATAATAATAATAACAGTGAACTTATATAGCGCAGTTTTGTGATATTTCACCCCAAGTGCGCTTTATACTAAATTAATTAAGGTAATACGGAGAACTAATAAGGAGGAAATAATAAATACACAAATTAAAACAATCTAAAATCATGATCGTCATCGCCTAATATCCTCCATTAATATTTTTTACTTATATTATTTAAATTTTTATTTTATTTTTTCTAATGAATTTCTGTTAATTTTTATTTGTTAACATTATAATTACTATGTATTGATATCAATTATGGAAGGTATTGCATTGCACTACTCCTGAATACCTTCCGGAATAAAACTTTATTATTATTATTATAAATCATTTTATTGTTTCGAAAATACAACGAAAAGGGTTTATGATTGAAATTCGGAGATTTTAAAATGTGTATTAAAAATCACCATATCGTCGCCGGAAAGGCAAAAGGGCTGAAGCGCCATTTTGGAAAGTTTACACCAGAGCACTTAAAAGTTATTTTTGTTTTACAAAAAAATCATAAGTCTTGAGTACCTGGTTGGATATTGAAAAAACAAGTAAACTTGGGTATCTCAATGCTATCTCTGAGTTACTTGAAGCGACAAAAGCTAGACAACTCCCAAATTTGTATCGCTTATCGTTATCGGCAAGTACAAGTAATTTAATGTCGTAAATCTATGACATGGTTCACTAGTTTTACTATGGTTAATATTTTTCGTATTCTTAAATCATGTTTTCTACAACTATGATATATTACATATTCTGTTCCTGGCGCCACGCGTGGCTTGTCAGCAGCTTTGTGACTAATACTAACTGATGTATCGCCCACGGGAGCGCTGTGGTTATCTGTTGGTGACACAGAGATACAGAGGTAGCCCAAGCCAAGGCAAGTGAAGTCAGTATTGTAAGAATTTTAACTGACTTCTCTAAAAAGGCGCGGCTAGGGATTTCATAGCCACACCTTTTTTACAAACGTTTTAGTACATTAGGGTTGCCACAAATCATTTTAATTAGCTTGATCTTGAATTTGAAATAAAAAGTGAATACATGAAGCATAACAATTATATTATTGAATCATCGCTATTTTCCACGTGGACCCATGAGGTATAGCTTTTACCAATGGTGAAGTTTTGTAAACTGGATGACAGAACTTTTATTTACCTCTTTTTAAATTACATTAAGTATTTGATAGAATACATTAAAAAACTTCTTTAATATCATATTTAATCGTATGTCGGTGATATCATACAGAATTTCATCACCGTTCAACCACTCGTTTTGGCAGGTTTCCCATCGGAAAATTACTAAATACACACAGATCCATAAATTTATATCTTTAAAGTATTAATGTTTTGAGACAAGAGAATATTACGTAAGTGATCAAAGTTGTAAATTTTACATGAATACAAAAAGTGTGGTAATTACCTCTAAGATTTCTGTAGTATTATTTAATTATTTTCCGAAGGCCTAATCCCAAATATAGAAAAAATATTAATAATTTTCAAGGAAGTATGAGATTGATAAAAATGGTTAGTAAGATAGTTTTTTTTTTTTTTTTTTAGGTTTTTACATTTTATTTAAACAATAATTATTATTATTTTTAAATTATTAAAAAAACAAGTTTTTGTCCGGTTAAAATCTTCATTTGAAAAATGTTCTAAACAGACAGTACTGTGGAACTTGGGAATCCAATCTCCCCGCGCTATTGCACGAATCCAAAGTTGTCGCCTTATCTCATCTTTTGGGAATCTTAAAAAAAGTTAATAAAAAAAAACGTTTATCACAGCCCTTAAAACATACAAATATTGTACAAAAAACGCCAAAGCAAGATATGGGTCTCTCTCTGACACACACATATTCCCGCCCGTGTAAGTAGATAGAAAGAGACAAATATATATTTAGGAATACGGTTGTTTTTTGTGTAGCCGAATTGTTCTCGCCTACAAGATCCGGCCATTTTGATATAATTTGTAAACAAACAAACAAAACGATACCAAAAAACACCATTTAAATGATTTACAAATACAAAACGTATAACATAACGTTTGCTTAAATAAGAGTGAAAGTTTATAGTTAATATAATGTACATATATACTTATATAGGTACTTGATAATTCGATACCACGATAGTAACGCTGTAAATATACGACATAACCTCAAAAAGCGTTCGCATAACAAAACCACAACAGAAACAATATTAAATGATTTATATAGTCAACACATTTAACAAAACGAATAGCATAACGTGTGCTTAGATAATAATGGACGTTTATAGTATTTATGTACTCAATGATACGATAATTCAAACGCGATGTCAAAAAATATAAAACACTACGGGCTTACCTGTGAAAAGTTATGCTTTTAATACCATTTTTGATGTATTTTTACATGAATTCACAGAGCATATAGACATGATGTTTTGTTTATTTGCAAAACCTCTTTTCCACCGTATTAATCAACCTTATAGTAACCAAAAACAATAGATTTAAATTAAACGTCAAACCGACAACTTTGACATAAATTGCGACGTATTGAATGTAGGCGGGAACGATAATCTTAGAACATCCTTACCCTACGTTCAAGCCGTCAAAAAAATGTGTTGTCTCTTTTTCTCTCATGGTGTATGACGTAAAAACAGGGAGAAAGTAATTTATTATTATTTAGGATGGGTTGGGTAAAACAAATTAGCTATCCCTCCATTAAATTATTACTCCGAGGTTGGTGACTACATATCGTCGCCGGAAAGGCAAAAGGACTAAAGCGTCATTTCGGGAAGTTTACACCATAATTTTTTATTTTTTTTACAGTAAAATTAATAAGTCTTCAGTGCTAAGCTAAAAGCTAAAAAGTCTTTTTAACTTGTGTCGCTTGAGTCAAGCCTTCTCCCAAATGGTAAATATATTTTAGATGGGTGAAGGATTACAAAAGTCTTCAGAATCAAACGAGTCAGAGCATTCAATGCAGAACAAAAAACTGATCAAACTGCATATTTAACTCATTTTTGACCAAAGTATCGCTTAAGCCCTTCTTCCTTTCCAGCGACGATATACTATTGGAAACTGTGTTTTATGAAAGTTGTGAAATTTAATGTTATCAATCTTTGTTTGATACTTATATCGGTAGAATATTTACTTAACTTTTTTTTGTTTTTCATCAATTTGTTTTTTTTTACGAGGGTCTTCATCAAATTGGTGATGCAACTGGGTGAAATCCGCCACTACGTGAGTCTGTTATATTCTACTCTTTAGTTTCCTACTTTTGTGAAATGTATTCGAATCCGATTTCCTCGACCATGTTTCAACGCTTTCTTTATTCGAATGCTGTCGCAAGGGAGCAGCGTTTCCGGCATATTGATTTCAGAATGTTTACCGTGGGTTAGATGGTTTGGATAACTTTAATTTATCTGCGTCTCGAATGAATAAAATATAGAATTTTCTGGAATCGATATCCGATATCCACGCCAAATAAGATTATTATAGGCTCTCTTACATTTTATGTCATGTAGGCAATAAAATGATAAAAGGAAATGTTAGAGGAATAAAGGAAACATTCACGCTAGAGTAACCTTATGGAAATAAGATTATGTTTTATCGTTATCAAGTCAAACGATTCTCAATGACGAAGAAATGAAAATATTGACTGTAATTTTAGCATAAGCATATTTTTTGTAAATATTTATGAAATTAGTTCATATTATTATAGCGTATAGCAACTATTCATAAGAGCATTTAAAAAAAAAATCATAACATCATAAATCATAACAATTGTTGATGCCATCATTTTTCAAATATTTAGGCATCTCATCAGACATTTCCAGACCCCTATACAGGTATAATGGTGATATGTATACACGTAGGTTGTCTAAGGTATGCGCTTCGTAGCTGCAAGACGTGTTCTTGTATGTTTCACAGTTTTTTTTTGGTTTTCGCTTAAGAAAGGCGGAATTTGTAACATGGTTTTGGCAAAAGTGAACCTTCTACGAAATTGTGATGGATTGTGTGAACAACGTTGAAAGTTTAGTGGATTATTAGGGTTTGCTTTGGTGAAATGAATAATCTTACAATAGAGTTGACTTTTATTGTTGCAATTCAGGTGTTAGTGTGGAAAATTAAACGAACCCTTTAATAATCAAAATATAATTGCTAAGCGCCCTTGAGGTGATATTATTTACTAAACTACATTTTTAAGTCGTTTTTTTGGAATGCAATTTAGTTCTCTAATTTTCTAATTATTTGTAATCTTTCTTTCCCCAGAATGCATCTCATAACTTTACTTTACACTTCAACATTGTTGTTAATGTTTCCTTCATCGGCCAAATATAAAATTGTGGATCAATAATTAAAATGCGGAGCCACAATAGTTTTATATGTGAACTATCAAGTCATTAGAAAGATACAGCTTTCAGGAGTGGATGAATCATGGGGCATAGACCCAACAACGGGTCTTAAAGATTAAATCTTATGGCGCTGCTCCGTGATAATTGTATTCATTAGATACAATGAGATCATTGCGGGAATATTTGACCATGTGATAATCAACTCGTTATTCCTAGCTAACCTGAATGGTATCACACCGAGTGCTGTACACTCTACACCAGGCTGGACCGTGTATAATATATGTGAAGGCGTGCTAAAATTTGTTTATTTAAAATGTGTTTTTTCAGATTTAATTCATATTGTATAATATATCGTTTCTGGAAAGGCGAAAGGGCTTAAACGACAATTTGGTAAAAAAAGCGTTAAATATGCAGGTTTGATCATTTTTTTTCTGCATCGAATGCTTTTCGAGTCTTAAATATGCGACAATTAGTGATATTGCGAAACAAGTTGTAGGACACGGTAATAAACCGGGAGGGGGACTTTTACCCAAAAAGGGGGCGGACAATATTAACTCCTGGTATACTATACACTTATTAGACCTGTCATCACATATGCTATTCCCGTCTGGAGTAGCATATCACACTCTACACACACCCAGATCCAGTGCATTCAGAACTGTTGCATTAAAATCATTTTTAACACTAGACTCAGAACAAATCTCAAACGATTACACTCTGAAAAAGAAATACCTACCTTGTTCGAACACACACACCGCCTGACCGAGCGCTTTTACAGTTCACTCAAACACAACAAGAATCCACTCATCAAATCAATCGGTCAATACGATTCACTTTGCGATTTCACCTTCCGATACAAACACAGAATGCCGAAACACATTTTGTTAGATTTAAATTCAGTTTGGCATATTCCAGACATGGACGAGTATTCGTAATAGGTACTTTCCTATCCTAGTTTCAAGATTCCGATAGGTAACTCCCATTACCTATCACAATTCCAAGATTCCGATAGGTAACTCCCATTACCTATCCACCCATGTTTTGCTATAAATATTTATATGTATGTATATTACTATATTCCCATAATTATCTATGTACACAAAAACAGACACACACCCAACACCACACAAAGCAGGGCGTCAGATATGACGTCACTGAAGGCCACAATGTCTTCATGCTGGGCATGTGGCCGTTTCCACCTGTATAGGGTTTTCTATGGTTTTCCCTATTACCGCGGCGAATGCGGTGGAATTCCTAAACAAAGGCCATAGCCGACCCCCCCCCATCCGCACTCAACACGAACACACTTATGTATTTATGCCGTAGTGCTGTGTCGAGAGGGAGAAGACGATGATGATCCATTAATATCATGCAATTTTTGTAGGGTTTTTACAAACATATTTTTTCCCTACGTAAACTCCTGAACTTAAATTCAATAGTCCGTAAATGCATTTTTTCACCCACATGAGGTAGCAAAGTAAGGCGCAATGCGCCGTCCTATTGGTATAAGGGACAAGAGTTAGAGTTAAAATCAGTAACTTTAAATGATTCATCACTTAATGATAAATAAGAATCTAGAAAATGAAAAAAAAAAAAAAAAAAATGGGCGGACAATAGTTTTTTTTAATGTTCCTGTTCTATAGTACATGTTCTATAAAAATGCGGGTATTCGTTAAAATAAAATTTTAAAAATCATCGTGACATCAGCCACCGAGTCGATTAGCTTATCGGCCGGCTGGTTATGTACAACGACGTAGCTCGTAAGACGGGACGAAAAAAATAATGCTTGTCGCACGGCGGATAAAAGGGGCATACGGTCGAGTGTGCTGTAGCAGGCCTAGAAAGGTGTTCTACCCGAGGTGTAAATCAAATAAATTCTGATAAACATACTATAATCTCAAATGTTTTCATAGGAATCCCTCGTAACGTAACTAATTAATCGCATAGAAAAACCAAATCTGGTGCTTACCGCTAACGTTATTGTTGAAAAGACGATTTGAAGATTTTAGAAAAAGTTTCCGGTAAGAATGGGAATGTTACGGGTCACATTTTATTAATCTAAAATATATTTTACTTACATCCCACACCACTACATTGCACCCTCTGAAAACATCTGATAGTATTAATACGCTAAGCCGTCTTCTGTACACGATTAAAAAACATGTGATAGTATTAATACGCTAAGCCGTCTTCTGTACACGATTAAAAAACATGTGATAGTATTAATACGCTAAGCCGTCTTCTGTACACGATTAAAAAACAATACTCTAATTTTCGCTCACACGTAAAAAAGTTTGAAATTTTATTCCGATTACGCTACTTCGCAATTTACTCACCATGTCACTTTTGACGTGTACATCAAGACTAAACTAGTTAGATATTTTTGTTACAGATTCGTTACAATCAATTCAAATGTGAATATCGAACAAACCCTCCGTTTTTTTGAGATGCCCTCTTAGAATTCTAATTCGTAACTTTTAAGACCCCAAAGTATGTAAATTCTGTGGCCCAGGTCCAGTAAGCCCAGCCTACTCTACGCGTCTACACCGAAGTCGGCGTGAAGTATGAAGCGTGGTCAGAGAGCGCGCTGATGAACCAACACTTCGCATCTCATAGAATACAGCATCAATCACCTTGATAACTATTAATACATAAAATCTTCGAACTAGGACATTAAGCGCGATGTCGGCTGTACAATGTACAATGGCGTTTGGCGGCTGCTATAAATCTTCCCAATCAAAGCAGAGCCGATGTTAGAGTCGTGGAAGTACCGGTGAAGAATTGCTAATTGAATTCCAGCTCGGTGCTTTAATTAGAACACGACCGGGAAACTTTCATTATAAATACATCGACGGGAGTATAAATAATTGGAATCCCGAGACCCGGGACAAGCAACGGTAAGGTCTCCCGTCTAACGGACCGGACCTGCGAGCTCTGATGATCATTATTTGATAGTGTGACGAAATACGAATCTGCAACACTTCACGGTCCCAAATAGAGTCGTATTAATGTGCGTAGAAGATCACCGCTTGCTCGAGAACAGTAACGGTTTCAAAATGACAAAAAAAAACACATCAGATTCTAAAAAGTACCAACGTTTTTGTCGACAACGGTGTCCAGTAAAGCACGTGAATAATAACTGTGGTCGTTGGTCTGAAATAAGTGCGAAATTATGGGTATTTCTCAGAATTGTATGAAACATTTTTTTTTTCAAGTATGGATATGATATTTTTTGTTAAATATTATATATTTGATAAGACTAATTACGTTCCTAAGTCAAAGTTGAATAAAAAATACGAATGATAAATAATTTAAATGGCTAAAAGGTTAAACAAAAAACAAATTGTACTCGAGTTGATGACACACGGATTAGCCATAAGTACTTCTTATAAAAGGTTATTCACCTGTCTTCAGATAAAGAGCCCGTAAGGCGATAATAATAATAATATTGCATTAGTTTGGGTAGTTATCATAGTAACCGGCACTTATCATAATATATTACGTCGACCCAATACTACAAGTGTTATTGAACTGAATTAGGGAGCACTAAATTTATCTGCACATTTTTGAGTTGCCAGTACATACTCTTATCAGAAGCCTAAACCAGTATAATGGACTTGTAAAACTAAAACCTGGTTATTTAATGAGGCAAACGAAAAAATAAGTTTTCTTCTCAAATATTTACCGCTAAACAGGAAAAAAGTTGACTTAACGATAGGAATGGGTCAGTGGATATCTTACTAGGTGGGCTGTATGCAAATCTGTCCAAAGAATTAGGTCTCAAAAAGGAATAGTTGTCTAAACTTAATTGCGTATGGGTAGGTACTGACTGACTAAGTTACAGAGTCCCAAGCAACAGTATCCAGGGGTCAACAGCTTTTTACTCGGTACCATCTGGTCATTTACAGTTGAAAGCAAGAAGTTTATCTCAAGTATTATTGGATGATAGTTATAAAATCATTTGGATAGGTACATAATTTTGATAAAATTTTACTTTCCATTTGAATTAATTTTGTGTAATGCGATGCGTATTAAACAAACTGGGGGGGATTTGGTTTTCAAAGTGAATTATTGGCGGTAAAACATAGTTTACGTTCGAAAACTAGTTGAAAACCCAATTGGGGTAGGTACTTATCATAAAAAAATCTTTTATATATTAATTTCGTTTCATTTTTATAGTATGAACAAATTAAAATGAGTTAATAATTGGCGGAAAAATACAGTTTCGTGAGGGGAACCTACCAAATTAACAGTTAGAAACTAGAGTAACGTGTTGTGAAAATATGTAATAAGTGTTATTAGAGGATTATAAACAGAAGAG
Organism: Drusus annulatus; assembly: GCA_022651775.1. Lineage (NCBI taxonomy): Eukaryota > Metazoa > Arthropoda > Insecta > Trichoptera > Limnephilidae > Drusus > Drusus annulatus. The sequence continues at coordinate 311,441 of JAGWCC010000284.1, forward strand.
AATACCTGGAATTATTAAATTAATCAAAATAACCGTGTACTTTTGAACACGCAATAATGTCATGCCTTTAAAACATTTCAACAATTTCATGAAAACCAAAGTAGCTCTATAATTTTGTGGGTATGGGTTTGAATGAAAGACGTCGCATCATCGAAATTAAATCTATTGTTTCCATGTTGAATAGATAGCTATTTTTTAAATTGAGAAATGCTACAATTGTATAGATTCATAATTCAACGGATAGTTATATTTTTTCTTCATTTTAAAACCTAAGCGGGTTGTGGTAAATATTTTTTTACTACAGAGCTTTCGTTAGGTAACTAGGACCATTATACTACCGACGCAGTACACAGATAACAGGATATCGACAAACAATCGATACGTCTAATAATTCTATGTTGGTTTGTATTTTTGTGTCAAGTCGTAAACGAAAGGCTCTAACGAAATTATTATAGACGGCGAATACTTTCAACTCACAATGTAATTTCCCTCCCAAGCTATTGAAGTTTCCGCTGAAAACAGCACCTATGTAAAATACATGGTTTCACTAATTAAAAAATAAAAAGCCTTTTTTTTTAAATTATGTCCATACAAAGACAGGAAATGCTTCTCGCATGGTCAAATTCTAAGGTTCTAATAGATGAAAATATATCAGTAAACAGGATAATTTTTAGTCAAGTGTTGAAGGTTACGATATAACTAGGCAAAAAACAAGGGCGCAGTCGCGTACTACAGCTAGTAGTGAATAAATTAGAAAAAATATTAAAATGAATTATGGATCTCATTACAATAATAACAACCATCGCACGACTTCTCGGTAGCTAAAAATATGTTCTAAAAGGAGAGAAAAAAGTTTGATGTAAATGTAATATTTAAAATTCAAACTTGTACAGGCGTACCGCTGATAGATCCGCTGTCTCTCCCCTTTTCTCATAAACGACGTATGTAACAGAAAGGGAGGTTACAACAGACCTCTTAGCGACAAGACCATACACTGGTTTCAATTTACAACGCAGTCAAAAATATATGCGTAAAGTGTCTCCAGTGAACGGTGCAGAAGTTTTCCTTTTCCTTACAAAATTAAAAACTGAATAATAAATGTTTTTTTCGCGAAGGATGGTGTTATCATCGACCCGTCACACAGAGGCGCTCTCAAATGAGCAAACATCGATAGTAACATTGTCCACTGGGCGTCAAGAAGGGATTTACACAGCGATAGACACAATACTGAATTATTTCAGGGTATTCAGATGAGTAATTTAAAGCGTAATTACCGCATAGGTAACAAAATAATATCCACATTTTTCATAAAAAAATACCAGTGAAAAACCAAATAAGTGATTATTCAAAATAAATAAATTAAACACTGATTTCTTTAAATTTTCTCGCTTGCTGACTACCGTAGTAGGTGCGTTATATAGTTGCGTTAGGCAGTTGTTTGATAATCTCATTATGGAAACAAAAAGTATTTAAAAAATAATAAAATCGACAGTGAAAACTGTATCTTTGATAATATTTCCTAGTTTGAAAAAAAAAAAAAAAACAAGTGCAACTCTGCAACAGCTGGCGTGGGTTAGATGTGAAGGTTTTTTTTAATAACGAATACGACGTGACGTAGCGATGGGCATCGAAACATCCGATTCAGAAACCCGAAATAATCGAAAGATGTGTTGAGTAAATCGCTCAGACAAAGAGAGGGGTTCGGAGAGAGTTTTAATCGATTTTAGAATCGAAATGTATGAATGAGCTTTCTTCGAAAAAAGATTTCGACTCTTCCCATCCTTGACGCGGTATGTGACTGGATGCAGTTGCTGAGATTTGCCAGTAGCGGATGAGGGTGTCCGGGTTTGTGAACTAATTGGATCGTGTTTGCTTTCTGCCCGAACAAACCGCCCCCACCTTCCCCCGTACACAACCAGCGTACAGCGTATACCAGCCGGTAGGTACAGGTAGCCAGGTAGTCACTGCAATCAGGACACCGTATGCCTGGGGCCAAAAACTGCACGTAATTACATATTATTTTAGTTCTATTTGAAAGTTCGGTAAAACAAATCTGTCTCTAAATAGGAATCCTCCCTGAATCATTGATGGAAAAAATATTAAGAAGTTGAATTTATTTGATACTAAGTAAACTTGGTTGTAAATTTAGATGCATTTTTTTAATGTGAATACCGCACAAGAATTCTTACTGTCCGGAGCCAGGTGGGACTATGGAATCTCCAATTGTGGGTATGTTGTGAGGTTGAAGGGAGTGGGGAGGGGAATTTTGGGAAGTACCTGATTTTTTCAGATCTGGTCAACAAACACGGCTATTTTCATTTCAAGTAACGTTTCGATTCTGAATTACGGTATTTCATACTTATTTAGATTATCTACCACTCTCGGAAATAAAAAAAAAATCTTGGAAAAAATAGAGTAAACTAAATAACTGCAGAACTCTATATATCAGAATACTATAAAACTAGATCTAGTAGCGAGCGCATTCAGATTTGGAGCTTTGAATTTTTGTGTCTGCCTGTGGGACATGTGACAATAAGTCGCTGTGCTAGTTCAATACTATAACAAGTAAAAAAAAAATATTTTTGACTTTTAGGTGTCTTTTGATTCCTTATGTTATAAGGAATCAGAAAACACATATAACTCTTTATTTTTTTTACTTGTTATGGTATTAAACTAGCACTGTGAAGTGTAGAATTAGAATTCCCATCTCCTTAGTTAATGCGTGATACAAAGTCTGATAACACTTCACATTATACCCTTGTTTCACAATAGGATGTTCCCAATATCTTATATTTATTTCCCCTTATAAACAGTGGTGGCTCGTAACTTTTTAGTGTGCTAGAATTTTATGATTGAAAAATACGAAGTTATTGATGTTGTGGCTGAAAATGATTTATTTATTTTGTAAAAATATCAAGTTTTCAGGATTTTTCAGTTTTGGTGGTGTACTGCATGCCTTGCTAAAAAGTCTTCATACAAAAAAAAATAAAAAATATTATCGTTTTCGGCTACAACAATATCAATAACGACATATTTTTCAATCTTAACACATTAGCACACTAAAAAGTCACTATCTGACACTGCTTATAACATGTACGAAGGTGTACGTTGGTGATGTACGTTGTATCTTGCTCTTTTATTCTTTGTCCGGGTTCTGAAAAACCATTTATATTAAGACTTTTACAAACATATCTTAGAGTATACACATTAACTAACCTATTTCATTTGATGTTTTAAGATACATGTTGCATGATATTATGACTAAGAACAATACATAATGATATTATCTATGTAATTACATATATGCACGTGAGACACGAAACGAAATTAATAATTTAAGTAAGAAGAGCACCCTTAAAGATTATTCGCGAAAGTAAAGTTTTGTAAAATATTATAAATTAAGCTGTAGAGTACAAGTCAATCAAGGAAAACTAATGATAATTTGAGCAATATAATTTTGTATTTATTATTATCCACAGGTCACCTAACGCAACTCAACAGTAAAGTTAGTAAAAACAACATCAGATATTAATTGAGATTTTATATCGACAATAACTCTAAGAATAATGTGCAAATTGATTTCAGATGTAATTTCAATGAGCGGGGAAATTGATTTTGTAGATGGTAAAAGAGGTAATTAATTCTGTGTTTGACGCGTTGATTGAATAATTATACTGATTGGTAAGGTATGCAAAATGAAAGTGTTGAAGACTTATTAGGTTTGCCGCCTGAACACAAAGTAATGCTGAAATGGTACGCTGTAGGGAGGAGCATGCGCGAGAAAGGGCTTTGAAGTGGAGTTATAAAATTAACTATCAAAGTTAAATTATTATATTCCATGCAAATTGGTTCTATATTCATGAATCCATAGGCGAGGAACAGGTTTGGTTATCTAATCAGCGTCCTGAGAGTTAACGAGATCAGATACAGAACATGGGAAGAGTGGGATAGCAGGAAGCCATTAGAGATTCGAGGAACTAAACTAGTTTAGGTAGGAATAAAAATATTTATTGAAAACTATGAGCGTAAACATAGCCCGACAAATTACCGACAACGACGTAATTTGGCATCAGATAAATGGAATTGTAGAAAATTCCAACCAATATAATGACATCCGTGAGTTCGTCATAAACATAATTGCTGATAATATAATTTCGTCGCTGGAAAGGCAAAAGGGCTTCAGCGACACTTTGGTAAAAAATGAGTTAAATATGCAGTTTTGATCAGTTTTTTGTTCTGCTTCGAATGCGCTCTTGTTTTAATCTGAAAACTTTTATTTGCCTTTCAGCCCTCTATAATATATTTACCATTTGGGAGAAGGCTTGACTCAAGCGACACAAGTTAAAAAGACTTTTTAGCTTTTAGCTTAGCACTGAAGACTTATTAATTTTACTGTAAAAAAAATAAAAAATTAAAGTGCTTTGGTGTAAACTTCCCGAAATGGCGCTTCAGTCCTTTTGCCTTTCCGGCGACGATATGTAGTCACCAACAGATAACCATAGCGCTCCCGTGGGCGATACATCAGTTAGTATTAGTCACAAAGCTGCTGACAAGCCACGCGTGGCGCCAGGAACAGAAGATATATCATAGTTGTAGAAAACATGATTTAAGAATACGAAAAATATTAACCATAGTAAAACTAGTGAACCATGTCATAGATTTACGACATTAAATTACTTGTACTTGCCGATAACAAGATTTATAAAACTGGGATGGCTCAGTTGTGCAGGACACGTAGCTAGAATGGAACGGCCAATGTGAATAGTAAGCCTGCAGGGCGAAGGAGCGTTGGAAGGTCTTAAATTAGATGGCTGGATGGTGTGGAGGGGAACATCGCATCCTTGGGTACAAGGAACTGTAGGGAGATGGCAGAGGACCGACAGGAGCTGAGTCGTTTCCTAGAGGCCGCCAAGATTTGTTGCGTTGATGATGGTGATCAAGAAATCACTTGTACGAAACAAAGAGCCGAATACCGTAAGGAACTAGGCCCAACTATTCAAAACGCATTTGGCAGCGATTGAAACACGAACAGTAGAAGCACAGTGGATTCACGGTTAAAATATTTAAAATATGGACTGTTAAGGATGAGATATTTAATTCAACAATACATCAGTCGAATTCTCATCCTCAAGCTTGATGCCAATGGGAGATAAAGAACCACTAAACCCACAAGGTCAAGTTGCCCGCCATACAATCGATGACCTTAAATAAATGAAGTTAGACAGATTACAGTTATACAATTCACAGACCTTACGAATAGGTTTTTTATACCGGATAAGTGGGATAGTATAACAGTTGTTGTGTGAATATTTAATCTGTATTACGACAAGCAGAAATGTTAATACATCTCAGAAGTCTAGATTATTATTCTAAAATGCAGCTTATAAGATTATTTGTTTCTCCCGACGGAGATCGTCTTCTCGTGAACAGCCTCGGATGTCAGCAGAAGATAGAACGGGCCTGTTCTGTGGGAATATTTTTCGCACAGCAAAAGCGTAGAAAGAACGAAAAAGAGAATTTCTATTTCCCACAGGACCTATAAAAGGTTTTACAGTAACACGAAAAATTTACATTCCCTTTTACCTATCTCATTTGTATTTTGGCGAAAGAAGGCTGGTTGAATTCCTTTATTCGTACAAGAAAGAATTTTATAGAACATGCGGACACAGCAAAAAAACAGGTAAACAACATACTGCTTGGCGCTGGTAGGAATTACAAATAACTAAAATACATTATAAAATTTTACATTGTGGCTCGCTATAATTAGATTATTACGTTTATTAAACTGTTGACAGATTAACAAACAGATTAATTTAAATTGTAGACCGGTTACGGAAAACCTTTCTTTTGCCAGGATAACTAAAACATTAAATAAATTCCAAAAGCTAAATGGAAGTTTATTTTTTATTCTGATTAGGAAGAGTTTTTTTCCGAAACTGGTGGACATTTTAAATAAAGATTGTCGTAAAAACAAAGTATTCCTGAGTATTTAATTTGAAATGAGTATATTATGCGTTATTCTATAAATATAGTATGCTAAAGAAAATTGTAGATTTCAGAGAACATCGGTGCGCAAATCGACGTGCCGAGTTGATGATGTATCTCATCGAGGTAAGAATAATTATTAAACGAAGAATTAATGCACATCTCGGGCTCGGAATAAATCATATAAAGCTTGTACCTTTCAACATGAGCCGTGTCCAAGCGTGTCGCTTGATTTAATAGCGCATTTAGGGATTAATGGGCGTGCGTCCGGAGATGATATAGGCAGATGAAAAAGCTAGAGATCACAGCATCCAGCATCTACAGGATGTAAGCTGGGGTCGGACGCCAACGAGGAGACGATGAAAACCGGCTCCTAAAGAAACAGCTTTCCTTTTCCAGCCGCAGGTTTCCACGGTACAGGATATAATGGTCAACATTACTATACTGAGAGCTTGCAAAACTGAGAGATCTACAAGATCTTAGATCGAATCACTTTCGTATTATGTTACAAGTAAGGTAAGGTACAAGGGAAAAAGCATTGTTTGAAAGATGGATGATTCGTGTTACACAGTGATTCTCAAAGTTAATCCCCCGGGGGCGCTGGAGATCGGGAGGGTGATGGTAGGGACAGGGGATGGCATTGAATGGGGCGACGAGGGCAATAAGAAGGCGTTAAAAAGAATCGGTTGTAAAAATATTTGAATGGTTTTTCTATTTGACTATGATACAGATAATAAATAAATATTACTATGTCATAGATTTTAAGTGCTGTTTCAGACGGCGGTTGAAACCGCGTGGTTCAACCGCCCTGTCTGAAACAGAACTAAATTATGTAGTTAGTAATAAGATGAAGCCTATGAAATAAGATTTATACAGCGCCCTTGAGGTGATTTTTCACAAAAACGGCGCTATACACATATTGTTATTATTATATAGACAAGCATTGTCGCAAGAATCAAGCCTAAAGACGTCCATGTATTATGCAATACATATCAAAACCAATAATTTCTTAAATTCATTTCTCAACAAATAATGTTCAAAAGTAATGTACACAAAGAAAGTGAACTTTAATTCTAGTTTCGCTGTTTTCAATGTCTTCCAACCTTTCTCTTTCCTTTCCTTCCCAACTTCCTTCAATTTCACAACATACCCCGACTTGGGGATGCCATAGTCGCACTGGTTCTGGTCAGTTAGGACTCTTGTGCAGTAATGAAATCAACAATAAATAAGAGAGCTATGAAATCTCAGTTCCGAGGTGATTTGCAGCACCAATATTGTTATTAGAAAAAAGAATGCGAAATGCGTGGTAGGAAGGTGAAAAGTATCTACTAACAATCCCGTATTAGTATTCACTTCTTGCTTCATTCACATTACAACACCGCCTCATATCTACCTACATATGAAAATGGGGCGGTGAGCCAAATAAGTTTGGAAAACTCTGCTACACCATCAAAACTAATTCCGCATTGATTTGGTACGCTCCTTGTCGGGTTACATGGTTTCATAGCCGCGAGATGGCTCGATCGCCATTTGGTATTCCACGCACAGATCTGCAAATCAAAATTCATAATATCCCCTTTAGTTCATGCCATATTCATTGGACGCTCGCACGTCATTAAATTTTCACGATGTTTTGCCGAAGCAACACGTTTCACGTATCTCGCTGCAGCCAAAACAAGCCGATCTTCCTGGCGATTTGATGGCCGAAATAATTGGACCGTCAATGCGATGCGAACGGGTTACTCAATTTAAATCTTATTCAATGAAAAAAATTACCAGAGACGTTTCATGCGTTTTTTAGCGGGCGACGAGTCAGAATAGTTGTGGAGGATGTTCTTGAAGAAATGGTAAATTATAATAAATGTACCGAAGTGCATAATATGTAATCACACGCTCTAAAAACGAAACTATGTGTTGAGTGTTGAAACTTATTTATATTTTTAAAAATAATAACAAAGTGCTCTATGCAATGAGAAAAATACAATAGGAACCTTATTTATTCACATCCAACAAAAAATATCTAAACATAAAGCATCTGTGACCTAAAGAAGAAAAACTCTCCAACTGTGAACTTTGAAGTGCTTTTGACGAATTTGTATAAAAAATTTTCAGTTAAATGCAACAAATTTCAGCTCGTACCGCCATTTTAATCATGAGTAATGGAGCTTTGAAATATCCATTTAACTTTCAACAAGTAAGGCAAAAAGAAGGCATCATATTATTTGTTTCATATTTTTCATTTGTTCAATGCGACAAAGGGTTTTATTAAAAAAGGCGGTAAAATATAGATAGGTACTAAATACTGAGACCGCGATGGCTTTTTTCTCTCTTTCAAGCATAAATCTTTTTCAGTGAAATACAAGGTAATATTAATAAATTACTATACCAACAAGGATCTGTTACAAGTAAAACGATGATTTATTATTAAAACTACCATATTAAAGGGTGTATTAAAAACTATTTAAAAGCATGTTGGTTTTAAAAATAACTGAACAATGAATGTAAGAGGTTTTCTAGATGAAATCGTTGTCCCCAGAACGACGCGCTAACAAGAAAGTACTAGTTTCCTTAGCCGGATCGTGACTAATTATTGTATCATAGGCAGTGGGTACCTGGAACTTTCAACCCGGGTCATGTTCTGTTCAGGGCCCGGAGCACGTCGTGTTCATCCACAATAATCTGTGTGCAACTCTTGCGGCCTGCGGTGTCATAAGTGGTGACGCGGGATGTCAGCTGAACTGGGGGTAGTTACAGTGTATATATATATGCTATATATATATATATATATAGTTTATATATATATATATACATATATATATATATATATATGTTATTGTTAAACCCGGTACTGCAATTACGATTAAAACTAAAATTTAAAAAAACTTTAAAAAATTTAAAGCACCGCAAACAATTGTAAGAATGAGTACAAAAGTAAAAGGAAATATCTGTGGTATTTTTATTAGTAGGGAATCGTTATTTATTTTAGGGAAAATTAACAGCAAATTAGCGATGAACATGTATAAAATAATACAAATATTAAATTATGTCAATTATAAATTTTCCACAAATGACAAATATAAAGTGTGACAATTTACAGTTTTTGTGGTTAGTTTAACTATGTGGGTGGGGAGGAGGGGGAGGGTAACATAAGATTGGGATAAAAGTACAAAGAACGGCAGTAGATGGAATTATTATCACTTATATTACCATATTATTATTATTATATTACTATTGTATTGTTATTTATATAAATGCATATTTTCTCGATAGGTCCATATTTTAAGGCTGTGAAAATGCAAAAAAAAAACTGTTTATGGTGATCATTTTAAGCGATAACTTATCAGAGATGTACGTCATTTCATTTATCTATATTTAAGTGCACATTTGCCCCTATTATAGAGCCTATTTGCATCCGAATTCTTTCAAGTTGTTGTTTAATGCATATAAATCCTATCCTTGTTTTCACGAAAGTCTTGTATATGGGTAACTACTTTCATAAATATTCATTTTCAAACTTTGAATCTAAATGTACGAGGACAAAGATGAGAGGGACGAAGAATACTCGACACACTAATTCATTTTGTTAGAAGATCATAAAAAAGATTGAAAAAAAACTATAATACGAGGGATAATGCTCTACGAGGTCTACGCTCATATTAGTACTGAACCGAGTTAGCTCGTTAATTCCCCCTAGACGCGTGATTACAGTACCCACACGTACAAAATGTATCCTTTTATTTAACAGCCATAAATCAGAGTCGAACAAGCGGCCCGGAGTTTGGAGAGCACCGCGCGGTCATTCACCCGCAATCATACCGCCTTACCTTCGGTGCCTTTTACCTTTTGGGAAGAGGCATGCTCATGCAGCCTCCGCTGCACCAGCCACTTATTATCATTTAGGCGATGTGTGGGATTGCCTTCCAAATAGGAGTAACCCGAAAGCAACCTTCGTGAGATTATGTGTGAAAAGCGCCTTCAATAGGTGTGAGACGTGATTTTCAATGATGCCCCTACCAGTTTCCCAACGTAAGATCAAAAGGGTAACCTTGAACACTTGTTATTACACTATTTAGGAAGGCATTTGGTTATGAGTTATGATTGATTCGGCGATTGAATTTTATTTTTAGGCGTGAGTCACCGCGACCAGAAATAATATAATAATTCGTTATTCATATTCTGTTGGTTACCTTGTGATCAACGATAATATGGGCGAATTTGAGATTCACCAATTTGAGATTTGCATTCAGCTATGATGTACGTAATTGCGGAGTTAACAAAACTAAAATTAGACTTACGAAAGCCTGCAGATCTCAGATTTTACAAAACTTCTGGAAACTCAACATTGTTTCAAGTTCATCCACATGATAACCGATTTAATTTTACGGTAACTACGCTTGATTTAAATCTAAAAGACGTTAATATTTATTCAACTTTCAGCAGCTTTAATTATTGGTTTACATAAAGCCCTGATGTAATTAAGCATATTTATGGCCGGATATTACGATAGACAAAAGAGCCTGAGATGTACAAACGGAATACAAATATACAGTTAATTATTCATGTGAGGTCACAATATCTGATGCATATTTAAAATAAACTCATGCCAGGCAAAACATTTTCTAGAATAGCTTTAGAAAACGAACGAAAACAACACGGAGAATGCCGAGTGATAGCAAAAGTTCTAAAAGTGGAGATGTCTTTTTGTGTACTTTTCTAAATAAGAGACGATACAGCGCTTGGTCAAAGTTTGCAGTGACTGTAACTGTAAAGGTTCATTAGAGGCCATCTTCCCCCATTGCGGCCATCTGTTTACCTTTAACTATCTACCCTTTGGGGGAAATATTCTGCCAAGAAACTTTCCGCTCCGCAAACAAGGTTCTTGTGTGACAAAGGGATATCCAATATCTCCCCTAAAACACAGCAAAATTGCATAGGTACATCTATCGATTTAGTTTTAGGAAACTCCACTGGAAAGTTCGTCAATACCTCGATGATATCTCTATCGCAAAGCAGTAATTTGATAATCGAAGTAAAGGGTAATTGATAGTGTAAAAATTCAAATTGCTTTAAGGTATTCGTGGAATAAAATCAGTGGTTCGTGTTACCAGGTAATAAAACAAGTTTTCGGAAGCACTTTGAGCATGTTTCCGTGTACCATAAACCACTTCGAGAAAGTTTTTTCACACCGCAATTTTGATTTAGTTTATGGTTAAGGTACTCGATAATTTATGGCATTGCCTGACATTTCTTCTTCTTGAACGGACGCATTTTTATACGTCTAGTAATCGCATTTTGAGTAGGCACGCGGGGAACATTACCATTATTCAATGACCTTTAATCTCAGGCTGAAAAATGGTGCGAAATTTTGCATGATATAACTCAAATATAACAGTTGAAGTTGAGGTTAAATAATTAAAAAAAAAACAACTTATTTGCATATTTGGCGAGAAAAGAAGCGATATGCGGAAGAACGTTCAACAAATAATAGACGATGAACGAGTTAATAATATTCAACCTATCTCTATACAGAATCAAAACGACAAAGGACAGGTATCTTTAATCAAGATATAAGTATCGGCGTGATCTTTGCAATCAAATCATTTCCTTTGTCATGGCTTTGTTTGGTATTGAAAGGTACTCCAAAAAATAGTAAACAAAAACACATCCCTAATAAAAGTGGGGTGGAGATACGTATGCACTATGCAAAGGAATGGGAGAAAATAGGGCCTGAAGTGTCCCATTAGGGAAACTGGAGTAAGGCTCTTGAAGGGGAGCGCAGTGCATATTTGCCGTTTGGGAAGCGGGGAATATGCAAACTAAAATGCTCGACACTGGAACTATACAGTTGAAGGGTGTTTATGGAGTTAACATCGCTTTAATTACGAATACAACAAGGAGAACTTTTGTTATCTTAGTATGAAAGATAATTCCACAAAATTAAACAAAAACCTTGCTTCGTCAACACGAAATCTATACCTACTGTTACGATGTGAAAATATTATTAAATTAAGTCGTCCGCCTGGTGCCTACACTGCCTACATTAAAACCCGAAGTGGGATTATACTGGGGATTGCGCTAATAAAGGGCGACACTTAAGCCAGTGTATGTATGGGAATGTACTAGTATAATCTCCCATAAAACCGATCTATATAGATGTCTACTATAAATTTATAAAATTTTCAGTGAACTAGGAGAGACTAGAACATTATTTATCTTCTCTATGGTTCGATTGAGGGATGGGCGTGAAGGCGACAATGTAAGAGCGGTCATAAAGATAAAAAGTGTCGGTTAATGGATTTCTAACACGGGGAATGGATAGAAACGTAAATCAAAGGTGACACGAGACAACGTGATCTGGTAAAAGCACGGAATAAATCGTTGGTTTTACGATAACTGAAGCAAGCACAACAATGTCACAATGACGACCACCGTGACCGAGCGGTTAAGATCCTAGCCTCCGGATTCAGAGTTCGTGGGATCGAAATCCAACGTGCGCAAATACATTTAATTTTATGTGTTATTCAAAATAGGTTTTTATATATTTGCGGCACGTTTTAGAGTGGTAATATACCCTCAGTATCCCTTGGTGACAGACCGCCATTCAGGATCGAAAGGTTGCTTGAAATGGCTTTAGCCGCGTTTAGTGACAGTGTCTGAATAGCGAGGCATTTTCATAGTTTCCTCTTTCCCATTTAGGTACTTCCCCTCTCACTTTCTTCAGCCTCACAACTAATACTAAATTGGGGATGCCATAAGCCCACTGGTTTCGGGGAGTTGGGACTCTTGTGCGGTAATTCCATTAAAAAAACGAAATAAAGGTTAATATTAGAAAGTTCATTTTTTAAAACAGATTCGATGTTCTGGGGCTGAGAGTTCCGTTGAAATCTCTATTTCTGTTACGTGCGTCGTTCGAAAAAGAGGGAGATGTTACAACGGAGCTATCAGCGGTACACCTATAGTAAAATAGTAAAAAAATAACAATTTTACTTCAATAACTCTCCATTAAGTGTACCCCCATTATCGCCCAACGCCCCTTCCTGGCGATTATTTTTATTTATAGTGATAATAATTTATATATAATACTCTTACGGCTTTTGAAATAAATGGTGATTTGAAAGTTCACAAGAAAAGCATTGTAAATAAAGAAATACATAACACCTACCGTGAAGTCGGAATGATGAACATAATGAAACTGGGATAAAGAGCTAATGTCTTTTGAACAAACCGCTGTTTACACGACGGTTTTAATTTTTCGATTCAACAAAGAAGCCTTTTAGCCTATCGCACGGTGATCAGAAAGAAGTGTTTATTTTTGAATTGTGGCATTCGTATGGAAAATTCATGTCTTTAATATTAGGTGACCGAAATTTTCTCCAGAACAATAAAAGCTGCTCTGCGAACCCTCCGAACGCTTGAAAAGGGCATATCTAAAAGACATTTATTTTAATGGAATGTTTTGTTTTTGGCAGGATACGGCGACGGTCTGGAGAGTAGCTGACACAGGTGAGCAGAAAGGGACGCAATAGGGCTACAACTGAGGGCTGTGCTGAGAAAATATTACACCATTGAACTTTGTTTAAATTCTACAATGTAATGTAGAACGGATTTAGCACAGATTTTTAGGTTCATCAATTACTAGTACGCCCGAATTTAAACTCTTTTTAGAAATCTTTTTTGTTTAGTTAAAAAAGAGACAAAAAACTTATAGTTGATCCAAAAACAAAAGACATTAATCTTTCAGAGGATGAAGATGATTATGCTTGCCTCTATTGCAATGAGTTATATTCGAGGTCTAAACCGGGAAAGACATTAAAATGTTAAAATGCATGAAATGTGGAAGCTGGACTGATGCGGATCGTGTTGGATTAGACAAAACAAATGAAAATATTCATCTGTAAAAAAATAAAATTACAATATATATTTTTTTGTAATTTCTATTTCAAAACACTTAATTTTGTATAGTTACTTAAAGTACGTACTCGTATATTTTTAATTATTATTGTAACATATATTATATTATTTTTATTTTCATTCTGATGAAGAATATATAATGTCATTTTGTACACCCGGTATGGTAAGATGATTTTTGTAACATGTTTTGTAATTTTGTTTTTAAACTTTATTATTACGAATATGCTAAAATGTTTATAAATAGTGTCATTTTCAAACCAAAAAATATTTTCTCATTAAATAATACATTTAGGCATTAATATTGTCATAAACAAAACCCTATGTCATTTTTTACACCCTTCCCCTATGTGTTTTGACACAATGATAGCGTGTAAAGTAGATCTATTTAGCATTCAAAGGAACGAAAAGAAAAGTCGTGATGCCTAGAACGATAAGAACATTCTTCGTTGCCTATTCCTATCTAGCCTATGTGCTAACAAGTGCATGCTGTACACACTGCACATACGGGCGCAAAGAGTAAAGAACCTTATCTCTGTGTAAACCATCAACAAACAGTGCAGTAAATGAAGATGCACTTTCGTTTGGCTGCATCAGAATGTGTGTGGTGCATTCGTCAGCGTAGTTATATATTTATATAATTGGAGTCTTGGAAGTAACAATATATGGATAGAGAGCTAATTGTTTTTACCCAACCCATACAAATTTGGGATAAATCACTTACTCCGGGTTTTTACGTCGTACACCATGAGAAAGAAAGAGACAGCAATTTTCCCAAATTATCACACCGCTTTAAAGTACTGTAAGGATGTTCTTCGTGTCCCGCGTCTCCGTTGTTCCGCCCACACGTTTTCATTTGCGACATAAATAGACATAAGTCAACGGTTTTTTGATTATATGATATATTTTTGTTTATGACAATACTGTGAAGAAGTGGTTATACGAATAAACAAAAACATTATATCGACATGTGCTATGAATAAATGTATAAATACCATAGCCCTAGTCCTAGCCACGCCCAAGTATAGCAGAGTCCGGCAAAACTCATCAAAACTGACTACAGCAGCGCTCTTTCCCTTATATATTATTGCTCTGAGATTGGAGTTCTAAGAAAATAAGACTTCCCCAGCTAAATACTAATTGACGTTAAAAACTAATTAATTAACCATATCGCCATTTGGCCACAGGGATAGGCAGAGGACGCAACACCGAAAAATATGTCTTTTTACACACATTTCTTGCATCAATCACATTCATACATGCCATTATGTTATTTCAACTTTTAACTAGAGTAATTGATTGACTTGGTAGTACAGTGTCTCCTTGGGGCGTCTCCCCGATTTCTTTATTAATTTATTTGCTCGTCATAATTACTATATAACCTCTGGTATTGTGCTATTTTCTAATACACAGGTTAGCTACTTACAACGTCGTTGGAAAACTTAAGATCCACTAAATGATGCGAGCTTTTACTAAACGAATGCTTACATATGTTTACGGTTAATCCAACAAATAAACATGTTCAGAGTTTTTGACTTTTTATATTGGTAGGCTTACTGAGTATAATTGAATACAAATGTATATTAAACTTATTTGAAAATAATTAGTAAAATAAAAAATAATTTGTTTTGTTGGATAGGTTTGATTAGGTTTTGCTGGAAAGCAACAGAATTCAGAAGTCACAATTAAAAATATATTTTTAAAAATACAAATATTTCGAAATCGGAATAAAGATCGGCAAACTTCAATTGTATTGCTGTAAACTTCAAGATAACCCGTTCCCTGAGGGAAACATGATAAATACCCACCAGGTCGTATTAACGATATCTAGTAGCTGACACGTAATAAAGATTATCATTGCGGAATGTGTCCGGTATCTCCTTTAAAAATACTCCGAGGAGCCAAGAATGCTCTGCCCCTGTTAGTATGCAGATGGCATCACATTCCTGGAAGAGCGGGGAGGGGTGATGAGAAGGGGAAGGGGGAGGGCGGGAGGGAAACAATGGAAGGATGAAAGCGCCGCGGTCATAGAGCGAGAGCCGACACCTCACACACTCATCGGACATCGGGCTAATCCAATAATACTCACTTACTTTACACGCTACCGGCGTCCGCCGTAAGCCTATCCTGTTGTCAGCTAGGACACGACTATTCTCAAGATAATAGCTACTGAATTATATTCGTAAATAAATACTACAACAGATCTTTAAACTCCCTTAGGACGCCATACATGTAAAATAACACTCATA
This sequence comes from Drusus annulatus, assembly GCA_022651775.1. Classification (NCBI taxonomy): domain Eukaryota; kingdom Metazoa; phylum Arthropoda; class Insecta; order Trichoptera; family Limnephilidae; genus Drusus; species Drusus annulatus. The sequence continues at coordinate 327,583 of JAGWCC010000284.1, forward strand.
AATAAAGCATGCACGTACTTATGTATTCATATTTGACTACCTCTTTCGCCAATGAAAACTGAGCGAACGCTAGGTAAACACTCCCGTTCCGAAAGGGGGTTCTAATGACACCCCGAACGAGAGTTTTGTGCGATATCTTAAATAAGGATTACTGCAATATTATGAATATTCTGTAAGTATTACCAAAAACAAATTTCCCAAGATTATGTAATTCGCTTTAACAAAAGAGGAACTATTATAAATTGGCTAACAGTGAAACAGATGTTAAACACATTGATATTTTTACAACATAAAAATCAACTCTTGTTACCAACGTATTTTTCTGACAAAATTATTTACAACGTGGATATTCACAGACATGCAAAGAAATCAGACTACCAAACATGAATACAATCAATACACAAAACAGCTTGATTTTATAAAGGGATGTAATGTTATAATGCGCTGCCGGTAACTATCAAAATTATACCAATTAATAATAAATTAATACATTTAAAATAGCCTGTAATAACCATATAAAATACATTAGTAATATCAAGTAGTTTATAAGTTATTACTAAGTCAAAAAGTAAATGAATTGCAATTAGATACTTTGTAAACTTTGATGTACAAATAGATAAAATAATTTTAAAAATAAAATAATAATAACAGTGTCCAGAAATACTTTTGAAACGCATGTTTGTAAATAAAGTTATGATTTTGACTCTGTTGTCACAACGGCAAGCCGGCAATAAACTAGGCGGATGTGATGTTGACAGTGAAAAGCTTTACGGAGTTTTGGGAAATAATAATCAGCCGCGTTGATGACACAATAATTTGTTTAGTGGGCGGTTGCTCTATTTGATTTTACCAAACCGGTATTTAAACAAAGCCAACGTAATATGATGAAACTATATTTACCTTATTATTTTTAAGTAAATAAAATATTCTTTCGAATACCGTTACATCAAATTTCAATGAATTTGATAGGGAATTAGTTCAAGATAAACAATGACATGGGTCTAACGACTAACCCTCAAAATACTGTTACCTAAACACAATGTGTATGTACTCGTATATAACGTGTACCTAAACCACTTTTACCTGTATAAGTTTAATGCCTTCTTCAAGAGAGTGTGCCAACCACCACAGTCAATTACCGTCTTGTTGAAATGCCAGAAACGTGTAAAGAAGCCGAGCAGCTGTATTTAAGTTTTAATTTGTGCGGCGAATTTGAATTATTGTGTTTATTATTTGAAGACTTTTGGCATAAGTTCAGCAAAACAACGAACTCGTACAACAGACAGGAGGTGATTTCACAGGGGCGAAAACCAGACGAAAATACTTCCAATAAAAAGTTAGACAGCATAAAAAATAAATAAAAGCAAAAGTTAAGGCAAGATTAATTAGCAGAAAAACACAGTAGTGTGTTCGTAAAATCTAATAATTATATTCTAAGAGCTGCAATTATTGACATTTTGTGAACACGGGAAGTTATTATTAACATTATTACATGGGAGCTAATTGCTTCTGTATTCTTTCCTTGTCAATAGGCCCGTAATGTAGAAGCGTGTAATGTGTGTAATAAAGAAGTCGTAATCACGAAATGAAATAATGTTGAATAATTACAGCCGAGGTACTTACCACGTTAGTGGGATATTAATTATTAAAAGTGGGTAATGGCGATGCTTAGTTTTTTGCCAGTTTTATAGGTAGGTGCTGAATAGGTAAAATATGTTTTTCACTCTTCTTTTAACGGTATCTAACATTCAAGGTGGTACATACAGTACACTCTGGAACTGGAGTCCAGAACTTGTTATGAAGTTATACTTTCCGTGGCCGGGAGATCTTTCAATATTTAGCCCGTAGTGTGATGACATTTAATAATAATGACATTGCATTTATATTAGCGCAGTTTTGTGATGTTTAACATCAAGTGCGCTCTTCTAATGTAAACTTAAACATTGAGATTTCGTGACCCCAGTCAGGGGATCATGCTCTTAAAATTACTCCCACAGTGTTCCTTATATAAATGATAAAATAAAGCAAATATATTATTACTAATTCAATCATGCAACATAAATCAAGTTTAGATATACAGTAACAAAATATTAAAATACTAATTCAATCATGCAACATAAATCCAAGTTTAGATATAACACATAAACAGGTAACAGAAATGCATATAAACATCATCGTTTTAAAGTTTTATTGAATCAATAATGGTGTCAAATAATATGAACCTGGAAGAGATGAAAAGTATTCGACAAAGCGGTTCTACTGGTAAATATACAAGCAATGAGAACAGAACACATAATTCAAGATGGACGATTTAACAACTAATACCGTGAAAATAACACAAATTTAAAAAATATATAGTAATTTGCCGTAGAAACTTAAACCTCTAAATTAGTCTCAGAAGATTGTCTTAAGGGTCAGGACCCAAAAATACACACTTTTTGGCTTTCTACTACAAGCAATACTACAAATTATTTATCTGTTAATTTTATATGTCCAAGGTTTCCAGTGAATAACATTATTTTAAATTATATATGAAATGCATACTGGAATTTTACGTAAAACGTTAAAAAATACCTTCGCTGGTTTTTAAATTGCATCTTTTACTGTCATTTTAGTATGATTTTTATTAGAATTAAAAGATTACAGATCAAAATTTTCATTCACTGGAAACCTTAGACATTTTCCTAACTGCCCATGTAAAATTTACAGATAAATCATGTGCAGTATTTCTTGTATTAGAATGCTACAAAGTGACGTTTAGCGCCATTTTTGGGTGCTGAGCCTTAATCGAAACTTCTCAAAAATGTTGACCAATCACTGCGATTTGAAACAAAATTCAAGAAAATTGTACAAAAATAAATCGTGGATGCACCCGTTGCAGATGAGAAAATAATGATATTCAATTTTTAAGTACCGTTATGTTTATAAATCCAATACTTATGGTCAAAACCATTTGAAATCCAAATAAAAAAACTTTTTGAATGAATACGTAATACTGTCAAAAAGTTAAGCGGAAGATGTGACCGTGTTTGTGGATTCTTTGCCATCAACACATGATTTATAATAATGGGTTTCACTATGATATATTGTGACTGTGCCCGCGACAGGTTTACAGCATCGAGTATATGTTTTAATATTATCGAAATTTATTCTAAAAGGAGGTTGAGTCTGAGCTGCCATTTCATTTTTAATTGAAAGTGCAATTTATTTGACTTACAACGTTTATCGTACTTAATAATTTTAATTATTTTATAGTCATTTAAAGGGGATTCCTGGCGCGCAATGCACTCCAACTGCAACACATTGACGAAGATATAACCAGCGAGATGTTTATTTAATCATTTAACGAATCAAATTGGCTGCTGATGGTTGAGTTTAAAAATCCCAGACGAAAATGAAACGGGGAAATGATTTATCTTAGAAGAAGATGATGTATGATCAACTTAAAATACATCTCTGTTGTTAAAAATTTGAAAAAAAGAGTTGTCAAAAGCCAAGATATTCCAAACATTCAAACCAAAAAAGTCGTAGTTAACACATCATTATTTTTAATCGCTTTTATTTCTCGGCGGCAAAGCGACCTCAAAATAGAATATACCGTCTATGCAAGCCTCAGTCGTTAGGGGTCCAGAGGAATTCCCGAAACAATGCGTCTAAAATATGAAGGGTAAATGCATTCTTGAACTGACTTATGCGGCGAGAAGCTCTTTGCCCTTTACGTTCAGGCCGAGTGAACCAACCGGCGAGGCAGTTTGTCAAACGGCATGTTTTGTTTATTTCTGAAAGAAGTTTATAATGGAAATGCTTATATTATTATACGTCATTGATGTTCTATGGTTTCGGCAACTTCAAAGAGTGATCTTGAAAAGAACTCGTGTAAAAATATTTTCACCACGCTTTCGGAAGTGCAGATTTTCAGTGCGAGGGGAATGTCTGGTGTCGGGAGAAAGTGCTAGGATCGTAAATATTTAGTTATAAACCCATTGGAAATATTTGAAACAACTTAAATAGAAAATGCAATAGATTAGGCTAAGCCTTGGGCTCGGGTTAAGTCGAGAGAAGACTGGTATAACTTGGTGATAAAAGTGTACCTAGATTAACTTTTTACGACGGGTTTAGTATTTAATTAAGTTCACTGGCAAACGCCATAAAACATTTTCCTTTTAAGTGGAGCGGAGATGAGTCTTTCACACGAAGTATCTCTTTGTTTGAGTTATTTTCGTCCCAGACGTGTCAAACCCTTTGTTTTTTCTATTATCCGTGTTCTTACACTTTAAAAACGAAGGCATACAAGCGGTCTCTTAAAAGAAGATGCGTAAGTAAATAAAGCGGCGGTCCGTCTCAGCCAACGGTAGGGAGTCAGTAGATACGTTCTATAAATAGGGCGGCGGCGCCGGTTTTACTTTATTTTTATTTGATGTAGACTGAAGAAGTTGAAGAAAGATATTAAATATTATGATATCTTCGCATGTTTGCTGAAGGCGGGCGAGTAAGCCGGCGGGGGCTTTTATAGAGCGGAAATTGACGTGAAATCAACTCACATATTCGACATTGCGCAGCATCCGCCCGGAAAATGAAAAATGCCGGCAGAAAAGGATTTCATCCGGGCTGGGGTTATTCTACGGATGATATTTGATCTTGTTTCGGAGATATTTCCTTTTGTTAGAAAATACAGGTGGCCATAAAAAATAAACGGTTTTGTATTTATTAAAACATATATATTTTCGTAGAAAGCAATCACTTTGTGGTTTGACATATTGAAAGAAATGAAAAAAATAACTTCGTATAAGACCACGAATATTATTTAATATTAGTTTAATTTTTTACCCTGATGATGCTTAGGCTAAGCGAAACCTGTCGACCATGAAAATAAAATAATATTCGTGGTCTTATACAAGGTTCTTTTTTCGTTTAATTTAAAACATATATTTTAAAATACAATATCTACGATTATTTTTGTGAAATATCACTTCAAGGGTGCTTTACAAGACTTAAAAGCTTATATCCAGTTGTTAGTTTCTACTGCTTTGGGTACCATTGTGTAAAAAAAAAACTAATAAAGCCATAATAATTCTCGAGATTAAAATCGATGATAATAATAATTATTGTTTCCTACTTTCGATTGGTGGTTATCTCGATCGTTTAAAATTCCACTTTCAAATCTAATCAAGATGCCGAACACGACTGATATATATTTATTGTTGTAGGTATTTAATGTATTCAATTAATGGCCGTGCAGTATTAGACAAGTCTAGTCAACTATTGACGACTGTATTGCAGATTCAAAGGGACGTGAAGTTGAATAAAATTTTATGAAATCTTGCTTTCAAATACAGATGTCGCGTTGTATCACAGTAAAATAATAACCACTAACTATTTAATAAATGCTTTTTTAATTATATTATATTATTAAAAACTTATAACTTATTAAATATGTCGATTGCTGTAACTTATAATTCTAATGGCACGTAGGTGTGTGCATAATTTCTTCTAACGCTTTAGTAATAATTTTGTACAAACCTGATAATTATTTAATAAATATTAAATATATAGGTAAACTTCAGTAGCTCCTTCTCTAAAGTAGGTAAATATTTTTAAATATCTTTTAAAAAATCTCTAATAGTATATGCTAACTGTTAATTCGTGGTAGAACTCCATTTTAATGATTTAATATTGACAAATTATAAACTTTATTTCATTATTTTTTTTATTATGATCTGACCGGTTTCACCTTATGACGGGCATTATCAGACTGATAATAAAGTCTTAAGACCGTCATAAGGCGAAACCGGTCCAGTCTTAATAAAAAAATAGTTGAATAAAGTTTAAAAAATGGTAATATTAAATAATTATATTGAATTAGGTTGCATACATTATGTTTAGACTGAGAAAGTAATTCGACGTAAGACGAGCACCCCTTGAATAGATTATCAAAGTAAACTTAAAGTTACCTATAGCTACTGGAGCGAAGCGCACTTGGGTGAAATATACGGTACGAATGTACCACCCAAGCCAGGAGCAATCCTGTCCCGGTGCGGCCGGTACACCAGGGAGCACTGATTTTTTTTAGGAAGTGGTCTGAGGATGGGAAGGAGGTTCGAGTTTAATCGCTGGTATACATAGCAACTTAGAGTTAATTGAGGAATGTAGGATAGACAGGGATCCATGGGATTGTTGAGGATAAATGGTGTTTTTCTTTTTTTCATATTTTTACTCTTCTTCATGCTTCTTCTTTCCAAACCCTATATAAATCTCAATAGGTACTGAAAGTCGATATTATGATAGGTGCGAAAATTTTGTGATAAGTAATTAGGTGCGCCATTTAAATATCGTACTTTCTTTCGTTTGATATAATTACAACTCTTTCTTATACACAATATTTTTCGATTTACAGGAAAAATTAACATATAACAAGTTTCAAACGGTTCCCCTGAATAATTCTCTTTTATTTATTTATTTATAAACGCCCGTTATAGGCTTTTAAATACATGTTAACATATTTATTTTAAAAAAAAAACAATAACCTCATTAGTGCAAAAATTGTGTAAAAGAAAATAAAAAAAGTATTGAATAGCAGATACAAAAATAACTAATAATATTTAATAAATAACAGTTTCAAAAATATTGTAAAATAAAAGAAAAAAATAATATTAAATAACAGGTCCAACTATTAGTTTAGCTCTACCAGATGACAACAACTGTACTAAATTAGACTTATAGTTTGATATTGACGTGTTAAATATATCAGCGACATCGGAGTATATGTTTCCTAGATGTTGCATTCGTCGCATAGGCGTGTTGAATTGTGAGGTTGAAGCAGAATCGCTACAATAGTACGGTAGGTACTGACTTGTAACATGAATTGAAATCAAGTTTAATAGGGTTGTCAATCATTGAATTTATAATTTTGTATAAGCAAATCAAGTCGGTAGTTATTCTCCGTTCAGACAATCTCAATAAATTAAGGTGACATAGAAGTTTTTGAATTTATTACATAAGACCAAATTAATGAATGCAAAATTATACGCATTTTATTATTAGTGCAGCGATGAGAGAATACAATTCGCAACAGCTGCATTTTAAAACGTGAAGGATATTATTTTGATTTGTAAACGAACAAGAAAGTACGTTTTAAGTGCGTACTTAGGAGTGGAAGATCAAACAGAAAGTTGGTGTTTACACGGTGCGGAATGGCCGCTTTATTTGCTCGCCCGGACTGTACTTTCAGGACACAATCATCTAAAGTTCACGATGACATGCGACATCCTATTTGCAGTGCAAACACGATCGTTATTTGAACTCTACTCAAACACGGGTCGATATTTTCCCGATTCCGACACTCAAAACCTAGAGGGCTTCGAACAACGTGACGAGAAACTTAACAGCTTGGACTATTCGACTGAATACTGAAAGCTTCTACAGCCACGTGAATATATTAGTAAAACATGCGGTTTAGTGTTCAATAAACTGAAAGCGTAATTATAACAAAATCAAGCGCTAAAAACTGTGTGCAATGTTAAAGTTTTACTAAGGCGCAATGCACTTACACCGAGATACAATAATTTGACTATGTCATCGCCAATTAAGGTATGTTGTGAGGTTAAAGGTAGCGGAGAGGGGGAGGAGATGGAGACGAGGAAGGTAAGGAAGTACCTGGCTATTCAAATCTGGTCACCAAACACTGCTAAAGCCATTTCAAGCAACGTTTCAATTCTGAATGGTGGTCTTTCATCAGGGCGATATTTAGAGTATCTACCACTCTGCAACGTGCCGCAAATATACTATATATTATATTATATGAATTAAATGTGTTATGACACATATTAATTAAATCAAATTTATTTGCGCTAGCCGGGTTTGACCACGCAGGCCGTCAAACCCTGGTGTAAGACCACAAATCAGAATCAAAACGTTACATAAAATGGCATTAACCGTCTTCAGTGACCAGATCTGAATAGCCAGGTACATCCGAACCATCCTCTTTGCCAAATCCTTCAGCCTAATCGCAAATCGGATGAGAAGGCACAAAAAAAACAATAAAAAAAAAACAAATGATTATTTTTTCTTTCTTCCTTGAGAGATTTATTTATGAAATCAATTTGGCTGGCGATCTCCGAGTAATTATTGAGTTCAAAAACCACCGACAAAAATAAACTCTGAAAATTTTATCGTTATTTGAAATCTGCTCGAACCACGAGTCGATATTTTTCCGACACTCGAAACCGATAGTTTGAAACTTGGAACAGCGTGTAGAGAAACTTAACAGTTTGAACTATTCGACTATGTATTTGTATAATAATGTATTCACATTATTATAATGTGGTATAGTGTGTGTGCAGCTAGCGGTTTTGCAAGTTCTGAGAAGTTCCCCAGACAATGGAGTCCCGGCTCTCCGCGGCCGCCAGAATAATAATATGACATTCATCCGCCATGGCCGACGTGAAAACTGTATTTATTTCATTCCGAGTTATTTCGGCGGGTTTTAAAACTGTACGAAATTGCATCTTTCGCGTGTTGATGATAATAATTCTTTGGAAATGCGCCAATATGCAGCGGTGGGGCGCAAGCATGAAACCTCAGAGCGAAATATTTATACCCAACCTATACAAATTTACGATAAATCACTTTCTCCGGGTTTTCACGTCGCAAGCCGTGAGAGAGAAAGAGACAAGACATGTTGTCACATAACGTCGCACCACTTTTGGGTATGTAAGCATCTTCTCCGTCTACGCCCACTACGTTTTGTTATGCGACATAACAGGACAGAACTAAATGTTTTTTTAGGTTATATCCTACACCTTTGTTTATAACACTACTGTGAAAAAGTGGTAAACAAATAAATAAAAACATTATGTGGACATGTGCTATGAATGGATGTGTAAATACCCTAGTCCTAGCCACGCCCCAGTCTGGAAAAATCAATACCGACTACTCTAGCGCTCCCTCCTGGTATATTATTGCTCTGAGCATGAAACAAAATAACAGAAAGTCCCAAGTAAGTAATTCTGACAAAACGTAGATTATATTATCTACTCTGGTCGCAAGAAAGACCCTTATTCAGAAGATGACGAGGGTCGCTTCCAATTTGATTGGGACAAATATTATTACATTAATATTTAAATAACGCAAAGACCTTTCGTAACTTATAGTTCGTATCCCAGAGCAATTATATACTAGGAAGGTTAGCTTTGCGAAACAGTGTAGTCAGGATTGTTGATTTTTTCTTGAATCGGGCGTGGCTAGGGTTTTCATGGACACATCTTCTTACATCCACTTTTTACACATTTCCACAGAATTGTTATCAACAAGATATAACCTCAAAAAACCGTTGAGTTATGTCGCATAACAAAACGTAGTAGGCGTAGTCGCCGGAGACTGAAAACATGCTGACATACCTAAAAGTGGTGCGATATTATGTGACAACTTGTCTTGTCTCTTTCTCTATCACGGTTTACGACGTGAAATCCGGAGAAAGTGATTTATCGTAAATTTTTAAAGGTTGGGTAAAATATTTAGCTCTCTCTCCCTATAATAATAATATTTGGATAATTTGTATAGCGCCGTTTTTGTGAAAAATCACCTCAAGGGCGCTGTACAAATCTTAATTTCTACTTAATATTAATTCTTAGTTTATATAAATATACAGCAACATACTTACCTGGCAAGACACAATCACCATATCATACATAATAAGCTAAAATTTAGCTGATTCTTACATATATATATATATTTTTTTTTAACATTTTTATTATTATAATTATTTTTTTTTTTTTTTATTTCTTTATTATTATTTTTTCACTTTTAGGGCATGAGAGCAAATTTAAAATAAAGTATATCGGAGGTATTTTTAATTTTTCGTAGTGAAGAACTTCTTACTCCAAGGTTCAGATACTGCGAGTCTAGCGAACATTAATGGGAAGGCTCAAATATGTTTTTATTATCAAAATTGATTTAATACACTTCATTTTTCCCCTTTGACAACAAAATGATTTATTTGCAAGTTGGGAATGGCTCACGTGCGTTGTGGGGACTGCCTGGACGAAGCTTTTGAGTTCAAATAGAGATAACATTCATACGCGATACTACAATGCAGCAATGGGATACATACTTCATACAGAAAAGGCCCGGCGGCATTCATGTAATACGTCACCGATCGGACCACTGAATATTAAAACAATCAATACGTGCATGGTTTCGTGATAACTAAGGGAAACGTTCACGCAATTTGATAGTAATAGCGAATACATTTAGCCGTGTGCAGATTTAATAAATATTTTTACTTGTTTAAATTAAGTACACGGTAAATTACAATCTTAAAACCGTTTTCCCTCTAACAATTCATCTGTCAAAATAAAACCTGACGACTTCCGTGGTCGAGCGGTTAAGATCCATTATGTTTAATATTTTTTTGTTATTTCACAGTTAATCTATATATAGTATATTTGCGGCACGTTCTAGAGTGGTAGATATTCTCAGTATCGCCCTGGCGAAAGATCAACATTAAGAATCAAAATGTTTGCTTGAAATGGCTTCAGCCGTGTTTGGTAACTAGACCTGGGGCCCTAGCACGAAACATCGATATAGATTTTATCGACAATGTCGGTAATTTGGAATCTTTCCTGAGCCCGACTAGAGATCGCTAACGAACAAACGAAAACCGACGTCGACTAAACATACTTAATTTAGTCGTTTGTTCGTTGGCGATCTGCAGTCGGGCTCGGGAACGATGTTTCGTAATAGGGCCCCTGAAGAATAGCCAAGCACAACCCAACCTTCTCCTTCCCCACTTCCATCAACCTCACAACATACCCCAATTGTGGATGTCATTGTCCCACTGGCTCCGGACAGTTGGGGCTCTTGTGCGGTATTCACATAATTTTTTTTAATCAAAAAACAACGTTTTGGTAATAACTACATTTAAAAAAATGGAACAAATTTAAAAAATACAGAAAATAAACTAACCAGGTAGGTACCTACCCACATTTCTCTACGATATTAATATTTATAGCGAGATTATTAAATTGTGTCGACCAGCAGCACGCCAGGCAATATCAATTCTCCGTTTATTTATTTTCGCAAAAAGTCGGCAGTCGAAAGCGCGGAAGTAGGCAAATAAATTCTAGAAAAATATTCCCGGAGTGCAGAAGCGTCTCCAGGTTGTTTAGGTGGGACGCCATACTCCCTCCAGGTGGGTTAGGTACCCACACGCACACATTTACATGAATATCATACGAGTCCGGAATCGGGTTTGGCGGTGCTCGCAGCCAAGCTGTACCATCATAATATTATATGCCTACATATAGTTTAAGATGCGGCCATGCTTACCTTCGGCTTCTAGAGAAATACGAATACGCGGAGTGCAGAAAATAAAGGACTGAAGAAAGACGAGAGGACATTGGACCCTGTCCAAACTTTTCAAGAAACTCGGGGTCGAAACACATGACGACTCTGTGCGAGTGAAATTAAATACATATGAAGAGAAAACATAGGTTGCAACGTTTATTATGTCTACTGAATGAATAAATAGATACTAATACAGAATGTATTTTTGTACGTAATTAAAGAATTCAGGTAAATTTAATAGGTAGGTACCGTTATAATTCGTGTATAAAATTTTACCTCATTTCATCAACTTATTTGATTATTTTAATATATAAAAACTAATTAATAATTAGCAAAATATAAATATAAAATAAAATTTAAAACCTGTTCAAACCAGGAAAACTTTTCAGACTCTTATTCCTTAAATTCATTAGAAGATTTTCATCATTATCTGTTCCTCACTACGAAAAATTTAAAAATACCTCTGATATACTATATTTTAAATTCTCATACCCTAAAATATATATATGTATAAATCAGCTAAATTTTAAGTTATTATGATATGGTGATTGTGTCTTGCCAGAAGTGACCTGCCAGGTAAGTATGTTGCTGTATATTTATATAAACTAGGAATTTATACTAAGTAGAAATTAAGATTTGTACAGCGCCCTTGAGGTGATTTTTCACAAAAATGGCGCTGTACAAATTATCAAAATATTATTATTGAAATTATATAGCATTTGCTGATTAATAGGCGAGTAATATAATTTCTTTTGGTATCTTAACCGTAAATAAGAAAATCTGTAAGCATGTCCCGTTGAAATGGCTTACGTCGTGTTTAGTGACCACAACTGAATAGCCAGGTACTTCCCAAGCTTTGCCTATCCTTATCTTTCATCTTACCACTTTTTCAACTCACAACAATTCTCAAAGATTGGAGATGCAATAGACATAGATCGTCTGGCACCGGGAAGATTCATGTGGTCAAATGCCCGATACCCGGTGGGTAGGACGCTCAGCTATCAATTGGACGGATCAAGTTCGATTCTCTAAACGGGTACTGACCATGGACTTCAAGGTACTGACTTACTTCGTGTTCAGACCAAGATATGCTTAGTGAAAAGGTGCATAGGGTAGGGAGGGGCATAGTTGAGCATAGGGGCATGTTGGGCAATGGCCATATTTTTGCAACACGTATATCATAATTATGTAAATTGTGATCACTGCTCAACTTACCCCACACCCTTGCTGAAGTTACCCCGTGTGTGGGGTATGTTGAACAGCTCTACCTCTCTTGACATAAACACATTTTAATTATTTCACGCATTATGAATAGTACATTTATCTAATCAAGATGATTCTAGAATAACAAGGCTTCATTTTGTATATATGTAATATAATTCTACGACAAGCCAATACAAGGTCATGTCATTTTTGGTAAAAATATGTTCAACTAGCCCCTCCCTACCCTACTATCAAATTTAAGGTGTATAGCTAATTTAACAGCTAAGGGAGAACCGACTGAATTAGGTGAATGTTAAGATGTTCATTATAAGATTTAGGTCGCTAGTGTGGAGGGCTGTTAAAAAAAAGAAGAAGTTAGTTCGTAAGTTGCGTTGAGCTTTCCGAGTATGGCACCATTGCGCTTTTGTGATTCTTACGTTTAAACGTTACCGACCAAGCGATGAAGACATTAACATCTTCACTAAATGCCACAATCTTAGCACAACTCCGCGGCTTTACCAATTTTTTTTTACCTCGAATAAACATTTCTGTATCAATTTACTTTGGATATTCCATGTAACCTGAGAACGAAGATCCCATCTTGATATTTATGGCGAAAGGCTCAGAAAATGGCACACAAGATATAAACATAATCATTCCGTATTGGGTGAAGTCAATTTCGCCACACCTTCAAGTCATAAGGTCACATTTTTACGGGTTATTAACACACGAATAATAATGAAATATACAGTTGATCTTAACAAGATCTTGACTATAAAGCAGAAAATCTATGTGTTGAAACGCAACAAAAACTATCAAACAGCGAGTTTTGGCATTGATAGCACAGCTTTTTCTGTCTGAAATTTCTAGTGTAATGCGACGACTAGCAATGTTATGTCCATCATGAGCTATGACGCTTTAAAAATCAATTTAACTTTATAAAAGTAATGCAAAACGTCAAATTCTTAGTTCGATATTTTTCTTAAAAGATTTCGAAAAATTGTGTTGAAACTCTGAAGAGGCGGGGTAGTGAAAATGATATAAAAAAAAAAAGTTTCAAAATAATAAAATACTTCGGCATTTGGGCGATGCCAGTCCGGCGGGACAGAGATTGTAGTAGTGCTGGTAAATTTATAATTTATCGTAAACGATTCGTCAAGTCGCAGAGATATAATCTAGGAAACACTTTTCAAGTATATTTTTGTTCACGGAAAGGAATATTTACTTAAGTATTTTTCCGGTGGAGTTTAAATTAATATTATGTTATTGTTTTATAATATGAAAGAGATTGAAATAAGAAGAACATCTACGGTTGGCGACCTATTGTTGGAATAAAAGTGTGGGTAGGCACTTAAAACCACGAGCATTCATTATGTTAATTTATGGACGCAATAAATTACTTTTACCTGAAAAATAATACCTTAATAATAATGTTGGATAATTTATATAGCGCTATTTTTGTGAAATACTACCTTAAGGGCGCTTGTAATTCATGAAGATCTAATTTTTTAAATGTACAATATGGTATTCATAATTATAATCTTGCATTTGCCTTAACATTATCCCCATAGTGAAAAGCAATAACGATGAGACTAAGATCATAAGAATCTTGAAATGCACGATATCAACTGACTAGCCTTTGCAATACAGATTAGAATTTGAAAAAAATGTACAATAGTAAATAACTCACCGTCAACTTTTCCCATGGCCAGAATGGAGATGGTCTTGATGGCGGGAACAGCCCAGGCCGCCAAGTGGAAGTACTGCGAGTTGGCCTCGATGGCCTCGTGTCCCCACTTGAGCCCGGCGGCCAGGAACCACGTCAGCGTCAACACCACCCACCAGATGCTAGACGCCATGCTGAAGAAGTACAGTACCATGAACAGGATCGTGCACATCTCGTGCTTCGTGCCCTGCGTGATGGTGGACACCATCTGCAGCCCACCCATCTGCATGGGGGCGGGGAAGGGCTCTCGGCAGCTCACCGAATCTCCGGCAGCCCAGCCCGCCGCGTAGGCCAAAGCCACCATCAGGTAACACACGGACAGGAAGATGATGGGCCGCTCGGGGTATCGGAACCGCTCGGGGTCGATCAGGAACGTCAGCACCGTGAAGAGGCAGCTCACCGCGCACACGGCGCCCCACGAGCCTACCCAGACGCGGGAGATCCACCGCTGCTGGTCACTAAAGAACATGGCGTCGCACGGAGCTCCGCAGTCCGGCTCTATGTAGTCCCCGATCTTCAGGGCGTAGTCTAGACCCTTTGGAACCCGCAGCTGCATGGGGCACACGAACCCGATGTTGCTTGTCCCTGGAGGAGGCCCCCCCTGTCCGCGGTACTCCACCAGAGGTCTGCGAGGAGAACTACCCCTGTCCACCCCTCTTTCGGCATTCCGCTCGTTCTCTGTGGTATTTCTACCCACACAGATGGTTTCGGGGGCCTCAGGGTACTTGGAACACTCCAAGTTCTCAGGCCAGGAGAATCCAAACTTCATCATGAGAATTTCGCAGTTTGTGCGAGCGGATATGCACAGATGCCGACAGGGCGGTATGAGCTGGTCCAGAATTGTGCAAACTGGAGCGTAGAGTGAGCACATGAAGAATTGGAAATCTGGGGAGCAGCGCACCTTCATGAGGGTAGCGAACTGATGCAGATCCTTGCCCGCTTCTTCCTGCTTGGCGTGGTTGAGGAGGTTGGGCATCATGGTTTGATTGTATTGTAAATTTTGGCACAATGGTATCGTGATGGGCTCGCAGCGCCCGTGGTGGGGCAGACCGGCGTCTCCGCTGACCACCGTCTCCTTGGAGCCCCCACGCCCGGCAGACCCACCACTAACTAGTAAACTTAGCGAAATAAGTAACCACCACATCCCTGACGATGTCATGATCCCGGTTAACAAAAACACCACCTGTTAGATGAAATATATCACAGTTCACAATGCGATGTTTTCATATCGCCACTTGTATTCAAACATTTAAATTAAGTAATTGAAAACACTACGGAGCATCATTCCATACAAACTTATCAAAAACCGCACAAATTAAAAAGTTTTCATTCAACTATATTCGAACACAACAAAGCGAGGAACTGACAACAAACAAAAGTTTGACACACACGTTCCAGACAGGCGCACATCGAGCGCACGCGAGCGATACAAATTTATTCATAAGAATTACGGCAGCGAAATCACGCGAACAACTTTGGAACCAAACTATATGGCTATAAGGTGCACATTTTCTGAACTTCGAGTAAGTACCGAAAGTGAACATTTTATCTGCAAGCGCAGAAAATCATTCATTTTGGTCGTTTCTTTCAGAAGAAATTGTAAAAACAGTCAAATAAATTTTCATTATGCGAGAAAATGAAATTATGGGACTAAATAATGAATACGAAATATTATATTCCATTGTAGGTTCATAAACCCTTGAGTGGAAGTGAAACGTTTGTTTACGCCATTATTTTATGGAGTTTTCGTTTAATCTTTTTCGAAATCCAAATTTAAATTATGAATTTTTTAAAAAACAATATTTTATGTTGTAGGTTTAAAATGATTTTTTTTTAAATGAGAACAATTTTTTTACATCCACTATTGTGTGTTGTCTTTACCGTTTTCAAAATATGAGTGAGCATTTTAGGTAATTTGTGTTTTTACCTAGTGCTAGGTTGTGTATTCGGATTTCTCATCAGTGAGGATTTTTTTTGCTGTACACAACCCCACTCCTCATTCCTGTGACCAGTGTCCCGTTTTAGGGCAAAAAAAATCTGGTCATGTTAGGCATGTAGGGAGTGAGTGATTCATAATTAAGTATGGGTTTATTTTTAAAACATAATACAAAAATATATATTGTTATTGACTGTACAGAGTTTAATAAAGAGATAAAAATATAAACCTTTATAAAGAATACGGTAATTTATTTATTTGAATTCTAGGTCAGCTATAAGTGCAATATGGTCTGATGGAAATACTATGCTGGGTAAAGCTGTGTGTTGGGTCAATTCTTCTACACTTGGTAAAGGAACAACCTGTAAGGGAAAACAAAATCACAGTATTAAAGAATAATAATAAAATTGTTTAAAACAATAAAAGAATAGCTTTGGTCAAAAATACTCGGATTTTTTTAAATTTCGTAAGTCCAATTGTCAGAATATTTTTTTTTTGTGTTGGTACACTTCTTCCTGACATTTCTCGACATTGGTAGTCATAATGGATGCTTTCTTTATTGCTGACTGTTGAAAAGGTTACATGTTTTTTGGTGTGTTTGCGACTTCTTCCTATTCCCAAAGATGAAAAAATCATGAAAGAATGAAGTTATGCTAACATTGAGAAGATAATGACAGAATCGCCGAAGGAGCTAAACACCATGTCGAAAATTGCATTCCCAAAGTGTTTCAAAGTTTGGAAAAAGGGCTGGCACAAGTTATATCTGACAATATTAATATTGACTAATAAAGAAAAACGAAAATTCAGTGTATTTTTTGACCAAGCCTCGTATGCCCTATTTTATGCATATCTAAGAATTATTTATGAAGGAAAAAATAAAATAAAATTGAGCTGCATATTATTTTACCTGCGTTACTTTCAAATTTTCTCTATCGTGAAATATGTAATCCAGACAGTCAGCGAATCCTACAGTATAGTTTGTAAACTCAGGAGTTCCACAAGCACTGGACAGCGGCAGGGATTGAGTTAAACTCAAATCGGTAACCGCTTCAGTCTCATCTGAAAAAAAGTGGTAATGTGAGACTTATAATTCGTTAACCCCAAGAGCCGGCTAATATTTTGAAAATATCTCAAAGCCAAATATAATATTTAAAATTACATTTGAAAGAATACATATGCTTCTATAATGTCAACTCTTTTACTTTGGAATTTTCATGGGTTGTAACAAAATGTGTTTAAAAGTTCTAAAACCTGGAACTCCACACTATAAATTGCAGTGCACCTTGAGGCAGTCACAATTTCATTGGACTGCTATTGTAGTTGGTCAGTCTCTAGGGGGTTAAACAGATTACTGAAAATATAGCGAAAGTCTTTATAAAAAGAGTGGTAAAGAGAACATTATGAGGAAAATAAAATTTTAATTTATTACTTTGGAAGAGAAACTTGAAAAAAATTACTTGTAATAATGAAACTCACTACTTTTCCAGTCTTCCAGGTCACTGGGAGCCACTCCTGTTGTGTAAAGTTGGTAGATTCCACAAGAAGGAACACTATTAAAATCTCCACAGAGTACTAGTGATATTCGCTTGCCAGGCATCTAGAAAATAAATAAATAATATTTTTCAAAGATCGTCCAACAATTTCATACTGTTTTTTTAATAGGAACAGGGACCTTTGAGGATTGCTTAGCAAGAAACTTTTTGTGCTACTTCTACTACGGTTCCTTACAAACGCAGTCTCTCCTCATATTGGAAGCATTCTCCCTGAAATTGGTGCTGCGTCCAGCTGTGCATGCTGTGGCATTCTGACCACAAACACAAGCCAGATCTTTGGGTAGTTTTAGTTGAGATTTTGCTATTTTGCTGTAAAAGACGTCTCAAATAGTGGGGCTTCTAATTCCGTTTCAAAGTGTGACTCATGTGACCCCTCTCACAGGTTTTCCCGACCTTTCTCTATCTTTCTCCATCTCCTTTATTCACTTCACAAGAATCCTCAATATTGGGGGTGCTATAGTTTAACAGGATTTTAGGTTTGGATTACACGCAGTTGAGATTCCTGGGTGGTCAAAATTTTATTTTTTATATTTGGTGAACAAAAAAGCTAATAGTTACCTTTTTCTTGGTTTCTTCAACAATATTTTGAAGCCAGAGAATTGTAATCCCCCCTTGGGTCAACCTCACATGATCAGCATCAGGATGAAAGTAAAGATGAGTGTTACCAACGACAACGATCTCATCTTCATTGTCCAATGACTGTAATATTAAAGCTTGAGCAGCAGTTGCCCTGCCGCAAAGTCTCGTCACAAACGGTTCGTTTTTGGAAATCGTTGACCAAATTGAAGAGAACACAGGGGACGTCTTAACATCTTCTCCAAGAACACAAGAAAAGTTCTCGAGAAGCCTGAAAAAGAAAAGAAAAAAATTACAATCAGTTTCATTGTTTGTTTGGACTAGGTTTAGGAATATGTAACATAAAAACTTTTTTTTTGTCTAATTAATATCAGGTTGGGAAGTCTAAAAAATAAGAAAGTTTATTAACTTACTTAAAACGATCCAATCTAAAGAAGCAGGCCAAGCCTTCAGCCACCAGGGCTCCTTTTTTGGTGAAGACACCTTCATAGGCACGTTGACTTAGTAAAGGAGTTAATTCCAGGTCAAATGCCTTGCAGTCAACTTCTTGCATGCAGTAAATATCACTGTTGTAGCCTGTAAATCCATAAAATGTTACATTGTTTTTATTTGCTTTGATGTGATCACCAATGCCAGAGTATCACTGACCACAGCTAGTGGGATTATGTTGTGTAGCGAAAGGAAATGAGGGATGGGGAGGACAAGGGGAAGAGGAAGGCTCGGAGGTCTTGACTCTGAAGATCTGGTGATTAAAGAAAACAAAAAATATTTCGATCAATTTCGAATGGTGGCCGTTATGTACTAAAAACACTCACATCACAGTTTTAAAATTATTCTATACCCTTTCGCTACTCTTTGTAAGGGCCGAGGACTCTGATGAGAGCTTAGCACTGGTCTGATGAGTGATTTATAGCAATTGGATTCAGTCTTTCTAAATAGAAGTCTCGATTTGAAATGTGTTCGGAGACCGTTGTAGCATCTGTTAATTTCCTGGTTTATTTAGTTTTGTAGAATGACAAGAGCTGTTAAGTAAATAAACACAAAAACTGCTTCTAATGCACTTTCATTATCTGCGAGTGGTGATAGTAAAGTCCGTGAAACGCAAGCACCAATAAGTTATCATAAAATAGTGTAAAAGTTTAATTACTTTTCTGCACTCCCTGTTTTATGAAAAGATTAAGCTATCAGCAAACTTGGCCATTCTACTGGGCTACTTACCTAAGATCTCTTTGAATATCAGTTGCTTTCTGTAGTCAAAATGAAGTGCGTACGGAGGACAATATGGATGGAGTACAGTCCGAGTAAAATCAGAGTCACAGTACAGATCGGCTAATATATTATACGATACAACCCTGAAACTGGAAATAAAATTTTAAAAAATAATAAGTACTGAAATAATGGGAGGAATTTTTATTATACCATTAAAAATTGGGTATTGAAAAAGCAAATTAGTAATATTTATCACAAACCCTTTTCCTGATAATTTGACTTGAGTAAAGCCATGACGATTTTCAAAGGGGCAGAATCCCGGTCCAGCTTCAATACAAGTGGTGGATATAGTTTCAACTTCAGGCCCAAACTGGGATCCATTACCTAATTGGAGGTAAAATGTCATTTTTATTTTCTGAAAATAAGTTAATATCAATGGAGGGAATGAAAATAAATAAATAAATTTTGTACCTGGTTGACAAACGAGTTTCAATCTTTTTCCAATATCATCAGTCGTGGTGAAATGAGTGAAGCCTTCGCCAACCTTTTCCCATTTTCCTTTGGTAGGATCTTCCTTTTCACCTATCTTGGCAGAATACCATTGAAATTTCATAAGCTCTCTCTTAAGGAAAAACCCTTCAATCTTGTTTGGGTACACAGGAAACCCTGCTAAAATACTGCTCGGTAATGATAAGATGGTTATTGTGGGAGCATTGATTATTATTTTGAATTTGCTATCTAAAACACACAACTGTATATCATTCTCCTTAAATACATTCACGCAAATATCTTCTTTCGAAACTTCCTTCCCATTTAGTACAAGCTTAACTTCAACAGGTACGGCTTCAACGGGGAGCTTGTTTTCATTCTTTTTATTTTTCTTTAATTTTTTTTTGGTGAGAATTTTTTCCACATTGGTTGTTATTCGCCCTAATAAAGTACCAACATTTTCTGAACTCTGTCGGGTAAAATTGAACTGCCTGTCAACATTTAAAGATGGATCGGAGTAAAAAAATGTGAGATCATAATTGTCTTCTCCACTGACATGTCTAAAATATGCTTTATTCATATTGTTTGGCTTTCCTATCTTTAAATCTATGTGATGATGATGACGATGTCTATAAAAACTTGTTAAGATTTTGGAAAACCGAAGTTGTCGGAAAATTAACATTACTCGCACTGGTAACACGAAATGTTTTCTAGAAATATGCGTTAAGCATAATATTAAAATTAAATGAGGTTAGAAAATACATCCAGCTTAAATTTTATGAGAACACCGTGGCAATGACACTTCTCGTATTGACAGTACAATCCATAGATTTTTTCTTTTGATACAGGAAAATAATATTCTATTGCCGAATTGCCACTACAAAAGGGAGTGACCAACTTAGCAAAAAAAAAAATCTCTTGACCAACATAATAATGTTGTTAAAAACATTAGCCTACTGTCAAATTTGAAAATAAACTTGTTTTTCGTCTGCAGTGTAATTCAAATTTATTTAGATTATCAAAATGGCTTTTGCAGCCGCAGATAATCAAGATTTTTTCAACTTCAATGGTGGCAAAAAGTCCAACGTTGAAAACGTTACGTCCCACAAGATAGCTGTGGTAGCCTTTATTAGAGAATTTTGTCTTTTGAAGCGGGATGGTAATTATTGCACTGTTTTTAAAATGCCGGTTCTTCGTAATGAAATTACTTTAAATATTGATGAGTTATTGTGTTTCAGCTCAAGACATGATGATTTTCGACTACACAATGTCTCCTAAATATCGCAAAGACTTCTGTATGCTGGTTTTAAAATTAATTCAGGTATATCTTTTGGTTATGATTACTGTAATGTTACTGAAACAAACAGCTTACTTATTACTTCGTTTCTAATTTTAGTCACCAGATTTAGAATTCAGAGAACTGGAGACTCTTCTCACATCTGGAAAATACAACTTGCTCAGCGCGCACTTGCAGAACTTTTGTTTGCGGTTAAAGCAGATTTATGATGATGGAGTGAATGCCCTCATCGACTGTGTATCTAATGCCGTGGACCGACTGATGGTGGTTGACGAAAGTCCAGATGCTAATGTTTTCATCAGTAAAAGCAGCGTTGCAGGTAGTTTAAAAAATAATATTTTGTTTTTATATGAATACCGCACAGCAGTCCTAACCTAACCTAACCCACCCTCAAAGTAATCACGTGACCCTGAATAAACCAATGTAATTTTTTTTTCAGGAATATTTATCAGAAGAATGATGGTATTCTTAGACAAACTGTCATTTTCACAAGTAACGTCAGTTTACCGTTCCTTCTGTTCCTACTATGAGAATGGAAGACCAGGTTCTCTCATGAGATATTTAAGCAAAGATGTACGTACAAAAATAATGTTATTTTGCATTTATCAAATTATACCTATTTTTCACTCTGTCTTCAATTACCTAAAATCCACTGTTGGATTCAACCACTGCTAGACTAGTTATTATCAGCCAATCATCCCACCGACTTGCTATTGACTACATACATAACAAAACCTTTGTGACTTTTTGTTTTAGAAATTAAATACTTCAGAAAGTGAGACAGATGTTGTGGGGCAGATGATGATAAGTAATGAAGAAAAGAAATTCTTAGTCACCGTTGAGAATTCTAGAAAGAAGATTGTTTTTGATCGGGATAGGTAAGTGCAAAGAAGGGTACTTTAAAATTATTTGGATTGGTATTTAAAAAAAGCTTCTATTTATTAACTGTATCTAAAATAATTATGAAAGACATGATATTTCATAGCTTCGAAACTTATGTGAGGCACTAGTGTAGTTGTTTTGGCTGCAGTCTGCAGGGTGGACATTTCCCTAATGATAGCAAACTTTCGATAGAAGAGCGTACCAGAAGAAGACAATGATAATAATGTGCCTCAAACATTTGGAAAGTAATCTAAATTTAGAACATCAACAATTTAGGATGCGCTCTGCAATTCAGTAATCTTGGAACTTGTCTGTCATTATATAATATCTCTTTTACATTATGATTTTTTAGCACCTACTTGTGTTAAATAAGATATTTACTACAGATATCCAATTCTTCTGCATCCAAAGACAATGGAAAATGTTAATTAATCTTAAAATAGATCCCAGGTGGTAGTTATGAATAAGTTCTTGATTTAACATTGTTTACAGTGCTCTATTGTGTTGATTTATTGTCATATCAATTGTTGTTACGATTGCATGCAGGCAAAGGATAATAACAGTACTTACCACAGGCATCCCTAATCTGAATGTGTTAAGTAAGTACCTTCCCACATTTTAAACTAAAATAGAGTATTGCTGAACTGTTTTATTTTCTATTTGCAGTGGGTTTGAACACTGCCAGTGGTCTCGCAAGCAAGCAGAGCTGGTGACTGCGCGCCAGGCCGCTCTGCTGCAGGGGGGGGAACCTCGTGCCCTGTCTCCTCCGGAGTTGCAGAACACAATCTCACATATTCTAAGGGATAACCCGGACTATGCTGAAGCTGTAAGATTTTTCTTTTTGCAATTTGAGATTCTCTCAGCACAGGTCTTTGTTTGAAAGGATTTGCTTTGACAAGAACAAGCCTGTATTGAATAAGACAGAAACGTTCTCAGATTCTTGTCCATCGAATTACAGTATAAATTATTGAATAGTTCCTAGTCTGATTCATGGAAAGTGTTGACATTTTTTATAAAAAGACTTGGTGACTTCTTCAGATTAAGTAAAATATTTGAATAGAATAAAATAGAAACTTTATTTATGCAAATCTATCGCAAAAGTTTTATAACGTATTGATTATAAACCTGAAAATCTGTTTTATATGTACCAATAAAAATTCTTGAATATTGAGCTTTGGCATCATAAAATTTTTGCAGCTTCCTTGAGAAATTTGTAGGTCAACATAACAATTTTCAGGTTGCAATTCCTCCACGAGCTAAGGAGCTTTTAAATATTCATTTAACTACCATAAAATAAGACAAGGCAAGCATTATTCAATATTTTTTAATTTCTCCATAGGAAAAAGTGTTGAAATCTTGGGAAATATTGTTAAATATAATAAAATCCTTAACATATTGAATTTTCAGCATTTCTTAAGTTACTTGAACTGTATGCGATCCCGGGAGCTCTGTGGCGCCATGGACAGCCTGTACAGCTGCTTCGACCGCAGTGTTGCCAGCCCGCTTCCTGCAAACAACACGGCGGCTCATCACGCCGACAGGAACCGAGTGTTTCGACACGCATCCCTTAACTTGGCAATACTTCACGCACAGTTTGGACATAAGTAATTCATAAGTTGTTTTTGCAGTAATTGTTATTCCATCTCTATTCAGGACATTCCTTGTTTTTAAATCGAATTTGTGAATGAAATATTTTATGACTATTATCACAATCATCGGTTTGTGTTACAAATTCTATTTATCAGCGGAATTGAATTATTTCCAGAGGCCAGTGTCTCTCCGCCCTAAAAGAGGCCATGGTGATGTGTCAAGAAGCGGGAGACTCGGCTTGCCTACAGCAGGCGGCCTGTTGGGCGTGGAGGGCCGGAGGGGGCGGCGGGGGCCCACCAGAGCCCCCCTGTCCACCGCTGCCCCTAACTCCACCGCCGCCCCGGCTAAACACCGCGCCGCTCTCGCAGCACAGGCCTTTGTTCAGCACGGCATCACAAGGAAGTCGACACCGGCTAATCTTGTTGGAGTAAGTGTAGAGATACAAAAATATTGGTGATGGACTGCAGAAAATGGATATAAAAAAATAAAAAAAAACTGAATGTAATTGACGAGCAGATGACATTGACACAATGGAAGGATAATCGACTATGACTTTTATTGAACTTTCTCCACATTCGTCTAGTGATGGGCATCCTTCATTCGTTTTGAATTAGTGCCCAATAAGCAGGACCTTACGAATCATTCTAAAAACACTCCACATTTTGATTATACAATGTATTTATGTAATGATTACGTAATTGATTTTGCAGTTGATGATGAAAGGTGACTTAGTGCATTGCCAGAACTCCATGATAGACATGATGCAAACCAGTTTGGCGAACCGAGCAGCACTCTGGTCCTTTTACGGGAAATCTGAACTGTCATCGATTTGCTGCCAACTTTTACTCAATTTGAATACAGGTCTGTAAAAGAAAATTATAACTATAAAGCGGAAAATCCGAAGATGTTATACAAGATACTTACAACTTAGATGCATACCCGTCCAAACAACAATTCCATTTCTTATTTTCTTCACCGTTGGGTTTTGTTTATATTAACTGTCTTATTCCACACACTGTGAACAGTTGCAATGTGTAGTTTTTGCCTATTTTATGGGGCACTGTAATTTTTAGCGTGTACTTCCTAAATTTCATATTTAGATAATTTTCGGGAAAAATAAAAGTTCATGTTATAGACGTACGACTATTTTCTATATATACAAATTGCAATGGATGATTTATTGTTTTCAGGAGGAGAATGGGACAGCGAGTCGTCATGCCTAGCGGCCTGTGGTACAGCACAGTCCTTGGCCACCCAAGGGCTTCGCAGTCAGGCTGCTGCTGTGCTGCAGCACGCTCGGAGTAGGGCCCCCTCGCCACCCCACTGCCACATCTGGATGAGGACACAGCACCTCATTACTGCGCGGTATGCTCTCATGGCTGGTAGGTTAAATTTATTAAGATAGTCTAAAAATATATTATGTACATAATCACTTTTAAACAACGATTTATTAATTCTTCATATTATTATATATGATAAAACTTATGTATTCAGAATCGGCGTTTGTTGATGTATATATTTTTTAAGCCGTAATATTTTTCGCTGGAGTTCCTTAATAATAATAATAATAATATTTGGACGATTTGTATAGCGCCGTTTTTGTGAAAAATCACCTCAAGGGCGCTGAATCACCTCAATTATTGTAATATTTGACATTAATTTGTGATTATGTATTCGTTTCCAGGTAAATGGCAAGAAGCCGAGCAGGCTGCTCTTCAACTGGCCTCTCTGGACAGATGGGAGAGCCAACTCATCAAGGCTGAGATACACCATCACAAGGGAGAACCTGTGTACGCCATGACTTGTCTGAATGACGTCCTAGACCACTGCAAATCTGACAAAGAGAGTCAACTCTATCTGCCACTTCGAATCAGAGCCATGATTTTATCAGCGCAGGTTGACAACAGTGCCTGTGGCATCCAGAGGAAATCCTCCACTAATATAATTGTGCTGAATGAGGCACTATCCCTGGCTTTAGATAACTACTTGGACTACCAGGCTTCCATAATAGAGTTGCATGTAGCTAATGTTCAACTGCAACTGGGATTAGTGACAAATGCCTTGGCTATGGTACAAGTTCTTTTGGCAACTATTATGACTCATGGAGGACCATATGATCAGGCAAGGGGTAAGTTATTTTAGTCTAAATGAAACAACAGATCATTTAGAATTGTATTAGATTTTAAAAAGTGATTGATAAATGTGTTTTTGGTCTTCTTTTTAGTTCTTTTGCTGTACGTTAAGTGCCGCATTGCAGCAGCTCCAAAAAGTGGTGAAGTGAGGAAAAATGTTATGTTGTTGTGTGCTGACTTACTGGAAACTGTTAAGAAGAAGTTCAACCAAGTAGAAGCCATCTGCAGAGTCAAGGATTGCATTTATCTACAGGTTATTATTACTTTTATTGAAGCATGTAAAAAAAAGAGGAAACATGCTGCACCCCAATTTGCACAAATTTATGAATGATGTAAATATCTCGATGTTTGTAAAACAATAATAAACCATTTCAGGCACAAGTTCTGCACGAAGTAGGAAACATATCAGCGAGAAACAGATGTGCAATGGAGTACAGACTACTTGATGAACAGCATCCAACAAAAAGAAACAATGATCTGGTTATGGTCTTCTAATATAAAACAAGTTTATTATTTCATGTGTGTATTTACAGTCCAAATAAATTTATGTTCAAATAAAAATACTATTTGATTTCCACATTTCTAGGGTCTGTTTGATGCATTACGAATAAAGCTTATCATTTAGTACAGCCTTCTTTATTATCTCATTCATAGTGTGCTGAATGTCCCTGCATAGGACTTCAGCCATGAGGACCTTAGTCTTCTCCTGCATCTTAGATTGTGTGTATGCCAGTTCTCCGGAAATGCTAACATCGTTCCACGAGTGTCCTAGGGACGCCTGAGATTCACACACTCTTCCCAACTGCATTAACAGCGAGGTTATGTCCTCCAAAAGTGGAGGGAAGGCCGTGCAGATCCTCACAAGTGAAGGGAGCACAGGTTGGAATAAATCAACTCGTAGGTCACACGGAAAAACGGATAAAAGTACTGATAGAGTGTTCACACAAAGTCTGGCTATAGACATGGCTTTAGGCAGGGCATATTGTATGGATACATGTGACACCAGATCTATCGCAAACACTTGCTTTTCCAGAGAAGCTTGACTTAACAGTTCAGGGATGAAATCGAGACAAATATGCATGGAAGGAATACCTTGAACAGTGACAGGTAATAACTCCCTAGGATAGCCTTGGAAGTGAACGAGCTTTGCAAGAGAAGGTTCAGAAATAAATATCTGATGGAGAAATGAACAAACAATACTTCTCACTTCTCTTAAAGACCACATCAGTTCGGGGTGTGCTTTATCTTCACTGGTTTCCAAACAAGCTTCCAGCAATATCTGCAGAGCCGCACTCTCTTGCGCCGCTACCAGTGCATTCTTTAACTCTTCTCTTTCCAAGTCTGAAGTCAGTTGACCGGTCTTTTCTATCAAAGGCTTATCATGCAAGTGCCTAGCTAACTGGCTTCTGGAAGCTGCCAGACTTGCTTCCAATATTCTTAGGACGATCTTCAAAATAGGTCCACTTCTGAATATTCTTACATCACATCTTAACACCTGCAGCGGATCAACTAGAATATTTTCTTGAGTAAGAATGACATTCTTTGAAGCACTGTTAAGGTTAAGGAGTGCGTTTATTGACATAACCCACAAACATCTTGGAAGCACCGTGTTTAGTCTAAGCCAAACTTGTCTATACAACTCCTGGATATGTCTGGAAACCTTGTCTCCAAGGATCATTTTAAAATAAAATACAAATGTTTCGGCAAATGGCCAAATGTCTGTTGGATTTTTCATCAGCATCTGTTTTAATACTTTCCCAGTTTTCGATGGACTTGTTTCGATGGCAGAGAATGCATCTATAATATAAAATTCGGTAAGGACATTATCTGCAGATGTCGAAGGTGGAAGAGCATCACCAAAGATGTGGTCGTCCATCCAATCATCTACCAGGGAGAGATGAGGGAAGTGTGTTGCCAAGAGTTTAAGAAGGGGACTAAATAATCCACCATAACTCAACTGGTCTCTCTGCGCTTGGTGCAGCAAATACTTGATAGGAAGTTCAGACAGGAAGGTAGTTGAATAGCATTTGATTTTACGGCCACTGGCAATGTGGGAGGCGGTGTTAGTCAGTCTAACATCCTCATACAGCAGGAGGTAGTAAAGAAGCAGCAGCTGGGAAGTCAAACTCGGTTTTTCTATCTGAATCTCTTCACTGGCACTTGAATCTATTTCCATTTCTGCCAAGTTGTACACTTTCTTTTTACTGTCAAAATGAGCTCCAAATACCGAATTACGGAAAACATTTCTAATTTCTTCTTCTGTGATTGGTTCATTCACGTATTCCACGGATCCCTTAGTGCTATTGAATAATATAGAATTGACATAGACCTCTACAAGAGCTGGCAGTACAGGGTGCAGAGGGGCAGTAGAGTTGCATATCTGTTTATATATCCAGCTTTTGATGGGAACCTTGTGTTTGGAGAAGGCTCGGGACTTGAGCAACTGGTGAATGCAGTGAACTGGAAGGTATCCTGGGATGTTTCCATTCAGATTGGCTGTTACTGGAACTTTTACTGCGTGTGCTGTCACAACCTGAGAGACAATAACAAAGATGTAAAAGAGATGTGATGTTATAAGTATAATATGTATGAGATGAGGCTTTAACTTTTAACTGATGTAGATTATTTACCTGCTCCGTGAATATCTCCTGAGTGAAGACTTGCTTGATGCGCGTCATGTTGTTGGGGCGGATGGGGACCTTCATGCCGAGGGTGGAGCAGACCAGGTCGCAGATGGCAGACAGTTGGTTGGAGTGGAAGTGGATCGCCATCAGCAGGAGCATCTCACCAAAAGATGCCGATACCCCAGAGGCACTGCAAAGTAAAAACGTGTGAGGTAATACAAATGGAGTTACTTCATATGGCTAATAAGTAAGATTGTATTATAACTTACCTTTCAAAATAAGCTTCTTCCTTCACAAGCCACTGGACCCATTCTATGGCCTTTTTCTCATGCTCTGGTAAAGCTGCAGGGAAACAAAAAACATGATTATTTTACTCACAATAATGTTTCATAAGTTAGTTTTCATTTAATTTCATCATACAGTATGGCAAAAGCTTGCATAAACAGAGATGATATATTTTTATTGTTGTTACCAATTAAAGAAGGACACGCGATGATCATACACAAGCTGAGGGAGACAAATCGCACTCCAGCCGGCGTTGGCGGAGGTTTTGATGTCACCAGGCGAATCAAGCAGGCAACTTCCTCATCCTGGAATCTGAAATTCAAAAACACTTTTAGAAAATCCGTAGAAAAGGGGCAAGAGATTTGAAATACTCTTTGAGAGCGAATCTAGCATGTTAAGAGATAGTAGACATTATTTGAGGTAATGCTTACTTGATCCCAGCAATCCCCCTAAAAGCGCAGTACAGCCTCAAAAGCGCAGCCGCCTGCAGTGCTCTTTCCGGCCTCAAGCTGCTCCCAGGTGCAGCCCTCAGCCTGCGCAGGAGCTCCGTCCTGAGTCGGGTGGCCCCCGCCCCGCCAGTGCCCCCTTCTGAGGAGCGGTTGCGCTTGGCCCCCCCGCGGAGGAAGTTAGCCACCCAGTTGCGGGATGATTGCTCACTGCCTAATAATAAGCCTGATACAAAAGCCACCTAGAATATAGCCACATAAGTTATCAAATAAAATTAAAATGTTACTTCTTTCAGTTTAATGGTTAAATTTTGTTAGTTTATTATAACGAGGGACATGTGTTTTTGGGTACACTGCTAATACTGTGAATGAGCAATGGAGGTTATGCTCCATGTAAAAGTGAGTGTAAGCCATTATAGCGCTGCTTCTATAGTGTTGAGCTTTTTTTACCTGCACTACATAGGAAGGCAGTGGAGAAAGTGAGGAGGCAACTTCGTCCACCGTAACAGGGATATCTCTAGCGTGGCTGGCGAAAAATATGTACACAAAAAATGTGGACTGTTAGTAGCGAATTTCCAGAATAGCAGTACGGCAAGCAGGCACGTCGGGTAGAGGATTGCCAACTATTTTAAAAGTTCAGAAAGAGAAGTAACACGACAATATGGAGAAATATGAGGGAAAGTTATACAGCTGTTCACAAGTTAGCAAACTTCTTTTCTGTCACCGTTAAAATGCCAACAGTTGCCTGTGTAAGTTTAGACTTAGGCATAAATGCACTCACCACATCGCTATGTGAGGAAGAAGCATCTGCAGCGGCATGGTCCAATGTGATAGAAATAGCTAGAGCAGGCAGCCGGCAGGCGTCGGCACAGCGAGCCCACACACTGAGGGCGTGGCCGGGGGCCATGGCGCACAGACGCGCTAGGGCTCGGCTGCGGGCCCTACCTGCACCCCCTGAACCCTCTTCTTCACTGCGGTCTGCGTTGCATACCAGCTGGTTTACAACTGGAATCAATAAAAAGATTTTAATATGTTTAACTACCTGCAATTTAACAGCTGGTTTAAAAAAAATTATAAGCTTTTGTTTTCTACTCTATGATACAACAGCTGGTATAGATTGACTGAACAGGCTCATTTCTATGACAGAGTATAATATTTGTACCAAAGAAATATTGGGGTTCTGGTTGGAATGATTTGATGATTGAAAATTTTAGTGACATAAAAGTTAGTCTGTCAAACATTCCACAATGGCATGTGCACACTATTTCACAACTTATAAAGGAATAATTCAATATTTTCTAGAATTCGCCTTCTTTGACGACCTCCATGGCCAAGCGGTTAAGATCCTCAACTACGAATCAGAGGTTGCGGGTTCAAGACTCGCCTTGCAAAATAAATTTGAATTAATTTTTGTGTTATTTCACATTAACTTGTACGTGTTGCTGTAGTATATTTGCGACACGTTCCAGAGTGGTAGATACCTCTAGTAAAATGTGGTCTTTCACCAGAGTGTATGTGAAATGTGTATGTTATTCGCTGCTGACACTCTAACATTGTTTATTTTATTTCAGATTTTTTGCAATATTCTGTGTTTGCACCACATTATTGAGTGATTGAAACTATCAGTATCGCCCTGGTGAAAAACCACCATTCAGAATCGAAGCCTAGCTTGAAATGGCAATAGCCATGTTTAGTGACCAGATATGAATAGCCCGGTACTTCCCAACCTTCCTCTTCTACATTTCCTACCCTTCCCCGCTCCCTTCAGCCTCACAACATACCCCAATTAGGGATGCCATAGTTCCCACTCGGTCCGGAGAGTTGGGATTCTTGGGCAGTATTCAGATAAAGTAATAAAAATATGTATCAAGAAAAGTAAGTAGGTACTATTTTACAATAAGAAAAAGAAAAAGTTGAATATGAAATATACCTTCTTTGAAACTATCAGGCATATTAGCAACGACCCAACAGATAATTGCAGGTCCCTTGTTTACATAGAGCAGTGTCTCACAGATATCTGAGATATTCAGCAACACTGGCAGCTCAGCAAGACAGATGCAGATGACATCTGATATCTCTTCCAAATACACGTCATTGTCAAACAGTTCCGATGGCTTTACGGTATAATCAATAATGCTCGATGGGGGGTTCAACTTGGACTGGTTGAATTCTGTGATTTGCGATTGCAGCTGGAGTAGCTCTGCGAGTACTAATCGAACTCTTCGAGTAGAATCTGAGCGTTCAAATTCACTGCTCAAACCATTCACAACACTCTGGATGAGATGAGATTCTTGACGAGAAGCTCCGGGCTTTTGTCTAAAAAGAAAAAAACAAACATTATTTACTTGTGTATTTTACACCGTGTTCTTTCATCAATTTAGCCAATTTTTTTTGATTTTATTTTCTTCTATAAACAAGGTTATATTAACACTAATAAGATTTTTTTAAAAATATTGGGATGTAAGGTTAGCATGTGGATGAAATAACTGAAAATGTGTATTTGATTGTTGTTTCATTACCTGAACCAAGGTGTTCAAGCGTATACTATATCAGAACGATGACTATGTTATTGTATTTTTGTTAAGAGTTTGGAGAAGCTTTATTTATTTACTAGATGTTATATTCCTACCTCATTTGTTGTTCCTTCTTCAGGTCGTGCTCCAGAGCGTGAAACTCTATCGACAACAGTGCAACCATTGAGTTTACTAGCTCGACGCCTGCGAGTAGTGTAAGAATATCCTTTTTGGCTTCGGCACAATATTTTGGAATATCCACAGGAGATATCAGAGCCATTCGAACGAGACATGGTAAAATAGGGCGAATTTCTTCGGCTGTGCATTTTATTAATTCTTCTATATTCAAGCTCTCAATGGACTCAAATACATGAGGAGCCACTGGCTTGAGAAACATCTTAAGTAAGAAAAAATATTTGGGGCCTTCGAGTCAACAAGCGCCGACTACGCTAAAGAATTCGAAATTACAATAATGACATATCCCCATAACCCCAACAAAATTTCCAAACGTCCAAACTCCAAACCCAAAACAAATGTCTTGGTAATGTGTTTTTCTATGGTCCAAACGTATACGAGACGTTACCGACACTCTCAGGTACGTATATTAATCCACAGTACCAGGCATTATACGAATACCGCTCCAATAAAAAAAGTAAAATTATTTCCAATTGACGGAAGATAACTTGAAGCTTTCATTAAAAAATATCGGCAACCACGTTTTGTACAAAAAACTAATAGCAACGATGTTTAGTATTGAAATAAGGCAATTTTTTTGACAACAAGTTGTTAAAGCCGATTTTAATTTAATTAATCAGGATTTCGGAAAATACAATTGACTTACATGACTGACCCAAGAACCTCGAAAGAATTTGAATACTTTATTTTTAAAGGAGAAATATTATTAGTGATGTTTAAATAAGCGTTTTTTTTAATGTAAAAATGTTTCGATTGAAATTTAAAAAGGTTATTTTGAAAACCGGATTGTTGTAATCGTTAATGTAATCAATTATGAATAAATAGATACCTCAATTATATCATTACTTCTCAGAGGACGATAAAAACCTCATGACGTATGGCAGGACTCAACAAATCATTATTCTTTAAAAATAAGTTTAATTTTCCGTGCTTGGTACAGATTGTTATGACAAATAATTCGTAAACAAATTATTGGATTCGTCTCTGTGTGGATGGGACTTTGTGTTTTCATAGACAATCCAGATATGTGGGATGACCAGTCAAGGTTATTACAATACTACAGGCCAAAGGGTCATGCCGGAGACTGACGATTTTTTTCAGGGGGGGGGGGACTTCTATTGTTATTCCGGGTAAATATTTTCAGGTTTTAATTTTACAGAAATAGGAACCGGCGCCTTGGAAAAATAATATCGATGGTTCCTGACAGGCAAGTCTCCGGAAAGAAGTAGCCGGGACAGGAATATCGACCATATCTATTTTGTGGCTGCTGATGTTGAGGCCGGCGCATCACCTACGGCATAATTTTATTGAGGAAATGGGAATCGGAGTCATCTACCACGGAATGATGGAAATTTGGAGCCAGCATTGCAGCAAGGAGCGCTAAACCTCTGAATCTTACATACCAAAGGATTATTAGTTTGAAGATGTTAAGAATTTCACGGGATTATGAACCGAATTCTTGCTCGATAACTCACTACCTCCGCCATTTCTTCAGTATCATTTATTATCCTCGAAATTACGGTATTGGATCTTTTACCCACTTTTCAAGCCCGATTGACCAGAACTAGCGTATTTAAAAAGTTGGATTTAAATATCGTATGTCAGGAAATCGTGGTGACGAATCGTCCGAATCTTCATTCTTGTAGGACAGATGAATTCGATTCCAAATCTCTCAATGAAATTATGAGAGGGGGTTATGCGTCATGATGGTCGAAATGATAGGCTTGCCTTACGAACGAAGGGTAAAGCATGACAGAATGAGCGAATGACTGCAGGCTCGTATTCAAGTGCCGCCTTGGTACGGTTCACAAACTAAGACTTTGGTCAACCCACATTTCTCGATTGTTAAACAAATAGTCCCACGAAAACGAAATCAATATTTTGGTTACGAATTATCTTTCGTAACAACACTCTTTGCTTTGTAAAAGGTCCCACCCACACAGAGAAGAATTCAATATTTTGGTTACGAATTATTTTTCGTGACAACACTCTTTGCTTTGTAAAAGGTCCCACCCACACAAAGAAGAATTCAATATTTTGGTTACGAATTACTTTTTGTAACAACACTCTTTGGTCACATCAAATTTCCCTCATTTGTGGTTCAAATACATAATATACTCGTATATTGATTATTACGTGAATTTAATAAATATACGAAATATATTATGAATATATATTTGCACCAAAACTTGTGCGATGAAACAAGGAAATAATCTTCAAGACGTGAATAATTTATGACGATGCGTAGAATTTTAGAACGTTTCCGTTGCCTTCATTAAAGAGAAGTGAATACTGGGTATGTAGGTAATGTCGTAATGTGGGGTGCGCTCCTGTTCCTTACCCTTACTTACACTTTTATAAACTCCTTGTCTGTAAACCTAAGCGCTAGTCTTCCATCACAGCACGTGTTTTGCCGAGCGACCCATCGGAAGACATTTGTAGGTTGTCGAAAAAAAGGACATGCATTTGGAGTGTCTTCCGGCTATGCACTGGTGTTGACACTTAGATATTTACTTGGTAAATACCTATTTAGTAGTCACCCAACCTTATTAATTACACACTTATAATTACTATCCAAAATTTGCATCATTTTTGAATTTTATCAATTTTGCAAAAAAATTGTCTGCCAATTTTTTTAAAGTTTCCAACGTCACTGGAATGTATTTATCAGCGATAAATCAATGGAGTATATTTGTGAAATCATATATTTTGCATGCACGCAACACTGATAACTTTGAAAACCTACCCATTTTACCATTGTATTTTACTTGGAGTAAGAATATTTTTTACATACGTAGAAGGAAAGTGAACATCATTAAAAAAATAAAATAAATTAATATATTTAAAAAAATGTTAACCTATAAACCCTGAAAATAAATCTCGAAAAAAAAACAGTCCACGAGAAGTAAAAATGTTATTTATTGAGGATATCCATAAGAAGACTAATACGAGAAAGTTTTCCACGGCAAATGGCGTGCACGCTTGTTACTTAGAAAACTCGTGTGTACTTCGCACGATTAAAAATAACCAGCAATAAATTTTGAGACTTTCTAACTCACCCTCATCCGCCGTAGACCCAAAACTGACGCATTCTAGACTGTCTAAAATATAACAGGCACTATGTCAAATGGCCTTTTTGAGAGCAACGTGATTTTGCGGTGGGCTAAAAATGATTTGCCCATTTTTAAACGTCTTATTTATGACTAGATTTATGGGGACTGAGGCTAAAATCAATTGGGGAGGAGAAAATACAGGGTTGTATCTAGGTTTTTCTTGATTTAAAAAATATTAAATATAATTTTTCACAAATAGAAAATATGTTCGTAAGTAATGAAAATAATTTTAACCGATTCTATTCAAAATCTGTGAAAATTCAGTAAGCTCTGACGTCACGAAGATAAGTGTTGAAATCTCGACGTATGCTGGGTAGTAAAGTTGGTACATATTACAATAAAAATATCTTATTAGATACCTAGATACTTTATAAAAGTAAGCATATCTTTACAGAATAGGTATATCACAACCAGAGTTGACCCGGACACAGTAGGTACCCACACAAATAAATTTTTTGCATATGTTTAAAACTTGTTATTCGACTTCGTAAAAGAAAATTCTAGTGAAAATGAAAAAAAAGTTAATTTTAAATATAATAAAAAGAACACATCGGAAAACTTTTCGAATATTATGTTTTCGAATGTACACACATGTTGTCCCTTTCTCATAAAAAAAACCAATAAGTAGGCGTAAATAAGACAAAAGGCTGAAGTGGAAGTGTTAACATATAACCCAATAAAAATGAAAACTTGACTTTAAAAAATATCGCTTAAGAGAACACACCACCCTAAAAATAAATTGGTGAGGCGCATTCCACTCATAAAGTTGGAGGACACTTCAAAACAGACCAAATTCATTTGAATTTGTGCATATTCTATTGAACATACTGTATTAAATTGCGAAAAAATACAAAAACCGTTTACAGGTAGATGAAGTCAAAGTGTTAAAAAACATAAGATTTCACTAAGCATTTGTCAACATAAATTAAGAATTTACGCTGACGTTGATCACAGACACCACGTCTCTATCCGCCGACTGCCAGGCGGCGACAGAACCAAAAACGGCCGAAGACAAAAAAATAAAAAGGTGGGATGTAAAAACGCTTGTTTGCGTAGGAACGTTTTTCAATGAAGGCGTAGGAGGGCCATAGGGTTAAGTTTGCTGTAGCAGGCCTAGAAGGGTGTTCTTCCCGAGGTGATTTTGATGAACATTATTAAGTATGAATCCCTTTTGTGAGTAAGTACAACCGTTCGGGTGTGATCCCGAGAAGTAACTGATTCTTCGCATAGAAAAATAAAATCTAATCCTTACCGCTAATGTTATTATTGAAAAACGATTTGGTTATTTTGGAAATTGTTTTACGGTAAAAATGTGAATGGTAAGGATCAGTTTTTTTAAATCTAAAATATAACTTTCTTACATCTCGAGTGCATCCTCGGAAAAAATAGATATTTTTAATACAGATTCATCACAACTAATTTAAATATGAATATCGGGCAATCCCTCCGTTTTTTGAGTGCTATGATGCCTCGATGCCAACAAAAAATAGCCGTTTTCAAATAGGCTCCGATACGTGAGATAATTTAAAAAGAGTTTAATGTACCTAATGACCGCCAGTGTTATTTCGACTTTCGACTCCGACTTATCGCGGTATTTTGACAAAATGTGAGAAAACATAGTCAGTGTGGTCTCCAGGGTAATCATAATGTGTTAATTTATCTATTTCTGAAAAGGTAAACTAACAAATAACGAATCATAAATATGTCAGAGTTTAGTTCATTTTCCACTGTTGTAATGTTATTGCTTTTTGCTAGACCCATGGGAATCTGAAACAATGAAATAAATAAAATAAAAATTACGTGTGTGAATTTTATTACGATGTTAACTTTTAATTTTAGTCCGTGGCTTGGAACGAAAAATAAATAATAATAATAAATAAATATTTCACGCATTATTGCAAATTCGCACGAATTTGCTCCTTTAGTGATTTTTTTACTGGACGTAATTTTAACTTATAATGATGTAATAACGAAACTTTTGTGTCGTGTCGCTATTATAGATTTTGTGAATACCATAATATTTATGGATTTGATAAATGGTTCGTTATTTCGTTAGTTCCTCCTTTCTCCACCTGTAAAATTAAGTGTGTTGAGCTCTAGGTACCATATTGGTGTATACACAAATCCA
Organism: Drusus annulatus; assembly: GCA_022651775.1. NCBI lineage: Eukaryota > Metazoa > Arthropoda > Insecta > Trichoptera > Limnephilidae > Drusus > Drusus annulatus. The sequence continues at coordinate 364,823 of JAGWCC010000284.1, forward strand.
CCAACATAAGTTCCTTGTAAGCATTTACGTAAAAAAAACTAGCATTCATTTTCAATATAACGTTAAACAGCTCTACAAATTGTTTAATAAATTGATAAAAAAATAAACGATTTTTTGCATCTCGTCAGAGCTACTGTTGTAATAATCACAAATAAAATTTATCGTCAGATTGAATAAAAAACATACGTCGTACACTGCCGCAGTTATTTTCGTGAAACAAAATCCACATACGAGTGCATACTTGACCCAGGCTCTTCAGATGGCGCCTGAGTTGTCAGAGCGCGCTTACGTTGCCTATATTCGCGACAGTACTACGCGTTGTTGGTTTAGCGTTTTTGACGTCATTCTCTTTGAAATATTGTGTTATACGAATTCCTGCCCGATTTTTGTTATTCTGTTTCTACTAAAACTTTTGAAAATTCACAACCTCGAGTTGCGTGCATTTAAAATACATACTTTAAACCCAAAATGTGTTGTAAAATATACACCCCAATTCAAAAAAACAATTAGTTCACTCGGATCGGATAATTATTCCTTGAGATATGATTTCTAGTTGAAATTACTTCGACATAAACTGTTGCTCATTAAGGCGAGATTGCCTCCCCACACTCAGCATCGCCATTGAAGACGTTTAAGGTTGAAATTCTAGCTGAAAAATAAACTTCGTAGTGTTACGGAACCCGAATAGATGAAGGAAGAGAATAATATCCCCGCGAATGAAATTATGTTCGTAGTTGGTAGGTAGTAGTGGTTATACCGGTGTTGATGTCCTGTTATATTACCCACATATCTAAAGTAAAACATGGTATTAATTAATCTTCAGATCGTAAATACGTTGACAAATCTCGCAATCTGACTACTTTTTAGGAGATACAAAAACTTTTTTAAAGAAGTATTTCTTTTAGTATTGAGAATCCCTATACATCGAAAATGCAGCTTTGCTACACAAAGATAAATATTTTTTCAAACCATTGACCCTTTTAATATCTTGTTAATTTTTAATATTTTAAATCTTTTACTTGATACAATTTTATGTTAACTCATAATTATCATATTGACATGAAGTTTTTGTAGTAAACCGTATTAAAAATTCTAAATATTGGCAGTCAAATCTCAATTTGAATAGGGAGTATATTGCGGTATAATGTGTTTGTGACATTCTGACGCAGTGTCCAATCACCCAAAGCTGTCTAAATTTTAAAAATTTTTATTTTTAAAATTTTGTGCATTACTTGGTAAAAATATATATTTCCCTGAATCTATATCTCTCTGGGAAAACTCGAGTGATTCAGAAAAAAAAAACTAGTAAAAGACATGTTAATTTGGAAAACATTAAAAAAAACATTTTTGAAGCAAGTAACTCTCATTTTTGAATATCAAAACACCTACAACTTATGAACCAGAAGTAGGTACTCTTCTATGGATTCACTAAAGGTTATATTACTTCTTTTATGCCAGATGTTTACTTTGAAGAAACCCTGTTATTAGAGGCCCTTCTTACTAGCGGCCGGATTCACGTATTACGCCATAAACTACTCAATGCAAAATTTTAGCTATGCATTGCCAAAAAAGCGAACTATAACGCGATAAATTTATTTTACATCGAACTTCCTTGCCGAAGTTCTATTTTATAAAATAAATATTAGTTTTATGGTTATTCTGGTAAAAAAAGCGCGAGACTAAGAGAAACACGTTGTTTTGTGTTTCCCGATCAATTTGCGTCTTGTATCTTTGTAGGTTTTAAATAAGAACAACCGTCTACCTAGAGCTGAACCACCAACATTGTATGTGAGTTAGTAAATGATCATTCACCAGATATCTATTATACGGTATCGTAACTTACATTATTGATGCACCATCATAATATCAAATTGACCATCATCGCTGCGACAGCCTCTACAAAAATCGTTTTCCAACGACCAGGTACTTACCTCTTTTTTCACTGCTACGCTGCAATAATATGATGTTACATTATTAGGAGTACCTACCTGCACGTAGCAACTGGAATAAAGTAAATTGTGGGAATTTACGTGTCCCAAAAAGGAAAGGAAATTCTTTCCTTTTTGGGACTTTCTTTTCCTTTTCTTTTTTAAAATTTTCTTTCCAAAAACCGACATAAAATGTCTGTGACTACCTTAAAAAAGTGTATGTATAATCTTCCGTGGACAAAATGACTTAATCCTTTTAAAATCATTATTTTTTAATGTTTTCGTTTTTAAACTTTGACATGAAGCACTCACTTTGTGGTAAGACATAATACAACTTTAGACACAATACGTAAGACATAATACATCTTTATTCAACCCTGAAGAAGGTTCAGATAAAGCCGAAACCGGTTGGTGTATGTATCTAATAAAGTGGCCTTAAAACAAAGTTACTTTTATTTCAATTTTTTTAGTTATTAGGATAAAACTATTATGCGAACCATTTTAAAAGTCCGATTCAAAAAAAAAAAACTTCAAAGGCGCTTTACAATGAATAGATTAACCTTATTTATATGGATCTAATTAATCATAAATCTACTACATCATTTTTAACCCTACGTACAGCTTAGATCATCTGACTAAATGTATTGAGATCGTATTCCAATTCCTCCCTGGAGTGGGTTGATTTTATTCAGAAGGAATTACCTTTTCTCGCACGCCTATTACACTGAGATGGGTCAGGGTGGCAGGGGGAGGGAGGGATAAGGGTTTGGGTGGAGAAGTAAAGCCGCCCCATCAAGTCTCTTTCTCCCCGCTTCACAAAATACCACGTCTAGAGTCTGAAATATAAGCAGGAAGTCACTGCTAAAAAGGGTTACTTTATTACCACAATATTTGGATTTTATTAAGAAAATATTATGTACCTTTCCCTTGATTGAGAAACCTTGGCAGATGTTATTTGACCGGGCGACGGAGTTAATAGGTGGATCTAAATCACAATCGTATGCTAATTTTCTACTAATTTTGTGTGTCGAGATGATTGAAATCGTGTATTTTTAGATACAAAGACATCAGAAGTTCAAGAATTTACTGTGACACGAAAAAAATTGTTTACATCATGTAACTTATAGTAATAGTAATATTTTTATTTTTATAACTAATATGTATTTGAAGTAACTTCTTAAAAACTGTTAATTTCTGAGAAAACAGTTAAATCGTACGAATATTATTATTAAAATAATCTTACAAATCGATAAGAAAAAGAGTTTTACAGAGAACATGTTTGAAAAAATGACAGTCATTGAGTTTCTACCATCTACGAGTATATTTAATATAAAATAACTGCCCTTGATATATGAGTTCAGCTTACATACCACAGAAGAAAAAATAGATGAATGCGCGAACAAAGGACTCCCGAGATTAGCGCCGAACGACTAACGCAAATAAAATATTTGGCAAGTTGTCTATTTAGATTAACTTTTGAATCGAGTGGATAACGATATAATTATTATGTAATTGAGTCTCGGGGCTTTTTGCATTCAACTGTATTAATGCCGTATTAATTCTCCCACACCTGATTTGTATTAAGGCCCCGGGGCGGCCATCGCGTAGAGCCGTCGGGACGCTTGCGCCGCGGCGCCCCCGCCCCCGCGTCCGTACCTCCGCGCCGTAGGGGCACCGCCACTGGCAGGAGGCAGTCAACGCTCGCCGTTCGAGCGGACGCCCCGTGTACCCACGTACCGGCGTCTCAACTCTACACAACCCTTATGTCAGTCAATCAAAACAATCATGATTCAAATGATCCCCATGCAAAGTGACTCGTCTTGTTAAAGTGAACTTCTGGTGACACCCCACGCAAATCTTTAATATTCGCCGTTCCTACCGGCTTCTTACAGATTTAGTGGGCTTCTTCTATCTTGCTCGTTGTCATGTGATGTTTCTTAATATTCGTGAAGATTTTTCTTGTATTTAGATTTGTGTAAAGATGGAAATGCAGTGCTTATCGTGAATTCGTTGTTTAGCAGCCTCCGCCGGAACATCCGTTGCGTAAGAAAAGATTCCCGCGCTTTCTTTGTAAATGTACGTAATGCAAGTTATGCACAATTTAAAAAAAATACTGAGAGAATTCATCAAAACATGCAGTCATGTAGTCACTTATTTTTATTTATCGCAATACCTTCAAATTTGTGACACATTTAATTCATAAATTTAAAAAAATACGGGTTTGAACCTTGTGTTAAAACACATGTTAAGGTATTTATTTTTAGCGTAAAGTAACTATTTTTACCTGTACCGGGTATATTTATATATATATTAAATCACTTTGGTGCTTACAGATAGCTATTTAAGTGAAAATTTCAAGGTTAAACGCTATTTATAATTACATAGGTAGATTACATCAGTGAAAGATTTATCACTAATTGGATTTCACGCTCATTGTGTAAAGCAAACAATGATGTATAGTAAGATGAGGTGACAAGCCGCAAGAATTAATAGATTACTCATACATGATATTATCGCGTACTAAAAAAATAATTAACATGGGATAACTATAATAAAGAATAATCGACTTTGAGAATGATTATTTTAGTTTACGCGTGTTAACTATAGGGTACTTAACACAAAATCTGTTTGTGTTATTACAAACAGATTTTATATCTTAAATATCTCTGATGTTTTCATTTATTTACAAAAAAACAAGACACCATTTAGTTTGTTTCATAGGTTTTAGTTGTTCAATATGAAAAAAAATGTGGACTGAAACTCAACAAAGTCGGGTAGTAAACTGATAGAATATAATCTATTCGTCAGTATTAAACTGGCGGTGGTACTATTTTCGAAGAATATGTTTATTAGTTTCATAATTTTTAAGTGTAAAATGATTCACAAATCTAATGCGAAAAGTAAATACATTTATTTGAAAAACCGGAAAATTATATTCAATGCTTACAATTTTTTATGTACTTACCCAAATAAAATATATTTTATCACTATATTTAATGAAAGCTAGTTAATACGTCAGTACACATTTTCTATTGACAAATTGTATTTTAATTAAAAGAACATCCTGAAAGGGTTCTGGACCCGCCATTGAAATGGAATTTTTGGAATTCCACCGTTACACTGGTTCACTGTAATAAATTCCGATCGCTAGCTGCTGCGGTTCCACGGTGGAAAAAGTATTCATGAAAAGCAACCACCGCCTTAAGCCCGTTCCATAAAAATGGAACTTTCGTTCGGATTGGAACTTTTCTCTATGCTAAAGCATTACTTTTATGAATGCTTTTAGGTAGTTACCTGAAAAAAAAAAACAGAAAAGGATTTTTTTCTTCCTTTTAAATTTAAAGCATTTAAAGAAATTTAGAGCGAAACGAACGAAAATAACTAATAATTGAAAAATGAAATGAAGAAATGTTCATACCATAATATACCCTCAATGAGTTTGATTTGAAATATTATTATTATTATCACGAAAGCATTTTAAATTCATCTAGAATCTGCATTCATATATTGTTTGGTACGTAAATACTTATACGAATTAGTGAAGTGCCGTTATTTTTTTTCTACAATATGTAGGTATGTACCTATGTAAGAAATTACAAAATATGCAACAACGTATACAATTTACACATATTAAAAATAACGACATATTGTTCTAAAAAAATATTAGGGAGGTAGGCACCTAGCTGGGAAAAACAAGAAACAGAGGTTTGATCTAGGTGCGTACATATGATTTACTTTTCTCTTAGGTTAATTATTATTTTATTCTGTAGGAAGCTCTTTGTATTCAAGTCTGATAGTAGCTTTCAACTAAACGCGCTGCTTCAATTAATTTTTGGCCTAGACAAAGGTGTCGTGGAAGCTGACAAGAAACTATCGTGTAAAGTAAAGCCGGGTTTACCGAGACCCGTTTTATGGTTACAAATAATAATTACCAGGAGAACGTGAAGGGGGCGGGGAATAAATCCAAGATACACACAACATTATATACTCGTACCTTCCCCGGGACAAGGGTCGGCCAACTTCGGAAACAATTCCAACTATAATGTTCTACATCCTTTTCGAGGGAAAAGTATTTTTGTAATGAATTGATATGAACATTTTCTCGGACTAAACACGATTTATACGCTTTTCACAAATGACACTAGTAGTTACTACCCGGCCTCATCCGAGTTTTAACACACATTTTTCCGATTATTTTACCTATCTAACAATTAAAAATATTACGTCTTATCAAATTGTTGACAGAATAATGGATATTTTAAAGCTCCTTAGCTCACGGAGAAATTACGTAGCGAGATTTACACAGTTGCTTTCACCTAGAATTTCCAGACAGAAAAACTAGTGCGAATTTTGTAAAAGTGTATAAAAGTACCTACCTATACAACATTATAAAAGAACGGCCAAAGAAAATGATGTAAAGATGAAAATGAAACATGAAAACGTAAAAAAATATGATGTTTGAACAAATTCAGTCCAAAAAAATCGCGAATTATTTCTTGTGAAAGCTTCTTGTAACTTTTAGTTTGGGTCAGAACTTTTTTTTCTTTCTTTAGCTGGATAACAATGGCGTTTGCTATGCCTCTCTCACTGGCAAGATTTAGAAGAAAAAAATCTGTATTTATTTGACTTTGGAAGGTACATGCTTAAAAATGATTACTCGCCTCTATATTTGGAGCCAAAGATAGTAAAAAAGCAAGTTACACTTCTTTAAAGAATCATACGAATGCGCCCAGAGAGTTGCAAGCGGTCGGAAAACTGATCCTGTCCTAAGAGAATAGTTCATGTATAATATTTACTTCTTATAATGCTAAATTTAAATTAGACGGTAGACCACGCAGAATTCTGCAGAGCTTGTCGAAAAAAATCTCTTCTTATTCCGTAACTTTTTGTCCATTTCATTTTATTGAATAAGAAAATAAAAATCGTTAAGAGACGTTTTTAAAAAATATTCAAAACGAATGTAAGACAATCTTATCGGGCGTGGCCGCTGATATTAATGGCAATTAATTGACAGACAGAAGCAACACTTCAATCCAACAGACACCTACCACATGTAGATATTCGGCGACAAATAATGGCAGAAAAGTTTTTTAGGAAACGAGAAAATTGTTACTAGGCCTTCATATTCGAGAAGTCGACAACATATGCGGGCTATTTTTATACATTTTTGATGTTGGAGTTTTCACAAGTCATTCTTTCGAGCGAGTGGTCGAGTAAACATAATACTTTTCCGATAGTATTTTCGTACTGCTTGGACGTAATGCTATCAAAATTATTTATCTTTTTCTAATTAAAAGTAACACGGAGAGATTCACTGACAGCATCAAAGTATGCTACCACACAATGCTTTTATAAAAGAATAACATGTTTATAGTTTTATGTTAAATTTGTCGAAATACATTTCGTTTTTTTATAATTTAAATTTAATGATGCTATTTTTAAGCTCTGCGTGTTTTTAGTTAATATTTTTAGCATGACAGCTGTTCCGGTGTTCAAGGGCATTATCAATCGGTTTATTATTAAAAAATATATAAAAAAGGTAAACTTTTTATGACACCGATTAGATATTCAACCATCTCAAGGAAATAACTAAACACGGTATTATATGCAATATATGTTTTAAAAATTGGGTGCTTAGCTCAATTTCGAAGAATAAAATTGATGAAATATGCAATAACGAAAAAAAACTCAAATATGAACTTACAACTAAAAAGGCTCAAACATGGACTATGCACATTTGCAAATGCAGATATTCCGATGTCTGGTAATCACCGATAGTATTAATACTTCTGTAGAATCAGTCTCGAATAAACTTTCCCGAAAAGTAACATTAACATATTATTATGTTTCCATATTTTGTATTTGTTTATATTTGTATTTTCTTGGAAAATGGATTTTTCTGAAGGGAAGTTTTAAAATTACTTATTATAAAACGAAAAATGCCAACAAACTGGTGAAAACCGTACTAATTTACGTTTATTGCTTACAATGTAATGTGGCAAAGTAAATGTAATGCTTAATTTGTAAAATGCCACTACACCTAACAAAGACAATGTATTTTCAATAAATCACCGAAGAGATCGGGAAATCAACGACATAATCAAAAAGCTGTATTCAGTCAATAAATATGTAAGACTCATAATGAATTAAAAAGAAACAGTTTAATGCATAGCCAATATAAGCATTGGATGGTACTTACTTTACTCGTTTTTACTACCATTTTCCAGAAAAATTGTTTTTCTATATTAGCCAGGTATTCGTGATGGATATTATTTATTTTTTGCTGTACCTGAAATAAAATGAAACGTTTTAGCGATAATCTTTCTCGCAAGAAAGACAGCATTATGTTGATATTATTTAAAATTCTGTATCAGACATTTGACATAAAATAATGTTAATTTTCAATTTTACCTCGTAAACTATTCCTAAAATATGTTTTTATACTTCAGAGAAACGGATAAAGACATGTTGTGTACATATAATTAACCGTAAAAAGAGTGTTATTCTTAAATATCCAACTCCGCGGGGATAATCTACCCCTAATCATAATTTTACTAGTCAAACAAGGGGGACGAAGTAAAGGACGTATTTTTAATGGAAAAATACAACTTTTTCACGGCACATTTTTGTACATACCTCTGAGTACCTGCGCGCAGGTAATAATGTCGGAACAGTCATGTGTTATTTACTAGAAATGCAGTTATTTAGAATTCCGCGGTATTTGTCATATTTATAATTTAAAATAAATCAAAGCAATATATCAAGATCAGGTTTTTTAAATTTTTAATTTTTAAATAGTACATTCATTAGATATGTCAAAATAAAACCTTCAAATACTCCTATGCATAAATTGCTTACACATTTTTAACTTTAAATATTTTTTAAATATTTCCTTCAAATTTAATATCTGGTGATTCGCCAAATATCTCCACGGCTACGTACATCTTTGAGTTATGATTTTGTTGTTATTTTCTAAACGTTAGTCTCATTTTATTTCTATTTCTTGTCCCATGTTTGTGTTTGTATTGGAAATTTTCAAATTTCTCAAAAGATCAGGTGATTTGTAGCCATTGATTATTTAGTACACTAAAAATGTGGTGTTGAAATATGTGATTTATTTGAATGACTTGAGTCCTTCAATATTTTTTAAGCCATTGTTTATCTATTTTTCAAAATTGTTAGAGTGATTTCCCTTGTTGAATTCGGGGACGTTTATTTATTGGCCGTAATATCACGTGTTCGAGGGAATGTCGCCAGGAACTGTGCCTCGGAAGATTGAAAAATGGGTCAGATTAAATGAAGTGTCAAGAGCTTTGTCCGGAAGATCTGATAAGAGATTTACATCTAGCAACCTCAGCGTGGAAATAAAGCGACGAATTATTTTAGTGGCTTGGGTTATTTTGAAAATCCTTTAAATAATAAAAAAGTGGCCGAACAGTTACATATACATAACCAGACCAGATATTTTTGGGAAAGCGGCATGGTATGGTGAGGGGGGGAGGGGGGGAGGGGTTACCAAACAAAAAAATCATTCTCACATATTTATGAAACATAATTTAAAATAAATAAATCGATATTCACATACTTAAAAGAAAACGTAGTTTAAAGAAAAACATATATTTCATAATTGTTCGAAAAAAAAAGGCAGAAATCAGCCATAGTGCCTATTAAACATGCTGACTGCAGTAATATATCCTAACTAATATTCCAAAAATGTTTTTTTGCTTCCACACGACGTCGATGTGCCTGTTTTCTGAAAACCCGACATTTTTGCGTCTCGAAACTTTCCTTGGGGACAACGGGATAGAGTATCGAAAATGGACAATCCTGTTCAAAGCGGGACGTATGGTCCCGTCATATACACATTACTGTGGCGTGCAGTCCACATAAATGCTCGAAAGCTATGCATACGGATATCAAAAAAATAATCTTCCTATAGTTATAGAAAAAAAATCGTTGATTAATTAAACTAGATTTTTTTTCAATCATTGAATAATTAGGTACCTATTTCCAATCATTCACAAAAAACGAAGGTTTTCTTTGGTCAAAGTACAATGCATGACAATGTTTGATCAAATAATAAGCTGTTCTTCCATAAATATTATTTTTCGAAGCTTACTGCGTGTACGGAGTATTATCTAATTTACAAAAAACCCGTCAAATGACTCGCGTTTGACGTGTCTTCTGACGCAGAGGTAGGAGAGATATTTCGGATCACCGGCTGATAATATTATGCTGAGATACGGACTCCAAAGAGACTCAGTGTCAGAAACATCTAATATTATCTCCAACCATTCCATCGTGCTATTCTTGAGCAAGTCAGTCTATTCTGTGACAAATTCAACTCGCCTCGCATCAAATGTTTTTTTTTTGTAGCGTGTATCTATCGACTTTTGATTCCTGAGTAATGTAAATATTAAACATTTTATACCGGCGCTAAATGGAAATGAAAACGAGAAATCAAGCACCCATCTTTTACAAATTACAGCAAACAAATTACGCAGACGGCTTTTCTTATCGCCAAATTGATTTACTTTCACGGGGTCTTCAAAATAAAATATAAATACGTTAATTCGTAAGATTTGTTTAAAGAAGATCTTTGAAATCAATTTGTGTGAATAGTGGACTAATTAATTCAATTCATTTGTCACTCCGTGATAAATTCATTTCCCTCCGCATCAAATAGAGCAGTTTTCGTTCGGTAGCGTTTTTTCAATCGAAATGTAATCCTTGAATAACGCAAACTCCAGCACCTATCTTTTACAACGTCCCGCCAACAAATTACGTTAACGGCTTTCCTGATTGCGAAGTAAATTTAATTTAATTTAATAATATACAGGTACTCTTATTAAAGCGAGATTTAAAAATCAGTCTAGTTAAAAGTGACCTAATTAATCAAAAAACAATGAACATCGTGCGATAAATCTGAAGTGAAGTTGGACAAAGTTATTTGTGGTGTAGTTAATTATCAGTGGTGATGCTTTAAGATGGTGGAGGCTATCAAAGGGGATACCGAGGGGGGCGGAGGAGAGGGCAGACCCACGGCCGAGGGGGCCTTCAGGGCCTTCGACGACCCCTCCTTGGAAAAACTCTTCCAGTCCTATTGCGTGGAGCAGAAGAAGTCGGGGCTGCAGTGCTTCATGTCCGCAGTGATCCTGCTGGATGTGTACGCTGTGTTCGCAGGGACGGGTTGGGTGGCGTGGGGCGTAGGCCTGATAGTGGCTGTGCTGGGAGTGCTGGTGTTATTCTTGTCCAGCAAGAAGAGTGGCAGGATCTTGGCAGTGGCCGGGTGGGTGGTGGGCGTAGGCCACGTGGCTCTACACGTGGGGGTGGGGGGGCGCGCGAGGGTGGCGCTGGCCTGGCCGGTGTTGCTGGTGTACCTGGGTTTCGTGGCGTTGCCCCTGCGACTGAGGCACTGCTTGCTGCTTGGAACCGCCACTACGCTGCTCTACGGGATCACGCTGCAGATATTCGAGACGGACAGGGAAGACCTGCTGTTACAGGTAATCCTCTTTTAAACTTTTCATTTCGATTTTTTTACTTTTGATAATACGATATGAAGTTTGCTAGTTTTATTGCGCCACAATATAACACTGCATTCAGAGGAACGCACTTTGGATCTGTTTCATTCAAAAATTTCTTTTGATTTTCAGGCTAAAATACCCAAACAAACTTAATGATCAACAAAACGCTTTTTTGGCAATGTTTTATTTTTATTTATTTCATAATTAAAAATAAAATAACTGAAGAGCGTACTAGATATTTTCCATTCCTTTGATCAAAAAATGATGAGAAATAAAAACAACGTTTTGTAGGAAATAGGCCTCGAGTTCGTTCCTCTAAACTACAAGTATGTAGAGTATAGTATGAAGTTCTACGCACAAACCACAAATTGAATAATAATAATAATATTTGGATAATTTGTATAGCGCCGTTTTTGTGAAAAATCACCTCAAGGGCGCTGTAATCTATCAAATATTATAGAGTACAGTTTAGATAAGTACAGATAACAAATATTTTATTGAATTGCAATAAACATATATTATATTGTAGCTCTCAATCATTTGATTAATTAACATAAGTTTTAGTTTTGAATGACATTATATTATTATGATTATTTCAATGGTCGATTGGTTTCGTTCGAAGTTCCCGCTGTCATTTCCAAACTAATTCATTTGAAATAGTAATAGAAAATCATCTTTTGTTTCAAAATATCTTACAAAAAATAAATACGAAATCACCTTTCAATGGTTTTATTTCTAGAAGTTTCCAGACTTATCAGCAGTCATAATCAAATGAATTAAATTTCTGGGAAAATGCAAGAATTTCAAATTTGAAATAAGATTTGATGGGGAAAATAAGATTTCAAATTAAAATAATACAAAAGTTAGAGAGCTTCGGCGCTAGCAACCCCTCGCAAGGGTGATTCTCGCGACCTCTATTTTCATCGTGGTGAAAAGTTCAATCTACGCTGAGGATTTTACGCATTTAAAATTGAAACTTTGATCGAAACAAAATTGTTTTCTAACATTTACTTATCTCAAAGGCCTTATCCGAATAACTTATCGGAAAACGCGGGATGTTTTTATTTGCCAACGTTACATTTAGCCACAAAAAGGCCAAGCGGTTTTACTGAAAATTTTATTACTTCGACAGCATGTTTCAATTTGCATAATGTAATGTATTTGTAATAGTAAAGTACTTGAAATCCTCAACCTCGTGCATAAACAGCGCTATTTATGGCGTCAGTTCATTAGAATAACAATAATGCTCTTAGCATGTTAAGCGTCGAAAACAGATATTTTGTTAATCCTCATGCAACATGCTGAATATTTTATTAGATTAATATTGTTTTCTTAGATATTTTAGTGAACGTTCTTACTGCGGAAGTTGATTGAAATAAGCAGATACCGATTCCGCATAAATTTCTCGCACAGAAAGTCCGTGAGTCATTTATCAGTTCCGTTTTTAATTTGTCGAACTTCATATCATTTTCAAAATATAACAACTGTCTTTGACAGAATGCTCGCACAGGGAAGTACTAATTGTATGATTCCAGAGCTCAGCCATTCAAGTGTTTTTAAATAAGCTTCCTTGGTCAAGGGGTTAAGATCCTCGACTCCAGTGATCGGGGGCTTGTACCTAGGTGGGACAAATATTGTTTATTGATTATTGTTTTTTGTTATTAAAAAAATAATTTATATAAAGTATCAATACCTATATAACTTATTTGTGGTATGTTCTGTAGTGGTAAATACTCTCAAGATTGCCCTGGTGAAAGATCACTATTCGGAATCGAAACGCTTGAAATGACTTTAGCCATGTTTTGTATCCAGGTACTTCTCAACCTTCCTCTTTGGCATCTCTTTCCCCTCTCCATTTTCTTCAGCCTCACAAAATACCCCGATTATGGATGCCGTGTCTCACTGTCTCCGGCCAGCTGGGACTCTTGTGCGGTCTCACATAAAAAAGAACATTTTATCACTAAAGAGTAAACATCCCACTACTTTTTACTACGACGTTCTTTTTTACTACGTCTCCCATTAATCTTTCTCAGTTGATCAGTTGTGTAATGTTGTATTTGTCTCTCCTCTTGATTTGATTTAACTATGAAAAATCACTCATGTAAAAAATGTAGGCATAATATTATAATATAGAATTTGATAGTAAACTTTTATATTTTTATGCAACAGTGAAAATAATTGACGATGCTTTTACGAAACGAGCATTCTAAAAAAATAGGTTCAGTTAAAAGGCACAGTTTAGGTGGCATTGTTTTGATTTATTCAGCCATTTCATTGTTGAAATGACTGAGTTTTTCTATGTACGCAAAACAGGATAAACATATTATATGTTTATACCAAACGTAAACAAATATCGGCGGAAGTAAACATACGAATTTTCCCAGTTAATAATATCCTTTTGTACTGACATTGTTTGTTTTAAAGAACAAAAACTTCCCGCTGCTGCTATTTATTCACCGCGGAAAATAAGTTGAAGTTTAATTCATCAATAAAATGAGCTTCTTTAATGAGTGTCATAAAAAAACAACATGTTTACTTAAATACAAATAATATATTCGTTCATATAATTCAGTTCAACGTTAAATAAATATGCGATGGGCGTATAAAACCATTTTATGACGAGCTAACTCTCTAACTCTCACGTCTTACGGCGCGGGGTATTAAGAGAGGATTAAACGCCGCTGTTAGCCAGGGCCGCCGCGAGGATATAGTCGCAAAGAACAACTAATAAAGCGCACTAAGTTAAGTCATAGCATTGGCGTAGTGCAGAAATAAAGTGTTAGATGCGAGATCAATTCAACTAACCACTTGACTTAGTTCAAGTTTAATTTGACGGTTTGATAAGACGCTCGATTACGAATCCAGAGCTGGCGGGTTCAAACCCGGCGTGCAAAAATAATGATAATTTAATTAAAAATTGTCGTAACACATTTAATTCATAAAAAAATAATATTGTAGGGTTCAAACCCGGCGTGCAAAAATAATGATAATTTAATTAAAAATTGTCGTAACACATTTAATTCATAAAAAAATAATATTGTAGGGTTCAAACCCGGCGTGCAAAAATAATGATAATTTAATTAAAAATTGTCGTAACACATTTAATTCATAAAAAAATAATATTGTAGGGTTCAAACCCGGCGTGCAAAAATAATGATAATTTAATTAAAAATTGTCGTAACACATTTAATTCATATAAAAATAATATTGTAGTATATTTGCGGCACGTTTCAAAGTGGTAGATACTCTAAGTATCACCCTGGTGAAATAGCAACATTCAGAATTAAAACGTTGATTGAAATGGCTTTATCCGTGTTTGGTGACTAGATCTAAATGGCCAGATACTTCCAAGCCTTCCTATTTACCTCTTCACTACCTTCATCCTCACAATTTACTCCAATCGGGGATGCCATGGTCTCAATAACTCTAGACTGTTGGGAATCTCATGGGCATCTCAATAATTATTATTATCGATACTATCATTTTTCAGATTCATTGAGTAATTTAGATTCTTTCTTTTAAATCACATTGAGAGATGCTTTACATACGCAATAGTTTATTGACATACAATTTTATTGTACTTTACAGATTTTAGATTTATCTGTTTAGAAGGGGATATAAAAGCCATACAGGTCAGTTTTTTCATATGAAAGAAGTAACAATATGATAAAACATATCAACATTTCATTAATATGTGAACGATGCATTCTTCAAACCATGCTAAATTTCTAATCCGTAATTCAATCATATATTATACATCCGTCTAAAGGATCTCAGTTCTTATTGTTGTCGTAAAAACAATATTCACACAACCTCACATGAATTTGGTATCCATGCTTGTGTAAAGGAATGCCTCCTAAATTACTAATGAGTTAATCGTGAGGATCGCTGAATCACAGGACGGTCGTCGCAATTTAGAAAGGCCGCCATTGGGTCGACCGCCCGCGTGCGCCGCTTACAATGCACACAAGGGTGCGGCGCCCCTGATCTCAGCACACAAGTAGAGCTTTTCCACGCGCAGACTTAATCTGTTTATTTATGAATACTGCCTTCCTGAAATAACTTACTTTAACTTTTGATTGTCCTAGAGGTAACACGGTCTCGAAGTGTTTTAAATTATATATCGATTTATGATTAAAAAAAATATATTTATTCATAATTGATTTGTGATGTTTTATCTTTTTATGGTATTAAAAACTATGCGTTCATTAAAAAAACAACGGTGGTGTTTTTATTTGAAAAGGACATCGGATAGCGGTTTGCTTCGCATTTTTTAAGGTAAATCAAATTTAAAAAACCTGCCAGTTTTTCAGAAAATACAGAAACAATTTTTTGTAAGGAGAACCCAAACCGAGCGAGAAACAACGTAACATGTAATTCGGTGCAGTGCAACTGAATAATAAAATACATATGTACTTTAATCTCAGAGCAATAATATACAAGAGGTAGCGCTGCTGTAGTCAGTTTTGATGAGTTTTGCCGGACTCGGCTAGACCTTGGCGTGGCTAGGACTAGGGCTAGGGTATTTATACATCCATTCATAGCACATGTCAGCATAATGTTTTTGTTTATTCGTATAATCACCTTTTCACAGTTTTGTTGTATAAAAATATATACCATGTAACCTAATAAACCGTTGAGTTATGTTCGTTTATTTCGCGTACCAAAACGTGTGGGCGGAGTCACCGGAGTCGCGGAACACGAAGAACATTCTAACAATACTTTAAAGCGGTGTGATAATTTGGGAGATTTTGATGTCTCTTTCTTTCTCATGGTGTACGACGTAAAATAATTTTCTAAGCTTCTCCGGAGAAAGTGATTTATCCCAAATTTGTATAGGTTGGGTAAAATGAATTACCTCTCTCTCTCCATGTATTGTTACTCCAAGATTTTAATGATGTAGGTATTTCAAACAAAATATAAATCAATCTTTTTGAAATACTTCCAGTTCCAGTGCAGAAATAAGATACATTTCATTCGCTGTTTCAAAAATCACACTCTACAAGATTTGTTATAAATGGTTTTACTTACAGATATAAAGTAATATTTAATATTGTAAAAGATCAAATAAGACATTTTATTTTCAATTTTATTTAAATTTCAAAAGAAAGACAAATATTCCCGGGTTATGAATATTCTGACAATATTAAAAACTACTACTACTAAAATTATAAGCGGATAATGTTGCTTGTGTAATGATGGAGGACTTAGCTAGCAGAGGGATTGAACTCACGACGCCCGGGTGGGAATCCGACGATTTTCTCCGCTCAGCTGCTAACCGGTCCAATATGTTTTGAATATTTATATTAAGAAGTAAAAAAAAATCGAAAACTTTTATAATTAAGGCGTTAAGAAGTAAAAAATTAAAACACTCACAATTCTTTGTATATCATTTTATTTTATAGAAATGTGAAATTATTTGAAGTTTTAAAATAATGAAATCTGTCAAGATTGCTTCAAAGTATTACGAAACATTTAAAAAAAAACATGTGCTATATTTAATTTTCCTTAAAAAATAGTATTTTGTTACTATAAGCAGTTTTAGTTTTTGGTACTTAGCGCCTTAATTAATACAAGTATTCGATTGTTAAATAACATAAAAAAACATTTATCTGATAATTTTTGGTCCAAGAGTCAAACATTGAGAATATCAGATGAGATTATAATGCGGTTAGGATATACCAATATAACGTGAAAACCACCACAACCTTTACGATTATGCTTTTTGCATTCGAGTGGCAAAGCGAGGTTACTCATATATTAGTCTGACATATCAATCAATACATTTTTTAAATAAAGTTAAATTGATTATTTGTAATAAGTAATAACGTATTTTTCCTTCTCAGTAAATAAATAAACATTAAAGAACATATCACATTATCCAATTTTAATATTTTTCAATATATACTCGTATACAGTTTATATATTTTAATACATGCATACATATGTTGCAAACGAATCTACATGAAATGGATTAATAAAAAAACAGACATTACCTGTTGCGAACGAAACATTCAAGGCTGCAAGAATAAGAATTTCAACTCAATGTACTTGCTGTGAAAATATCCAGTGACGGCCGATCGACAAACTAGTGATCATTATAATAAAATCAAGATATGCTTTATAATAATTAGTAATGTTTGATATTGGAAATTGGGTGCACCTGCGGTTCCAGTTACCGGTGACCGGCGAGGAACCGGTAACTTATCCAGTTCTTTTTGGAACCAGTTCCTGGTGCCTTTTCTGGCAAAGTTCCACGAAGAAGATTTTTATATTATAAATAAAGGATTCCTCAGCACCAAAAATAGATTTCATGGTGGGGAAGGGGGGGGGGGGGATTGCTGACATTTTTTTTGAAAACGAAAAGAACTGGAACCGTTTCCACGCTATGTTATTCGCCATGGAATTTAATGGATATTTTTATTTGACAAAAAAAGGAACCGGTGCCTCGGACAAATGATATCGATTTTTACTTGCCAAAAAAGGAGATTCGGAGAAAAAATATCGACGGTTCGAGTGACCGGCTTGGAACCGGTTGCTTTTAACCGGAACAGGAATATCGACCATCTCTACCAATAATTATTGCCAACTTCAGTAAAATATCTCAGTATTCAGCGACATACAGTTAAAACCTGGAAAGGCTAGATAACTTTATTTTCAAAATACAAAAAGTTTATTTGATTGATTTTCTAAAAAACATAAATCGTAAGTAAATGTTTTAAACTAACCAATGTGAATCAGAATTTATAAATTAATTGGTTTTATTGACAATTCTTAACATTTACATAGGACAGAGCTCCATCAATGGTTTTGAAAATACGATTGTCATAGATTTTGATTATTTTTTACACAGAAAACAGTGTTAGGATGGAAGTCTGTTCACTAAACGTCAGTATGATGAAATAAAAAATATATACCTATTGTCTTAAGTCATCAATCATAAATGGACGTCGTATTATTCATGCACTGGTAATTATACAAAACCATAACTTGCAATACATCTCAGAGAATTGAGAAAAACGCCAGTTATACGGCGGTGAGCAGCAATAATTACACCTTTTTTCAGGAAGGAAACATCAATTCAGCTAATGGCTGGTTAATAATTCAATTCAAACGGCCAATAATCATCTGCGACGCGGCGCCGGCTGACCTATCGCTTCAATAATAAAACAACAAGTACAGACTTGACATATTCGGTTAATATAACCGTGTTTTTCCACGAAAGTAATCGATGATCGCTGGAAGATATCAATTTTATGTGCACCAACCTTACATTTTTTAATTTTTTATTGTACAACAGATATAAACCCAATTACAGTACAATGGAACAACAAGTAAGCAATTTCAAATTACAAAATTTTTAAATTAATAAGTTTTGTAAATTATCTGAAAATATATCAATATATATAGATGATGTATTTAACAGAATTATACCTCTTGTCATGCTATGCTGAGCCAAAACATCTGTCCGACCATAGGGTATTCTGAACATTGCATGATTTCTGCTGCGACAGTATTTTTCAGGTACGAATAAGCAGTAGCATGCCAAGAGGTATGGACAGTCGATTAAGTGATTTATAATTTTAAAGCCTATTGTCATGAGACCAGCATTGCGCCTAGTCTCTAAGCTTTGATAATGTGTCTCCTCGAGTAGTTCCATGTGATGCATGAACATAGGGTATTTTCCGTGCAAATGCATGTACACATACCTGAGGAATTTTTTTTGAATCTGTTCCAACATATTTATGTATTTGGTTTGATGTGGAGCCCAGACAGTGCTAGCGTACTCCAACTTGCTTCTGATCACTCCATTGAAGAGGGCTGTCATCGCATTTGTGTTATTAAACTCTTTATTTATAAGTATATATATTCATTTATAAGTATATATATTCAGTTAAAAACATTATACTGCAGAAAAATTATTATTTATAATTTTGGAAATGGGTAAATGTGTGGTGGGATTCCATTTTGAAGATTTATTAATATTACATTTTAAACTTTATTCCACTATTTTTGTTTTTATTAAGACGTATCTTCAGACTGGTATAATTTTAGGTGAATCTATGGTACATACATTATTTATGTTTGGAATGGACGCTTATTGGGTCTGTATCATATTGAACATTTGTGACTTGTAAAACAAAATAAGTACTATTCCGAACAGAATTTGTATATAATCGTATACCATAGATTCACTTCAAATTGTACCAGTCCGAAGGTGCCCGTTATAAGGTGAAACCGGGACGGTCTTAATACAAAACAGGGTTAAAGTTTAAAAAATGGTATTATTATATCAGTAACGATTTTGAGAACTGGTAGAGAAAATTTTACTAATAATAATTCTGTGTGCAAAAGGAAGACAGGGACGAGTCGATAAAATCGAGTTGTGAGTTAAGTATGCAGAGTTTCCTTAGATACATAACCACCAAGGAAAAATTAGACGAGTCAGAAAATAAAATAATGTGCTATTATTTTTTGAAAAAGGGCATGTGACATATACATAATTACATAAAAAAAACAAAATTCCTCAATTTTGTTTTGGCTCTCTTGAACATCTGCGTTTATTGACTCATACCTCTCTTCCTTTCGCACACAGAATAATAACCTTTTATGTTGTTACTGCTTTAAAAAATAAAATTTACTATTACCCGGGACAAGTATTCGTTGGAGTAATAAAGTAATAGTTGGTTAGCGCAAGTCTTGGTCTTCGTTTGGAAAATGCAATTTTGCTTTAAGTGGCCCTAAAATGAAGTAACGAATAAATGCTCCCGCGTTTCGGGAATTAATTGAATAAGTAGAGCCGCCAGGCGAGCAATTAAAACTGATGTAGGTTCTTGCTGTCTGCCCAATTTAATGTACAGAGATGAGCGTAAGTCTCAACAACACCGTTAAAAAAGAGGAGCAAGTGATCAAACAGTAATGCCAATAAAAAAATAATACCAATCAATCGTATATTATTAAATTATAATTCGCTTTAAAGCTGGATTCACACCAACGTCCGGATCCGCTCAGTGACGATATTATTCCGCATGAGAGCTTATTGATATGGTATGAATATCAATCAAGGAGTATGTGCCAAGACAATGTTGTGTGGCAGTATATCCTTCTGCCCACCCTTGTGATATTTAACTACTTAGTTAACTAATTATTTTGATGTGTAAAAATACTTACAACGCAGATTTTTTTTATTAAAAACTATTTTTTAATCACTAAATAATATTTAAATAATTAATAATTATTAAAAATATTATTTAGATAAAAATAATAATGAATTGCTGTTCCTCAATCATCACTATACTAATTATGGGTATAATTCTCCAATGTCCAGAATGTCAAGACTTGTTAACTCAAGCTATGGTCTTGAAGTTTTCGGTAGCAGTCTAAATGATTTTTGTCATTCTTTACGACTCTCTATGACCAAACTTTGACTAAACCATGGCTTGAATGTTCTCTCTTATGTTTATTTTGTTCTATTTTTGTCATCGCTTCATTTATTATTATGTATGTGCTATTCTTTCTCTGTTGCTCTTTTTTTCATTTCGTGTTTTATATGTCTTTTTTGTAATTGGACTTTAGTCCGTTAGTTTATAAATAAATAAATTTCGCTGCAATTTAAAGTCAACTCTAATCGATTAGTGCAATAATATTTTTGAAATGTAAATTTTATGAATTACACATTATCAGCCTATCAACATTAGTGAAAGATGCTAATAAGAATTGTGAGTTGACAAGCTTGGCAAGGTAACACAAGTGAATATTGAATATGCTAATAACGCTTTCCAGAACGAATTCCGGACACCAAACCGCATATTAATGAAGGTTGCAAAACAAAAGAGCAATGAAAGAACTTAGCGGAAGTACAAATTATGACGTTACCACAGCAGTAGGAGGCAGGCCAGGTTCTGAGCCAAACGACGCCTGGCGTAGGTAAAAATTTTGGCGCCCCTTGTCAAAATCTAAATTTGAACACCAAAATTTACGAAAAACTTTTTTTTAACGTCTAATAAATTAGCTATATAATATATTATATTGTGTTATGATAATACTTATCTTCGCTACTTCCCATGTAGATCCATGAGTATTATGCACAACATGCATAACTTTATAGACATTCCATCACTGTTAACCACTTGTTTTTGGTAAGTTTCCCCTCCGAAAATACCTAAATTTAAAGTAACTGATCCAAAAAATTATTCGTTTAAAATTTAAATGTTTTTAAATGTTAAATTAGCAGAAAAACATAATGATTCGTGTATACTTTAAACAAATAACAAAACACAATAAAAATACAAAATTCTCAAAATGATTTGCAAGTAGCTAGATGTTCTATTGTATTGTTTCTATATCTTAACTTGACATTTATATCAGTATAGAAAAACAATCTTTACGTCGCTTTAAATACATTTCAAATTCGTGTGCATTCAAATTGTGAAAAAATGTCAAAAGTCTTAAGTCAAAATGACGGACATTGCTGTCTCATTATTTCATCAAACTAAATTCTTGCCAATTGCTCTCTCATTTGCACTGCTTGTATCTGCATAATTTTGTCTCTTTTTGAGACCCAGTATCAAGTGTAAGACGCGAGACGTAGACTTTTATTCCGTACCGTTTGGTTCCCTGCCATGAATTATGGTTTTCAATATTTTTTTTATAGTATTTGTGTTAATAATATATAGGTGCTGGTTATGTTCTTGTATTATGGTGGATTTAATAATAAAGTCAATGAGTTATTTGACTCCAACACTGCTTTTTGTTGTTTGCTGAATGAATTATTTTATTGTTGTACACATCAAGTTAGGTAAATAGAGTCTTGTATGTAGCTGCAGCGCGTCTTCAAATTTTTTACAAATTATGTTGAAAACATTTTTTTTAAGGTATTCGCTCAGAATTTGACATGATTTTGATTGTTTGATAATATCAATTCGTGGTAGATGTTCAAATCAAAGTTAAAACCGTTTTTGTTTTTTTCAGACAATGTAATGATCCTCCTGAAATATGAAAGATTGTTTTGAGAGCTCCCTCTTCTTTTTGAACTCCCTTGCCACATTTGTCATAAAAAATGGATTCAATGAAACCAAATTCAGTTAAACTTTTGGTTTGTACTAAAAATGACGAACTGCAGCAGATTTAATGAAAAAATCCACCATATGAAAAAAATCCTCTATTTATGGACACAATGCGAGCCTTGGGGTCGGAAATTAGATGAAGTTTCCTCAGGCTTGAACCGAATGAAGTGAACCTTTGAAATGTTGTTAAGAATGATGGATATAAGACGATTGAATTAAAAAATCCTCCAAAAATAACATAAAAAAAAACATTTTTTTAGAGTTAAGACGATTGAATGAAAAAAAAACCTAAAAAATAACAGTTGTAAAAAAATACCAATTTCGGGCAAAATGCGAGCCTTGGGGTCGGAAATCAGATGTTTCCGTTTTTTCAGGCTTACATTAATGCATTCTGAATTTAAAAAAAAATCAGCGTTTTTCTAACGAAAGTACGTGTTTTTTTCAATTTAAACATGCATCTTATTATAGTTTTAACAAGTAACATTTGGAAAATGAGATGACTTTAAAAAAATAAATATTGTAAAAAAAAACTAAATAAAAACGTGGACGTGCGTTGCAGATTCGAAAAATGTAGCTAGATGTTTCTACTTGATTGTTTCTATATCCTAACTTAATAATTATTTCATTGTGAAGAAAAATATTTACGCTGCCTTAAATACCTACGTTTTAAATTCGCGTGTATTCATTTTATGAAATAAGTCTTCAAAATGGTTGGTATTGCTGAAAAAATTTTGAAAAAAAAAACAAAACGTTTTCGACTACAGCAAGATCAATAACGTCGTATTTTAAACATCAGCGCTCTAGAACTTAAGAAAAAGTCACGAGTCGCCACTGGTGCTATATAAAGTTGTTAATTTATAATAATAATAATTATTATTATTATTTTCAAAAGAAATTAGATTATTTTAAATTGTATTTTTGTGGTTTTATGCAACCATCAATTAGGTGTAATAATTTATTATTAAAATAAACTCCCTTTTTGTTGTTGTTATTAGACTATCTTTAATTTGTGTTAACTTATTGAATTTACTCGATTAGTTAAATTGTATTATATACATACCAAAAAAAGCATAAAGCTGGATTCACACCAACGTCCGGATCCCCTCAGTGATGATACTTAATTGTAATTAATTTTAATTATTAAAAATATTATTTGATGAAAAAAAAAGGTTTTTAATAAAAAAAAATCTGCGATGTAAGTATTTTTACACATCAAAATAATTGTTTAACTAAGTAGTTAAATATCACAAGGGTGGGCAGAGAGGATATACTGCCACACAACTTTGTCTTGACGCATACTCCTTGATTGATATTCATACCATATAGCTCTCGTGCGGAACAGTATCGTCACTGAGGGGATCCGGACGTTGGTGTGAATCCAGCTTAAGCCGTAAAATATTTTAGTAAAAACAACTTGATGGTAAAAAGTAAAGAAAAACAGCAACGGGACATTTTGCGAGCATTTTAAAGAATGATCGTAAACCCGAGACATAAAAGAGTGTATGAATATTGTAAAAATAACAATTATTTCACATTTCAAAAAAGAATTGAGCTTTTATAAATAAGCTGTAGATTTCTGGACTATTAAACTAAATTAACTGGAGGATGGTGACATTTTTTGCCTCCAGTGAAGTAAGGGCTCTCATTACAAGTTTATTAATAAATATAACTAGCAGATAAAAACCCGCTCCCGCGGGTTTTTGCCATAAACCCCTGCGAGCAGCTTTTCGTTGGGCTGCGCCCAATTCAAGTGTTGGCGACCATTTATAAGGTTTAGCCCTATTGTAAGACAATAACAACTACAACAGTAACTACTGCCAATGCATGATATAGCATGCTTACTTCAAATATTAAAGCATATAAAAAAAATATTCTTGTAATTAATATTCTAAATGCATTATTTTGAACACCGCAGACAATGAGATGAACACCCTTCACTCCAACTTAAATCTCGTTCATCCATGACAACGCAAAGAATAAATTGTATTTTCTTAGTAATTAATGAAAGAGAAAATGCTTTCTCTCTCTCCCATGGAATTTAATAATTCAACAGGAAAATGAAGTTGCTTATTATCATCTAAAAATATTTAAATAATTTAGAGATTTTTTTGGAACATTTACCCTGTCATACGTACTTTGGATTAAGTTAAAATAATAATGTGATACAAAACAGAATTCCTCGGATCGGGTAGCTCTGCAGACACGGCATTATCAATATCAAAAGTACTATACACTTATCCTGGTTGCAAAGTGTAAACACACCGTGTAAATGAGGGAGTCCTCGCTTTTGCTGTTCAATTGTATACAACCAACAAATTACCTTTCCAAAAACATGTTTCTCCGTCATATCATGAATGAATTCCTTGACGTTTAGCTGGAAGACCCTCGCCACTACATCAGGCCTGTCCGTAGCCGTTTGATAAGTTTCCAATTCATTTTGTATCTCTGACCATTTGGGATTGCATGTAAAAGTAATTAATAAATTAGGACGACCAAACTTACGTACTATTGTCGTTGAATCATGATAAAGTTTATTTATGTGGCGTGGTCCATGAGAAAGTGAAGATGGTAGAATGACTACATTACCTGCTCGTACTCCTCTGTCCGTGGCTAAATTTCTTACGTAGTCTTGCAAACCTTGGTAGCATTCCACTCTGAGGTGTCGTTGGTTATGTGTAATCTAGGCGACTGGACTTAAAAAAGTACTGTTGGAAAAGTTTACCTGCCTTTTAATCCCGGGTTTCATTATTCAAAGTATTTAAATTCGACATACATTTCACTAAAAGATTGGAAAGTCATGAACTTCACCTGATGGCAAGTATCGAAGTAAGCAATATTATTTCTGCCTAACCTAACCTCGAATGTCATAACTGTTTAAAAACATATTAAAAAGATGTCGTTATTATACTAAAGGGTATGTAGTAAGGTAATAAACTGATTTAAAACAGCAACAAACACAACCCGCAAACAATGTAGTGATACAAATAATAGCACACTGTCCTTTAAAACGTTTGTTTTCCACCTGCTTTCGTTTTTAACATATTTATTGATAAGAACCAGTAAACTGTCAGAATGGGTATCGACGCCATTGCGTTTTATTGTTGAGTAGAGATAAAGAAGATTCCTTCTTTATCTGAAGTTCCAGCGTTAGTTACTGGTTTAGTCGCGACACTCACCAAAAGAAACATAGTGAATATATCGTAAGCAGACGTAATCGGAAGAAAATTTGAAACTTTTGTATATATGACCAATTTGGGCCGCGGGACGTGTAGTTTTAACACGCATAAATACTGGTTTAGT
Source organism: Drusus annulatus (assembly GCA_022651775.1). Taxonomy (NCBI): domain Eukaryota; kingdom Metazoa; phylum Arthropoda; class Insecta; order Trichoptera; family Limnephilidae; genus Drusus; species Drusus annulatus. Next base: position 390,641 of record JAGWCC010000284.1, read on the forward strand.
CGCGACACTCACCAAAAGAAACATAGTGAATATATCGTAAGCAGACGTAATCGGAAGAAAATTTGAAACTTTTGTATATATGACCAATATTTTATCGGACGGTCGCGTTTGATCTTGACGGTGTGTAGATATAAAGCACGCTAGAATCAGTTTTAGTAACCACACTCAACAAAAGAAACATAGTGAGCATATCGTATCGCAGACGTAATCGGAAGAAAATTTCAAACTTTTGTATGCGTCGGCAATATTTTATCGGACGTGTGCAGAAGATTTCTTAAGGTATTAATATAATCAGATAACGTTATGTAAACCTGTAAACCATTTAGACATTTAGCTTTCGTAAATATTATTTAACAATGACCTTTTGTAAAAATATATTGCGGGTAACATCTCAAAGTCGGGGGATGCCAGGAACATTTATGGTAATATCTATTTGGCCGCGTGCGGGGGAGGGTTATTATCCTCCCCAAGGCACTTGAGGGATATTTGGAAATTACTTCTTTCTGATCAATACACGTCTCTACCCCAACCGACCCTAATAACAACAGACGAACATAACGAAAAGGTTCTGCTGCCACGTGTACCTCACATTGATTCTCCCGAGAGACTCCTGAAGGCCCTACTTGAGAAAGGTGGATAGAAAGAAAGGAAATTAATACCTCATTTCGTATCGTGTCCATTTATATTTGAATAAACTTGATTTTATTTTGCGGTTCACTCTGAAAGGATATTTGAATAGAATCTAATTAACAATTTGTTAATAACAAGTGATAAAGGATCTAGCTTTATACTTTATTCGAAAACACAGATAAGTAAGTAAGCAGTTTATAATTGAATCGTACACTTTTTTTACGATTTCAGTTAATTAATGATGTCCTCCACATCACAGGTGAACTCCTACCGCGGAGGACAATGTATGTATACTATTGTAAAAACTTGAAGTTAAGTAAATATAAAAAATGAATACAAAATTACTTGCAAAATGTAATTATTGGACCTGGGTGAAAGAATGATTTTAGAGAGAAAATCTTTCAAAGTTTTTGAAACCTTTCTTTTTGGAAAAATGAATCACCGAATTCACCTATACTTATTTCGCAAAATAGTGTGATTACCACTTACCTATCCCTTTTTTATGAATTCTTTCGTAATCCTCTAACTAGCTAGAGCTTATACAAATACCCCTCGTATGTTCTATCTAACTAGTACTATGCCTCGTAGGCCTTATTACTATCATCAACTGATAGTTTTATTTACTTTACTGAATTAAAGTTTAAGTTACGCGAGTTCTTAGGGAAAAGGATAAAAAATACTCTAGCCTATCCTTCAATATTAAGAAATAATGTTCGGCCTTCCGAGAAAATCTGAGTGAATAAATTGAAACATAATTCGATTATGCCAGTGTTTCGGGTTAGTTTTTTTAAAGAAGATAATGTAGGTAAGCATTTGGGAACTGTAGAGTTATTTTACACACGGCATTCAGCATATTTGAGCTATTAGAAGAGGAAAATATTCAATTTGTATAGTATACAATATCTCTTTGAATGAGACAAACTTAAAGGTCGTTTTCCATCTGTAACAATGAGTCGAAATATCATTTAGTCATTAAAAATGTGTTTTCACCCAAATTTGCTATTGTTCCCTGAGTGGCATTTTCACAATTATTTCTCTTGTTGGACAATTAGTATTCTCATGATTGGGTGAAAACATCGCGTATATTCAGTTTGAAATTAACTAGGATGGAAGGAAGGAATGATTATTTATTATCGTAGTTAGAAAATATTTGCTTAAATAAATTTAAAGTCGATATTGCACCTGAAAGTACTTCAGAATGCAGTTCTTTGTTTACCGGGAAAAGAAAAGACACTATATATTTAGGACGTGACTTCGTTCTGGCATCTTTTCAAACTTATCAATTTGTAATAAGTATCAACACGAAAGCTTAGCATTCGTGGGTAGTTGAAAAATGTCCAGTCGTCAAGTCTTTTCGGATACTTTTTTCCACATATAAATTTTTGCTGGGTCTCTAATACAAAAATGGGAGGGCAGCGGCAGGTATTTGATTTTAATAAGTGCTAATAGTGCTAAAGAAGCTGAAGTAAAGGTCTTGCCTCATGAAATTTGCACAGGATTTACTGTCTGGAATTTCTGGACACAATGGAACTTCAACACATAAACAGAAACGTCACATTAATTGAAAATACCTCCGAAGAAATAGTGTTGCTACTTGTGTGAAGTTACTTTTTAATTTACCCCATTGCAAATAAGTAGGTACTCAAAATTAAAAAAAAATAATACGTCAAGTTCATACACGTGTTAGAAATCCATGATCACATAAACAACACTAATTAATTATGTGTTTTGGTTTAATTCTCGAATCTGTTAGTATTAGGTTACGAGCAAAGGTGCGTTTGGTTGGGTAATAACTCTCTACGAGCCTGTAGGTATACGTGTAGATAGTGTAGGTTCTGATTTGCTGGTATCACAATCTACACTTGTTATGATATATTTGATTACCGAATTGTGTACGTGGGTTGAACGTATTACCGAGATTTATCTACTTCAAGTATTGTTCACTATCTCACCAGTTAAACACACGTGATTTGAGCTAACGACCTGCTTTTTATGGAACATATAACACTAATACCTACAGAAAGTTTTAAGTTCAAAATCATACTTTTATTAAGAAAATAAGCATACTTTAAGGAAAATGGAAAGGAAGTACCAAAATACACCAAACTCTCAGTACATAATGCTGTTAGTTACGAAGTAATGGATACGGCAAAGATTTATTCTAATGTGTCCCAATTGCTTGTAGGCAGTAAGACTAAAGCATCCTCATTTGGAGAAAGTTGTGAGGCTGAAGGATGTGGTAGATGGAATAAAGAAACGGAAAAGCGTTGTTGAAAGCATCAGGTTATTAACTCAACATTGGTTCGAGCGATTTCAACCAACGAAGTTTCGATTCTAAATGTTATTTTTCCCGAAAATCGAAGCTGAGAGTATATATTTCACTCAGATCTAGGTGCAAGAATACTTATTTAAATATCTATTTGTGAAAAGATGAAAATTATGAAATCGAAGAAAGACTTTTAGAAACCTTAATAAACGAGATTTTTTAAGCAAATTTATGATGACTAGTTTTATTATATCATCAATATGAGTGCATCTGTGACGGGTTCTAGCATCCAACTGATGACAGCGACACACGCTACCGCTAATCCTTGCTCTTCTGAGACGCGTGGTACATGAATATGGGCCTTTGTCTGGAGTATTATCACCTGTCCGAAGTCACCTCATTCTACGGTACGAGCCTTGACTTGAACAAAAATACTACGGCTGTAAAAGTTTTCTACGAAATAGGTACCTTAGAAGCCATTGTTTGTATTAGTAACACATGTCGTTGTATAGAGTAATGATATAAGAGAGGCTCGTGTTACACTTCCTGATGCTTTCAGGACATAATAAATCTTTGGGGGTGGCTCTTATCTCGACCCACCAGATGAATTCTTTCAATATCCACACAATCCATCACATATTTGACCACCCCCATAGGGGGCATGCGCCCGTGATGAATTGCAAAAATAAATTTTGTTAGGAAGTGAAGAAGAACTTTGCGACGAAAAAAAAACACAGACAAAATAAGGTAATTTTTATATATTGATTATTAACGCCCCAGTGGGCTTTTATACTAGGCAATTATATAATATAGTAACTGTACCCACAAAATAAGTACCTATTTGAAAATATAATGGAACAGAAATAAACATTTCAAGTTGTTACCATAACTAATTTTGGGAGTATTAATTCAGAGGTACTTAAATTTGTAACCAATTTGAGATTTTTTATTTATTTTTTAATTTTATATGAATACCGCACAAGAGTCTCAACTGTTCCCAACCGTCTAGAGCCAGTGAGACTATGGCATCCCCAAATAGGGTATGTTGTGAGGCTGAGGGTAGTGGGGAGGGGAAGGAGATTGGGAAGAGGAAGGTTGGTAAGTACCTGGCTATTCAGATCTGGTCACCAAACACGGCTCAAGCAACGTTTCGATTCTGAATGGTGGTCTTTCACCAGGGCGATACTTAGAGTATCTACCACTCTGGAACGTGCGCAAATGTACTTTTTATTATATTTATATGAATTAAATGTGTTATGACACATATTAATTAAATTAAAGTTATTGGCGCACGCCGGGTTTGAACCCGCGACCTTTGGATTCGTAGTCGAGCGTCTTACCACTCGACCATGGAGGCCGTCAAAGATATTCCAGATCAAATAGGATTCATGTAAAACTCTTTATAGGTAACAGCTACCATCTTCTTTGCTTTAATAATTTGTCTTTTGTATCATTGTGTTATTAAAAAAGTAATACTTCATGTTATGATGAACCATGTTGTTATGAACCCATTTATTATAAACCATGTTCTAATGAACCATGTTGTGATGTACCAAGTTTTAATGAACCATGTTATAATGAACTATTTAATGATGAACCATGTTATGATGAACTATGCTATGATGAATCATATAATGATGAATTATATTATGATAAACAATGTATAGGAGACGCAATATATCAAATCAGTCACCTTTACTGCCAACAAAAATTCGTCAGTCGTGAAAATAAACTCACTATTTTAAAGAATTACGCGAGCTATTATAGGTGACATGCGGCGTTCATTTGGCGTGCAGGTATTCATTCACTCAAACTCTTTGATGACGGTCATGACCATTCATGAAATAAAAATACTTTATTTTTACAATTACTGGTTTATAAATTTAAATAAAACATGATTCCATTTTTAAAAACAAATCAACATGTTAATTGTTTTCAAATGCAAGAAAAATATTCATTATAAAGCGGAAGTATCGACAGAAAAACTCTAGAAAGGTATTCTCTGGCTTTATTAAATTAGCACAGCTATTTTTGTCTAGAAATTCAAGGTCAATGTCACAATTTTAAGCTTGGAACGATATTTATATCGTGACCTACGGAGTTTTGAATTCTCCATTTAACTGTGTTAGAAAAAGAAATTATATTATTATTTCTCAAAGACAGAATGAAATACGACATGTTCTATTAAACTGAAGAGTTCTCAATTTTTAACTTCAAAAGGTGTCTCTAGCATTATCAGAATATAAATTCACCATACAACTTAAATAGTTCTTGTTTTCGTTTTAATCGCGTTTACGATTGGTAGAGCGTAATTCCGTTGTAACTTCGGAATGATAATAAAAAAAATTGTTGCTGGAGATTAAATCTTATTTTGCTCAAAAGATAGTTTTAATATACAGAGCACACAAAGGGAGATTTTCTAGGGAGCTTGAGGAGTATGGGGATAGTAAAAGTTTGTGTTCAAAGTTGCCAGCGTAGAACATAATTCGATAGAATTATAGAACTGATAACTTTCTGTGCTAAAACGCGCCTGAAGTGGGTAAAAAAATATTATTAAAAATGTATTGTTAAAAATATTTTTCAAATATATTTCAAACAATGTATCTGAAAGCAAGTAGGAAACTTTTTAAACCATTAAATTAACTTGAAATACCTCCTAATAACCCGTATTATGAGATAATTAAATATGTTTTTAACCTGGAAAAATTTCAACGTTTAACCGTATCTGCCGGAGGGCCGAGCACGTTCATGGCAATTTTCTACGATTCATATAAAAGAGAAGTGGGCATAGGGTCTCTTTTTATACGAGAAAAACCACGCCAGAAATCTGTTGATAAGGTTCGATCAGATACATCAACATTATACGATTATAGGTTCTGGAAGTAGACACACTAGAGCTTATTCTCTTGTAATATTGTAATCAGGGCCGGTCCTGTGCAGGCGCAATTGGAGCAGTCCGCTCCAAGCTGCGAATTGCTAAGCCGCTGATATTACCTTAGTACAATGCATTTTTACGCGCCCAGCGCTTTTAAATATGTAATACTAGGTTTTTAAGACCTAGTGAGGTAGGTAATGTAAAAAATAATATAAGAAACAAAAAGTTAATAAGAAAATAAAAATATATACATGAAAAAACTTTACTATTCATAGACTAAAATCGAACCCGCAATTTCGCGGCCCGATGGAGAACGGGCTCTCTTTAAATACTTGATACGAGTTGGACCTATCTTGAACGAAAAATTCACACTGGGTGTTAAAAAGAGACGAAATAGTGCAGAAACAAGCAGTGCAAATGAGAGAAAAATATTCACAAATTTAGTCAAATTAAAGAATGAGACAGCCTTGTACGAATTCATAGGGCTATCACATTATTTCAGCGATACCAGCCAATTTGAAGTTTTTTTTCACAAATTGAATGCACACCAATTTCAAATGTATTAAGTAGTGTAAATATTTTTTGTACATACTAATATAATTGTTAAGTTGGAATATAGAAACAAACTAATCGAAACATTAGTTGCAAATAATTTTCAAATTTGTGACACTCGTTTAGTTTTGTAATTCTTTTTTGTAACAATAATATTGTTTTAAAACTCATCTTATGTACGGAATGCTTTAAGTGTTATAATAAGTAATTTCGAATTGAAAAAAGCACACACTTTCATTTTAAATATGACAATTGTTTTGACTTCAGAGAACGTTAGCGTGAGCCTGAGAAAACGGCATCTAATTTCCAACCCCAAACATTGCATTTTGTTCATAAAAGTTATGATTTTTTTAACAAATATTACGTTGGAAGGATTTTTTCATTTAATTGTATGAGGTTTATCATTTTTACCAGAACTCCAAGGTGTCACTCCATTCGGCTCCATAGAGCCTAAGAAACCAGCATCTCATTTCCGACCCCAAGTATTGCATTTTGTCCATAAAATTGAGGATTTTGTAACAAATGTTACTTTTGGAGGATTTTTACATAAAAATGTATTCAGTTCTCATTTTGACTAGAATTACAAGGCTTTACTCCATTCAATCTGAATTTTATAATTCTAAACCAAAATTCCAAAGATTCACTTAGTTCGGTTACATCAAGCCTGATAAAACAGCATCTAATTTCCGAACCCAAGCATTGCATTTTGTCCATTAAATTAAGGGTTTTTTTAACAAATGTTACTTTTGGAGAAGTATTCAGTCCTCATTTTGACTAGAATTCCAACGTTTCACTCCATTCGGTCCCACAGAGCGTGATAAAACAGCATATTATTCCGGACCTCAAGTATTGTATTTCATCCATAAAATTAATGATATTTTTAACAAATGTTACTTTCAAAGGTTTTTTTCAAATATTACTTTTGGAGGGTTTTTACATATAATCGTATTGAATGTTATATTTCGACCAGAATTCTAAGTTTTCACTCCATTCGGTCACATAGGGCCCAAGAAAAAGGCAACTTATTTCCGACCCCAAGTATTGCATTTTGTCCATAAAATTAATGAATATTTTAACAAATGTTATTATTTAAGGTTTTTTTCAATTAATCACCTAGAGTTTATCATTCTAAGGCGAATTCCAAAGATTCACCTCATTCGGTCCCATAGAGCTTGATAAAACAGCATCTAATTTCCGACCCCAAGAATTGCATTTTGTCCATAAAATTGAGGATTTTGTAACAAATGTTACTTTTGGAGAATTTTTACATATAATCGTATTAAGGGTTTCATTTTGACCAAAATTCTAAGGTATCACTCAATTTGGTCTCATAGGGTCTAAAAAAACGACATCTAATTTCCGACCCCAAGAATGGCATTTTGTCCATGAAATTAATTTTTTAACAAATATTACTTTTGGAGAATTTTTACATACGTTACATTAAGTGATTCATTTTGACTGAAATTCCACGGTTTCACTCCATTTGGTCACATAGGGCCTAAGAAAGCGGCATCTTATTTCCGACCCCAAGTGTTGCATTTTGTACCATGAAATGGAGGATTTTAAACAAATATTACTTTTTTACATATCAATTTTTATTATTATTAATTTTTACATATAATCGTATTGAATGTTTCATTTTGACCCGAATTCTAAGTTTTTACTCCATTCGGTCTCATAGAGCCTAAGAAAACGGCATCTTATTTCCGACCCCAAGTATTGCATTTTGTCCACAAAATTAATGAATATTCTAACAAATGTTACTTTTTATGGTTTTTTTCTATTAATCGCCTGGAGTTCATCATTCTAAGCCAATTTTTTTTTTTTTTTCATTCAATCGTCTTAAGTTTATCATTCTTAACAAAATTCAAAAGATTCACTTCATTCGGTCTCATAGAGCCTGATATAAGAGCATCTAATTTCTGACACCAAGTATTGTATTTTGTCCATGAAATTCAGGATTTTGCAAAAAATTATTACTTTTGGAGGATTATTACATAAAATTGTATTGAGTGTTTCATTTTGACTGAAATTCCATGGTTCCACATCATTTGGTCACAAAGGGCCTAAGAAAACGGCAACTTATTTCCGACCCCAAGTATTGAATTTTGTCCATAATTATTAATGATTTTTTTTAACAAATGTTACTTTTTAAGATTTTTTTCATTTAATCGTCTGTAGTTTATCATTCCTAATCAAATTCTAAAGATTCATTTCATTCGGTTATAAAAGATATAAAGAGTCTGATAAAACAGCATTTAATTTCTGACCCCAAGCATTGCATTTTGTCCATATCCTTGAGGATTTTTTGAATAATGTTACTTTTGGAGGATTTTCACATATAATCGTATTTAGTGTTTCATTTCGACCAGAATTCCAAGGTTTCACTCCGTTTGGTTCCATAGGGCCTAAGAAAACGGCATCTTATTTTTCGACCCCAAGTATTGCATTTTGTCTATAAAGTTGATGTTTTTTTAACAAATGTTACTTTTTAAGGATTTTCGCATTCAACCTACTTTATTCTATTCAAAATTACTCGATAAATTATTATTCTGACTAGTCTGAAGATGGCCGTCATAGGCTGAAACCAGTCCAGTCATAAAATAAAAGTGGAATAAAGTTATAAATTTGTTTTATTAAATCATCCACAAATGACCTTTTTATGGAATCCCGTCAGATCCCGAACTCAAGCATAGAAGCGCATTTGAGTAAATTACTGGCTCAATCTTAACGCTGCCAGGATGGACTCCCTCTTGATGGCGTTTTCCATTAATGAGGCCTAATATCCTCCATTAATATTTTTAACTTATATTATTTAAATTTTTATTTTATTTTATTTCTTTTTTCTCATGAATTTCTGTTATTTTTTTATTTGTTAACATTATAATAACTGTGTATTGATATCAATTATGGAAGGTATTGCATTGCACTACTCCTGCATGCCTTCCGGAATAAATTTTTATTATTATTATTATTATTAATAATTGACGTACAACTTTAATATCACAACACCGATACAAAAATATTATTTGTTGTTCCATTCTCGAAACGATATAAAATTTTGATTTTTTGTCATGCAATTTTCACGAACCGATACACAATCGGTACCTACTGCACCGAGCGCAATATGTCGTGAAACCGGTCCAACATGCTAGTGGCTTGAAAGTGATTAAAAATTCAAACCATTTTTGGTTGTGTTCTTAATTCAACATTTAAAAAAAATTGTGATAGAAATCCTTTCTTATTTTAAAGAAAATAAAGTTGATTAGTTTCTCGACGTACAGAAACGGAAAAGTCGTAAAAAAGGTATTCTTTGAACGAATGGACTGAAAAACTATTTTGGTTTCGACGAAGATTTGATCAAATTTTATGCAGAAGTGAATAAATAGCTAATGTAAAAAAGGTATAAAAATATTCTAGATACAGGTCTGTGAAAAGACAAAACGTCTGTTAATAATGTGCACCAAGGTTTATGGACTATATTGACGGCCTCCGTGGTCGAGTGGTTGAGACGCTGGACTACGGATCCAAAAGTCGCGGGTTTAAATCACGGCGTGCGCAAATAAATTTAATTTAATAAATTTGTGTATTTGTTATATGGTATATTTGCGGCACGTTCCAGAGCGGTGGATACGCCTAGCGTACACGACAAGTATCGCCTTGGTGAAAGACTACCAGTCAGAATCGAAACGTTACTTGAAATAGCTTTAGCCGTGTTTGGTGACAATAACTGAATAGCCAGGTACTTACCAATCTTCCTTTTCCACTTACTTATATCCTTCCCTTTCACACTAAATTTAGCCTCACATCATACCCCAATTGGGAATGACACAGTCCCACTGGTTCCAGGCGGTTGGAAGAAGTGTCATATTCACTAAATAAAAAATATAATATGGAGCCTCGATGTTTAAGTTTGCTGACGTTTATGGACTTTGGTACCGTGGACTTATTTTCGATGTGATTACTGCGCAAAAATGGGGTATTTTGTGAGACTGGAGGGAGTGAGAAGGGAAAGGAGATGAGAAAGAGAAAGGTTGTAAAATACCTGGCCATACAGATCTGGCCACTAAACACGGCTGAATACATTTTAAGTAACATTTAGATTCCAAATAGGGCGATACTTACAATATCTACCACTCTCGTTTAACAAAAAAATAGGAAAGTTTTTTTTGTGGACTTGACACTTTGAATTTCCTGTAAGTTCATAAGAACAGTACCCGAGGCGGCACACGGCAGCTGCGTCACGGGCAGGTCTAATACATTTTCAACTCGGATATTACGCTCAGTTCGCCGGTAAACTGTGAACAGGTGTTAATTTAAATATTCTTAAAGACAAATACGTTTTGCGCCCTCGCACTGTGTACATATTAACCTAAATGTACTTACAAAATGTAGAATTATCTCACATTTACCATTGTTAGAATAAATCAATACATTTTTTGTCTTTTATGAATTGCGGAACAGTCAACAACACACTCGAAATATATGAACAATGGCTTCCCATAAAAAAAAACTATTGAATTACCTACAACCTAAACGATAGCTCTATATTGATGAATGTATACGAGGCCTGTTCAAAAGAAAGGGTGAATTTTGAATTTTTGCGGGCTGTGTACATTCGATTATCGATTTTTTTTGTTATGTTGGTACACATATGTTTATCATATGGTTAGCATTATCAGCCATTTTGGATTAGTGGTTTGTTTTTGACAACTGGAAAGGTTAGTCACGTTTTTGTGTGTTCTACGATTTTTTACTTTTGAAAAAAATGGATCAAAGAATATGTATTAAATTTTGCGTTAAAAATGGAATAAAGTGCACTTAAAATGTCGACTGTGGCATTCGGCAAGTCTACTTTGTCTCAAAAAAGTGTTTATAAGTGGTACAAGCGCTTTACAGAAGGCCGAGAAGATGTTAATGACGATGAGCGTCCTGGAGTTGTGGAAAAACAAATCATGGATTTTATTCTTTGATCCATTTTTTTCAAAAGTAAAAAAATAGAAGAACACATAAAAACGTGACTAACCTTTCCAGTTGTCAAAAACATACCACTAATCCAAAATGGCTGATAATGCTAACATATTTTAAATATATGTGTATCAGTATAACAACAAAAAAAAAACGATAATCGAATGTACACAGCCCGCGAAAATTCTATATTAACCTTTTCTTTTGAACAGGCTATGTATGCGTTAAGTATGAACATATTACGCTGCAATGTGATTGAAATTTCCAATATTGAATATGAAGTGATTTATATTGTAACCAATATAAAATTGAAGGAAAAGTGTATATTGTAGAAAACAATCGGTTCGTTTGTTGACATATTTAAAGAAATGAAAAAGTAGCTTTATATAAGACCACGAATGTTATTTTCATTTTTTGATCAACCGGTTTAGCTTAGCCTAAACATCATCAGGGTACAAAATTAAACTAAACAAAAAATACAAAGTGTGCGTTTATATTTACATACAGAGGGAGAACAAAATATAAAATAAAACGACAAAACACATTCGTGGTCTTATAAAAAGTAGTTTTTTAATTTCTTCAATAGTGTATATCCTTTTTTTTGGCTTAAAAAAAATGTCAATTTGAATTCATTTGTTTCATTTGGATTTTTAGACCCTTAGCTTCTAGAAAATTGTTTTTTTAACCTGTCGATGTACACATGTAATGTCATACCCATTTCTGAACCTTTTTCTCTCAAGATTTATGATAACGATCATGATTTTAAATAGTTTAAATTTGTATACATATTATATTTTATTTTCTCCTTGTTAGTGTTAGTCTTATTAGCATAGTAAATTTAGTATGAAGTGCACTTGAGGAGAAATATCATAAAATTGCGCTATATAAGTTCACTGTTATTATTATTATTACTAAACGAATATATAAAAATAATGAAATCGGAAATAACTTTAAAGAACTATTGCCTATGTTTTTTTTTTTAATATTTAAATAATATAAATAATCTAAAACAGAAATATGTAACAGAAAAGGCTAGAAAATAAAAAGAAAATTATCACAACCGAGACTCGAACTCGGATCCTCTACTCTATATATTATGTATTTTAAAATAAAAATTGAGTCGAGATTTATTAAAATGAAAAAATAATAGAACGGAAAAATAGTTAAGGAGAAGCATGAATTAAAAAGAAGCATGATTTATGAATAGCCATGAATAAATGAATATTGAAACGGTACCCTGATTTTAAAACCAAATTTTACATAAATTATTACGAGAAATACCTTGTGCTGTAAACCTGGAGTCAAATATTGAACCAAACTCGATATTAATAGCCTTATACCAAGGTCAAATATACCAGGGAAGATGCCAAAGCTGGGTTAAACTCTCGCCGTTTACTTGACTTGCGTGAAACTCGCTTACTTTCTAACGTGCATCTCTTTGCTTTAAATCTCTGAAAATGTGAATTTTATTTTACACCGTCGAGAAAATAAAGCAAGCGATTCATAGAAATGATTCACTGAAGAAACACACGTAGAGCGGCCGTAATAATTCGAAATTATATTTGTTTTGATAGCGTTTTTATTGATACCAAGCTCAAACGACTACTGTGCAAAAAACACGTGATGGCTGAAGTTAAATTAAGGTTATTATCCTTACCATTTTTTTTAACGTTACAATTTTAAATTACGAAAATTTAACGTTAACATTTTAAATTCGGAACTGGAAAGAGTAATTTCTGAATGGTGTGTAGGTACATTCGATAGAATAGGTAATGTCATGATGTTTATTGAAAGTAGTATCTGTGTGATATCTGAACCATAAAAAGCTCTCAAATAATGAGTTCTGGCATCACAAAATTTGAACAGCAATTTTTAAGAACGTTTTACTCGATAAAAGCCAGAAATAAGGCCTGTAGTTAAATGAATAAAGATATTGAATTCCAGCGAAGTAAATAAAAAAGTTAAGGTTGGGTAGGTACAGATGTCGTCCAGTTCGGATAACCAGTTGTTTGTGTTTACTTGCAGTGCTTAAAATTAAATGAAATTTGAATGTATTAACTGATATTCTGAGTGTCTCTCAACTTTTAACTAATATTGTGAGTGTGCCGGAAAGGTCAAAAGTGAAATTACTACAAATAACGACTGTGTAGTACTTAAAAACAGTGTTTTTAAAATATCACAAACTGTCAAACAGTACTGATTATCGATGCACAATAATAATAAAAAAGTTCGAAGACATTAAAAATAAGTGCGGGTATTCTTGCAAAATATCCGAAAACATTTATTTTTTACATATTTTTCCATAAATTTAATATAAGTTTTTTAAAGTGATAAATTAAAAAAAAAAGAAAACGGACTGTCATTGTTTTTAAACCACATTAAAGATATATATCAACTAATTCACAAAATTGTTTAAGTCATATTTGGTCGTGTGGTTAACTCGCTAGCTCTCCTTCACAATTATAGACTCCTTGAGCGCAAGTTCGAATCCAACTAGATCTAATTTTTTTTTATGTATGTGTATTTTTTAATAATATTTTAGAATTTTAAATTTATTTATTATAAAATTAAAAGTTCTTTTTTCAAAGGAAAATTCTTAAAAGAAAATTGTTCGCTTTTAAATATTATTTTGGGATTTTACTCAAAACGAATGGAATCTAATAGAAACGAGACGATTTTATACCTTCACTATTGCCAGAAGAAAGGCTCACGAACGCCAAATATTTAGTGAAGTAGTTCAATAAGAAACTGACATCAAATATATTGTCAAAAGAACAAAAATCTTCCCTGAATAAAATTATTTCAACGCGTTGAGAGCATGGCTCAAGAATACAAGCATCCCACAAATAACGATAATGACGCTTCTCTTGAAAGATTACAATAGCACTTAAAGGATATTTTCTCGACGATTTTAATAATCAGTGATATATCCTATTTGTAAAACCTCTGTATGTGTTAACATCTTTCTTATTGTAATAATGATGTTTATCTAATTAATCTCTACTCCCATCAGTCTCATGTATTTTTTAAACTTGTTCCCTCTTCTTTTGTACTGCGTTTTTAAAATTTGTGTGTCTTCGTAAAAATATTATTCCTTTTTATTTTATAATTTTTCCCTTCCCGGAGTGAGTTAATTTTTAACTCCCTGGGAAAAATATACAAAGAAATGTTTTTTTCCACTAACTAATATTTTAATAATAAAAATAAAAACAACGAATTTCATTTTTAAGTACTAACCCTGTTCGTACTTAAAAATGAAATTCATAGTTAATAGCCGTCATACATATGTTTTGTAGATTTCGGTAAAGGTACACTTTTTCTCTCGTGCAAAATTTTGTTCTATTTTTTCGTAATTTTTTGTATTTTATCTGTATATTTTGAGCACCTTTTGTTTTTTTTCCTGTTGTTCATATAATTTTTTTTGTTTTATAGTTTTACATACTTGCTTTGAAAACTTGTTTACATAAAACCTAATATGTAACAATTTACAGTCCCACAATGAGTTTTTTTGATAACTCATGGAAGTGCAACTTAATGAAATGCCACTTTTGCTGAGGAAAATATAATCTATTGTGACTATTACAATATTTTCATTTCATCACGAAATAATGTTTTTATACCAACCTGGTTTCTGAAGTGAACACATTGTATGATGAAGTTAATTGTATATTTGTGACGTGAATTTCAAGAATCGGAATGATAATAAAAAGGGTAAACATGAAAAGAAATGTAAATGTAAATGAAGAAAGAAGGATATGATAGTACAGAGGTATGCAGGGTTCCGTACACCTGTAGAAAAATGTATAGATTCTTTTTCTAATAGTTTCAGCTCTATTTACACTATTGATAAATTAACTTTGAAGTCTTCATACGTTTAACAGTCAAAACTTTAAAAAAATTCATTAAAATAAACGGTTCCGTTTTTTTATGTTTGACTTTCCGTAATGAGTTTCATTTTGAAAAGACTGGATAATAATTCGCTCTAGGATTAAACCATTTCATGTAAACTGAGTGGCATTTGCACGAATTAGGATTATATTTGAAATGTAGTGCAATTTCGTAATATGACATTTATAAACGAAATTAATTGGGTAGTAAAATATTGCATCAAAGCTTATGAAACACTCCGTCATATGATTGAAATATTCATTCATTCAAATGAGAAGGGTATTTTATAATTTTAAAATAATGTTATTTAATGGCAACCATATTGTATCTATCTATCTATCCTCGCCGGCTCAAGTCTAACATTAAATGGCTTTCCTGAGTTAGAACGAAAAATAGAAGTCGCTCACAGATGAGATGGGCGAACGACCTAAATTTTTGTACGAGCTACAAATGAGTGAGAGTTGCCAAACATCGAAAAAAAAACTAGTAAAATTTAAGGGGAAAATAAACCTATCTGCCGGCATCCCAACCACCAGATTTGGTCAGTTAATTGCTTGGTTACAGATCAGAGAGATAAGTCTCGGTATTGATTTCTCGCACAGTGGACGGCGCAATAAAAAGAGGGATATTTTTATCACTCAATCGCAGAGACTGCAAGAACGGCTTGAGGCCAGCAACAATGACTTTAAACTACCCTATAATACACATACATGGTTATCATTTTGTCCGGAAAAATTGAAAGTTTGCCGAAAATCTGAATTGACATTTTATGTTGGATTGGTTGGTTACGGAAGATTATTATTGAAATTGACCCGCATTTCAGAACGAAGTAATTATTCAATGTTCATGTTTCTGTTCATACTGAGTTCAGTTACTGCATCGTTGAATTTGAAGGGTCAGGTATATTAAAGTTTAAGTTTAAGGCTCATCACCCAAAATGGCGCTAAACGACACTTTGTAGCATTCTTATACAAGCAATACTGCGCATGCTTAATCAGTAAATTCTGCACGGGCAGTTTAGTAAATGCCTAAGGTTTCTAGTGAATAAATAAATCAGCTGCAATCTTTTAAATTCAACGAAAAATATACTAAAATGTCAGTAAAAAGTGCAGTTTCAAAACCAGCGCAGCCATTTTCGAACGTTTTACCTAAAGTTCCAGCATGAATTTTATATGGACTTTAAAAGAACAGTAAAAAATTGTATTTACTAGAAATCATAAAAAATTCCGAAAGTACCCGTATGGTAAATAACTAAAGTTGAAGGTGATTTATGCATTTTTATAAAGTTGGAACATTTTCTCCAGAAGTCAGGAAAAATAGACCTTCCCACTTTTATCGGTTCATTTCCCGGGTGGTTTCATGTCTATTTTCTGTTGCTACTCATACATTCCAATGTTTGCATAGTTATTTAAATAGATCAAACAAAGTACACAAGTTTCGTGTAAATATTATTAAGTCTCTCGGCGACCAATAAATTTTTTTTTCCGGTGCTCTAAGAACTTGACATTCATAATCTCGGATTCCTGTCAATTTAATCATTTTACCTAAATATTTGAAGTAAACATTTTTTTTGGAATTGGGCCGCTTTATCAACATTTCACATTCTGAAATTAATATAATCCGTGAGCGAAAATTTGTCTTTAAATTAGTAAGCGCTATAAAAAGAAGAAAAACTTCTATAATAAAATATAAAAGCATCGCGAGGATTTTCGGATATATTTTTTCACTTTATTTGGCGAGAACGATGTAAAATCCATTTTTGTTTTTTACTATTGTTTCGCATATGGATCAGGCAGAAACTGAATGGAAATACAAACCCACAGCAAAACCATTCCCTAAATTAAGCTGTTACGTATGATAGATAATCTGTGGTTCAAAGTAGCAAAAACTCCAATTGTGAATTATAAAATTTATCGCAAATATTTCCAGCTTATAATACTATTTTCATTAAGAAATATTAATATAATAGTCAAATAGATAAGATTTCATGTAAATCGTTCCACAGTTTAAAATAATTGTTATTAAAACGTACTGTGATGACTTACGTGTTTGTTTGGACATTTTTTTTTTTTTTAGAGCATAAATTTTATGTTTTTTGAAGGAATATCAAAAATATGAAATAAAAATAATAACTCCATGAAATCCCATCTCCGGCAAACCTGGCCTGTAAAACGAATGCATAATATATACGGGTTCCTGTTTTCTGTTAAATCAATCTCTCATGTATATCTATACTTATGCAAACATAAACACCATCCTTAAAATAAGATGCTGAAACGTAATTAATGTGAGTAGTTTAAAAAAAAAAAACATTTTATCACCCATTTGGACATGGTCTGTGCTCAAAGAGTATTAAAATGTCGGTAGGTTGGCAGGTGAAATATTAGCGGGAAATAACAATTTAGAACGAACGATCGTTAGGAAAAGTGAGGTTAGGAAAAGTTATAGATTGTTTGGATGGTAAAGTAGTGTATTGTGGAAAGGTAATAAAGGAAAATTATGTTTGAACTATCCGTGTTTCGCAAACACGCAGCAGTATTATATAAAAGTACACTTTAATTTACCTTATAATTATTTAAACTGCCTTTAAAAGGAAGAAAACATACATGTACATACATTAAAATGAAATGCAACATGTGAATTCCCATGAGCAAACAATAAAACCGTAATACTAGTTTTCTAAAGTAATATATAAACGATATTTTTTCATAATCCCAATTGTTATGTCGCTTCGTTCTTTCAATTACAATTTACTGGACCAGTCTAAAAAAGTTTTTTAATTGGATGAAAGCTTCGTTTAGAAGCAACACGTGAAAAATAAATAGTTGAAAAAAGGAAAAGTGACAAAACATTCGTTCAAAGTTGGTATTGGCAGCACGCTAACAAGCCGTTTCTCCGATTCGTTCTTATGTAAAATGCACGCGTGTGGAACGAGCTACCGGCATTTATCTTTCTTCCTTTATTTAATACGAGCATCGTTATGATCCTACAACCCCCTCCTTAACCTGCTTTACAACGTGGCCCAATCGAGTGGCGGTATAGTGGTTGTACAAAATGTACACGTCACAGACAGAACCCATCTTGGGAGATGTCATATGAAAATAAAAAAAATAATGAATCACGAAAAAAATATTTCATCTCTCGTTTGATACAAATACGAAATCTGGATTAAATAAGCTTTTCCGATGTAATTACTTATAATTTTAGACACCTGCTTGACACCTTTCCTAAAGATAATTCAAGTTGATGTTTCTTATATCAGGTGAACATATCTTAATAAGCCTTTTCTCAACCTGAATAAGATAAAAACATCACCTAGTTTTTCCTCGGTTTCCACAAAGTTTCCTCTTTTTATTCCGTGTTAAAGGAATGTAAGTCCATTTAACCACAAGGGCAAGGTTTAGTAACACTGATGCTAGATAACAAAATATGACACCTGAAATGTCATAAGCTGAGAGCAAAATACATTAAAAACAAAAATTATTCTCTTCTGTTAACGGTCTTTGGATAGTTTTATTTGGTTGACGGGTTTTACTGTTAAATCTAGTTTCTATCGCACTAGTGATTCTTTTTCAGTAACAATAAAGTATTTTTTAAATGATATATGTAATTTAAATATTTTTCAAACTATGTAATTCTACAATATTACATATATATATATATATATATATATATATATATATAAAAAAAAATAAAAAAAATATATATATATATACTAATTAATTGATATAGTTTGAAAAATGATTTCGCTTTAAAAAATGTTTAATGGTAAAAGAAAAACAGTTCTATCTGAGATTGCCATTGAGAGAAATCAATTTTATTATGAAAGTTGTAAGAAATATATAGAACGCCACAATTATCTCTCGGTATGGATTCCTTACTTACTTATCCGATACCTACTCTCGACAAGACCTAACTCAAGTATTTGACCCATTTTATCGTGTCTTGCCTGCGGTGCGGCGTCTCGGCTTCGTCCATCCACTTGTTCGTCATCGTTTACCTGGCACTCCTTTCTCGGTCCATCCACTCTACATATCTTTACTATGTATCCCTTTCTTAATCTTAATTATAATGTTTACGTCGGTCTTACATTATTTTCCGGGCCTCTTTTTTTCTATTTCATTTTTTTTTTAAAGAAAGACAAACATTCCCGGGTTACGAAAAACCTGATAATATTTTAAAACTCCTACTACCACCATAGAATACCACTATAACAAGCAGAAGATGTTGCTTGTGCAATGATAGAGGACTTAGCTAGCATAGTAATTGAACCCCCGACGCCCGGATGTGAATCCGACGCGTTTGTCCACTCAGCTACTAACCGGTCTGCGTTCAGTCTATGTATTATGATATTTATGTTACAGAATTATTATAGTTCGTTTGACAGGCTCCATTCTACAGATTTTTTTACAGAAATAAAAAGTATTTTTGAGAAATGTTATTTTCGAATAAAAATAGATAAGTACTCAAGTAATGAATTTATAGTTTTATTTTTCGCTTTCAAATTTTTTCATCACTTAATAATTGATATTTATACAACACAGCTGCGAAAGAGTTCTATTTGGAAACGATGCTTTCGAGAATCAAATATAATATTCCAGTTACATTAATTGATATTCGTGCATCATGATATATTATAGGGAATAATTTATTGCAGGAAAATGATGAGGGTAGCCGACATATTAATTCGCAGAATACATCGTAATATCAAATTAAACATGTCAACCTTTTGCGAAAATAATTTGATCACTCTAGTGTGGCTTCAAACCACTCCTACGAAGTGACGAGGGAACGTTTCGACGGCACAGAAAATTATATAAATATTTATAGGTATGAAAAATCACGCATTGAATGGTGAACATATAACATGGTATAGATGTAACAAAATCAGTTCCTGTTTTATTCTACAGTATCACTATGAAATATGTTGGCAAATAAAAATAACAAGGTGCTTAGCGTAATTAGCAAACAAGGTCAAAAATAACCTATCGAAAGGCTATCGTAATCAGGACATGAATTTGAAAGGAAAACTAAAATTGAAAATATTGGTACAAGTCCGTATTAAAATATATTTTTGAATAATATTTTTGTTTACAATAGAAATAAAATAAAATTTTGATAGTTTTTGGTTATTGTTAAAAGTTTGCCAAAATAAAATGATGCACATTACCCAAATCAACTAAATGATTTAATAAAATAAGACGGTCTCCGTGGTCGAGTGGTAAGACGTTCGACTACGAATCCAGAGGTCGCGGGTTGGAATCCGTCATGGGAAAATATATTTTATTCGATTAATATGTGTCATTAACACATTTAATTTATATAAAATAATAAATAGTGTATTTGCAGCACGTTCCAGAGTAGTAGATACTCTAAGTATCGCCTTGGTAAAAGACCACCATTCAGAATCGAAACGTTGCTTTAAATAGTTTTAGCCGTGTTTGGTGACCAGATCAGAATAGCCGGGTACTTTACAATCTTTTTCTTCCCCATTTCCTTCTCTTTCCCACTACCGTAAGCCTCACAACATACCTCAATTGGGTATGCCATAGTCTCACTGGTCTTAGACGGTTGGGAGCAGTCGGGACTCTTGTGCGGTATTCACGATAAAAAAATAACGAATAGCAAGGTTTTTATCGATGTTTCCACTTATTTTCAACAAAAAATAACGAATAGCAAGGTTTTTATCGATGTTTCCACTTATTTTCAACAAAAAATATGAATAGCAAGGTTTTTATCGATGTTTCCACTTATTTTCAACAAAAAATATGAATAGCAAGGTTTTTATCGATGTTTCCACTTATTTTCAACAAAAAATAATAACGAATAGCAAGGTTTTTATCGATGTTTCCACTTATTTTCAACAATAAATTTCGCCAGGCCTATTTTATTGATGTTGTATCAGAATTTCACCGTAATGGAATACATAATTTTTATCAAATGTTCATTATTCAAGAACCCTCATGATATTGAAAATATTTTAATTAGCAACATCAATTATTCAATACATTTCACAGAGTATATCAAGCGATATAATTATCAAAGGAACTAAATAAAATCACACGGTGTGGCAAACATGGGGGCTTTGTAGCGCTCACGGCGTACTTACAAATGGTATTTTAATTTCATCACTAACGGCAGTGAAATGCAATAGACATGAAGGAAGGTAGTATTATATATTCATAGTAATGAAGTCATTCATTTTTCTGCTGTAATTTTGCAAATACAATATGTGTGTGTGAGATACAGATGTTTTTTTAACATAAGTATTTAGGTAGGTAGGTATATTATGTGATTCATGTTCAGAAGTGAAGATCCTGTTGGATCAATGGGACCCGAACTTGAAAGGCTGCCTATGTACGACACATGTTATTTAAATTTGAAAAAAAATCGCACACGTCGGGTTTGAACCAGCGACCTCTGGATTCGTAGTCCAGAGTCTTACCACTCGACCACGGAGGTAATTAGGATCGTTAAGGTAAATGAAAATAATAGCTTTTTGATGATGTTTTTGCAAAATATTCTGGTTTTTATAAGTTTTTCCATAATGTTGATTATTCAAAAAGTTACAAAGTTGGGCAACACGAAAATATAAAATAAAAAAATGTTATAATAAAAGCTCAAATTTTCTAATCAATTCTGATTATTTTAAAATGAATTTTGCAACGTGTATGAGCACTGCTCATTTTGCGGAACATTATCAAAAGTGGTAAGTAAATACTTTCGTCTGATTCCTAGTAATACTTTTACAAAATAAAACAATTCAGCACGTTTTAAACCGATATTTTCAACAGCCTGCCTGAACAGTAGTTTTGCATACGCTCGGCACGCCTGACGTTTTGCTGTCGTCAACGTAGAGGTGTGATTCTAACAATTCACGCTGGAAGTTCTCGAGCCGTGATGTGAATGATTATATCACGGGCGACAAGTTCCACAGATTATACTAAAAGTTCCACCAGAAGCTTTTCCGCTTCCCCGATAATGTCGACGGGATGTCAGCAAACATATTGGACGCGGCCAAAACCCTGACAAGTCTTAGTGTCGGCTTGCCGCTGAGGGCTTCGTCGTAACCTCTCTTTCTGTTACACGCGCAGTTACTGAGAAAGAATGAGAGGTTACAATGGAGCTGTCGGTGGTGTGCCTTTAACACTGAATAATAATAGACTGTGTTGTTAGGGCTGGTAAACAAATCCGATACCACAGCAAATATTCAGACAGCCGCCATCATTATCCCTGCCGACAAGTAAAATGTTGGTTAAGAGAATTATACTTTATATATACGAGTCTTGTTGAAATAAATAAAATAAGCGATTTGGAAAGCAGAGTCAAAGGAGTAATCTAGGGGTTTAAAAATTTAAGGAGTATCGTAAAATTATAGCGGTTATATTTTCTAGATATCTCAAAATTTTGGATTTAACATTCGGGGCAGTTAAATTTTTTAATTCATTTTACAAATAATGGATTGAATAAGTGAATTTCCAATGTTTTCTGGATCTAACAAAAATAATATTGAAATTGGTTATAAGTTTAAAGCATTAATGCTTATGTTTTTTCAATAATTTAAAACACAAATATGAAACAGAAAATAGAAAGACAATGGTCACAACCGAGACACGAACTCGGAGTTCGTTTTTCGGTTGTGACCATTGTCTTTTTATTTTCTGTTTCATATTTGTGTTTTCGATTATTGATATGACTTAAATATTTAAATTAATATTACTTCTGTAGAATGTGAATAGACCGTCTAAGTCTATAACTTAACATGCTTTCTCTAAGATAATACGTTATTTGGTAGTATACATTATTCAATATTTTAATGAATAGACATTTTAAATAAAAATAATTTATAAAAAAGGGCTCTTTGTGGCATTTTATTTGTAAAATTTTACGTACCAAATATTCTAGAATACACATTTTTTCCTTTAATAATTTCCAGGAATGAGCTTTGAGCTTTTAAGAATTTATCTGACATTATGTAAAACTATAAAAAAACACGTTGAATTTGGTTCTTAATGTAGTAGTAGATCGTTGAAAATATACACACATAAATTGTAGAAAAGAATTGATTTCAGTATTACCAAAAAATATAGCTTCATTAAATAATTAATTACTTCCTTGATGATTTTTTTAATGTACTAAATATATTTATATATATATATATATATATATATATATATATATATATATATATATATACATATATACATATATATATATAATTTACAGTAAATTGAAACTATTTAATTCACACTATAGTCAAGAATCAGAATAAGAGAAAAAGAAATATAGATGTGCATGAGATTTCCAGAGTGGTAGATACTCTAAGTATCACCCTGGTGAAATACTACTATTCAGAATCGAAACGTTGCTTGAAATGGCTTTAGCCGTGTTTGGTGAACAGATATTAGTAGCCTGGTACTTCCCAATCTTCCTATTTATTACCCCCTTCTCCTTCTTCTCCATTCTACCTTTAGCTTCACTAAATACTCCGATTGGAGATGCTTTAGTCTCACTGGCTCGAGGCGGTTGGGAGTTGTTGGACTTTTGTGCGGTATTATACAAAATAAATTAAAAAAGCTTAATGGTACCACAGATCTGGAATCTAGTTCCCGTGTTTTTTCGTATATTATTTTCCATAATGCTAGAGAAGAAAAGCTAAAATGACGATGACAAGTGACATATGTTTTCTACGCTGTTTTATCGGCGAAATTGTTTTCGTAGCGCGCTCCGTTTTCCAAATTCAATAATGCTCAAGTTATTACGATACGAAAGAGAGAAACCTTTGTGTTGGGAAGTTTGAAATCAGTTTGGCGGGTTTTGCCTGGCTAGGAAAAAAGAAAACGAAAACGAATTCTAGATTACGAATTCGGATCACGAAAATAGAATTTGATACGGCCGCTTCCCGTGGCTGTACACGCGGGGGTTTAATATAAAGGGGACATGCTGAAACAGGGGTAGCTCTTGAGAAGTAAATACATTAATTAGCCTGCGTGAATATTACAAATGGCCACCTTATAATTCTGTTGTTATTAAAATCGATGTCTATGAATTGAGTTTATTTAGTTCGGTAGGGTATAATGCTAAAGGAGAAAAAATAAATATTGATTAATGATTTTATTTATTTATTAGATGATCAACTAAAATCAAAAGGAAGCAAAGCCACAACACAAGTTTCTTCTTTAGAATCGGAAAAACGATAACTTTTCGTTGTTGTAATGTCAATATTCTTGAAGCCGTTAATAGTGGAATTCCACCATATTTTTATGACCTAAGAACTTATGACTATGTTCCGATTATTTATTTTAGATAAGACCAGTTTCACCTTATAAAGGTTATCTGAAACCATATAAAACAAGTCTGCATTAGTCTAAAACTGGAACTAAAAGGGTGAAATCAGTCTTTGTTAATAAGTGGAATGATGATATCAATTAATTATTTTCGCAAAATATTAGTTTTCTAAAAATAAATTACTATTTATCAAATAACATTTCTACAACATGTGAACGTGGTTAAGTTGGGTGTATCATGAAATGTTCAATGTTCTAAATCAAAATTAGAAACCCGACCTGCATTCTAGGAAAAAGCAATAGATTAAGACCTTGCTCTTAGGAAAAGACAGAAAAGTAACAGATCGGCAGAATTAAGGTATCGAACGCGAACGTGTGGAAATTAGACCGCCGGGAAAAGTGTCCAATTACGCGAGGACAATATCTTGGTTAAAAAATAAATTGCTTTGTTGTCAAGTTTCGCGCACGAGGCAAGTGTTACTCTCACATTGTTGGAGGAGCGCAAACAGCTTCCGTTCCAGTTTCTCCGGTTGGAGCGGGTGGGAGATGGAGTGGGTGGCTGCGGAAGAGGGAGCCTGGAGGGTGATGGGAGGCTCGAGCGCCGTACTCATCTGGAACACTTCCTCTCTAAGCGAGGACAGAATCATCTGGTCTTCCCGGAAAAGTTTCCAGATTCTTCAGGCAATAGTTGGCGTCTGCCGCCGGTGCAAACTTCTTCCGTCCAGGAAATGCACTTCTTGATATATTTCAATTTTGAATGCGCTCTTTTGTCACTGATGCTTGGAGATAAATGAGATGGCAAGAGCGATGAGACAACAAAAGTTGGTGGTGGACAGAATCTCATCTAGATACTTAAAAACTAGTAAATATAAATTCGTCCAGTAGTGATAAATATTGGAAGACAATCAAGTGGTTTATCTTACAATCTGTCCTAATAACAATATATTCACACAATAACTTTGCTACTAAGTTAATTTTGCTCGTTTAAAAAAATGTATTATCCTTTAAAATACTAAGATTTAAATTCTCAATATATAGAGTATGACACAGAAGAACTTTTTCGATTTTAAGTAAGTCCGATTAAAACGATTTCTGCATAGTTAAATTTTTACATGAGTTCTTAATAAACTTAATATGCTATTTTCTATTAAACTTTAAAAACATGAAACTAAATAAACAGGTCTTATGAAAAACAAGTTTTTGATAATACTAAAACAGTATTTTTGTACTTGTATATTTATGTAATATGTTATTTTACCGCTGAAATTGCACATATTACACATTTATCTTATATAGATAAGCTATCGTATAGTATAATTTTGTTGCTCCGTTGGCATAATTAGGTTTTAACCTAGATTTTACTTGATGTTAAAAGATCAATACCAAATAATAGAAATACCCCGAAAAATTTATTTTTTATAGAACCTTCCGATCATATATTAGCCTTCGGCAACATACGTGTTTACGTTGACACGGTACCAGGAGCGGAAGAGGCGAGAGGAGTTGGGGAAGATTTCAGGAAAAATGTTATTACCATCCCCCGAGGGAGGACACGCGACGTCTTAACTCTTGTTCCGCTGACATCAGAGCGTCAATCCTCCTGACGCTAAATAAAGCTCACGCTAAAGCGGTGACCCGAGAAACCCTGGTTACCTCCCTTGTATATTTTATAAAATTATGTATCTTATTACTTTATGAAAGGGTATGTCAACATAAAACAGGCTTTGTTATTGTCGAAATACATAGTGCTATCAACTTTTATGATTTGTGATACATGCTCCAATATATATATGTATATATTTAATTCAGTCATTAACTGGCGACGCCTTCACAAGGAGAGACTAATTATATCCGGTGCTTTTGTCAAAATAATATATACATTAAAAGAAACTTTATTTTTGTTTTTGTGTGAACTGCAGAAGGGTTCCAACTGATCGGAGCCAGTAGAACTATGGTATCCCCCATTCGGGAATGTTGTGATACTGAAAGAAATATAGGAAGGGAAGGCAAAGGGGACAAAGAAAGTTAAAAGTACTTGATTTTTTTTATTTCTGTTTACCAAAGCCATTTCAGATTCCGTTCAACGTTCCGATTCCAAATATGTTACCAATCGGTTGAAACTAAGTTATTTTACTAACCCATAGGCACTAAGAAGTCTTAAACAGCTTAATAAGAAAACAAACCTTAAGTTTTTATTTACATATTATTTTTTTTACAGCTCACAAAAAAAAAATCCTAGTACCCTGTTCTAAAGCCACATTGTACATGGTTTTTTTTATGGCCAGGAACCAGGAGCCTAGTTATACAAGCGTAATCCGAAACGGCATTTGTTGGTCAATCAAAATTGACCAATCGCTGGTCTCCTTGCATCGGGTTTAGGCCAGGGTCAATCTTAATTTCTTAACACTTAATAACTACCAGGGCAACACTGAACAAGTTGTAAATATATTTTAATTGTACTAAAATTTTTCAATACTACCATTTTTTTGGTTACGCCGGATTTTGATCCTTCAACCAGAGCTAAAAACTCTGCTACCGAGGTCGTAAAATAACTCAAACAATAAATAAATTGAAACATGTTAATAAGTTAAGCGATTAAATATGCGACATAACTCTGGGTTTCCACGTTAAATTTACTTAATTAATACAGTAGTAGAGATTTTGAACGTAGCTCACATTACAATAATAAATATGACACGTTTTAATTTCCACAAAACGTGCATGGTAATTTCCGCTTTGAATCGGGTCAAAACAGTAGGAATATTCTGTTTTAATCCAGAAATGAACGAACATCAATTAGTTCCTACAATCGTGTCACGCACATGAATAATCAGTGGTGACATATCATTTCATAATGACACTAAATAGTCATTATGCATACAATTATAATTATTGGATCATGTATCTTGATTTATCGGTGTGGAACAATGCACCAGCTGATATCTACCGGCATTAACAATAACAATATTCGATTTCCTTCGAATATCAAACCATAAAGCTATTTTTATAGATCATCATACAAATTTAATCAGCAATAAGAAAGGGGATTTGGAATTGTTTTATTTATACGGTTTATTATAGTGTTGACCTATCGATAGATGAAAAACATAATATATTTGCATGTTAATTGGTCGGAAAACGTCACTATATGATATATTATTATCAACAATAAACACAACAATTAAATACATGCTGTTTTATGAGATTCATAATGTTGCAGACTTTGAATTATCCATAGATTATTATTTTGTGAAATTGCGTTTAAATTATTATTCTTTTAAAGACAAACATTCCCGGGTAACGAATAACCTGACAATATTTGAAAAACTCCTACTCCCATCATAATAAACTAAAAATATAGCTCGTGCAATGATGGAAGACTTAGCTAGCAGAAGAATTGAACCCACGACGCCCGAGTTTGTCTACTCAGCTACTAACCGGTTAAAATTAAAACATAATACTATACATTTTTGGTTATATAAAAACATTTGATTCAAGGGAGCCGTACATAGCTAAAAAACAACACAACAAGTCTAGTGAATAAGTAAAAAAAAACGATAGCTAATGTTCACATAGTAAGAGGTTCCGCGGGCTGTGAAACAGTTAATTAATTTATTAGTTTAGGTTAATAAATATCCAAATATATATAGAAAAGTGCAAAAAATATTATTGTTTAGTTTAGGGTTTGCGTTCAAATAGTAACATCAATTAAGCTTTCAACCAACTACAATAACTGGCATAAACAATTGTAGAAGCGTGTATCGAAATCACTGTTATACTTATAACAATAAAAACACGTTTGACCGATGTCATACAAACTATTTCAGTATGTAATGACAGTCTTAATTCCGTGCTTTCAGGAATACAAAAAAGCTGTTCTAATCATAATATATTTTTGTTAAAATAAATTGTCCCTGACAATTAGAAAGTCTTGAAAGCATATTCCGTTGGGGGTTTCTTTTGTTTTATATTTGTTCGGTTAAAATATTTGAAGGAAGAAAGTAAAATATTGTGACTTTTATAACACAGTTTAAAAATAATCATCGTAATGGGATTTTTTATTCTTGTAGCGGAACAAAGTGTCCCTCATTTGTATCCAACCCACACAGGAAAATTTATCACATCTGAGTTGAACAATACCAGTCAGGTTAAATAAAAGAAATCTTGGAAAGTATTTCATAATTTATTAGTTCATGAAAATTAAGCGTGTAACGAAATTGATGAATTTTCTTTGACTTGGAAGTTTGGCAAGTGCCTAACAACAGGTGCTGCCCTAAATGTTTGCATGCGTTTTGGGACAAGTGATTTATAGAGCAATATGAATAGTGTGAAATAATTTATTACTCATTATTATAACTTTCATATGTATACATATATATATAAGAGATTTACATATATTTATATATATATATATGTACATATATATATATATATATATATATATATATATATATATATATATATATATATATATATATATATATATATATATATATATATATATATATATATATATATATATATATATATATCGTATATATATCTTGAGGAAGGTGGAGTGATTGATTCGGATATACGTCATTAGAGAATGCCATCGTTCCACCCGCTCCGTGACTCGGAACTCCTGTGGTGAGTGGTAAATTTAAAAAAATCGGATTCACAACCTTAATTGAATTTATGGCCTAATTTAGAATAATACTGTGCCCTTTTCAGGTAGTATTAAAAATGAGTAAAAAACATGGTAAAATTTTTGAAATCACTTTAATCATTATACCATAGTAATTTTTACCCGCGAAATATCATGAAATATTACTTGAATTACCAAGAAAATGTTTTACTTGTTTTAATCCACATATTTCAAATGTGAAATTATGTCTGCTAAAATACGTTGCAGGTCGGTTTTTTTATTAAGTAGGTAGAGATTTGATGGTTTTTTTTTAAAAGTTCACAATCGTGCGGTCGTACGTAATCACAAAATAAATTATATAATTGCGCAATTATTGCTACTTAACTATCAACTAAAATAAAAAATAGTTAGAAGGAGTAAACATCCATAAGGTACACATACCAATAAACGTATTCGCTAAGCTTTCATAGAATATTCACTATCATAAATTAACAAAAGCTCCCAGTTCCGACAGTTCAAATAGAAGGACGGATTAGTAGTGTCGCCGACTTTTTTTTGTCAAAGGGAAAGCATTGTTTCCCGGACGTCGAACGTGACGCCTGAAAGGGCTTATTGCAGCGCCTTCGGATACAACCTTCGTCCGGCACAACGGCGTAACAAGCTGCAGTAAAACAGATACGGGGGGCATTGGAAACGGAACTCGAGCGCTGGTATTTTACGGCATTGAAGTAAACTAGTTTTTAATAATTAATGGTTGGTTTTCATTTACATGTTAACAAACAATTCTTAGAAGAAAAAATATTAATTCGGTTGAAAACGCAATTATGGAGCAAGCGTTGTTAAGAACATCATTATTACATAGAATGGTCAGAGTTCACGTTTCTACTTCACCTACAATTTTCTTTGTAAAGTAAGTTGCCCTTACTACATTGCTTTGCTTGAGTTTAATTGCTGTTTTCACAATTCCGTTCTCTTATTTAACTGAAATAATATGTAACAGCAATATTAATTTAACCTTTATTTTTTGATGGTTGAATTGATTTTTAGAGTTTCATGTCTCACGAAGAAAAAGATATATCGAACTGAACGTAATTGCGTTGAAGCATTAGAAAAAGTAAAAAGTTTGTTCAAATATCATGACACCAAAGTTCACCGTTCATTAATTTTCAATGGTACATACAAATCTAATATTCTGCTCTAAAGCAAACTTTTATCATTGTAAAAACAATAAGAGAAATTTTTAACATTTAGAAGGTAATCATGGACACAGTATAGATGTCTACTTTGTTTGATTCTGGGTATGTAAACGCCAGGTCTAGGTGCTACGACGTTGATTGTTCTGAATAACTTACAGAAATAGCTTTTTACTTGTTGCGGGTTGAATGGAACACTGATTCACAAAATAGTATTCATAAAAATCGAAAACAGAAAACACTATCCAGAATTTGTATGGAAAGGTTGTTTAAGCCACCAAGTTTCAATTCAGAATTGCTTACAGAAATCCAATAAATTGTGTTCCTTTTAAAAACTCTTTGTAAGAAAAGAACTTCAGCCAGATCTTGAATGTTCTCAAAACTTGTACGTATTATTATTTTTTGTCTTCTGAAAGCTTTCAAAGATTTCGTTAAAAGCAAAACGTTGCTATTTTTTGGGCATCAAAAGAATTTTACGAGTTAAAGCAAGATACTCCTAATATCACTTAGTGTAATAGAGTATTTTACACTTTTTGTTACGAACTCTAAGTTCAGGCTTTTATTTTATTTTAAAGGCGTTTTACTTTCGATGGTACATTCGTTAGTAAATTGCTTACAAGAGGGTTGATATTTTATATAAAGCGGAAATGTTTCCAGCATTTAAAATGCATTTATGTTTCAAACAAGTTCCTGCAAAGATAAAAATACCACTTGAAAAAATATTTTTTTCAAAGAAAGAAAACATTTTGTGGTTTTATATGATATTTCAATAAAACGATATATATTATCATATGCGCATCAAAAAAGACCATATTTACTTCATTTTCCTCATGACAGCAAAATATATAGTTGATTTATTTATGTATAGTAAAAAAATGGTTTAAAAAAAGAGTTTTTTCCACTAAAGACTATGAACACAATTTAATAAAACATCTTTGATTCCCGACCTTCCTCAAAAAAAAAAAAAATAAGTATCCCGTTTTATGTTTTGATGGTTGAATTTATGTATAAAAGCTCTATAGCTCTTGATAATAATAAAGTAGCAAGCTTAGTATAATTATATTTACCTAAAATGTTCATGCAATAGAAGCTGTAAAATTTTATAGAGCCAGAGTTTACAACTCAAGAGTTTTCAAAGGGCCAAAAATTTTATCGGCTTAAAAAATACCAAGCAATATTTTGCTTTTTAGAGATCCTGAAATTTTTGCTGCTTCAAACATTAAATTAAAGGTAATTTAGATAAAAGTGCAAAGTTAAAAATCAGGAGAGTGTTCAATCTTTCATCTTAAAGTATGAATGTGCACGAATGAAAGCGCTTTCTTGTGGTGAGGCAGCTTTGCAGTTATTTCTTCGATTTGAAAGTTCAGTTTTAACTTAAAGCTTTCAAAGGTGTTACCCACATCGCACGAGAGCTTTGAATGATAAATCCCTCGCTACGCGAAGAGAATTATAATGAATTCAAATCCCTTGGATTGTATAAGAACGAGCCACAAAATAAAACAATGTAAAATTGACTACACTAGACTATCAGAAGACAAATAGTTACTTACTGCAGTGTAGAAGGCTTATAGAAACCAAACGCAATACAAATACTAAGTTTGGAGATCGCGCTTTCGGAGTTTCGGGGCCGAAGGCTTGGAAAAAACTCCCTCCGGAACTGAGATGTATAACGAGCCCAACAGAATTTCGGTCCAAACTGAAAACTTACCTTTTCATACTCTCATATCCTTAAATTCATTAAAAGAATCTCAACATAATCTGTCTCTCGACGAATCACCTTTGGATATGCAAATTTTAAACAAATCCTGTACTGTATGACAAATTTAGAAAGTCCATAATTTTAATTTCGCTCCCATGCCCTAAATCGGAAAAAAATAAATTAAAAATAAAATCATAATCATAATTTTAAGTTAATAATTGTGTCTATCTGATGGGACCTGCCAGGTAAGTATGTTCCTGTATATTTTCTTATTTAAACTAGGAATTAATATGTAATGATAGAAAATAAGATTTGTACAGCGCCCTTGAGGTGATTTTTCACGAAAACGGCGCTATACAAATCGTCCAAATATTATTCTTATTATAAATTAAGCTTAAACTAACCAAAAGGGTTTTGTAATATTAATCTCGCCTTTAAATTTTTATTTAAATTATAACAAAGAAAGAGACAGATAATATGAATTAAAAAAAAACAAAACCGCAACTGAGAAGGTGTCTTATACTAAGTTCTTTTTTTCATTTCTTCAAATATGCCAAGCCATTATGCGATTGCTTTCTACGATAATATAATATTATCATGTTAAAATATAAATGCTACAAAAATATTAATACTAAAAAATAGGTCGTCAGTAAGTATGTTCATAATTTTGAAAAGTTAATGACGTATATGCACGTTATTACGGAGTAAAATAAACGATTAGTACCTATCACCCCGGCGAAAGCCCATCATTCAAAATCCAAATACTACTAGAAATTGCTTTAGCTATGTTTAGCAACTAGATCTGTATAGCCAGATACTTCAAAACCTTCCTCATTTCTTTCTCCTCCCCACACTTACTTCAGCATCAAAACATTCTGTAAAGGGTGATTTTCGGTAGTTTGAACTCAGGAACTTAAGACAG
The DNA here is from genome assembly GCA_022651775.1 of Drusus annulatus. Taxonomy (NCBI): domain Eukaryota; kingdom Metazoa; phylum Arthropoda; class Insecta; order Trichoptera; family Limnephilidae; genus Drusus; species Drusus annulatus. The sequence continues at coordinate 423,548 of JAGWCC010000284.1, forward strand.
CAAAATACAAATGTATTTTTATTTAAAAAAAATGAAAAACTGCTGAAAAACATTATTTACAAAGAGTTAATACTTTTCATTTAATATATAATAGTTGAATTTAAAATCTTATGCGTGCTCGTTCTCTAATCTTTCAATTTAAAATATAATTCGCGGTCTACAGATAATAGGATTCCCAACCAGAAGCGGATGTGGAAGGATGTGGAAGGTGGAGAAAGTCGTGGTTGGCAGCAGGAAGGAGGGAAAGGCGCACTTAATATTCTTCGCCACGTGGATATCACTAAGGATGTACGATTGACAGCCTTCGGGGGGTATTTGTTAAATGCTGAAAACCTTCCATTTAACTTAAATTGATTTCAGTATTTCTGAGAACTTATTTTAATGGATTAGATGGTAAGAAAGAGCTTATACATATTTAAACAAGTTAAATAATGAAGTTCTAGATAAAAGTAGCTTAGTTTTAAGCTTCATTTCTACGTTCGTCAAATAGAAAAACTTTTTTTTTCTCCAATATATTTTATATCCACTAGTTTTGATATCCGGCTTCAGCCATGTTTCACAATCTTCATTTCTTATTTAATAATAGAAAAAAACAGCAAATAATGTATAGACATATATATATATATATATTTATATATACAGATAAGTTTTACTCCGAGTGATAAAAATGAACTTACGAGTTAAAAATAGAATATTAATTTATTTTTTAATGTGCATACCGCACAAGAGTCTCAGCCGGCCGGGGCCAGTAAGACTATGTCATCCCCAATTTGGGTATGTGGTGAGGATAAGGGAGTGGGGAAGGGGAGGAGATGGGGAAAAGCAAGGTTGAAAAGTACATGGCTATACAGACCTGTTCACCAAACACGGGTGAAGCCATTTTAAGCTACTTTTATATTCTGAATGGTGGTCTTCCACCAATGCAATACGGAGAGTATCTACCATCCAGTTCCGTGAAAATATATAATATATATGTTTATAAAAATTGAATCTTAAATAACACTTAATAACTTGTTTGCGCACGTCAGGATTAGAACGTCAGGATTAGATCTGTGGATTCGTAGTCGAGAATCTTAACCGCTCGACCATGGACGTTGCGTGGATTGAACAATCTTGGTTCGACGTTTGAGCTCACGATTTTTGCTGTACAGATAAAATTGTAATGGACTCTCTCGAACTTCTAGCTTAACTACTGCGGGCTTTCACATAGTTGCATCTGCAATGTCGTGCTATAAAATTTCATTAAAGTTAACAACTTGCAGCGGTTGTTGCTAAACAATGATAACTTTCGTCGACAATCTTCTGAAACTACAATTTAGATGGCCGACACTTAACCACCATGCAAATATCTAACCACGAAGTTCCTGTTTTACCCACAATGTCAATTTGTCTATCTTAAATATATAAACTTTTATTAAACATACAATTTGAACGATCTTGAGGTGAAATATTTCCAAAAAAGTTTTATAAAAAATTGTTAATTACCGTTATTTGTCACATCACACTGCGGTCGAAGTTTGGAAGATCCCCTGAGCACGAAAATAATTATTTAATCATCGTGATAGAGGGATAAGACGGTGGACAATTGTGTCTAATCATTGCCTCATATTTAACCCTTCAACCTTTAAACTTTTATGTACAACCTTGTTTTCGTACCCCTTTCTTGGTAGGCACATTATATATGCCGACGAGGATCAACATCGAGAATGCTGAAAATAATGAAATAAACAGAGCGCAATATATCCAGGCACTATCTTTAGCTGTCGCCATATTGGCCTAAGGTCAGAGTGCAGGCACTCAGGCAGTCTGGGGTGAAGCATCCCCTTTTAGTTTCCACGTTTAGCCCAATTTAAATGGGACTGACTACCTTCGTGAGCTTTAAATTAAATCTAGCGTTTTGGGTGAAACGTACATCTCTGTATTCGGAATAGTTCATTAAGTTGGGTTCGTTGTAATTAGTTGGGTTCGTTGTAATTAGTTGACTATATTTATTATTACGGAAGAGCGACTATGTGTGTGTAAAGTTTTAAATAGATAAGTTGAATATAAATAAACAAACGAAAAATCTGGTAGGAATAAATCAATCATATTTGGGGATGCGAAGTAATTAAATTCTCAACTGAGCATTATATAGGAGTACATATGGCGGTTGCGACTGCGACAGATGCGGTTTATCGTTGTCCGCGTTTTTTAAGGGAGGGAAAACCCTGGCAATTTAATCCACATCCACAAAAAGTTGCATATTTTTCGCATTGGAGGTCTGTAAAAAGGTTTTGCCATGAATTTTTAGCGGAGTTTCCAGAAGGACAGAAGTACACTTGCACCTTCAGTCCAAAAGGGTTTCTAATATGAGGGACAGCTAGTATCGTATCGTAATAACCTCGATATACATTTACAGCCTGTGTATATTACCTGAGGGTGGCCGCATCTCGTCTTACGATGGGTGGTATGATATTTAAGAAGACAGGGACTTATGGTAATATCGTTGACTATCAACTTGATAACACTTTCAATTGGTGAGAAAATATTACACCCTTTGTTGTTAGACATCTAATTATTTACTTCAAAAGCATGCGTTGTACACATGTCAAAGAAGTAGATTTTGTAATACAATGGCAAACACCCTATAATCTAGAGTGGTGCCTCTTCGTAAAAACGTGCCACCAAGCTTCACTTTCGTAAAATACAACAGTCTAGAAATGCATGTTAAAACCAGAGTTACAATACTAACGAGGGAGCGTTAAATAAAAGCAGTTGAATGTTTTTCCGAGAATTCTATTAATTGAATTCTGTAACAGTAACAAAACGCTAGCGGCTTCGACTCAAAAGATTGGTAATTAAAACAATGATTTTATAGTTCAATTAATACTGTCCACCCTGAAAATTTACCCTCATTTCAGAATCAACAAAATCAAACCAAGATCAACAATTCTCAAGAAAATCATAAAATTTTAAGTATCCAATTAACATTTTAATGCTAAACAAGCCCGATAGAATCAAAGCGAGAGAATCCTTTGATGTATTTTTCTTCGGAAGTTTGGTTTTTACGTGAAATCATTTGCTCTGAGGAAATAGACAATCCGAATATAAACAATCTTAGGATTTGGATTCTCCATGTCACTGGAACCGCTTGAGTTATTGTCAAGTGGTTTCCGGGAGGAGAATGATTGCCAATTTCCTGCCCAACATTTCCACTCTCTGGTAGTTTCGGGCGCCGAGTCTAGGATTTCTCCCGATTGATAAATGTGCTTTGTCATTATTTTTCATGTAGCCTTCAATCAAATCAATCACTTTAATTATGAAGAAACAAAATGGGAAATAGAAGATTGGTCTAGACCCGGTAAAAGAAACTTTTCAGGCAATACAACAGAACCACTATTATTCAGGTTTTTATACATATTTTTTATGAAAATTGGACCAGAACCTAGTATTAAATAATACTGAGTACTTGGCTAATTTATATAGCACCATTTTTGTGAAACATCATCTCAAAGGCGTTTTAAAGACATGCTTGTAAAATATTTAATTGTTGTATAATATATTATTCACAAGAAAGTCATAATGTATTATGATAAAATATAAAGGAGGCCATTGGTTTCCAAGTTTACGATAAAATTAATTTAAATACATTGTATTTATCTACATAGTACCCGTTATTTAAAGTAAACTACCTCTTGACATATTAACCAGTGCAAATATTAATTTAAAATAAATTGAAGGTTTTAAAAAGGTGTATATATTTGACGGCCTGCGTGGACGAGTGGTAAGATGCTCGACTGCGAATCAATAGGTAGCGGGTTCAAACCCGGTGTGCTCAAATAAATTTTACTTAATTAATATCTGTTATAAAACATTTCATTTATATCAAAAAGTATATGCTATATTTGCGGTACGTTCCAAAGTGGTAGATACTCTATGAATCACCCTGGTGAAAGACCACCATTCAGAATTGAAAACATTGCTTGAAATGGGTTTCGCCGTGTTTGGTGACTAGATCTGAATACCCCAGCTCTTCCCATCCTTCCTTTTCCCCATCTCTTTACCCTCCCCACTACCTTCAACCCCACAACATACCTCATTTTGGGGATGCAATAGTCTCACTGGCTCTAGACGGTTGAGAGCAGTTGGGACTCTTATTATAGGTATTAACCATAATAATATATACTCGTATGTATTAATATTTCATAAACTGTTATTATATAATTTCATTTCACTGTCCATTATAAAATGTGTGAATAAAATACCTTCCTTTTTGTACGTCATTCAAAATCTTAAAAACAGATTTATTCCTTCTTTTAAAGATTGTCAAAAATTTATAATTTAATAAATCCAATAAAAACTAAATTGTGTTTAGAAGAAAAAAAACCCTTTCGGTTTTTTGAAGCAACTTTTCAATCCGAACTTTACAGAATAAAGTGTTTCTGTTTTCATTAAACAGAGTTACTCAATTCTCTTCTCTCAAGTTTGCAAACTTTTTTGGATAGAAGATTTGTTTGAGTTGATGTAAAATATAGAAACTTAGAAGAGTAATTTTAAGTTTACTAAATATAGCAAGAATTTTCTGTTTTATATCTGCTTCATTTTATATCTATTCACAAAAATATTTGTTCGTTCATTATAGATATATTACTTTTCAGTTCTCTTTCAAATTATTCCTGTGATATTTTTCTGAACCATTTTTTATGTCACATGTTATTTTTGAGGTGTTGAAGCGTGTTATGTTTCCTCCATCTTCTTGATCCGGCGTTTCAGACAGCGTTTCAGTTTTCTCATGTCATACCCAATAGTCGACCAACAAAGTAAAATTCCTGGCAAAATCAAAGACATATTATTATTTATTCCCTTTCTTTATCTTATGGGGAACTCTCCTAACGGTGGTTGTTTATCATCACGGTAACCTTCAATATGCTGACCACAGTTTTGAACAGCTCCCTGCACTCGTGCTTCTCACATAAGTTTTAAAACCACGGGGTTCGGAGTCTTCTCACGAAATGTCTTCGATCAATCTTCTCCTGAATTCTCCGATGGGTGCTTTTGTATCTGTTATAACTCGGAACGTGTTATAAAATAACATTTTGCTATATTTTATTATTCGAAAAAGATTCTTTACACAAGTTATCCTCCCGCCGTTGGAATACAACTCTAAATTGTTTGATTAAAAACCATAAGCTTTGTACAAAAGTTAACGACCTTTATGTAAATTTGATGTCACAATAAAAACATGACAAATTCAAAGAGGATAACCCAAATTTCTACCAAAACAATTCACCCAAGATACTCATATTTATTTCATGGGAGGAAATTAGCCAACCAACTTTTAGTAAAATTTATTATTTATGCTACTTCTGGTCAAAGTAGTTCCTATTAAGCTGTTTCACAATTAGGTTGTTACCCATAAACCTTACACACCTGCTCTGAAGTCCGTAGCTAGTAGCTCGTAGCTCGTAGCTCGTAGCCGTAGCCCGTGGCTTTGTACGCGTAGCCATAAGATTATCCCCAAACACCACGGTGGATTATCTATATCTGTAATTTGTGTCTGAAATCTACTGCCTACTGAACTTAGCCAGTAAAAAACATGACTTGGAATTAGTAAAGTAATCTTTCGAGCTATTTAATAAATTACATTGAAGTCTAGTTCTAAGAAAAAAAAGATCACTGTTAACTTGACTGATATACATTCACATCTTATAATATTTAATATTTATTGGTTTGCTGCCCTACTTTAAAATTTAACAATGGCAATCTAGTTGTATGCGAATTATTAGATACCATTTTTCGATCTAAAGAATTGAGTACAACTTTAACAACGCCATAAAATTGTTTATAAAAGCACTATTCTTTTTATCAGTTATACTATTATTAAATAATTTCATAATCAAACTATAGAAATTGAGTTACTTAACACTGCGTCACTTGATGAAATTTTAATGTGATTTTTTCTCTTTTTATTAAATGCTGATGCGTCTCGGCAACGTATTGGAGCATGTTTTTTTATGTTTCGGATCCTACTTCTTGACATTCGACAAGGAAATGAGACGGGAGATTTGTTTAGTTCATGCCTATCCTTTTTTTGGTCTGTGGTTTGATTACTTTCTGTTACAAATAAGTTTCAAAGTGTACCTATATTCCTGCTAATGTATGTTTCAATGTTCGCATTACTTAAGGCCAACTTTAAACGATAACATTCCGAACTTGTTCCATTTTAACTTTTAACTTATCTGACATAGTAATATCCAATTTTCTCTCTTAACGATTACCAAGCTGCGCATTTTCTCATTTTGGAAAACTTTGGATATAAAGAAAGAAATGAGGCAAGATGCGCTAGTACGCAACAAAAGAAGGACAAAAGGGGTCAACAAAAGGAGGACCAACATTACTTTTATAAAGGTGGATTTCAAGAAAGAGAGAAAATTATTCGAATTTCTAGCAGGGAATGCAGCCACGGTAAAATTCTATTTCTCTTTAGACTTTTGTAGATGCCAACATTCCTTTAAACATTTCACCCCGCTTTATCCCATCGAGTAAGAAATTTAAATATTTTACTTAGCTCAGTGCTCAAAAGTAGCGGAGAAAGCCATTTTTAGTATAATCACGATTATCATTTCTGAGCTAAACCACTGGCAAAAGGAGTCGCTTAAAATAAAATAAAAACCTCAAGTTACAGATTCTCCATCTTTAAAAAAATAATTACTTACTTCTAATACGCAATTCGGATTCCCAGTATTAATTATTTTCTAGAGACGAAGTACAAATCTCAAATAATACCATAATATCATAATATTATTTCTTATTTTGTTACTGTTAATTCATGGTGGAATTCCATTGTAATGATTTAATAAAACAAATTTATAACTTTATTCCACTTTTTTATTTTTTGACTGGACCGGTTTCAGCCTATCACGGCCATCTTCAGACTAGTACAGGTTGTTCTTATTCTATGGCTTATATACTATTTTTGGGATGTCAGGGGTAGTAAACCATGATTTTACTTTAATTATATTTATCAGTATTGCTGCATGATTTTACAAGTTACAAGTTACTTTTAGTTACTATTTTATATATCTATCTGATATGACTTTTTTTTATTTAAGATGGGTTACAGTTGTATCTCTCTAAGTATGATTTTACGATGTATTTATATAAAGCAAGGTTGGTGAATACTGATTATTAATGAGTTTATTTTAGGTTTTTCCCATCTTAATTGTAATGTCTAGATTTTGCATAAAATTTCCTAATTATTGGGTTACTCCCAGTATTATGGTATAATTACATGATAATATTTATTATGCACTTTTACAGTAGATTACTTTTATTATTATCATTTATTTGGTATATAATTTCTCGGTATCGAGGAATTTTTAAGTGCTATGCACTTGGGTAATAACTTACAAGTTATAGGCTGAAACCGGTCCAGTCAAAAAATGAAAAAAGTGGAACAAAGTTTTAATTTGTTTTATTAAATCACTATAATATCATAACATTAAAACAGAGATTCAGTCTGAAATAGCAAAAACTTTGGAGGGATGATATTTACCTTCTTACGATTCTCCCATTTTTTTTAGTCTAATTCAAATTTAAAGACACTTCAACGCCCTTCTTTTCAATGTAATTTCTATCGTGAGCACTGAAACTAAAAACGCTTAGGCAAAACTGACCACTAATTGCTCATTATTTTCAAATTGTTAAAAAAAAGAAAAGATTTCAATAGATCGGAAAAACCGAATAATATTTTAGGTATTTTGATAATCGAAGATATAATTCAGATGTGTTTGCTAGAGTTTTAATACTGTTTGAATTACGCCAGAAACGCGAGGCGCTTTATTTTAATTACAAATCGTTCATTCACCCTTGTCTATTAAGCCAGCATCTATAAATGAACTCACAGCCGCTGCCAAACTGAATAATAAAGTATAAGTAAGAGCATTACCTAATCTTATAATTTAAGAATAATTAATATTATTACATTATGTATTACATATATATATATATATATATATATATATATATATATATATATATATATATATATATATATTAAATAGAAGAGACATTGCCAACTGTAAACCGTTCGTTGCGTTGATTCCGCTTATCGGGATTCTACCCAGAAACGTCATTACGGTAGGAATGTCGCCACCCCCCCCTCCACCCACTAAACTACCACCCTTTCTAACCAAACTCCCCCAACCTCATCTCGTTATTCACGATTCAGTTGTATATGAACTTATGTGTGCAGACGGTACTAGAGGACTGGAGCATTCGGCTTGCGTAATTGATGTATGTAGGAATGTAGGTACGATTGTGTAAAAGTAGGTATTTACTGGAACTACAGTCGAATACATTGAATTTCAAGCAATTATTTCTCTATGCAGAATGGTAGACATTTGATAATTGTTAGCTTTGTAATTTTATTTTTATTTATAAAATTTAAAGTAAAATAAATAAATTGTACAGTTTTTTTAATTTTAATAAAAAAATAGTATTTCATAAAAATTGAAATATAAAAAAAGAAAAAATTGAAAAAGTTCTGCTAGTAGTTAGTGGTTTCAATAAAAGGTTTTGTTTGACAATGATTCAGTAAGAAATGAAAACGTTTTCCTCAACTAAGTAAATATCAATTGAAAGTGACCTGATTTAAAAAAAATTGAAAACTTTTCAAATCATAACGTTCCAGTTTTTGATGAATATTAGCACTGAATGTAAAATATATGGAGTTACAATATTGCAACGAATCTCGTTTTCCAGAAAGCCTTCAAATCACCAAAAAAGTGAAGTAAATTTCTGGAGCAATAGAGAAATCGAAAATAAGGTTTTGACCGGTTAGTAGCTGAGTGGAAAAACGCGTCGGATTCCCACCCAGGCGTCGTGGGTTCAATTCTTTATTCTCTTAAAAAAGGTTCGTAAAAGTTTATTGACAAAAATAGGTTCACAACACCTGCAGGTATCAGAGACAAAATGTTGTAAATGAAATTGTATCTTCGGGGGCATTCTGTCTAAAGACAAGTGGCCCCAAATGAGGCCTTTAACATTGTGACTCCGCTCCTAATCAACTAGACATCTTACAATTCCTTCGAATAGTTGGACATACAGGATAGACCATTACGCAACTCTATCTTAGCATTTATATATCGTCACTGTCATGATCGAGTCAAATATTTGATGAATTTGATCGTTCCATGTCTTCCTCGGGCGTACCCGACTTGAACTTCTGTTCACTTGCGCTCAGTTTGGTTCGAAAACGTTGTCACATATGCTCCTTACATTTAATATTAATAATATTTTAAAATACGTTTAGCAAATCGAGCTACGAAATACAAAAACAGGTGAAAAATACATGAAGATAAATTTTGCAAAGATTAAAAAAACCCACGGACGAGTAGATGGTTAGAGTAATCTCAATATAAATATATTTTCATGTTTCAGGTGGGTTAGGATTAAATTCCCAGTTGAGAAGTCTTAAAGTTCACTCGACTTTCTACGAATTCCTTATTGTATACACGAGGCACGGAGCTTCTAAGCGCACGCCGTAATAGCTTTTTTGTGCAAAAGTGCTTACACTGGCACATGACCTTGCCCTTTCATATATTTCTACCTGCTTATTACAGATACCAGAAAATGATGAACATTGAACTACCGTTGAATAAAAGTGAAACGAAAATACAGCATTACGAAACTTTTGTTTTTATTTATTTTTTCTTTGCATAGTTAATTATATTACAGAAAAAATTCAAAATAGAATTATGTCCTAACTGTGTGGTAATATACTCATTCCGGGAAAAATAATAATAAAACCGTAATAAGCATTTAAAAATCAAATTTAAACCGTATTAATGTATCACATCGTATATAAATATAAGAAGAAATACGAATTAATAAAATTGCATAAATAAAATAAAAAAAAGGATGTCATGAGTCAAGAAAAGAGTCACATTAATATGGCATTGAAATAGGTATCATCTAAGGGCTTACACATTCTTTTTCAAAATATTGCTACGTTTATGAAGGTTAATTTGATTTTTTTCGTAAAGAATATTTCATGGAAAGTAAATAGTAACTTTATAAAAGACCACAGATATTATGTTAATTTTCATGACACACCGGTTTCGCTTAGCCTAAGCGTCATCAGGGTACAAAATTAAACTAAACAAAGTGTGCGGTTTTATATACACACAGAGGGAGAAAACATTATAAAATAAAATAAAAGAACAGTGAAAAAACAATAGATAATTATTTAAATTAAAAGTCATAAAAAAAAAACATTATTTCATTTTTATTAAAAATGTCATACCACCAAGTTTCTACGAAAATATAAAAAAAATAAAATAAAGAATATTTCATTATATCAAAAGCACACAATAAAAAAAGTATTAAAGCGTTTGAAGAGTTTGACAAAAAAAGTTTCTGTACCTCGTAATTGTCGAACTAAGAACCCTGATTGGACGGAGTTATGCAGAAAGCGTTTGAAAACATGACTATACAAAAGCATTCAAATGCGTAATCGGCATTTGTAAAGTGTATATCGCTGTTTTTTCTCTATAAGAACTATTATAAATAGTTAATTAATAATCCAACAATGTATTTATTTCTTATGTTATTCTTCATTTTTCAATGTTTTTAAACTTTAATTTAAGTCTAATATTTGCGTTAGTAAAAAAAAATAGTTACTAAAAATCTATTGCATTTTGAGCTTGGATGTTTTCAGCAGATATAAATCTCGTATTTATCTATAGGAAAACACGTAAAACTCGATTTTTGTACATTGTGGATTAGACGCTTTCTGCATAACTACGTCCAATTAAGACACCATCTTCAAACCCTGTTAAGTTGATGAGTGCCGAATGTTAACTAAAAAGTGCCGAAAGTCAAGTGCTGAACGTTAACTACGCCCTTCCTGAAAACCATAAATATCGTCTCAATTTTATAATTCCACGAAGCAAATACGTGGATTTTTACGTAAAATAGAACCTTTTATACGAGTATAAATGCTTAGTGAAAAATGTGCTTGCAAGAATCTGTAAATTAGAAACAAAACTATCTATCAAAATCACAGATTTCCAAAATGATGAAAATTGTACAACATACGCACAGGCTGTGGTTGTGGGGTCGATATATTGATCCAGCAAGGGTCTGGAGTGTTTCTGTAGCACTTGCCCAGGTCAATACGGATGAGTGACCGTTCCACGAAGCATTGCTTGAATGAAAAGGGTTATCTTCCGAATGCCTTTCGGGATACAGGCTATTTTCAAATAGGGAAAAGATCGAGTTTACCGCCTGTATCTGCTGTGATAAAAATGAGTGGCTTGCTTATATCAAAATAATTTCAAATCGACTGTCTACCGGGTAATTTTTTAATATGTTTATGTAGTAACAATTTTTTAATATGTTTATGTAGTGACATATTTATTGAATATAATTTATTTTTATTTTTATACGGGACCTAATATTTTTTATGACCGACCGTTATCTGAACGTTAAAGTTTTGCATCTTTCAATTCATATTATTTGTCTCTTTCTCTCTGTTCCTTTGTTATAATTATAAATGTTATTTTTTTGTTTTCTCTTATTTTATTTTATATTGTGGTCTCCCTCTGCATGAACAAGTATATAACCTCAAGCTTGGTATTTTTTGTTTGGTTTAATTTTGTACCCTGATGATGCTTAGGCTGGGCAAAACCGGTTAGTCATAAAAATTAAAATAAAATCTGTCGTTTTATACAACGTTATTTTTTCGTTTTCATAAAATATGTTTATTCTAACACCAACTTGTGCTTCACAAGATGGTGTCGGAAATGCCGCACTTTTTACAGTAGTTTATCAAAAAAGATAAACAATAGCACTAAATAATATTCTCTTGTGGGGAGCGTCCCTAGATTAAAACAAACCCTCCTCTTTCTGCAAGAAACAGGAAATAAATTTAAGGATTTTGAGAAAGCTGTGTATTTTTTTACCAGTATTTCTATGAAATAATATGCTCCAGTAACATTTTTACATGGTCGACATGAGTATTTGTCGTTTTATGACGCACTGCTTAGCTGTGGAATGTTTTGCTAACTATTGTGTTTCCTCCCTACCTCAAATAGGTCTCTTCAAGACAAAGATCCTTTCCCCCAATTCTCTAAAAAACACCCTCCTCATTGCATCCCTAAATATAATAGAGCCTTGGGTTTGCAAACCCAGGTTTATTGTGATATCCTTATCAACCCTTCGCACCGCATCCCCAAAGATGATATCGTCGCTGGAATGGGAAAAAAGCTTGAGCAATGCTTTGGTAAAAAATGAGTTAAATATGTAGTTTTGATAAAAAAAAAATCTGCATCGAATGCCCTGACTCTCGTTTGATTCCGAAGACTTTTGTGGCCCTTCAGTCAGCTAAAATATATTTACCATTTGGGAAAAGGCTTGACTCAAACTACACAAGCTTGGTTTTTTTTTAGCTTTTCGTCACTTCAGGTAACTCAGTCAGAGCATTAAGTTATCTGAGTTAATTTTTTTCAATATCCAACCAGGTGCTGAAGACTTATGAATTTTATTGTAAAACAAAAAAACTTTAAAGTGCTCTGTTGTAAACTTCCCACAATGGCGCCTCAGCCCTTTTGCCTTTCCAGCGACGATATATTAAGCCTTCTAAATCCTGTGCGAGAGTTAATAAAAAACGCCCCTAAATACCAATTATAACTCGTTTAATCTATAAATCATCCCATAAAAGTTTTTTCTTACCAAGAAAATAAATTTATTAGGCGTAATAAAATGAAGGCACTCAATCATCTTCGCCCAAAAAGTTTCGATTATAACCAGCTTTCGTTGGTTAATGATGTGCTCCGGCGCACAGTCTGTACTTTCGGGTATCTAGCTCTTACACTATAATTGCTTATTACATATTTATTATACGCATACTTGGCTAATTTATATAGCGCCATTTTTTTCAAATATCACCTCAAAGGCGCTTATGTGGTGATTTGACCTTCCCTTTTCTCCTTTTACAAACAACATAGTATTTCATGATGCTAGAACTTACTGCACGAGAGTTATTAATGGTATTTGTGGAATAACCTACCACCTGAGCCCTTGATTTTACGCTTTTACAATGTCAGGTCGTGTCTCCCTGAATGCAACAGAAAATGTTCTAGAGGCTACCGACGTTCAACTCCTCGGTTAAAATTTAACAAAATTGAAGTTAAGAAAAGTTACTTTTTCAAATTGAAAAATACAAGACTTATTCCATATAACAATACTATGACATTCAAAGAAAAAATATACATGTACATATATATTTACGTATTTTTAAAGCACAATGGATCAATTATTTTCCTACATCATTTCTACGAAAGCTTCACAATTAAAGTCAAACAAGATTTTCGACGAAACATGAAGTATGTATTAAACGAAGAATCCTAAATTGAACGTAGTAATGCGAAAAGCGTCCAACTCCATTTATTGAAATAAAAATTATGTTATCCTGCATTTTATAATGTTTTTAAACTTTAATTTAAGTAAAATATCTACAATGTGCGATAGTAAAAAAAAACATTACAAAAAATTAATTGCATTTGGAGCTTGGATGTTTTCAGCAGATATAAATCTCCTATTTATCTATAGGAAAATTATGTAAAACTCGATTTTGGCGAATTGAGGGTTTGACGCTTTCTGTATAACTACGTCCAATTGATATCGAAAACAGTGAAACTGTGAAATTTATGAACAAAAAAATATTATTTTTTTGTTTTATTATATAGATTGTGTTTATGCTGTTATAGAAGTGTGTCAAAATACTTTACAATATTAAAATCGATGAAAGTTCCACGCGGGCGGAGTCGAATAAATAAATCAAAACGTAAATATATTAATAAAAATACATTCCCGAGTGATCCGAAAACCACAAAGTATGGCCCGGCCAGAACACGGCGTAGCAAAGGCGCAAATAGCACCTCCCACATTCACCCAAAAAGTTGTTTGCGAAACATTTATTTCGGAATTGCTTCGAGAGGAATAATTTTTTAACCCCTCGTTCCAAGCAGGTACTCGTATAATATAATGACTATACCGAAATCCCGAATCTTTCATTCGGCAACAATACATTTAAGCTCACTTTAGCATTGTGACGACTTTATTATAAAGCTATATTCTCATATCGGTTGGTTTGTGGCTTATTCGATGAAGTAGAAATTTTTGTGATGCCATCTGCATTTTCAATTCTTTTCTTATTTGTAAATTGCTTGTGTAGGCAAAATAGTCCATAAATAGATATGAATCCCAATATATTTTTGTCAAAGAATTTTGCGCCTCTTTTCTCTCATTTTGGTTTTTCACGGTTGTTTACGTTCGCAAAATACTATTACTTTTAGGAAAAATAATATTCTATCTTAAAATCCGTCATATACTCGTACATGTGTACCACTACCAATGATTACAAAATTGCATACGTGTACGTTGTGTAAATGATTTAGGAAGATTTTATAATTCGAAACGCTGCATCATCACTGACTTCAAAATAATGTTTAAAGAACATATTCTTTATATAACTGATGGAACTACCTATAAATAATTAAAACATGTTTTATGCACAGTAATTAACGAAAACATTGATAAAAAAAAACTATTCTAACAACTAATAACCTTTTTTTGAAATTTAATAATAATATGAAATTTTACAAAAGCACAAAAACCATTAATAAATGACTAATGACAATGCTTTTGAATGGAAAAGCGACTGCGAAGTATATTAATAAACAACATGGTGGATTACATTGTATAAATCTTAGAGTAAAAATATAAAAAGAGAGAGTGCTAAATATTTTTACCCAACCTATACAAATTTACGATAAATCACTTTCTCCGGGTTTTTACGTCGTAAACCGTTAGAGAGAAAGAGAGAAAACAAGTTGTCACATAATATCGCACCACTTTTAGGTTTTGTAAGCATGTTCTCCGTCTGCCGCGTCTCCAGCGACTCTGCCCACTACGTTTTGTTATGCGACATAACTCAACGGTTTTTTAGGTTATATCCTATATTTTTGTTGATAACAATACTGTGAAAAAGCGGTTATACAAATAAACAAAACATTACGTCGACACGTGCAATGAATGTATGCAAAAAGGTGTGTCCATGAAAACCCAAGCCACGCCCGAGTCAGGATAAAATGAACAATCCTGACTACACTGTTTCGCAAAGCTATCCCTACTGTATATTGTTGCTCTGAGGTATAAACTAAACACAACAACCATAATTTCTTCTACAAAAGCCTTCTGGTATCTAGCCATGTCACGAAACCAATCTTAAAATGCTTCAGGTTTTCTGATCGTCGGATCTCACACCCACCAGATCCCTTTAAATCAGTCATTCCCAAAGTGGTCTATATCGACCCCCAGGGTCGATTCCGACCTGCAAGGGGTCTACGTCGATGAAAAAAAAGGGGGGTGCATGAGACGTAAATGGGGGTCCATGAGAGTGGATTCCATTTAGGCAGGCCGTCACCAAAATTTTGGCTTCCCGCAAATGTAATAATCCACCTCACAGACAGTACCTATGTAGGTACTTACGTAATACTCTCTTATAATAGACATTAATTCCCTAATTATATAAATTATTTGGGGAGGATATTTTGTCGATTTGCTGGTACTTTTCGATTTCAAATCTCTACCGACTAGTGCTTTTTTTCGGAGAGGAATTTTCGTTGATTTGCTAGCACTTCTCGATTTGAGATCTCTACCGACTAGTACTATTTTTTGGCGACTCGACTTCAATTGAAGTGTTCATAGTGAAAGGTTCATTTCAAAGAACTAGCAGTTCCTGAAGCGTTCACAAAACTTGGAAGTTTATCCCAACGCTAAAAAAAAACAATATTAGGAAAGCAGGGGGTCTATACAAAACAGAAAAAAGTGGTCTACGGGACAAAAAAATTTGGGATTTTGATGTTTTCCTCCCCAAATCCAAGAAATATGTATGAATCATCGATGTTTAGAAATGCACCTAAACTTTGCCATGTCACGGCACAGTCGGATACGTGGAAAGTAGCCGGTCGAGTATTTCTGTCAGCGTTCCTCGGCCGCACAAAGCTCCGTAATGGCCGTTGTGGCGATGCAGACAAAGGCAACTAATGCCCGCTCACTGCATAATGGAACACGCTTATTTCCTCCCATTCGTTAGCATAACCGAACGGGAATACCGTACATGTCAACGTACCTCCACCAGGCTGGGCCATTAAACCTTTTTTGCACTTCGGATACGTGACAATATTCAAAAATACATATTAAAAAATCCTTCCTTCGATTACTTTTGGCCCACAGTACCAGAGGTTGAAATTTAGATTTTTTTTGTTTGACCGCTTAACTTTTCAAAATATATTCATTTTTTCGGGCAAAGTACCAATATACCTCCTCCACCGGTAAAAATTTAATAATTTTACTGGTTTTTGGTATTTTGATTAAATTGGAAGGTATTTTTTGAGTGTGACTTTGGACAGTAGTCAGCAAAAATAAAATTGTTTTCAGAGGTGGAAAAAATAATTTTTTTTCACCCTCGAAATATTTAACTGCTGAGGTTTGGGTTTTTTTAGGTTTTTCGCAAAATCCCCCAACTGCCCCAAATTTAAGGCTCGGTAGAAGAGTGGTAGAGACTCTAAATATCACCCTGGTGAAAGACCGCCATTCAGAATCGAAACGTTGCTTGAAATGGCTTTAGCCGTGTCTGGTAACCAGATCTGAATAGCCAGGTACTTCCCAACCTTCCTCTTTCCCATATCCTTTCCCCTCCCCACTACCTTCAGCCTCACAGCATATCTTCATTGGGGATGCCATAGTCTCACTAGCTCTAGACGGTCGGGAGCCGTTGGGACACGTGTTGTTTCACGGTATTCACTATAAAAAATAGAAAAGGAAAGTAGTTTTGAATTTCAAAATTTATTATGAAGTTGTAATCTACATAGTCGTATTACACTTTTGAGATTCTTGAAGGAACGATATCTCAAAAAAACCTTCATTAATTATCGGCCCAGCCTAGCGTCAACTAACACGTACAGTGCTGTAGCATCCAGACTAACTGTCCAAGTTTATAATGCCAGACCTAACTCGATCCCAACTTCGTGGCGTGTACACTAGATATAATACGTGTACACTATGATATATAACTACTCCGTGCACATGGAACATGCAAGCACACGGTTGAAAGAGAATTGCATTGGCAGATTGGATATTCTGAGCACGGCTTAAGCAAAATGTGGAGATGATGTCTGTATTCAGTTATCTATCGAGAAGATATCGAATGTCACATGATTTGTACAAACATGTAGTTTCATATTTCATCAGATAAATGCTTTTCTAAGTGATTGATACGAATTACATAGTTTTAGACTGAATGCTGTGGAAACGAGATCCTTGAGACGTATGTGCGGTAAAACCATGAATGATTGTATTAAAAATGTGAATATCCGGAAAGAATGCAAGGCTCATGTGAGCGTAAGAAATAGGATGAAGAAAGGGACGCTTAGATGGTTTTCCCGAAGAAGGAGTGTAAAAAGAATATATGATGCGAAAGTGAATTGAAGAAGAAGTCGAGGACGTCCGAGAAAGACATGGCACTATCGAGTGAATCAAATACTTAAATCGGGTCATGTGAAGAGTCAGAATAACAGAACAGTATGTATGAGACGATGTATGAATATGAATGAAGCAAGGAGTGTGTGCCAAGACAGAGTTATATGGCGGTTTGTCCTCGAAACGGCGTGACGGTTAGTTAGTTAGTGACTCACATAGTTTTATTTTAATTTTGATAAGTTTTAATCAATGAATCAAATAAGATAGGTTTGCATATTAATATTCTTCTAGTGCCCTCTCCCACCGAAGATCAAAATCATCACAACAATCATTGACTCTGAGTCACCTGAATTTAGTCTCTGTTGCAACCGAATTATTTTTATTTCTTGTGTATTCTTCTGTTTCATATTTCGTTGAAAATTATTGATATTATTACAATAATTGAAATCAAAAAAGATTTCTGATGAATTCATTGCATAAAGTAACTGTAAATAGGTAGAAAAAAATCTTGGTTCATTCATCAAATTTATATTTCAACAGATCTTTTGATCTGACAGGTCCGTTCTAATAAAAAAAACATTTGTTTTCGTTAAAAATCCCTCGAAGAATATATAAATGGATAATATTTCGTCTCATAGATAGTGGGGATATATAAGTGAAGAAAGGTCACGTGAAGGAGTAGGAAAATGTTACACAATTTTATCTTTAAAAACAATATCCTCGATCAAATCCAAACATATCAGAAACAAATATTTGATAAGAGTATTGAATTTTCCGCGCGAAAGTCATTAGTGAATATCCATTCCACAATAAGATCCTATACTTACGCATTATTATGAAGATAACACATTTTAATCCGCTGTATGTGGAAATAATTAGACAAATGACGCATGGCACCTTCGTGTCAAAGCCAAATCGTTCAGAACTTACAACAAAGGCTCATATTATATTGACGTTAATGGACACATACATAGGTAATGATTTGTTTGTAAGAAAAGTGCTCTAGAAATAGTTTGTTGAAATACGTAGAGTTCCAATTACCAAGACCCATTGGAATTATGGCATCCCTAATCGGGGTATGCGTAAGGCGAAAAAGAGTGGTGGAGCAAAGGAGATGGTCGAGAGAAAGGTTGAGAAGTACGTGGCTATTCAGATCTGGTCACCAAATACGGTTAAAGCTATTTCAAGCAACGTTTTGGTTTTGAATGGTGGTCTTTCACTACGACGATACTGATAGTATGTACCACTCTCCAACATGCCGAAAATATATGCAATATTTTATTTACTTTAAAAAATATGTGGAATAACACATATTAATTAAATAAAATGGATTTCCACACGCCAGTATTTAAAATCATGACCTCTAGGTCATCAGATTAATCATATCTGAAATTATACAAATAAATCCGGCATATCAAATATACATATGTATAGAGTATGTATATATGTCAATATTGATTAGTTACACATTTACAAATATGTGGATAGCCACATCTGTCTAGTCAAGTAGACATATAGTTGAAATCGATCATGTACAACGTTATTGCGTTGCCTTCGTAGATCCTGCAACCTCCAGACTAAAAGTCAAATGCGTACATCACCACACTATAGAGATCTCATGCGAAAGACAAAGATAAAAAAATGAAATCTGTTTCTGACTAAAATTCCACTACAGAGATTTATTTGAATTTTGGACACTACTGAAACCGTACTAAGACAACATCAATTAGACGCACTTATGCAGAAAGCGCCTAACCCTCAATTTTCCAAAACAGAGTTTTACATGTTTTCTTAAAGGTAAATACGAGATTTATATCTGTTGAAACATCCAAGCTCCAAATGCAATATATTTTTGGTAATTTATTTTTTTACTGACACACATTGCAGATCTTGGACTAAAATTGAAGTTTAAAAACATTATGAAATGTAGGATAATATAAGTTTTTTTTTTAATAAACACATTGATAGCTTACAAATTACTTGTTTATAATAATGCTGATAAAGAAAAAAAAAACCACTGATATCCACTTTACAAATGCCAATTACGCATAGCTTTTTATCGTCTTATTTGTTTGATAAAACGCCTTTTTTCAATTTTATCTTTTTAGAGTTAGTCGCTTTCTGCATAACTACGTTCAATTTATTCTCAAGAAAAAAATAAAGAAAACTCCCTGCTATTTTATTTTTATATTTCCCTTTCAGCTGTTTACTCGAATTGTAATTTTTGTTCAAATATACTCGCACTAAGATACGCGTGTATTTTTATTCAAATATACTCGCACTAAGATACGCGTGTATTTTTATTCAAATATACTCGCACTAAGATACGCGTGTATTTTTATTCAAATATACTCGCACTAAGATACGCGTGTATTTTTATTCAAATATACTCGCACTAAGATACGCGTGTATTTTTATTCAAATATACTCGCACTAAGATACGCGTGTATTTTTTTGTCTCGAGCTTGGTGTTACCGCCAAGAAAACGTGTTTGAATGGGAACTTTATTGAATTTTGTGATTTTTAGGCGGACGAAAATAAGCGGTCCATTTCAATGATTTATCATGCTATTTTAAATACGAAATGAGCAGGAACACATAAATCTATTTAATAAACTTTGAACCACGTGAAATTGTTTTCTATCGATTAATATTTCAGCCAAATAAAAATGTGGGGTGAATCCTAACAGGCACTCAATAAGATTGCTTTTCGGTTTAACAAACATTTTTATCTTTTTGTTTTTACATTATTTGACAACAGATTGACAGTGTGCCTTTGGAAGCCAAAACAACTGTCATACGTAAACATAAATATACCTTTCAGATCTTTACATAGCACAACTCGACAACTTTTAAATAAAGAAACGATATTATTTTTCAAAATAAATATAGTATCCAATAAACACTTTTAAAAATAAAACATTTCGAAAAGCTTCGTACAAAAGCGTAAATATACCTTTTTTCAGACCTTTCTTTAACTTTTACATCCAGTTGTAATTTAGTGTTAGTAAAAAGTTTACTTGCAATAAATAAAATTGGAGGGAGGCCTCTAAGAGACAATAAACTTTTAAAAATTATGTTTATTGACTATTCATGGTGGGAATAAAGGTTGTACCGATGGGTCAGTAGCTTAGAAAACCGAATAGGTATGTACTTTAAGTCAGGTAGATTTTATTATGTATAATTTGAGAAAAAAATATTGTTACAACAGTAAAAAACATTAACGGACAGGCTTGATAGCTTTGTAAAGGTTTCATAACGTGTAGCATTTGGATGTAATGAGGTAGTATTTGTAAGTGATTGATTTTACCGTTGTGATCGAATAAAGGCTACGAATTGCCTGATCAAAACTGTTATTCTAGGAATTTGTACGGAACTCATATCAACTTATTTGTATCTTGCGTCTCAAGCATTTATAAAACAATAACGATAAGTTGGAAGCGAACACCGTTAATGGAGGTTGAAAAGATGTATGTATGGTTTTTTTATTTTAATTATAGCTTAATAATTGTTTGGCCCTCCGAATTTACACATGAAACAAAAATGATTACGATAATCTTTTTAAGTAGGTATATTTAAAGAATGACAATATTTAAACTCTGAATAAATACTAAGACTAAGGGTTTGTACGTATCTAATTTAGGTTACACAAGATTCCTTAAATGTGAAATACAGTTTTTCTGTGGAAAAATATAATAAATTGACCTTCATGAAAAAACCAATAGTAACCATTCTGGATTAATGCAAGGTCATGAAACGGTCAATCGAGGAAAATATTGACGAAGGAGAAGGTAAATGAAGATGCCGCACTTTATGGTTCTGAAATTTGGCTAGTACGAGTGCAGTTCCATTGTGTGGTTCCTAGTTCCTAGCTGCCATATTCAGGGTGGAAATTGCTTTGACGATAGCCAATTTTCGATAAATATGACACCAAATGAAGGAGAAGAAAATACTGTTTTTTATTAAAAAAGAAAGACAAACATTCCCGAGTTACAAATAACCTAACAATATTTGATGAAAAACTCCTACTGCCATCATAAGAAGCGGAAGATGTTGCTTGTGCAATGATGAAGGACTTAGCCAGCAGAGGAATTGAACGCACGACGCCCGGGTGGAAATCCGACGCATTTGTCCACTCAGCTACCGACCGGTCAATATTTATTTATATTTATAGAAGCTATTTAGAGTTTTTACACCAAATTAAAATAATTGAAGGTAAGTTAAGTCTTTTAGGTATTCGAATATACAAATAAAAAATAATGTACAATTTTATTTGAAGACTTTGCGTAGAAAATAATTGAAACGACCATCAAAAAGGTGTGATGTTCTGACCATCTGGTAAATCTTATTATGTAACGACTTTTATCAACCAATTTTTATGTTTACTCACATCCCAAATATAATGTGATATCTCCTGGATAAAGATTATTAACTATGGTATCTACTATTTATCCCACGAAGTGAGATAAATAGTAGACTCCCAAGGGTTCCAGAAAAAATATATTAGGAAAACGAAACAACACATAATATATAGAATGCTATTATTAAGTTCTGTTATTATTTATTTTATTTTTATTGTTATAGTTGTTTCAACGTTTAAAGCGATTCTAAAACTATTTAATAATGGTTTGAACGTCGAAACAGCTGTCTCAATAGAAAAAACTTAAACTAGCAGAAGTTAATAATAACATTAAGAAATTTGATTCTCACAACACTACTCACGACAAATTACTTTCATTTTCTGTTTAAAGAAATATATTTTAAACAAAAATGTTATCTAAAATAAAATTCAAACGTCACATCTGAGAGCGTCTTACTGAAGCAAACAAAAAAGCCCTGCAGGCAAGTTTATGGATTAGATTAATACCAGATTAAACTCAATGAGAAGGCTTTTATTTCTTGATGAAAAATATACGGAAGCTAAAAAAAAGCTTCGTATTTTTTAAACAAAAAATAACAATGAAGATTTTATGACGATACAAAACAATTGATAAATGGACATTTAAAAAACGTACCCTTTCAGGGAGAAATAAGTAATTAAATTATATGAATCATCACAATCGAGCTGTTTTAAATATGCATTTTTGCAGAGAAATTTGAACGTCTTTCACTGCAAAGGTAGGTAGTCAAATATACAAATACACGTAACACGTGTTTCCTCCATAGCGATACATGTTTTCGCAGAAAGGCGAAGGATTCCAATATAATAACTGTCTCCATTTATTATTCCGAATTCTAGGCCAAAAAACACGTAAACTTCCACATGGGAAATACAAATTGAATCGAACACAAAACATTATATAATTGAACCTTTCCAAACGAAGATAAATAACGTATTCTTCTTGCTGGGCGCCATTCCATGTAGGGCTTCGGAAGTACCAGACTATTTCGATTGCATGTCAACATGGAACTGATTTACATGAAATTACAGTATGTTTCCAGAATAATGGATTCTAAATATTTCACTGAACTATACGAAATGATGTGGAACCCTGGATTTCCGCTTTAATGATCTCCATTTTAAATGCCCGCGGTTTTTTTCATGAACTTTATGGCCGGAGATGTAATAATAAATACGCCCGGCAATAAAAAGCCCTGGTGGCATTCTAAATTTGAATTCTTCATATCTCGTTTGTTTGAAACAAAATGTAATACAGAACTTCGTCATTTAATTTTGAATGAATGCTTGTGATGCAACGGATTTCTTTTATTATTAATTTAGTATTTATTATAAGGCCAAGCGGATAAAAAAATATATAATAGTGAATAAATCATAATAATACCTCGGGTGTTTTGTAATGAAAAACCTCGACCTTATTATTATAAATTTTGGCTGTTGCTAGAAGAAAGTAAGAGTTTCAAAAGGGTCAGTAAAAACTATGGAATCCACATTTAGAAAAGAATGTAAGGCTGCAGGAAGTGGGGTTAAGGAAGAACAACGTCTAGAGAATGGTTGAGTAAGGAGCTTTCCCGAGTAGGTCACTTAAAACAACTAGTTTTTTTTCCATTTAGTTTGTGATTTGTGTTCTCTAAATGAATACTGAGAGTATCTTCCACCTTGGAACGAGATGTGAATATACGTAATTTAATTATATTTGTGAAAAAAATTATCGTATTTAGAAAATAAATAAATTATTGCTCACGCCAGAGTTCGAACCCTCTAAATATGTGATCCACTGCTTAAAAGACAATAAGTTTTCTGTTTTCCTACGAAGATTGTCTTATTTCTAAAGAATTTTTAAAATTAGGCACCTACCCTTCAAATGAAAAAAATGTGTTTTCGTAGAAACAGTAAGTGTAAAAGCTGTTTATGTAATTGAATTAATTTCTACACGTTTTTTAGCCAAACCAATGAGAACATGTTTTTACGGAAATTAGTTTTTTGGAACTCCTTGGGAATAATATACCAAGAAATGTATTTTTCTGAAGTAAATTATCATTTTAATAAATAAATAATAAAACATTTTTCGACGTATAACCGTGGTTAGTTAATTTGTCCCCCGCAATTCGACGATTTCAGTGTTTACAACATAATAAAACTTATATATTGCGTTATTCTACGCATTAAGTGCTCGGCAGAAAAACATTTCAAAATATTTTTTTGTAAAAGATTTTTCCGAATGAAATTGCAAAAACCTTGAAATCGTAGGATTTATTACAGCGGTGACCCAAAAACACTGTAATTTCTATTTTAGAAAATATTACATTATAAAGTTATTGGGAACGTGTAATATTCAACAAAAATGGTGCTATAAAAAAAGTACAAAAACCATATCCCGGACCCTGTAGTTTATTTAAAAAAAACTTAAATAATACTGGGTGTTTATACACCTTAGTCTAAGTAAAATCTTAACTAAAAATATGATTATCCGAAGCAACAAAAACTCTAGATGGCGTCATGATATTTGCACCTCTTTTCTGTCTGGAATTTCTAGGTCAAAACAACTATTTTAAGACCCGAAATTCATTTTCGTCATGAAATATCCAGCTAAACATCTATTTAACAATAAAACATAAGAGGCCATAATGTTTGTCCTATATTTTTCAATTATTTAATAAGGATGTTGATATTTCAGACTAAGCCGAATGGTAAGGGGAGTGTTATCGGTCCCTTTAATGAAAATCTCAGTAGGGACCATTCTTTGACCAATGCCGATACAACATGACCTTCGATAAGGGAGTAACGATGTTTACACTCTGGATTTTGAACGTGCTGGAATTCAGAGGTGTGCTTTGGATGATTTTCTGCCTTTACTCAAATTTAGGTCTCAACTGGCCAGATACAGTGGATTTACGTCGTCCCCAATATTTGACACATTGTGAGGTTGGACAAAAGAGAAGGGAAAATAGATTGTAACTAACTAACTAACTAACTAACCATCACGCTGTTTCCCCGCAAGGGTAGGCAGAGAGGACGGACCGCCATACAACTCTGTCTTGGCACACACTTCTTGCTTCATTTACATTCATACATCGTCTCATACATACTCTTCTGTTATTCTGACTTTTCACACAACCCGATTCAAGTATTTGATTTACTTGATCGTGCCATGTCTTTCTCGGGCGTCCTCGACTTCTTCTTCCATTCACTTTCGCATCATATATTCTTTTCACACTCCTTTCTTCGTTCATTCGCTCTACGTGCCCAAACCATCTAAGCGTCCCTTTCTTAATCCTATCCATTACGCTCACATCAGCCTTGCATTCTTTCCGGATATCCACATTTGTAATACGGTCATACATGGTTTTACCGCACATCCGTCTCGAAGATCTCATTTCCACAGCATTCAGTCTACTTTCATCCTTCCTCTCTGCCAGTTCCATGCCTCACTGCCATATCAGGGGTTGGTATAAGCACTCCATTGTGGGACTGCTAGCTTCGCTTCTTTGGACAATTTCTTATTTGCCCCAACAGCGTTCAGTCCTCCATTAATGGAGTTTCCTGCATTCACCCTTCTTTCAATATCCTTATCAGCCTTTCCGTCTCTTTGTAAACTTCCTAAATACACGAACTCATCCACTTGCTCCAAGTATTCATCATTCACAACTATATTGCACGCTGTTCTCGTACTCTCTCTTTCAAACACCATCACTTTGGACTTACTTACATTCATCATCAACTCATTTTGCATACATACTTGGTTCATCCTAGACACGAGAAACTGTAGATCTTCCATACTGTCAGCAATCAGCACCGCATCATCCGCATACAATAGGCAACATACTTTTTCACATTGTTCATTTTCGCGCCCAAGCCCACACCTTTCAATTCTAGATACAATTATCCATGTACAAATTAAACAACCACGGTGACATTACGCAGCCTTGTTTTACACCTTTTGTGATGTTAAACCACTTCGTAAAATCACCGTTCACTCTAACACATGCAACGCTTCCCTCGTACAAGGACGCGATTGCCTGTATAAGATTTGTGTTAACTCCATACATGGATAATACCTTCCACAATTTGTCCCTATCAACTCGATCATACGCCTTTTTGCAAATCGACAAAAGCACAGAAAAGTTTCTGGTTTTTTTATGTCTCTTAAGCATCCGCAATGAGAAAATTTGATCCATGCACCCCCTTCCACCTCATGAAAGCACCTTGAATGTCCCAAATTTTGTCTTTTGTTTTCATTCTTACCCTTTCAATCAATATTCTACCATACAGCTTGCCAACTGAACTTAGCTTAGCCCTATGGTTCCCACATTCCATGCGTGACCTTTACCTTTGTACAGAGGCATGATCACAGCCCTTCTCCAATCTAATGGCGTGTAACCCTCCTCTAAACACTGGTTAAAAAGTTTGCACAGCCATGTAAGAACTACACGGCTATCTCCTTTAAAGTATTCAGCAGCGAGATTGTCGAATCCAACAGCTTTACCATTCTTCATGCATTTAATCGATCTTTTTATTTCATCCATGCTGATTTCGACAACATTCACTTCATCATCATTCATACCTGATTCGACACTGGGAACACTGTCGCTTGGGGTGCTTTCAAAAACCTCTTCGAAATATTTCATCCATCTTTCTTTTATTTCTTCCTCATTTGTCAACATTTTTCCATCTTTCGATTTTACAACTTTCACGCATCCGCTTTCTGGGCCGTTTCGGGACCTCTTGACCTCCTTCCAAAACAATTTAATGTTTTCTTGGAAGTGATTTGTCATTTTTATTCCCTCTTCTTCGTGGTTTTGTTGTTTCTAGCTAATTAGATATACACATTTATTATTTAGTTTAAAAAACAAAAGTACACTTTTTTCAAGTTACGAATAACCTGAAAATATTTGAACCCCCCTAATTCTGTCATTATTAACAGAACATATTGCTTTTAAATTGATTGAAGATCTTAGCTAGCAAAGGATGTAGGTGGAAACCCGACGCTTTGGACCACTAACTGGTCTTACAGATGACAAAAACTATCCCAAACAGCATTAAATGAGGTTATTTAATACAGTTATATTTATTTCAAGCAATTTTACTGTCCCGTTATTATATTATCATTTATATATTTTACAAAATAACTTATTCTTAGTAGCAATTACAATAATACATGTATTTTTTTCAATTGACTGCATAACAGATATCAAATCCAATAAGAGTAAAATGGAATATAAAAAAATATAATTACATTTACAAATTTTTTAAAATTATTATTTTTATAAATTTATACGTTTTTTTAAACATTGCTAGATTATCTGTAAATGTATCTTTATCTATAGATGTCGTATTCAGTAGAATCATACCTCTTGTCATGACATAAAAATCTGTCCGACCATGGAGTATGCTAAGCATGGTATGGTTTCCGCTGCAGCAGTATTTTTCAGGCACGAATAAGCAGCGGCATGCCAAGAGGTATGGACAATCGATCAAATTATTTATAAGTTTAAAGCCTATTCTAAAGAGACCAACATTACACCTGGTCTCTAGACTCCGATAGTTTGTTTCCCAGGTAGTGTGTTTTTTATGTGATGCATAACAATTCTCTCGAAAACACAACGATTGGTTTTAAATTATAATTAACTTTTGAAAGCTTTACGCTTCATTCTAATTTGCCTATAAAAATAATACCAGCAACCTTCATGAATACGAAAATAGTAAAAGGCACAGCAAATAAAAATATTAGGTTGTGATCGAGACTCAAAACTTCCATTCTATTCGGAAACAGCGCATCTACCAAAACTGCCATTTAAATATAAATGTAGAAATTGAAAAACTTACACCTCGAAAAGGGCCAACTCTTATTGTACAAAGTTACTACTGTAATAATTTAAATACTTTATACAGTTTTTGTAGGCGTGTAGGGATTGGAAATGTTATTGATAATCTTTTTAAAAAAATTGCGTGCACTTGGAGCACGAATAAGGCGACCTTTCATGCCTGTTCCGCATTAGAGCCTGAATACCGAGCCATGCGGTAGAGTGAGTTATTGAAAACCGCCCTTTAATTTGCATTTAAAAATGTTTTTTACGGTTTTGTCAAGAAAATACTCAAAAAAATGAAAGATTTCTATTAGATAGTAATCAATCTATCGTTCTCTAATATTTCATTAATTAATCCGCACACAAAAACGGAACGAGAATTGTAGATTGCGTAAAATTGCTTACATATGAAAATTGCTTACCTGCTTTTGAATCTTTATAATTATAATAACGTCCAGAGCTTTTAATAGAAAAAATAGTGAATACTTAAGATTGTTTATTTAATTTCGTACAATATTCTCTGAACGATTATACAATAATGGGATCGAACTAAAGAATGATACTTCAAGTTAAATAATATTTCAAAGATGGTATTTTTTTTTAAAATATCGTGAATACTTTATATTTTAATCAAAGTGGTACTTTTAGATTAGAATCTGACCTTTCGTCAATGAATAGCAGCATTCTAGTCAAAATGATTTTCAACACAAAATCTCAAGGCACAGTCATATAATACAAAATCCATAAACTAGGTATTTTTCCTTTTTTAGACCACCAGACTAGAAGACCCGTGTTGTGACGGTCAACTGGCTATATTTCTTTCCCTTATGCGTCAGAATTTCAGTTTATAATACATTAAACTGGATAACGAAGAATCGCAAATGATTGAGAATTATCCTCCTAAGAAATGACAGGTTATAAACTACATTAAAACATAGTAATCTGTACTTAGCTCAGTGGTGAAGTAACTATCTTTACGAGGGACAATATGGTTGCGAAATTCAACGAATCAAAACAGGTTACGTTTTGCGTTAGTGAAGCGTGCGAGTCGTCATGATTTTGCAGAATTTATCTCCCCTGAGGGTGGGTGGGGGGAGAAGTGTAGTGGGTACCGCGAATGGACCTTCTTAATTTCGCTAAAAGCGCCCTGTCAGGGGGGAGGGTGTCTTAGGTAGTGTAATGGAAGAAAAATTGACTACGGCCGTGGTAGAGGAGAGACAAGTCAACAAGTGCGTCAGAAAGCGCAGAAACTGCGTCCAGTTTAAACCGGTTATCAGGAATTTATGATAGCTTATTATCCTGCGGCAGATTGTTCAAGCATACTTCTTCTTGCAAATGCGCGTAGCCATATGCGATTTATGATAATCCCCGTTTATTGGCACAAGTTTGACTTTCACTCGCCAACTGTTTGAAGCGTCTTCCCTCAGTTTTTTTTGCCTTCGGAAAGATTGCAAAACCGGGAAACGGTCGTCTGTTGAATAAATTTATCACCCAATTTGGCCGTTCAGAATGTTTTTTATGTAAAGTAGATACACTATAATAGGAGGTACAATATCAACAGGCTAGAATACTTGAATGATTTTCTGGACAGGAAAATTACCCATAATTCCGTCCTTGGAAAAATAATAATATGCGTATATAAATAAGGGTGCCTCATGGGCAAAGCAGAAATTATTTGTGACTTAGGAGCTTTTTAGGTTTGAGAACACGTTATTGATTGGTATTTTTGTATCCGAAAGTAAATCTGAACTGTTTTCAAACCATGCATGCCCTGGTACAAGTACACTTTATAATACGTCAGTTTGAACCTTGGCTCACGTCTGTAAGCTGGTAATTAGAGATCCGACCAATCTAGCTTCTGTGAATGTGGGTGAGGGTTGTTATTTTCATGGCCGATTTACATAGAATGATTGCACTTTAAATTCACCGGAGCGCACCGCCACCGCGATAGCCGCATAATAATGCAATAAAACCTGAATTACACTAGAGCTTTATGGAAATAACTGCGAGATTATCTAACGGAGGAGATCACGCCATTCGGTCAAGGTCGGAAAAAGGTCTCGATCAGTTTACTAAAGTGTGAAGAGGTATATTGACAAATATAATATTGTACGGATGGATAGTGAAAGTGAATATTGACAAACGTTATTCTCTAATAAAATATAAATACAAGCAAAGGTCCGACAAGTTTTCTAAAGGTATTTATTTATTCACTATATTTTGAATTTGACATGCATTTTTGTTGTTATGTTTTCCTCTGTGGGATTTCCTGTGCTGGGGAAAACTTTTCAGTATGAGAAAGTCTTACAAACATAACGTAGTTTAATGCATAACAAGTATATGATATTACTGAGATACTTTTAATACTGAGATAAGTTTTTTTTGTTCAAAATTAAATAAAAACTTTGTATGTATGCGACCACAGATTTTATTTTAATATTTATGACCGATAGATTTCACTTTGCCTAAGCTAACTAACTAACTAACCATCACGCCGTTTCGCCGCAGGGTAAGCAGAGAGAACGGACCGCCATACAACTCTGTCTTTGGCACACACTTCTTGCTTCGTTCACATTCATACTAGACTCAACAAAGAACACACTATAAATATACATTACATAGAAAGTAAAAACACAATAAAAAAAACATTAAGAGAACAGAAAAAAAAACAAAAGAATAATATTTAAATTATAAAAAAGAACAGAGAGAAGGAGACAGATATGAAATGAAAGAGGCAAAACGTCAACTGTGAGCAAATTCTTGAGTTTACGAGAAATATACCTAATATTGGACTACTAGACAAATTTAACTGATTATTACGAATATGGTTATTTATTTTAGAGGCTTTCTTTCTTTCTTTGTTGCCATGAACATTTTTGTAGAAAATATGAGCGTCGGTGCTTTTTATTGAAGGTGTGTTATTTTTCAATAAGATGAT
Source organism: Drusus annulatus (assembly GCA_022651775.1). Classification (NCBI taxonomy): domain Eukaryota; kingdom Metazoa; phylum Arthropoda; class Insecta; order Trichoptera; family Limnephilidae; genus Drusus; species Drusus annulatus. Next base: position 454,217 of record JAGWCC010000284.1, read on the forward strand.
TGGTGAATTCAGAAAAATCGTGGTTATTTAAAAAATACTAATATGTTCTTTGATTCTAACATCAACATTACCGGTTGTTTTACCAATATAAAATGCAAAACAATCCAATTTATAAATTCCCGAGTGACTTAGTTTGTCATCTTTATCCTTAGAATTGATTAGTTTATTTATATTGACGATAGTTGAGATGTAAGATTATTGGCTTGCATTAGTGATATGTAAAATTATATAGTGATTGAAACAAGTTTCGAAAAAATCGTTCATTTGTTCACAATATTCACATGCTTTAGTTTTGCTTGTAAAATGTACGTTCTTCTATATTAAGCATTAATTACTAATCACCCTGTACCTCACTACAACATTGATGATACGAACTTTATAAACTAACATAATATAAAATTTATATACTAAAAATCTAGGTGCTAATACATACCCAAATCGTGTAAATACCAATTCAAACAAAGATAATATTATTCACATGATATTGAAGTGTACATAATAGAAAATCAACCGTACAGTACAACACACATTAAAATATATCCAACAAATGTTTAGTTTACAAACAACTTCCACAGTAAAATACAAAAACATTGAAACATTCTGTCAATATTTTCATTTAAGCAATATTCAAACAACGAAAAAAAACTACCACTATCATGCCATTTTTTGCAGTCGGAATAGTGATGGGTATTTCTTATATTGTTTATTCAGAAATAATTAAATAACCGAATGATGTTTCGGATTTATCGTTCGGTTAACCGATTAAGTTTTTAAAGAAGCGAGTTGTTCCGATTTAACATTTTGATGACTGAACTGTTTGAACGAGTTTTAATGGATACCATTTCCCGAAACGTTATTTTAAATCATAGGAAGAACGTTTATGATAATCGAAATTATTCGATTATTGAAAAAAAAACCTTCATTTTGAAATTAGTATCTCGTTTGTGCCCATCACTAGGTCACACACTATTTTTTTTACAAATATATCACCAATGACCTCGCAGCGTAATGGTCTACGCATTCGACCGTGAGTCACGAGGCAGCGAGTCTCACCCCCATAAAAGCAAATAACCTGAAAATACAAACCTTTACAACATGGATTTATAGCTGTCTTAAAAAAATCATTAATACACGTACTTTCATTAGTCCACAACAAAGTGTGTATAAAATTTCTCGATACCATCTGGCAGCGATTCCGTGTAAACAACATGCTAGTACGAGTATGTAAATAAAACAAATGGAGGTATGCCACTAAGTGACATAGCAATATCGATATATTTTTTAATTGTTGGATTGTTTCAAAAGCTCAGAGGAGTTCTGAGTGTCTATTTTTAATAGTAAATATTAATTCAACCTTTTACTCTGAATTTTGTTCCTTGAAGAGGGGTTTTCCAGATATTCGTACGCCAGCCGCCTAATATTCATTTTATCCTTATACAATATCCTGTCGAATTAAAACTCTAGAATTTGATATGCCTTACTTCAGATTTGCCCCCAGCGCGAGTGCTCTTCAACTTTTACTAATTAAATAGAATCTAAAGTCATAACAGTCTAAGCTGAGTACCAAAAATATAGTTATTATAAATATAAATGGATCATTTGTGTTACTTGGTTATTCAAGAATATAAGATTAATATTAATATTTATACAAAAAAAAAACAAAATCGCGCTAATCAATGAATTGTGACAACAGTTTGACACACACCAACCTAAGTGCTTCTAAAACCATTTATCTAACGATTATTTTTAAAAAAAAGTGTTCTTAATGATCCTCAGATTTAGAACAATGCACTACTTAGATTATTATTTAATTACGGTTCTCGAACATTGCCGAATTTAAAAGTAGCGCTTGTGTGTGTGTTTTGCTATTATTAAGGGCCAATACCCGAAAATAGACACTTTTTGACTTTCTAGTACAAGCAATACTACAAATGATTTATCTGTTAATTCTATATGGGTAGTTAGAAAAATGTCTAAGGTTTCTAGTGAGTACAATTATTAAATAGTAATCTTTTGAATTCTTTATGAAAAGCATACTAGAATTTTAGCTTCAACGTTAAAAAGTGGCGTTTCTGGTTTCAAAACTAAACCTTTTATTGACACGTTAGTATTTTTTTAGGAATAATAATTTTATAATAAATAAAATTTTAAGGGTTACAGTTGTAAAGTTTTTTTAGATATTCGTACATCATTTTTGCTTGTATTAGAATGCTAGAAAGTAACGTTAAGTGTCATTTTTATTGAGTGCTGAGCCTTTAAAATTAATGAAAAAAAAGTATCAACATTAAGGAAAAAAATAAGCGTTTCCACTTAGTAATTGTAGATAATAAACCCTTGGTTGAAGCAAGCGGACTATCTGGTTACCCTGTCTATTTTTTATGTTAGCAAGTGTCACATGGAAGGGGAACAAATATGTCAGAACTCAATACTCGATAAGATCGTCTTTGTAATACGGAGAATCAAATGTCAAATCTGAGGGCAGTATCAATGATTTTTAGTTTATTATTAGTAATGAAATACCCAATTCTTTTCCAGTACTGAAGCCTCCGGCAAGTATTACAAAGTTTTAAAAATAATGTTTACTAGCAAGTGTGGTCAAAACCGTAAAGTCCTCAAAATCTTCTTCCTAGTCAAGAAAGACTCATTGCAATGTGCCTTCAGGCGTCCCTATCTTGTTCTAACTTCTGTGGCTTTGTTCATTAGAGGCCCAGTCTCATGCCACATAATTTCTGCATTCGTTTCCGTAAGTTTTTTGTAATACCACTACATCCTTTGCTCTAAAATGGATGATATATTTTTGGTTGGTAGATGTTTCGCTAGCATTCTACGCACATCTTAGAGTTCTCTTGGATTTATCTACAAATTGGAGTTTTTTCATTTAAAGCTACAGTGTATTTCCGCCAGACCTTTTAAGCTTCTTCTTTTATTTCATTTTTATAGTTAATAATATTAACTTAAGACCGCACAAGAGTCCCAACTGCTCCCAATCATCTGGAGCGAGTGGGACTATGGCATCCCTAAGTATTGGGGTATCTTGTGAGGCTGAAAGTAGTAGGAAAGGGGAGGAGAAGGGGAAGAGGAAGGTTGGTAAGTACTTGGCTATTCAGATCTGGTCACCAAGCACGGCTAAAGCCATTTCACGTAACGTTTCGATTCCGAATGGTGGTCTTTTTCCAGGGCGATACTTAGCAGTATCTACCACTCTGGAACGTGGCGCAAATTTACTATTTTTTGAAATTGTGTTGTGACACATATTAATTAAATAAAATGTATTTGCGCACGCCGGGTTTTAACCCGCGACCTCTGGATTCGTAGTGGAGCGTCTTACCACTGGACCGCGGAGGCCTGATTTCAGTAGGCACCTAGAATACAATTGGTCATAAAAACATACGAATTTGATTTCGAATCTTTGAGTAAACTTCTTTTTTCCTTTATTCACTGATAATACATTACAAAATTTAAACAGCGCCATTTTTCTTGGGAAATATCACTCGAATGGCTCTTTGCATAAGTTACATTGTTTTTTTGAGTTCTAGTAACTATAAAAATACGCTCATGGCCATAGGCTAATAACCTTAGTAATCAAAACTTACGTCGATTTAGTAAAGGTCTGAAATCACGCTCACCTCTTTTGTTTCACTTTATTGAAATATTATTTTAGAAGGTATTTAAGATAAGAAACTAAATTATATGTGGTGAAGTTAATATGTGCTAATGTAAAAAACTAAACTAATTGGAGTACTAATTATCGCTATTTTACGATTAATATTCAATGTTAATATTCCTAATAGTTAAAATTTTTACCTAAAGGCAGACAAAACTAGTTTTCAAAGGTGAGCATTTCCACAATAAATCTTATCTTCTTCAGAAATATGATTAATACTTAGATTGTGTTGATAAGTCATCAAAGCATTTATTGAGAAAATATTAATATCCAGTTCATCAAAGATATTCCATATTAAGAATCCTTTAGTCTGACGCCGTACAAAATTGATCTGTCGCCTCCCCCCCTCTACCCCTCCCCTGTAAACTATGGATTCCACCCCGGGGGCAACAAACTTTTGGAAACCAAAAAATGTTGGAATCAACTCATTACGAAAAGGAAAAAAATCATGAAAGCATTTCAAATTTAAATCGAGACGGCATTGATGTTTGATGTAGGTAAGTACTTAATTATGAAAAAAATAAATAGAATTAAATAAGAGAATAGACCGAAAGTAGAAAAATAGTCAGAATTAATAATATTGCAATAAATAGGTATCTTATACGTGGTTGGATATTTTTAAATACGTGTGAACTAAACAAAACAAAAAAAATGCTGTCAGTTAACGTTCATTATTCACATGCATTAGAATTAAATTTAGTAAGTATATGCGACATGTATTAATAAATAAGTTGATTCCATCTTTATTCAAGTAAATACATGATGTATTTATTTTGTTGTGTGGCAGTGTTTTTTTGTTTTTTATGTGTCAAAATTAAAAATTAAAAAAATAAAAATGAATTAATTTCGGATATAGTAAAATAACAAAATCTTAATTGGAATGGATTGCGTCGTATTTAAAAATGAAATGACCGAGAACATAGTTTGTGTAATACTGTAGAACCTTATATTTTTTTAATGGATGCTTGTGACAAAATCACCACATCAATCTTCCTTCCTTTTTTTAATACACAATAAGTGACAAATATCTTGTATGAGCCAAATAAAAGCACCGAGACCTCTTTTTAAATTCGTATCTAAAAAAAGACGTCCCATCAACATGTCAATGTATTCAGGCCACACGTGATAATAACACGGAGTTTTAAGACGTCTGTACGCGTATAGCCTTGTTACTTCCAAGTAAATACTGTTACTTCCAAATAAATACTGTTACATCCTGAGGCTAAGTTACGCAACTAAGTGAACGCACAAACTTAAAGTGGTTAGTTAATATTGCGCAGGCGGACTACTTCCTGATGAAGAGAGTAATGGCCTACACCAGCTCCATACCACGCTTCTACCGAACCTCGATTACCTTGTCCTTCCCCCAGCCCATCTTTTCTCGGATTAAAGGCTCTTGATTTTTTTTAAATAACACTGTGATGATGGTTAGACTATGTGAAACAATAAATCTAATATATCTATTATGGCGCAAAGAAGCTAGACATTTCGAAGACTAGATATTTTATTACCTTCGACTATGATAGTTTCAGACTTAGAGATATAGATTATGGTAGTTTTAATTTTTAAGTCATATGAGTTTAGGAATCACATCTCTTTCATAGTAGGGAGTATTTTATGTTAAATTTTCCAGCAGTATAAAATGTTTGACTTTACGCTATACGAATCTTCTTCTGTCTTCGGCGGCCATTATACAGGTAGACCGCGCAGAAAAAGATTTCCTATTTTCCTCCCGTATCCGAGCTCCTCCCTACTTAATTAAATGAAAAAATAATTTGATTCCCAGCCGACACGAACTTGCCAAAAAAAAGTCGATGAAGCATCGAAATGCTTTCACTTTGATTAGCTAGATTATTGGAACGATGCCTAGCCACAGTTTATTGGATTATTAGTCCGTCTGGTAGAAAAAAATAATTAAACTAATCCCTATAAAAAAGTTCTGTCAAATAACTAAATTTAACAAACCGTCACTGGGAAGCCCTTAGTACTTGCGTATGTAGGTTTTATGTAAATTAAGCATACCTGCAAGCAGAGATACAAACATAACAATGTTAACAAATTGTAGTACAAACTCAAAAGTTTGTAATAGTGTACTTGACGAATTCATGTATGTGTTTTTTAAATTTTTTTTTAGATAGGCTTACGATTGATTTTTGTAGTAGCTTTTGTCAATATTTATGGATTTCATCCTTCAAGCGTGTTATTGGCCGTCGTTTTAATCGATGGAGAAAGGAAAGGCGATTTAAGGCTGATTCACACCAACGTCCGGTTCCGCTCAGTGCCGATATTGTTCCGCAAGAGAACTTATTGATATGGTATGAATATTTTAATAATTAATAATTGAAAAAGATATTATTTAGTGATAAAAAAATGGTTTAAAAAAAAAATCCGTTCTAGTATTTGTACACTTCAAAATAATTATTTAACTAAATAAGTAGTTAAATATCACAAGTGTGAAAGGATATACTGCCACACAAATTTGTCTTGGCACATACTCCTTGATTGATATTCATACCATATCAATAAGTTTTCTTGCGGAACCGGACGTTGGTGTGAATCAGCCATTAATATTATTTATATAAGAAAATTATAAAAAAGTGAAAAACTAGAGTCATGTTAAGCTATCCTTCTATAATTTAGTTAATTTAACCGTTAATGCAACTTCTCAGTCCGAGGTTTTTTTGTTTATGTTTTTCCATAGCAAATAAGGTTACTGAAAAAAGTTGATTTGAAAAAACATTTTCCGGGTGTACAAAATTACAAAATACGAACTATATTTTTACGTATACAAAATTACAAAAAATACTCGGTTTTGCACTGGTAGCAATGCATGCACGAATGCTCCTTTTTTAGATTGGATATGCAGAGTTTCCATTTTTTTGATTTTATCAAATACGGAGTCAGAATTATTAACTTTGGCAAAAACTCCAATGCAAAATAATATTTTTGCTTTCAAATTGCAATCACATGTTTCCGGCACATGTTGGTAATTGAAAACATTTTTCCATTGAAATACAACTAGCCAACAAAATACAACACATTATTGTGTTCATCGTTTTCATAAATCCAGTTAAAATATTCTGACTAAAACAGCGTTCCCAAATCAAAGGCAACCCCTATGAAAAATAAACTGTAAAACGAAGCGTAAATATCATTGTTTTCGTAGTGATTAATTTACAATCAGCGGAACTAATCTATCCCACTAAAAACCTCGGTAGGTACTGAGATTTATACGATAAATATATTTTAGGTGCTTTAATAGCTATATTTGTAAAGGCATAGGTTTTGAACTTCCGTCACAAATCGGCATCGACCGCCATTTATATTCTTGACGTTTGAATAGTCTTCGTTCTCGAACCGTCAACGGTTTTTTTCAAATTTCAGTTGGGTTATTTGATTAGTCAGTCACCTAGTATACCTGTAAAAACGCATTTAAACAAATCCTAACCGGCTGAAAGTCAAACGGAGACTGTTCTAGTATCAAGTATCATATATTCAAATATAAAAATGTTGAAGGTTCTATATAATTTTAAAATCATGTACCTACTCAAGAATTTGATTACAAAAATTTTATTACTCTAGATATTGAATCAATCAAGTTATAAATATTTTATTTGTAAAAAAATAAAGCCATTAAAATGAATTGTCATAATCTTAATAATCAGACAAATTTGTCCAGTAGTCCAATATTAGGTATATTTCCTGTAAACTCATAAAATTTATCATTATTCTTTAATCACCTTCTCAGTTGACGTTTTGTCTCTTTCAAATAATATTATCTATCTCTTTCTCACTGTTCTTTTATTATGATTTAAATGCTCTTCAATTGTTTTCTCATTGTTTTGTTATTTTAATTTATATTTTGTTTTCCCTCTCTATATAAAAAAATATAACCGTACACTTGGTATTTTTGTTTAGTTTAATTTTGTACCCTGGTGATGCTTAAGCTAAGCGAAACCGGTCGGTCATAAAAAAATAAAATAATATCCGTGGTCTAATGCAAATTTATTTTTTTATTTCTTTTTATAAATATTTTAGAAATGTCAACAAATGTTTTAACGCGGCTCGTTTTATAGTTTAATTTAAAAAACGTCTCAGATGTAATTTAATTTTTTTTTATTTATTATTTTCACAAAAGCTTTCGTTGCCTAGTTTTGTTTAGCAGATCGGCACCCACAAAATGGCCCAAAATGAATTACAATCGAGCTATCAAGCGCGCTACCGCTACCGTTTTGAAAAATTCCGCGAAAAACGGCTACTTTTGCTAAAGGGCTTAATTTGGTCCATTCTGTTAAGTCCGCGTAGCTTCCCCTCCGAAATCCGACAAAGGACGAGCAGAAATACAAAAAAGAACAAATAATAATGAAATTGTATTTCTTTTAGCGTTTTCATCAGAAACCTACACTATTTGTTTTGTTTCAGTTTCGAGAGAATCCTTTTATGAATTTCATATTTTTCACAGTTTTTTCTTATTAAATTTATGAGTATCGAAAAATAAATACGGTCCTGCTGCTGAGAGCTCCTTTCTAATATATATTTCCATTACATGCGTCGTTTTTGAGATAGAGAGAGTTTACAACGTACAATTTTTACGTTTTGTATCTATATCATGTTCTCCACTGCGAGTTCTGTTAATAAATCCTTTTTTTTTTTCAAATGTGAATACCGCACAAGAGACCCAACTGTCCGGAGTTAGAGTATGACATCCACAATTGGACGTAGTTATGCAGAAAACATCCAACCCACAAAATTCCAAAATCGAGTTCTACATGTTACCTATAGATAAATACGAGATTTCTATCTGCTGAAAACATCTAAGATCTAAAGGCAATAGATTTTTGGTAATTCAATTTTTTACTAACCCACGTTGCAGATATTAAACTTCAATTGAAGATAAAATTATTTTTTTTAGTAAATACATTGGTAGATTATAAATTACGTCTTTATAATAATTTTCGTAAAGAATAAACACTGATATTCATTTTAAAAGTTCCGTAATATGCTTTTGTATCGTCATATTTTCAAACGCCTTTTCTCAGTTTCATGTTTTTGGGGTTGGATGCTTTCTGCATAGCTACGTCCAATTGGGGTACGCTATGAGGCTGAAGCGAATGAGAAAGGTAGGAGATGAAAACGAGGATGGTTGGGAAGTACTTAAATATTTAAATCTGGTCACCAAACACAACTAAAGCCATTTTATGCAACGTTTAGATTTTGACTAAAAAGATTGGTAAAGAATCTACGACGCTTTTTCTACATGTCTCACTTATAAGAAAGAGAGAGGCGTTACAACTTATTACACTTATGCATAACTGAAAGTGAATATAGATCTGCCCACTACAGGGATAAAATAAAAGAAGTGCCTTGCAGGCGTTTTTGTGTCTGAAATAAGGTAAAATTTACCTTACTTCGGGTGAAATCGGTAATTTAGAAAAAAATATTAAAGTTCTTTCTTGAAAAAATAATCAACTACACTTTCCTGTCTGGGGCCTAGGAGTCTTGTGTAAATTGACAACATCACCTTTATTTTAAGTAGATATAAACCACACCTTTATCGATTTATCTCTGAAATGATCCTGCAAATTAAAAGCTCATTCCGACAAATTAATTTGTGTTTTCGGTAGTAATTGAATCTTTTGAAGCACCGCTCTTATTTCTGGCAATGTTTTTTTTTTCAAAGCTCCGTTTTTTCTTTGACGTTTGGTTTATTTTGGAGCCGAGTTTATCAACTGCCAAGTGTCAGCAGCTCACAGATAGATCGCTCTTTGAGCGACATAATTATATCATCATTTAAATTGGAATAAAACATGACAGAATGGTTTTAGTCACATGGGTACTAAAATATTGTTTATTATTTATTTTTTATCAAATTTCGTTACTAACTCTGTTCACCTAATTTTTAATTATTCGCTGCCGGTTTTGACACGTCCGTGTCATTAACTAACGTTTTTAAAACTAAAATAAATTACACAAGTAAATAAATAAATTAGATATTGTAAGGTGGGGATAGTAAGGGTGGTGATTTGAGGGAGGGTTTTGATTTTTTTCTCTCGAATTGTAACATAGTTAATACTAAAAAAATAATTACCACAACTGTGTTATGATATCAACTTGTATAAATAGCATGATAGGTGACATGATTTGTATGTCAATACGTTCACCAAACTTGTATAAATAGCACGATAGGTGACATGATTTGTATGTCAATACGTTCACCAAACTTGTATAAATAGAACGATAGGTAAAGATAATGATTTGTATGTCAATACGTTAAAAAAGCTTATGTAAAAATGTAAACTTTTATTTGTCAATACGTTAACCAATTTTGTTTTTGAAAATAAAAAACTCCTCAAAAACAAAAGAGCCAAAAATAAAATGAAGGATATTAGAATGTCAGCAACGGACACCGTTCTCATTTCTATACGTTTTTTACAAGTGATTTCGATAAACAACTCAAACTATAAATGTTTAAAATGACGTTGATATGATTGTGTAGGTTGGGCACTAAATACTTGATTTTATTTTTTCTTGAAATTTTGCGGGATTCCTACCAAGAATACGTGCTTGAAAATATATTACCCTATACTTATCAATATAACATATTTACTAACGTTGAGAAATGAAAGCTTAAAAATAATGCGTGACACCACAAGGACATAGGCCCAAAACTTTCCTCGTAATACCATACTCCTTAAAGCTTTATCAGACACTAAAACCTTCACAAAACATGATCCTGAATTTCATTCATGAAAGCCATCAAGTAGAATATTTATGTTTTTCTCTTAGCATATCATATAATGTGGAATAACAATGTATTTTGACTGTTTTCACCGAATTTATGTTTTTTTAATGCGTATTGTACGTTTCCTACCTATCCGAGTATATCACAAATAATTTACTCTATAAGATAATTTCCTTTGTGAGTACGTACGACCGCACGAGTGTGAACTTTTCTAATCTGTAACTGATGTTAATTTAAATTATCAAAATTGAAAAAACATTTTTTCAAATCCCTACGTACCTAATAAAGTACCTACCTATAATATATTTTAGAAGACATTATTCTATATTTATTTGTAATGGGTGGATTAAAGCCAAAAATATCTTTTCTTGGCAAGTCAACTTGTCCGTTACATAAAATACTCTGAACCTCTATTTTGAATTAACTCTTTATATTTTACTACCCGTGTCCAGTCGTAAATATGGTTCTTGTATATCGACTGTGTATGGCTATTGGCAATTTTACAATATAAATAATTTAATAAATAATCCTGAATTTTTGTTATCTTTCTACAATTTCGAAACATTAGTTAAGAATCAAAATATGTGATAAAATTTTGGCATAATCGTAAATATCACGAAAGAAAAATTAAAAGAATACAAGCTGTCCAGTAAAATTTTGTTTTTGTTTAATAATTGATTTGACCAACATACTTTTGAAACAATATCAATTTTATATTATACCCCGAAATTTATCGAAAGACACACAAAGTTTTCATTTAGCCCTTAAGTAGATTTTAAAACTCATTTGTGGAAATCATTAACCAGAACAGTTTTATTTTTTTGACAAATAAATTATTATTTAAAACCTCATGGTAGAAATGGCTTTGCGTGCTGAAAATATATGCGATGACCGAGAAATTTAAGACCTAAGAAAGTCTGTAAATCTCTGCTTCAGCACAAAGATTTTCTATATTATTCTTGATCCGTCATCTTGTCTCTGTCACTGCTATATACCTCCTGCGTTATTTCCACACTATTGAACGAGGAAAATGACTTCCACTACGTGTGATAGAAAATATAAAATTAATATGACTCTAGAAATCCCGAGAAGCTTAAGCAGCATAGAGCAAGGACTTTGAAATAAATAATGAACGATAATAAAATTTGACACTAAATATGCGAACTGGCCTGTTCCGTTTTTGCTCGAAGTTGTTCAAGCGCATACAAATTACTTAAAATATCACGAAGTCGCATAGTCAACAAAACTTTGTTTTCTGTAGTATTAAATTTTTACATTTTTATGTGGCACCATTTTATATTAGTTTAAAGGCGACTCATTTTGCACCCAACCTTGCCTTCTTCTAGGCAGAAGAGAAATAAAATAAAATATCGAAAACCACGGAATAGTAAATCCCTAGAAGTGCGATCTATGCCGATGTGAAAAAAAAAATGATCTCGCAAGCTTACACAAGGCTTTTCAACTCTCAGGCAGGCCGGTGATGTTGATCATCTGTACAGAAAGAATTTAGACATTTGAAAAAGTTTGATTTATTTTAAAGAAGTAAGGAAAAATTGAGATTAAATCTAAAGTTTTGATATTTGAGCTACACTGACTGGTGATTTCAGAAAAAAACGATATTTCAATGTAATATTTTTTCATAAGAGTTTCCGTGCAATTTATCTTATCGTGCCGTACAGTATGTACTGGGTTTCACGAAGATGGATATTGGTGCATAAAAAGATGGGTCTTGTCTCAATCTTTGTGGAAAAAGTTAGCCTCTCAGGATCAAAGAAACTTGTGTTCTGTTTGCGAATTTTCATCCCAAATACAAGTCACGTCTCACCAACAAGAAAAACATTTTTTTTCTTGCTTAAATATTATTTGTGTATTATACCTATTTGAAACAAAGATACGTTTGCTTGTCTAACGTTATTTATATGTAAATATTAATGTTATTTTTAAAGAAAGACAAACATTCCCGGGTTACGAATAACTATAATAATTTGACAAACTCCTATTGCCATCATAATAAGCGGAAAATGAAACCCTGAAGAATTTAATTCAATTTTATTAATTTAAAAAACCTCATAAAACTTTTTAAAATTAAGGCGTTATTAAAGAAATAATATTAAAAGTAAAAATTTTCTAAATTGATCAGTAATTATTGCCGTTTAAAAGCAGCTCTTTTTAGAGGTCGCGGGTTCAAACCCGGCGTGCACAAATCAATTTTATTTAATTAATATGTGTCATGACACATTTAATTAATATGAAATAATATGTATTATATCTGCAGCACGTTCCAGAGTGGTAAACACCAAGGTGTCGCTCTGGTGAAATACCACCGTTCAGAATTGAAACATTGCTTGAAATGGCTTTAGCCGTGCTTGGTGACCAGATCTGAATAGCCAGGTACTTCCCAATCCTCCGATTAAATGTTCTATTTAGAAGAGTAGTTAAATAAGCGAATAAAACTGAAAACTTCTGGTATTCAAAGGTTTATTTTTTTTCAGCATGTCTCCAACGCAATTCTGCTGGTGGCTGCAGGGCTGATGGGTCTCCTAGGATTTCTACTGGATGACCGACAGCAGAGACTGGCCTTTCTGGAGACCAGGCAAAGCTTGGAAGTGAAGCTGGTCATTGAAGAACAGAGCGCAGAACAGGTAATTTTATAAAGAGACTAAATATTACTACTTTTCCTGTAGTTTTATGTTTATTTTATTTTTGCAAAAACAGTTTTACACCAATACATTGCAAAAAAAAAATACAAACATTGGTAATCATAATTACATAAAGGTAAATGTAAAAATTTGTAAACAGAAGTTTAAAAAAAATTGGTTTTAAGAAATACCAGAGTGGTAGATACGCTAGATAGAAGTATCGCCCTGGTGAAAGACCACCTTTTAGAATTGAAACGTTGCTTGAAATGGCTTTAGCCGTGTTTGGTGACCAGATCTGAAAAGCCTGGTACTTTCCAACCTTCTTCTTTCCAATCTCCTTCCCCTCCCCAGTACCTTCAGCCTCACAACATACCCTATTTGGGGATGCCATAGTCTCTCTGGCTCTAGGCGGTTGAGAGCAGTTGAGACTCTTGTGCTGTATTCATATAAAAAAAAAAGTGATATGGTTAGAACTTAATAGCTACATGGTTCGTGCTTAAACTTGTTATAAGTCATAAGAAATATATCCACATTTCCTGCAAGACAGTTCATAAACCTAGTAAGTCTTCTCCAAAGGGGCATCACTTCTTACGGGTATGTTAGTTCTGCACCTGGGAAAAAACGGAAGCCTGTGTTGGCGGCCTCGCGTGAAATCATAAGGGACATAGAATCCAATTTCCGTCAGGATGTCAGGTGTTAATAAAACACCGTTCAAGAGTTTATGAGCTAAAACCAGTAATGCTATATCCCTACTCGAACTGAGGCCGCAGATATTCAGCATTCCCGAGATAAATGCTGTTGGAAACAGCCATGGGTAAAAACCAAACTCTCTCACATAGAGGAATCTTAAAAAAATCTTTTGAATTTTCTCGATCGTTAGTACATAAGCGGTGACCTCTGGCCCCCATTTTTGAGATCCACTCTCGGGAATGCTACGCCCTAAGCTAGAGTAAAGCAGCCTTATCACTGCAAGATTTGTCAGCTCTTTTAATGAACAATATAGCAATCTCTGGATAAACGATTATGGAGAAGAAAACTTCATAGGCAGCATAGCTCTATTTGTTTGTAGCATTAATTAGCCTATAATCAATATTCGCCGATGAAATTTAAAATAGGCAGCAGATCAATTATATTTCTTATATTTGGTTTTATAAAAATACGTGTTAAAAAAAACAATTTCAAGGATGCAGTTCTTTAGAATCCAGATCGTATTTTAATCAGTGAAGCTATATCGGCTAAAGACTTTGCAAGTTTTGGAAAAGTTTTTTTGAAAAAATAAGTACGTGTCTTAAAAATAAAGCTGACACCACGTCAAACAAACCTCTGAATCTTCAGTCCAAAGATATTGAAGAGAATTTTGTTAAGCTGTATTTAGAATTTATTCAACCTTAAAATAGTGGGCCGTCTCCGTCAATATTTTCATAAAACATTTCTTACTTCGTCGACCATTTAAAATAGTCCAGTAAATAAAATCCTGAACCAAAAAAACAGAAAATCTAGAACAGGTTTTTCATCCACTCCCTCAGATATCGCTTTTTGAGGTAAGTTAACCTTTTGGGCAACTACTCAGGCTGAAATATACACAGGGTCAACATTGCGGTAAATTGCGTTCCCCAGGGCTTGCGGTGCCCCTGGTGTGTGCCCGGATGCCCTGCCCTAGATACTATACTGGTATTCACGTGTGTGAACGTACGTAGCTGCAGGCTGCCTGGAGGCATTTGATTTTGACATATTATATATAGGACTCACTCACACCTAAAAGACTCACCGTTGAAATAATTATATCCTATAACGCCAGCATATAGTAGGCGTAGATTGATTATAAATTCGGATCTTGCTACAAAAGAAGCACAATATTTACCTGAATCTAAAAAGCTTTAAGAAATACATTATTTTATCAATGAATTAATATTTAGTAAGACAATCATTCTTGGATTGCAAATAACTGGATATTTTTTATTTCTCTCTACTTCCGTAGTAAAAAACTGAAGTTGTTGCTCGTGCAATGATAGAGGACTTATCACATAGAGGACCCAAATAAACTCTTCGTACCTAAGGACTTACTTAACACGTCATAGCGCCAACGTAATTTTTGTGTAGGTAACTATATTAAGTTTTCCTAATCATACTTAAAGCCTTTCTCGTAGGCACTAAGATGAAAGTGACTATAAAGAATAAAATACGACCGTTTTAGTTATGCCATTAAAACTCATGGAAGAAATTTCTTTCAGGTAGGCTCTATAATAAGGTTTCTCTCTATCTATTATTCAGTATGAATCGAAATGAAACATTAATATTTTATTTTTTCGCAGAAAATAATCACTTTGTGGTGTGACATATTAATTGAAAATGAAATAATAACATTATATAAGACTATTTATAGTTTTTGTGTTCAATTTGTTCCATTTAATTTTTTTATATAATTCAGTTGAATTAAATTTAATATTATTATTATTGAGTTCTGCTATTTTAAGTTTTTTTGTTTTTAGTGACAGCTGTTTCGGTGTTTCAAGGCCATTATCAAACTGTCTGATAATATTAGAACAGTTTGATAATGGCTTTAAGCACCGAAACAGCTGTCACTCAAAACAAAGAAAACTTACAATAGCAGAACTCAATAATAATAAAATTTAATTTAATTCAATTGAATCATACAAAAAAATTGTTTTATTAATTTTTTAAAATTTATAGTCAACTAACTAACTAACTAACTAACCATCACGCCGTTTCCCCACAGGGGTAGGCAGAGATGACGGACTGCCATACAACTCTGTCTTGTAACACATTTCTTGCTTCATTTACATTCATACATCGTCTCACACATACTCTTCTGTTATTCTGACTCTTCACATGACCCGATTCAAGTATTTGATTTACTTGATCGTGCCATGTCTTTCTCGAGCGTCCTCGACTTCTTCTTCCATTCACTTTCGCATCATTTATTCTTTTCACACTCCTTTCTTCGTTCATTCGCTCTACATGCCCAAACCATCCAAGCGTCCCTTTATTGATCCTGTCCATTACGCTCATATCAGCATATTATATAGTTATATTATATTTATATTATATATCATATTATATCAATTTATAGTCATTTTCTTAATAATCAGTTGAATTTGTCCAGTAGTCCAATATTAGGTATATTTCCCGAAAACACATAGAGATTCTCATTATTCTTTTATCACCTTCTCAGTTGACGTTTGCCTCTTTTATTTCATATTATTTGTCTCTTTCTCTCTGTTCCTTTGTTAAATGTTATTTAATTTTCTTACCGTCCTCTTATTTTATTTGTATATTAAATTATTACATGTTCTTCCTCTGTATGTACGGGTATATATAACCACAAACTATGTATTGAACTATGAGCTAAGCAAAACCAGTCGGTCATAAAAATTAAAATAAAATCTGTGGTCTTATACAAAGTTATTATTTCATTTGTATTATTAATTTATTAGTTGATTATGAACGAAGTCGATAAAAAACTTCATAAAATTATTTGATTAATGCACGTGATAAGAGACATTAGCGTAATGATACGCATCAAATGTTATGTTATTTATGAAAAAACTTTAGCAGGTAGAACGTCTATTCAGATAAGCACAGCGATGATTAAGAGTTCATTCCAATGCATTGAGCTAATACGATATGATTCGGGGTGAAAATGCACATTATTTTACAGTTAATTAAGCAAATGGTGATTTTTCCTTTTAAAATTCACAAGTATCAAGACAGGGAGAGTAAGGATGAATATTCATAAGTTGGTCCGTCGACCCGCGGCGAGTTTTCAATGAAATAACATTTCTGTTTTGTGTTGCTGAGTGGGAGGTTATTTTGACCGAAATAGACGTTGTGAAGTGAATTGTGCCTCCCTTTAAAGTCATGAATATTTATGGGAAATAAGCGCTTTTATGCTAAACTCAAAGAAAAATAAGCTATTATAAAAACATCAAGATTAGCACAGAAACTGGGAACAAGAAAGATATTATAATATATTCTTAATAATCAGTTAAATGTGTCCAGTAGTCCAATGTTAGGTTTATTTCCCGTAAAATCATAAATTTTCTCATTATTCTTTAATCACCTTCTCAGTTGACGTTTTACCTCTTTCATTTCGTATTGTATGTCTTTTTCTCTCTGTTCCTTTGTTATAATTTTAAATGTTATTCTATCGTTTTCTCACTGTTCTCTTATTTTATTTTGCATTGTGTTTTCCCTCTGTATGTGTATATAACCGTACACTTTGTATTTTTTGTTAATTTTAATATTGTACCCTGATGATGTTTAGGCTAAGCGAAACCGGTCGGTCAAAAAAAAAAAATTAAAGTCCGTGGTCTTATAAAAAGTTATAATTCCATTTTCACTATGAAAGATATTAATATTAATCACGTACTTAAAAAATATATTCATTGGCATAACGTGCTGCTGTTTTGATATTCTCGTAATATGTGTGTAATTATTAATTCCTGGAAGAAATAAAATGTTTTTTTCACCCCGGTTCTGATGTTTAAAACAAGTATAAAAAAATACTTTTGTGAACAGTTTGTGACTGATTATTTTAAATGTGAAAGTTTAATTAATTGTATGCGTGACATCCCTTTTCCCGATATAGCTACTGGAAGTGTAAAATCGAGTTGACTAAAAATTATAAAATACCTTTTCGTTGAAAACATTCACTTTGTGATTTAACATTATGTTTGAAATAATTTTCACTTTGCATGTGGTGTTCGTTTGACGAAGTATTTGTCGCCTACTGATTTCAATTAAACTCAGCGCTGTCATCCTACAGGGTTAAATGGGTGTAAAAAAACCACGTCATGGTTAGAATTTAAAAAAATCCGGAAATCTATTGTTAAATTAATGTCTTCACATATTTTTTATCTTTCACTCGCCCGCAATGTGTTTGAAGTATTTGATGTATGAGAATAATAAATTGGCCACATGATTGATATACAAAGATTATTTCTTCATAGGTCCCTTATGTATTTTTCAAGAGATTTATTTTGTTGAAAACACGTTGCTAAGAAAATTGGATGATATGTTGTATGGTGGACTCGTATATTTCAGTGAAGTATTTGTGAAGAGTTCGTTTTATCACTAATACTGAATCTCCAAATACATGGACATTCCCAAATCTATCTAGCTTTGTGCCTAGGGTTTTTTTGAGGGTAAATTGAAAAGTTAATTGATGAAATAGATTGTAGTGGAATGTAAATATTCTTAGAAACATGAATTTTTCGTTCAGATAACATCTTACGTGACGGACTATTACGTTTAATTTGAATGCAAGTTGATTTGAATGTAATGTCAGTGTTATACCAATACCAGACCACCATACACATAAAGAGTGCTAGGGATGAGGTACAGAAACTACACTTTATGCTATTACCTGGAAATTCCGTCTCCGTAGATTCAAGCATTGAAGCATTTTTTTATAGTGAATACCGCACAAGAGTCCTAACTGCTCCCAACTGTCTAGAGCCAGTGAGACTATGGCATCCCCAATTGGGGTAGGTTATGAGACTGATGGTAGTAGGGAGAGGAAGGAGATGGGGAAAAATAAGGGTATGGAGATAAAGAAGGTTGGGTTAGGTTAGGTAAGGTTAGGTTAGGTTAGGTTAAGTTAGATTAGGTTAGGTTAGGTAGTTAGGTAGTTAGGCAGCAAAAATATATCAAGAAATTAGTGGTTGCAATGCGATTGTTTTATTCAAAAATTATTATCGTTATATTAATTTTGTTATGATGGTTTGTACTGAACACTGGGCTATTTTTATAATTTTCAGGAACGTCTCCTCCTCTCCGTGCTGCCTGAACACGTAGCAGTGAAGATGCGACAGGACTTGGGGTCTACGGACACTCAGTTTAAGAAGATTTACATGTCTAGGCACGAGAACGTCAGGTAGGATCAAATCACTACTTTTGTGCTTATATTTTTACGTGATCAATAAACTTAATTGGATGCACCATGGCTTGTGTCGTTCCGTGTATCTATAACGATTTATTTATATAAATCGATTTATGTATAAAAATGTATTATATATATGATGTGAGAGATGCATTTGAAAACATACTATTAAAATTAATTAGTTATGTTAAAAAATAAGAAAAATGATTACCCTGTTAATTTAATTTCAAATCCTGAACAAATCAAAAAACTTAAAGCTAAATAGCACGAAAGAGCTCCGGTATCACAAAATTTTCTCTTTCACTATTTCAATCACGAGATTTTTAATATGTATTTAACCGTAAAAAAATAAGACAAGATCCAATATTGTTTGTTACATTTTTTTCAACAAAGAAAAAGATTTTTGAAACTCCGTCGAAGTGGAGTAGTAAAACTAGTTTAAAAAAACAAATTAAAAGAAACTGAAATAACGTTTCTCAGGCGAAAAATCCCCGAAGAATAAGTTGAAATAGAGGTGTTTTATTTTCGAAACGACAAAAAATCTTTATTTTCACATTGAAGATT
Source organism: Drusus annulatus (assembly GCA_022651775.1). Classification (NCBI taxonomy): domain Eukaryota; kingdom Metazoa; phylum Arthropoda; class Insecta; order Trichoptera; family Limnephilidae; genus Drusus; species Drusus annulatus. Next base: position 473,728 of record JAGWCC010000284.1, read on the forward strand.
TTGTCTCTATTCATATTTACATTTAAGAAATTTTCCTCAAATCTTTTAGTTCCCTCCAAAAAGAATTTAACGAAACGAGAGAAAATGAAATACCCAAAGATAAAAATAAAATATGGAAAACGTCGTGTCATTTAACAATACGACGTTTCAAATTTTCTTCGAGTTTTGATAGGCGAATAAACTTAATGATTAGTTTATGTAAAACATAGTGCTTATACAAATACTTTTTTTGGTTTTGTTTCGGTAAATATCTAATTAAAAAACTCTGATATCACTGCATTACACGAAGGCAAATTATCAACGGTATAAATCGGTAAAATCTTTGTTCACGTTCATGATTCAAATGTCGTAGTAAACTCAAATGAGTTGAGTTTTCAACAAAAAATAAAATGAATATGAACTTTGCCGGCGCCATTCTATTTCAATCCCTAAAACAATCTCGCGTGGTATTATTTTTTTGTAAGAAGCAAGGTTTAAAAATGGTTGGATTGTTCCAGTTGAAATGTACTCAAAAAGTTGTCATGGTTTTGCATTGGATGAAAGAAAGTCACGTTGTTTTGTAAAAGGAAAAAATAAAATATTCGTTATTTGTCCCAAAGGTCGACCTTTTAAAACATGAAAACCATTAGAAAAGCCCTTCTTTATTCAGAAACCTTTTATTACTATAATTTAAACCCAAGGAAGATCAACGGAGCCATCATTTTTCGGTTGGCTTACGCATTTTAATTACTGTATCAAATTATTCAGCTGGGAATTTTAAGTTTCTGTTGGACAGCCTATTGTTAATTAAGCTTTGTTAATTATAGGGACGCGAATTTTAAGTCGTTGATTTGTTGCTTCCAAATAAATGGGGTTCCCTAATAGATAAACCTTTCTACGTATTGTTTCTTAACGTACATGTAAATACTAATATTCAATACTATCGTTATACCTATTTTGATTTTAATATAGTATTTGAAACTAATTATACATAGTTTTTAGTTGTCTTCTAGCTTTTAAAAATGATATCAATAATCTGTAACGTAAATATGAAACAGAAAAAGCCAGAAATTAAAAAGAATAACGGTCGCGACCGAGACTCGTACTGCAAACCTCTACTCTATCCGGGAGTATTGACAATTTGGCCACCGAGACCTTATTAGAAGCCGGCATTTTAATCGATCTCATACTTCATTGAAAAATATTAATGTTATTTTTTCAATTTCTTCCGATATAGTCAGCCATCTTTGTAATGGTATACAAAGCTCTACCCGAGCACATATTGTTTACCTGTATATGGTGTCTTGGACCATCCACTTTTATTTATGGAAGATTTTTAAGGTGAGAATGCTGTGTTTGTTTAACGGATATTTTAATATAAAAAGCTCCGAAAACCTTGCGTAGTTGGTATCTTTGGCACCGAGATATATACAAAAAGTGTGTTAATTTTTTTTACTTGGTTATCATTTGTCACATCAAAACTGGTTCTTTTAACGATTCGGTCTCTGGTCGGCTGACGTTCCGGTTTTTCTGTTTCTTTTCAAATTCAACCCAAATTCATTCTTTTACTTCTCCCTTTAATAGTTTTCAAAATCAATAGAGCATCTCCAGATAGCAAAGGTCGCAGAAAAAAATGTATCCTTTACAATAACTTTCAGCAACAAATCCAAATAAAAATGTTTTTCAGTAATATTTGTTTTTAATAGTCTGTATTTCCGTTCCATGTTTCTCACAAAATTTCTAAACACATATCAGAGAGACATAACAAAAACGATAAGACTCCTACTAGTATTATGATTAAACATGTAAAACTTACTCATAGACATTCACGCACTTTAATCGAAACAATTAAATTAGAAATTTAGCCGGGTTATGAGTTGGAAAATAATGTATATTATCGCGTGCCGCTGTTTACTAAGATATTATTTTAATAGTATTTTTTCAAAAGCAAATTATTTGTATGAATAGGTGCTCCATTTATAAAATGCTTGGCCTTTAATCAAGGCAATTTATATATTCTAACTCTAAAAACTAGTAGAAAAACGTGGCTGGCACTTTATCGCAATTTTTCGTGTACAGTGATAAATGCCTTAGACTAAAAACTTGCCGGAGTTGTGTAATTTAAAATTGAACATGATGGGAAAAGTCCTGTTTTACAAACTAAAACATGTTGTCGCTGTGTTATATTCCATCGAAATTTTAGATTAAACTTTGACTACCGTTAATATTAAAGAGTTTAACAGAAGTTTCACACGAGTTCAACAAAACGGTTCGAGCTTCTGCGAAAAAGACTATTTATGGCGAGTCAAAGTAATAATATTGTAAATAGTTTGAAATTGTGTTGAAACATTTGTTTACATGCAAAAATATCGAAAAACAAAACTTTTTTTTAATTTTAAACAAATCGGCTAATAAAGCCATCCCGGGAATATAAAACCCTCACGGATTGTTATTGAATTAAAATAAACGAAGGTATATTATTATCTATCTCACAATAAAAAAAAAATTTTTAAGAAAAAAACACAGCAATTAAATAAAAAAAACGGTTTGGTGACATCATCAGCATGAAGAGTTGATTAAGAGAAGAGCTGAGCCACTGAGATGAAGCAATGCCAAACGGGTTTGTTGAGTCTCTAGTCCTTCCCCAGAAGCTCGCTAAGCGGTGGTGAAGTAAAGTGGGGAAATAGTGCAATCTCGGAGGTTGCCTGTACATATTGCGATAGCACCTCGTCTTGTTACATTACGCTGCTGGGTATTGCATGCATAACTTGGATGTATATATGGAGTAATAGCGCTCTCCTAAAATAGTCGCAGCATCGATACAACCGCCTTGATAACATTCTGGCTCGAATGTTGATGTCTACTTTGTCATAACATATCTCCAATATCTTTAAGATCTTTGCAGAATATGCGCCAAGTATTTTACTTACGAAACTACAATCACAATCTAGCCAAATTGCTGATCCAATTTGAATGAGAAATCTTATTTTAACTAACTATTCGAAAACCAGTGTTGTATTAAACAAAGCAACACCACTTTGAAAAATGCACACATGTCTCAACTCAATAAAGATTAAAAAACTTAATATTTTTTTAACATTCTAGAGCTGCAAATGCCATGCTATTAGGGTGTTTATTTTGTTGAAACGCTGTGGTGTTTTTCTACAAGCACTATTTTGAAACGTGACAGCTACTGCCATTAACACAATTGATTATTTTGCATATTAATTTAAGGTATTATACTCGTATATAATATAGAAGTTGAGATTTCTAAAACTACGCTAACAGTTTATATGTAAAATACTGTGTCTTAATTATTGTAACATGTAACGTTTTGTTAAAAAATAACAATGGCTTGTCACTTTGTAGCACATACTCGTAAGTTAGTTTTCTAAGGTTTCTTAGTTTTTCGTTGTTACACAGCAATTAAGTGAAGTCTCGTTGGGTTAAAGGTTGTTTTCCTCGCGAAACGTAAGAATCTAATATAAATGACTTCTCCGTTACCGCGACGAAATTTATAAAGTCATAGGAACTTCAGAAGTTTTTCTTTGATTTTCGGGGAAGGTTTTCACAAAAATCTCTACCATCAAATGAAAAACCATCAAAGATGCGTAAGAAAATAAAGTTCTCTAATACCACCCACACACTTTCACAAATAATTGGACGTTTTTTAATGAATGTGGGCGCTGAAAACAGCGAGATATAAATACATTTGATTTGGTTTAATCTTTTTTCTTACATTAACTCCACTTAGAAAGTCCTGAGGGAAATTATTTCGCTCAGGGCCTATGTCATCTTTGGAGATGCTGTATGGAGTGCCTCTTCTTCTCATTAAACTTGCCCATTTAATAAAAAGAGGAGGTTGGATGTAGAACCGGAGAGAAGGAATATTTCGGCTTCATCTTGGCTTCGAGGAAGGAATGGGCCTAACGAATTGGTACTTTGCCGTGTAATCTTGAATGGAATAATTATGATTTTTAGAATAATTAGATTATTTTTGTATTCAAATGTAAATATTTCCGATTCTAGTGATTGATACTTCAACTATTGAATTCCTCGGAGATTCAACCAATCGTACGTTTCAAATGTCATTATTTCTTCACGTGAAGGTATAGATTAAAAGCTCTACCACCTAATTTCGTCTGAGATTTAAATTGTTTTTTTTTCCTTAGGTCGAACTCTTAGCAAATGTGGAATGAACGTGTTTTGTCTTGTATTTTGACAAAACCCAATATGATTTCGGTCAAATGGATATTTCCTATCTCATAATGGAATGAGGTTCTTAATGGTTACGTTGAATTTCAGAGAGAAAAATATTTTCCACATATCTTCTGGTTTATATAGTCAACAAAATTTTATGAGCGGGTAGGTTCCAACGTTCTACGAGAGCAAAAACTCGGTTTTTTCAAGTTACTTAAGAATCTACTTTAGTACTAACTTTGGGTATTGTATGACGCTTTTCACAAAAAACCTTTTTACAATAAATTGTTTGTATGTTTTTAGAAAGGGTGATAAAGATAAAGGGTTTTTCTCAAATATGTATTATTGATATCTGCCAAAGTATGGTTCAGAAAACGAAACATTTGTGTTTATTTTTAAACAGATATAATATGCAATATGTTTTCGATTTTTCTGATACCGCGCGAGAGCAACAAAAGTAAAAGAGAATTTCAAATCCCATTCGGGTAATGTTGTGCGGTAATGGGCAAATAAAGGTTATCTTCCTCTTAATATCGGGTGATTTAACGCAGCTTTTTAACGCGCATTTCAACAAAAGTTTAGATCTTGAATATCGTTATCCCACCAGGGTGACACACACATCCACTAGGGGCCAACGTGCATGTAAACTGTTTTTCAATTTAGTTTGTTTCCATGTATTCTTTTAATTGAAACTGGCTACCTCTAGGCTGAGAAGGAATTATGGTATCACGTCGTTTCTCCGCAGGGGTAGACAGAGAGGACGGACCGCCATATAATTCTGTCTTGGCACACACTCGTTGCTTCATTTACATTCATACATCGTCTCATACATACTCTTCTGTTATTCTGACTCTTCACATGACCCGATTTAAGTATTTGATTTACTTGATCGTGCCATGTCTTTCTCGGGCGTCCTCGACTTCTTCTTCCATTCACTTTCGCATCATATATTATTTTCACACTCCTTTCTTCGTTCATTCGCTCTACATGCCAAACCATCTAAGCGTCCCTTTCTCGATCTTATTCATTACGCTCACATCAGATTTGCATTCTTTCCGGATATCCACATTTTTAATACGATCATACATGGTTTTACCGTACATACGTCTCAAAGATCTCATTTCCACAGCATTCAGTCTACTTTCATCCTTGCTCTGCCAGTTCCATGCCTCACTGCCATACATCAGGGTTGGTATAAGTACTCCATTGTGGACTGATAGCTTCGCTTCTTTGGACAATTTATTATTTGCGCCAAAAGCGTTCAGTCCTCCATTAATGGAGTTAACGGATGAACCTTGACCTATCCTAACAGAATATCAATAACAATCATTGTAATTCAAATTATTCCGTTAATTATTTTACTAATTCTATTCGCTAATCAATATAATTTTAGCCTGAATTTAAAGCTCGTGTTTTAAACAAAACATTACTGCCATATCAGTAAAGGTTAGCTGATTCAACTAATTATAATAAACTAATACTCGTATATTTCATTTCGAGCATAACGAGGCCTATGGTTGATTGATTCATATCAAATATCGTCAATAAATTAATGTTATAATTTCGTTCGAATTAATATTCGACGTTGGTACCATATTGAACTTAAGATTGAAACAATTCGAAATATAACATTGAGTTGCTGAATATTTCCATCTAATGAAAATGGAGTAAGCTTACTATTCGGCAGTGGATAATAGGATATTTGGATAATTACATTTGAGAGTTTAATTAAAAGCGTGTATTTTTAAGTATTTCCTGATAAGTATACATAGTATAAAGTCAACAACTAGAAACCCTTAGAAGTTTTTTTTCCAATTGGTTGTTGGTTCTACAGCTTTCAGTAATCTCGGCGCATTGCGAGTAAACAAGAAGCAAAAATCCGGTTTCCGCGTCTGAAGTTCTGCATTGCTGGGAAACGAAGCTAGACAAACAAGCCAAAACACAAACAAGACTTGTTTAAGTTTGTTCTGGAAAAAAACTGGAAATAAATAACAGTAAGATAACTAAGAGTAATGCTAAATTGGACATAGTTATGCAGAAAGCGTCCAACCCACAATTTGCCAAAATCGAGTTTTAAATGTTTTCCTAAAGATATATGTTGAAAACATCGTAGCTCTAAATGTAATGGATTTTTGGTAATTAATTTTTTTACCAACCCATTGCAGATATCTGATTTAAATTGCAGTAAAAAAACGTACATATGGTTTAAATGTTTTCTCCTGTTTCTTACTTATAAAATATCAACTAACTATGATAATGATAGAAAATATCCAAGTGGTGTGAATACATTTAGTGATTATGTTTAACTGTGTCAATATAATTTGTAAGAATCATCCAAATAGGTAGGACGTATTCTGCGTTCTAAATATTTAAAAAATGCCAATTTTATGATTCAAAGAAAACGTCCAAACCAGTTGAACGCTTTTTTATTATTTAGTTTATTGTCACTTGTAGCATTTAAAAAAAAATACACAAATAAATATATATATATATAAAATATATATTTATATATATATATTATGCCATCTGTTTTATTTACACAGTTAAAAAAAAGTCCGTTAGGATATACTCGTACACCGCCAGCCATTTCATAGAAGACATCCAACTCACATTAGTACTAAATCATGATATATATATATTTTCTAGAAAGTATCCAAAAATGAAAATTTAGGATAACGTAGGAAATACTGTTATTTTTTGAACAAATACAGTGATAAGTCATCAATTAACTATTTATAATGATTCTCATAAAAAAACTGACTTAAAAATATTCACTTTGCAAATGCCGTAATATGCTTTTGTATCGTCACACTTTCAGCACAATATATCGGAGTGTGTGCCAAGACAGAGTTATATGGCGGTCCGTCCTCTCTGCCTACCCCTGCGGGGAAACAGCGTGATGGTTAGTTAGTTAGTTAGTTATATTTTCAAACGCCTTTTTCTCAGTTTCATCCTTTTGGGGTTGGACGCGTTCTACATAACTACGTCCTCAGAGCAATAACATACCAGAAGGGAGCGCTAGCGTAGTCAGGATTGATGATTTTTCCCTGACTGGGGCGTGACTAGGGCTAGGGATAGGGCTGGGGCTATGGCTAGGGTATTTATACATCTATTCATAGCACAAGTCGACATAATGTTTTTGTTTATTTGTACAACCACTTTTTCACAGTATTGCTATAAATAAAAGTGTAGGATATAACCTAAAAAACCATTGAGTTATGTCCTGTTATGTCGCGTAACAAAACGTAGTGGGTGGAGTCGCCGGAGACGCGGGAAACGGAGAACATGCTTACATTCCTGAATGCGGTGCTATATTGTGTGAAAACTTGTCTTATCTCTTTCTTTCTCACGGTTTACGACGTAAAACTCGGAGAAAGTGATTCACCGTAAATTTGTATAGGTTGGGTAAAAATATTAAGCTTCTCTCCATACATGTTCTTACTCCAAGACTGCGTACAATTAATCATAATTTCCTTGTTTATGGACATTAATACGGGGGTATAATATCATAATTTGTTTTAGCGCAGACTTAATTTAACGCCAAACAGGTTAATAATCATAATTCAAAGCAGTTGGCTTACAGTGGGGGGTAATTTTACCTTTCAGTGTTGAAAATGAGCTTGTCCCAGAACAAACTGGAAATAAATAACATAATTATGAGTAATTCAAAACTAAACCTCATTTACGAGTTTGTGGTTAATATCATCGTTCGTTTTAGTGAAAACATAACTAATTAATAATATTTTAATATTATAATACATTCGTTCATAATCATTATTTACAGCTGTTACATATGTGTTTTTGCCTTGGAGAAACAATGTATGGAAAGAGAGCTAATTATTTTTACCCAACCTATTCAAACCTGCGATAAATCACTTTCTCCGGGCTTTTACGTCCTACACCATGAGAGAGAAAGAGACAGCAAATATAATACTCCGGCTTCTATGTACTGTCATAATGATCTTGGGCTCCTGGGTCACCGCCGCCCACATTTTTTATTATGTCACTAAACTTGACATAACTAAACGGTTTTTATGTTAGATGCTATATTTTTGTTGTTAACAAATTCTGTAAAAAAGTGGTCATACGAAATAAACAAAAATATTATGTCGATATGTGCTATGAATGGATGTATAAATACCCTAGTCTTAGTCTTAGCCACGCCCAGGTCTGCCGAGTCCGGTAAAAATTATCAAAAACTGACTACACTGCTTTGGATAGATACCACTCTATATACTCTAAGGTTTTTGCAATACAAAGCTTAAAATGATACAATGAGCCATTTATAGAGCACATTGCAAATTAATAAATGTTAAAAAAATGAATTTGAAATTGACCCTCGTTTGCTGCTTATAAAACATTAATACAAGTATTTAACATCGTAATTTGTTTTTGGGCAAATTTAATGAAACGCCAAGCACAGTAAATGATCATAATTGGATGTAGTTATGCAGAAAGCGTCCAACCCACAATTTGCCAAAATCAAGTTTTACATGTTAAATAAAAACGAGATTTATATCTGCTGAAAACATTCAAGCTCCAAATGCAATAGATAATTTTTTTTTCTAACGCACATTGCGGATATTTGACTCAAATTGAAGTTTGAGAACATTATAAAATGTAGGGTAACATAAGAAATACATTTTTTTTTTAATAAACACATTGATAGATTATAAATAACCTATTTATAATAGTGCCGATAAAAATAAAAATAAAACACCGATATTCACTTTTCAAATGGCGATAACGCATATTAATGCTTTTTATCGTCATATTAAAAAAAAAAAAAACTCATTTTCATATCTTTTTGAGGTTAGACGCTTTCTGCATAACAACGTCCAATTCAAAGCAGTCGGTTAGTAATTTGGCGTATTTTTGCGTATCCGCAAAATATGTACACGTCTCCATTCTTTGTTTCCAACATGTTTCAGTTATAGTTTTCGGTTCAGCTCTCCAGTTAACATTGATCCCTAATTTGAACCAGTTTTGTGAACTAGTTGAATTTTGGGTAATATCGTACCTCTATTAAAAGTTTGGAATCGTAATGTTGGTGAATTTAACTTGAGCACGTTCAGGAACAAAGGTGCGTTCGTTTAATTTGATTATTGATGGTATTACCCCGGGGAGTATCTTGGTATCTTTTAGTGGTTCTATTTAGCCAATGGCTTTTCAGGTATATAAGTATTAAGGTAATAAAACTAAAAGCATACAAGAATTCGTTCACTTACAATTCAGCGATTTTTGTAATATTTTTTTATGACTAAGTGAGATTATTTTTCTGCCGAAAATATATATTTTTTTAAATATCAACGTTTGGTATGGAAAATTTATCGTATTATTGACTCACGTTCTTTTCAGCTTTTTCACGAGAACATTTGTTTATCTTTGTGGTTGAGATTATGAGCGAAAACACCATAAAATTTATGACGTTTTCCGACGTTTTTCCGACGTGCACCAACTTTAAAATCTAACTAATCCATCAATAAGCTTATCCGGCTTAAAAAATGGTTGCCGCAGAGCGTATAAAAAACCCAAACGAATCCGCTGGAGGATTAATTTTACACAGCCATGTTCCGCATAAGTAATAATACATTCTACCCAACATAAAAAATAAAAAATATATATAAATATATCTTCACATCCTTTATTCTGCCTGACGTATTGAAAAAAGAGAAAAAAATATAGAGGTAATTTCGACGTAGAATTTCATTCGTCTCATAATCAAAGTAAAATTTAAGTATGTACGGTCCTGTTGCTGAGAGTTTCGTTTTTCTTACAGTCTATCGTCACTGGAAAGGCTAAAGGGCTGAAGCGTCATTTTGGGAAGTTTATACCAGAGCTTTTAAGAGTTTTTTTTTCCGTTTTCAACTAAACTTCATAATTCTTCAGTATCTGGTTGTTTTAAAGAAAAAAGTTGATTCAGGTAACTCAATGCTCTCACTGAGTTACCTAAAGCGACAATAAACTTTAAAAGTCCAAAACTTGTGCCGCTTGAGTCAAGCCTTCTCCCAAATGGTAAATATATTTTAGATGGCTGAAGAGCCACAAAAGTCTTCAAAATCAAACGAGCGTCAGAGCATTCGATGCAGAAAAAAACTGATCAAAACTGCATATTTAACTCATTTTTGACCAAAGTGTCGCTTAGGCCCTTTTTTATTTCCAGCGACCATATTCATGATTTATGCAAAAAGGTAGAAGATACAATGGAAACATCGTCTGTGTTGGGGAAAAAGGCAGTAACTCTCAAAAACAAAATATTACAGGAGAAGCAAAAAACGCATCAAAACTTAGTTTTTCGTAATGTTAAAAAGTTGTTATTTCAAGATAAGGAAGAGCGGATGGTTTATCAATTAAGAGTTTTTGTGAACGAATGATATTTAGAAAATGAAACATAAATTAAAAATCAAAGCATAGATGTGGGTCGAGTAAAAAAAAATACCCTTGAATGAAAAAAAAAATACTGAGAAATAGATGTTTTCGACTTGTATATTTTCTACAGAATATACATTTGAAATATATCTGCGAAATGCCTATATTTCACATGTAAGCAATACAAATCCTCTGTGGTATGATACATTGTGGTTTTTCAAACATTTTATTAGAGGATGAAGTTCGAGAGAAAGAGTTACATTGGATACTTGGCATTCATATCCAGACTATGCAAACTATCCATTTCACAATACGAGGAACAAGTAATGAATAGTATCCATAACTCCTACTTGGATTATATAATTACCTAGTAACGAGAATACCCCTTTCATCTTAAATTATTTCTTGAAGCCAATTCGGACAATGAAGTATGTTCTTCGTTACACACAATTTGAACAAGATTAATTAAATGATAAATTAAGATTAATCAAATTTAAAATAACACATAATAATAATTTTTATTTCATTATTGAATGTTATTTTAAATTTAATAAATATAAAAATAATATATAGTATGTTTTCGGCACGTTCCAGAGTAATAGGTACTCCAAGAATCACCCTAGCGAAAAACCGCCATGTAGAATCGAAACGTTGCTTGAAATGGCTTTAGCTGTATTTGGTGACCAGATCGGAATAGCCCGGTTCTTCTCAACCTTCCTCTTACCCATTTTATTTCTCTTTATTCTACTTTTAGGGTAAACAAATACCTCGATTGGGGATGCCATAGTCTCACTGGCTCCAGACGGTTGGGAACTGCGGTACTCTTTTGCAATATTCACTAAAAAATAAGCTTTCTTGTCTATTTCCGTTCTTTTAACCTTTAGCCTAAAAAAGAATTACCACAGTTTATGTAAAAAAAAACGTCTTGGAAATTTTGTCCGTATTATTTCACTGGAGTGCCACTTACCATACCCTTCAGTACTCGACTGGGATTATCCAAAATCGATGAAGAATAGCTGTGTAATCATTTGCTTCTTATTTTCAGACTTTACTCAAGAACATATTCGGTAAATTTGCATAAGGCGACAGTCTTTGACTTTTTACTTAAAAATGATAAAAATACGGAAAATTTTAAATTAAGTGTGGTAAAGCACAAAAGGCACATGTAATTAAATAGTTTTTTTTCCACCACTTTATTTCAATAAGGCATATATTAAATATGTCTTTAGAAAATATTTCTTAAATTTTGTTGTTGTTTGAAAATGGTTCTAAGCTTTATATGTTACTTTGTCTATGGTGTGTGTTGTTTGTTTGTGAATTCAATTCTTAATTAAGTATCGTGTAGGTAGGTACTGAATTCCCAAATGAGTTTTTAAATGCCCTACTGGGATGGGAAAGGAAATACATTTTAATTAGCGAACATGTAAATTTTGTTGGTTTTCAAATATGTACATTTTAAATTAGTACCAAGGCGTAAGTGTAATACTCCCTAGAATTGAATAACGTATCTAGTCACCATAATAATGATTTAAGCGTTTTTTGCGTTTCGTAAAAGTTTATAGAATTTGTGTCTAACGTTACATATAATATACATATGTCGAAAAATTCGAAAAATATGTGTAAAATGTATTCCTCTAATTCTGTACAAAATTAAGATCTAAATAAATTCAATTATTTCCAAGCCAGCATGTATTAGGAGTTTTATTTGTAAGAAGGTTTAAAGTGGAAATGTTTCGTTGAAGTTACGAGTTAACTTCAGTACGAAATAAAATGGTATTATGAAACTTTGATTTTGAACTAACAATACAATACGACTTATTTTAAGGCAATTATTTTTATGCTAATCTAACTATGCATTGGCTACACTTGAAGGCAAATTTGAAAGGAATCGGATATTCAGCATTGGAATCAAAGGGTAGTTAACTTGTAAAATTTTCGTTCTCACAGCTTCTTAGCACAGGCCAACTCGGTCTAAAATGATATATTACGAACATATTGGTAATTTTATTTATATTTTACAGCAAAATAAACTTGTTGCATCTTTATATATTTAAGAGTTATAGCTGAAACCTGAAAATTTCTCCATAGGGAGATAGATAAATTCCCTTTTCAGAAGGTATTCGTGAATAAATAGTCTTTGTGAAATAAAATATTCCTCTGTGAAGTTTTCACGGAGCCTTATGAGCGAGATCAAGGAGACGTCAGGGTGTAGGTGTTCCTTACAAGTAGCTCGGAAGCATTGGAAGGAAGCCTTGTCTTCTATTAGATAAAGGGGTAGAGAAAGGGGTTGCTAGTCTCACACTCAAACATATTTAAAGAAACGAAAAAATAACTTTGTATAAGATTACGAATATTATTTAATTTTATATTGCCGACCCCTTTCGCTTAGCCTAGGCATCGTCAGGGTACAAAAATAATCTAAAAAAAAGACACAAAGTGTGCGGTTAAAGGAAGAACAATACATAAAATTGAATAACAAAACAATGATAAAATAGAATAACACTTGATATTTATAATATTTTTTGTTTGGTTTAAATTTGTACCCTGATGATGCTTAGGCTAATCAAAACCGGTCGGTCATAAAAATTAAAATAATATTCGTGGTCTTATACAAAAGTATTTATTCATTTCTTTAAATATTTAAAACCACAAAGTGATTGCTTTCTACGAAAATTCAATAACTATATTTATTTTATTTATATCAATAATAGTCAACATTACAGATATTTTTATGTTTAATTAGTTACAAAAGTACCGTTGATATTTTCGTTTTTTAATTTATATGTATACCGCTCAAGAGTCTCATCTGCTCCCAAACGTCTAGAGCCAGTCAGACTATGGAATCCCCAAATAGGGTATGCTGTGAGGCTGAAGGTAGTGAGGAGGGAAAGAAGATTAGAAAGAGGAAGGTTGGGAAGTACCTGGCTATTCAGATCTGGTCACCAAATACGGCTAAAGCCATTTCAAGCAACGGTTCGATTCTGAATGGTGGTTTTTCACCTTAGAGTATCTACCATTCTGGAACGTGCCGCAAATATTCTTTTTTATTTTAATATGAACCAAATGTGGTATGACACATATTAATAAAATAAAATATTGGCGCACGCCGGGTTTGAACCCGCGACCTTTGGTTTCGTAGTCGAGCATCTTACCACTCGACCATGGAGGCCGTCGTGATATAGTGAGGATATAGTGGTAAACATCTTGTAAAATCATTGTAGGTTTAAAAAAATATGTCGAATTTCCCACGGGCGAAATGGAGACAGATTTGTACCACTCTCTTGACAATACAAAAATTTTGTGTTCGATATGCAACCGTTAATTAATTTTAGAAAAAAATATACTAGCAGAGAAAACGTGTTTCCAATGAATGGAGGTCGACTATACCGAAAAGAAAATGTGATGTATGCAACCAAGTAAACGATCCACAAAGGCGCAGAAACAAAAATCATAAGATTTTTTATTTACTCTTCCAACGCTTTAATATAAGATGCCACAAAAGAGGACCATATAATACAATTTGACTCCAAAACACAGAGTTTCAGTGAGATGTAAAGTAGTCTTAATATTAGTGAGTTTCGGAATGAACGAGAATTGTCAATAACAAAGCCCAGGGACTTATATGCTCTGCTGCATAAGTCATTTACCAGCTGGTGAAATGTTATTTAGCTGTCGAACGTAACCCCTAGATCTCTCAACTGTGTCAGGCGATGAAAAATGTTTCCGTCGATTAAATACTCAAACATGAACGGCTGTTTTGCTCTTCTGTTTGAGAGAACATTTAGTTTTGGTGTACTGAAGCTTAGAAAGCTCGTTTTTGCCCAATTTGCAATGGAGTAATATCAATTTGCAAAGGGAAGCAGTTTGTATACATACTCAAATTAATGTTCAAGCATAATTGAACTGATGAAAACTTCTGTAATACAAAAATAAGACAAGCTAGTTTTTTTTTGTCCTTTTGGTTGATTTTTGTAAGTTCCCTCATTAACATTGCTGACACGTTTTGATAATAATATTTTAACCCTCTTTTTAGCATCTTCAACTATAATAAAGAATCCGAGGGAAATTTTGAAATCTCCTGTGTGAAATAATTACACGAAAAGTTAAATAAAAACACATGGTATGAGCTAGTACTGGGCGTTGACGAAAAACGTTAAATTTAAAAAATACCACTGCCGTTATAGTTGGCAATTGTCAACTGTTGGAAATAACGCCGACGTTGACGTGACAATATTGATTATACTAATCTCTTTTTGGGAGAGTTAAAACAGTTGGGTTGTTGTAGACGTTGGGGGCGTTATTTGTAACGCAACAGCTATATCTTACTTGCCATCGGTAGATTTTCTTGACGCTAGGGAAAGGTTTCGGAAAGGAAAATCCACAATGATGTCTAGTAGTTACTTTTTTTTTTGATACGAATACCGCACAAGAGTCTCAACTGCTCCCAACCGTCTAGAGCTAGTGAGACTATGGCATCCCCATATAGGGCATGTTGTGGGGCTGAAGGTAGTGGGGAGGGGAAGGAAACAAGGAAGATAAAGGTTGGGAAGTACCTGGCTATTCAGATCTGGTCACCAAACACGGCCAAAGCTATTTTAAGCAACGATTCGATTCTGAATGGTGGTCTTTCACCAGGGCCATACTTAGAGTATCTACCACTCTGGAACGTGCCGCAAATATAATTTTTATTATTTTTATATGAATTAAATGTGTTTTGACACAAATTAATTCCATAAAAGTTATTGGCGCACGCCGGGTTTGAGCCCGCGACCTTTGGATTCGTAGTCGAGCGTCTTATCACTCGACCATGGAGGCCGTCAAAACTCACGAAGGAGGAAACAACTTAGGGAGGTATACAACTAAAAGATCATTCTTAATTACGCATAATTTCGATCACGAATACTACACTTTTTTGTTTATTTTTGCTAAAGCTTAAACAATAGATCTATAATCAGTGAATGTTAAGACTGCGTTGCGTCGAATAATATTTGTATGTAGCAACTGATATTTAAAAAAATTAAATCAAAATGTTGCCGCAAATTTTCGTCAATAACGTTGGACGTTGTTGGTATCCATCTGTTATTTTCAACGGATAGTTACATTTTGATACAGTTCTAGTTTGAACACAACACAAGTGAAAATAATCTTAATTCATTCAACACATCAACTAATTATATGATAGCGAGATGAATGGTGCCAAAATCTTTGTTATTTTATGGTTAGATGTTCGCATCTGGACTAAGAAAAGATTTCAAGATGAGAGAATTCTCTGATATTATATGATCGGTTATCCAATTACGCCTACTGAAACCCGACTAGTTTTTCAAATCCTTAAATATTTCATCAAAGCGGGGAAATTAAGGGTCTTTGCTACCTGTAGTCATGTTTCGCTATGGTAAAGACAAAATGAAAAAAAATATCGACAACTTTTTCGGACAGTCACGATTAAATAAAGTTTATCAGCAAACCCATATACAAAAGAACTTTGGGCCTAAATCACCTTTTTGATCGAATACTACCAAAATTTCATGTTTTCTTCAGTGTTATACCCCAACTACCAATGACGTCGCTTTCCTGTCTCTGAAATTCAGGACTCCATTGTTCCACGCTGTCAGCGATAAGAATGACTTTCGCGCTCTAAATACTTGGAGAAATTTGAAGACGAAACATTGTTTCATACACGAAGACGACTTAGAATTGTGATGAAATATAAAATGGTTTTAGATAAAACAAGACGGTACAATAAAACACAAAACAAGATAAATATTCACAGTGTATTACGTTCAGACCGTCAGTCTCAAATATAGTAGTCCGATATTCAAAACACTTTTTCAAAATTGAACGACAAATATGAAACACACAATACGGCATCTTTAAAAGATCTAAAGCTCAAGATGAAATTAATAATAATAATAGTGAACTTATATAGCGCAGTTTCGTGATATTTCACTTCAATGCTCTTCATATAAAATATATTAAACTTTGACATGAAACACTCACTTTGTAGTAAGACATAGTTACATTTTAAATAAAAGTAACTTTGTTTTGATACCACTTTATTAGACACATATACCAATCGGTTTCGGCTCTACCTGAACCTTCTTCAGGGTTGAACAAATATGTATTGAGAATACATATATGTTCAACCCTGAAGAAGGTTCAGGTAGAGCTGAAACCGGTTGGTATATGTATCTAATAAAGTGATGTCAAAATAAAGTTACTTTTATTTAAAATTTAAATATAGTAGGCTAATAATACTAATTAACAAGGAGAAAATAAAATGTATACAAATTAAAACTATTCAAAACCATGATCGTTATCATAAATTGTGAGAGAGAAAGGTTAAGATATGGGTATAACAGTGCATGCGTACGAGTACATCAACACAGATTAACAAAAAAACAATTTACTAGAAGCTTAGGGTCTAAAAATCCAGATTAAACGTGTGAATTCATATTAACATTTTTTTTAAAGCAAAGAAATGAAAATTAGATTGAGGAAAGTTAACATGTTGGTACTTAAAAAGATTAATATTCGAGTTTTATAAGTAAACGATTGTAAAAATGCAAACAGAGTAAATATAACAAGTAACTGTAAAAATAACAACACATATTTAATGACCGTGAGTAGAACGTTTTCGTTAGACAGTAAGGACATTGAGTTGTTAGGATACAAGTAAAGGCAAAAGAAAGCTGCCCGTTGTAAATAGTTAGACAGATCTAAAACAAGTAGTCAAAGTAACTGATTTAAATTTCATGACGCCAAGGCTAATTGCTTGCGAGTTTTTAGGGAGATAGAAAAGAAGATTTTTTAGTTTATAGTTATAGATGGAGACGCATTTTCTCTGAGAAATTCAACCTTTTGCTTCCGGTAATACAAGGCTCCGTTCAGATTGAGAGTAAAATTGCTCTCAACGTCCTTTTTCAGCCTGGCAGCTACTAAAAAAATCACCATTTGGCAAAAAATGGTGGTAGTGTGATTGGCTTGGAAAGGACTTTCAATTCGAGGCGGTTTTCAGGCCCATTTCAATACTTCTCTCGAGAGATGAAATTCGCCTTGCGTAAGTGGGATGGAGTGGCCAATGCTATGTCCCCCTATATTGGAGATCGAAAAAAGGAGCGACCCAGTTCAATGAGGGGTAAAAAAAGGTTGTGAGGGAAAACAAATATTCGACCCTGAAGAGAAAAGTTACATTTTTGTTATTTTAAAGATATGATCATCTTGAACTAATTATCCCGCACAGATGACACAGTTTTGACCTGATTCCTTTGCATTTACTGTTAAGAATGGTTTTAAAAATAACTAGTTGGGCTTCGTGAGATTCGGATGCAAAATTATTACATAAATATTAAATAACAAGTCTTATCTTATTTTACAACAGAGAAAGTGAAATTTAAAAGTTCTATGGCTCACGATTGAAATGATTTGGTGGACTGAAAATCGAATTAAAATCAGTGTAAATTTCATGTAGCTAGAGATAACTGAGATTTTCTGTTTTACTAACCTAACTGACTAACCATCACGCCGTTTCCCCGCAGGGGTAGGCAGAGAAGACGGACCGCCATACAAATCTGTCTTGGCACACACTCCTTGCTTCATTCACATTCTTACATCGTCCCATACATACTTTTCTGTTATTCTGACACTTCACATGGCCGGATTCAAGTATTTGATTCACTTGATCGTGCCATGTCTTCCTCGGGAGTCCTGGACTTCTTCTTCATTCACTTTCGCATCATATATTCTTTTCACACTTCTATCTTTGTTCTTTCGCTCTACATGCCCAAACCATCTAAGCGTCCCTTTCTTGATCCTATTTATTATCCTTACACCAGCCTTGCAATCTTTCCGTATATCCACATTTTTAACATGGTCATAAGCCTCAGGGATCTCATTTTTATAGCATTCATTTCAAAGATAGACAAATAAATGTCCGATGGAGATCACTCTGTTGTTTTGTAGTTTCGTTCTTAAATTGATTGCATTTCCAAATAATTAACCCAAATATATGAATTCT
Organism: Drusus annulatus; assembly: GCA_022651775.1. Taxonomy (NCBI): domain Eukaryota; kingdom Metazoa; phylum Arthropoda; class Insecta; order Trichoptera; family Limnephilidae; genus Drusus; species Drusus annulatus. Next base: position 492,293 of record JAGWCC010000284.1, read on the forward strand.
TGAATGTCTCGTAAAAGTTTGGAGTTGCTTACTCTGCATTTATTGTTTGAAATAAATTTTTATAAATAATCAATTTGAAGATAGTTTTCTTGTACTTACACGCAGTTACTTGAACCCGATTGAGATGTATTTCGTGATTTGAACATAATTACTTTTAGAAAAAGTACTTTATAGAAAGTTAGTTTGCATCGTGCACCATTATAGAACCAATAATTCACTCGAAGAAAAAACAAATCATCGGCCGACCTAACATGGCAACAAGTATGAAATATTCTGTAAGTTTTTAATGAAGCCTATAAATTAATGAAAATATTATATATCTGCGTATTTTTAAAACTGGTATTGACCAAGGTGAAATTGCTTATAACTTACCAACTACGAGTATTTAATTGATTGTTCTTTCAACTGGAATGAAATTGCGTAATTTATCACCATCTTGAAAGCCAATCTTGGAAGTTTGACTTTGCCTTGATTTCAATTTGAAGATTTTCAAGGCAGATGGAGAATAAGGAGTAAAGTTTAAACTACCTATTTACCTTAGTTTTTTATTAAAAATTACATGATTTTACAAATATATCATTTTTCTAGATCAAATTAATGTATAAATTAGTTCGTTACTTTTTAAAATACGTTATAACATAAGGCTGTATACGGCTGTTCGATCAGAGAATTCCAATATTGTTGGCAATACATTACAAAGGCTAACTAGATGTGGAGAAAACGCAGAGACGAGCTCACGAAATCGATAAAACCAATCACAGAGACGGTTTTCGTGTAATTTGGTGATGTGGATCCTTTTCAAAAACTACTCTATTTGTTATTTTTGTATAAATAATACAACAGGCTTTCAAAAAACATGTCGCTCGTTGATTCTCGAAACCTGTCACTTTTAAAATGATCGCGATTTTAAATATATCTCATCAAATATTACAATACATACCCACAAAAAGCTCTAGCAAATCATTAATTTTGCTTGAAATTTAAAACTTAACCCAACTTTTTTCAATTAGTTCTTTCCACTACCAATTATAAAGCTTTAAAATATGCCACTATTCCCAGTTCACTTTACTCGTATGCCGAAAATTTTCTGTAAGAAAATTCAAGGGCAAAACCTGGCAAAGCCATTACATATCACATAAAATATCAATAGGTACCGATAGAAAAAATACAAGGAGAACATTTTAAAATTAGTTTTGTACTTGTCGAAAATCTATCGTGAAAAGAAATCCTTAAATCCGTTTGAATTACTTCGGATGAGAAGAGAAAAAGATAATTTAGATTATTTCCACTGTGTAGTTCCACAGCTGTTTGTACGGTACGCCGCCGTCAGATTCCACAGAACGCTTCTATGAATTCACCTTGCTGGCAATAAAGATACGGCACATCGTCTCTCGTGAAGGTAAGTAGAATTCAAGATGGCGCCTCTTGGAGGGTGTTTGTCGGTTCGCTATAAGACGTAGACGTAGACGTAAAACGCGAGGACTCGGGACGGTCGAGTGATCTGAGAGGTCAAGATTTCAGTGTGCCGCTGCCTGTATCAACACATTCCTCTTTCGTATTTGTTGGAGCATGCTGTAGCGAATTCTCCGGAGTTTATATTTGGGGAATAAATTTGCATAGACTTCTAGCAAGTTTCACACATGAATGGAGATGGAAATTGCCAGATTTTAGAGCTTGACGTTTTTTTAGCAATATGTATAGCTTACTACTTTTCAGCCCGCCCAAGCCCTTGGCCAAATGTCGCCTAAAGTAGCGAAAATTGTGACGCCTATTGGTAAAAATACATATTTTAAATAAAACCTGCAGATTTTTTATATGGACGTATGCTGTTCAGTTTTTTACAGTTGTGAAGTTTTGCAAAATGCTTTTTATTTATTTTCATGGTAGGTAGTGTTGCAGTAGTACTGTCCCCTTAGCGCCAAAGCGCCACCTAGTATAGCAGTGTCACCTTTCAATCATTTTGTTCACAGCATAGTAGTTTGTTCATTTGGCTTTGAGTCGGGAGTGTTAAAATATGTTACCAAGGATTTTTTTCATTTAATACATTGGTGCTGGGTGTGTAAGTGGGCGCACTGTTGTTAGGTTGCTGTGGTGGGTCAAGTGGTTTGATATACCCATACGACACCTGCACAGGAGTCTGCTCCACCAACGCCTGCATGTATGAATACAGGGCCTATCAGGGACGTACCCAACACATTTAAACCAGCGAATCCCCGAGTTATTAGAGAAAATTATGACATTGTGGTTTGCGGAGATATTTAAAAGAAATTTAAAAAACAACAAAAAAATCTGTCACCTGTCGCCACTGATTTGAAAAACCGCCAGCACCTCGCTCCGACTCTTACTGCCCAATACTTTGTGTACCACTTAGTCTTTTTTTGTCAGCAAAATCTTTTAACTCTGGCCATTTATTAATATTTCCATCAAATCTACAAAGACATAAAAATAAACTCGTATCAATTTAAGTGATGATTCACTGCCATATTAAGTAAAATGGTTCATATTTATTCTTAATATTTTCTAAAATATTGTCATATCGTCGCTGGAAAGACAAAAGGGCTTAAGCGACACTTTGGTCATAAAAATGAGTTAAACATGCAGTTTTGATCGGTTTTATTTTCTTCATGAAATGTTGACTTTTGATCTAAAATGTATTTACCATTTAGGAGAAAGTTTGACTTAAGCGACACAAGTTCGGGACGTTTTTTTAGCTTTTTGTCCTTTCAGGTAACTCAGTGAGAGCATTGACTTACCTAATTTAACAATTTTTTTCAAAACCCAACCAGGTACTGAAATGATATAAAAATTTATTGTAGAAAAAAAAAACTTGAAAATGCTCTGGTGTTAACTTCCCAAATTGGCGTTTCAGACCTTTTGCCTTAACAGCGACGATATTATATTTGAGACAGTGTGAGTTGGTGACATTGTCCTTAACTTCGTATCTTCGTATCTTCGTAACGAATATTTCTTCTTCAGGGGGTGCCCTATTTATATAAAAACAAACATAACTTTGAAAATTAGATTATTTCAACTCATAAATTACCATAATTTCAAAAAAAGTAATCTAATGTTCATAGATTGCTAATTTCAACAACAATCATATGAAGTGACCTTATCGTCAAGTCTCAAAAAGCTTTAAACGAATTTTGTACAAACCTTTATAATTTGAAGAGAACATTAATCATTCTCTAATCTTCTAAAGGGCGATACCTACTTCAGTTATCTACTCGATTAACCGGCAGATCGCTGGATGTATGGTAACAGAAACCTTTCATGGCGTTGTTCGTGAGGTTAGGTAATGAACAATGGTCGTTGGAATCCTGGCTAGCTTTATGGTTTACGGTTTATCTCAGAATTTTGCAACGCGATCTGTTTTGTATTTAGAATTAGATAGAGATGAAATACTTACGTATCACGTTGAAAATTCACAACGTCTTCTTTCTGAGTATGTTAGTTAGGAATACACTAGAAATAGCGTTATTCATTAAATAAAATAGTTTCTAGACTCTTCATTTCGTTGAATTGTTATTCCATAAAGAGAAGAGTCCTGTAAATTCCTAACGCAGAGGCTTACCGTTCGAAGGTAACATCGGGACTTCCGTCATTTAAATCGAAGTTTCTACGACAGTGGAGTATACTTGAAGTTACAATATATGGAGAGAGAGCTAATTATTTTTACCCAACCTATACAAATTTGGGATAAATCACTTTCTCCGGGTTTTTCCGTTGTACATCATGAGAAAGAAAGAGACAGCAAAATTTCCCTGAATTATCACACCGCTTTAATGTATTGTTAGAGTTGTTTTTATGTTCTTTCGTGTCCCTTTAATGTATTGTTAGAATGTTCTTCGTGTCCCGCGTCCCGCTGACTCCGCCCACACGTTATGATACGCGAAATAAATTGACATAACTTAACGATTTTATTAGGTTACATGTTACATATTTTTTATAAAAATACTGTGAAAAAGTGGTTATACAAACAAACTAAGACATTATGTCGACATGTGCTATGAATGGATGTACAAATACCCTAGCCTTAGTCCTTGCCACGCCCAGGTCTAGCCGAGTCCGGCAAACCTTATAAAAACTGACTGCAGCTTTCTCTACAGCGCTCAATCGGGGGGAGAAGGGAAAAAATCGTAAAGAGAACGATATAGTAGATACATCAAAGTTTATCATTTATATTATTAAAAGAAATGAAAAAATAACTTTGTATAAGAGCTCGAATATTATTTATTTCTTTGTGACCAACCGGTTTCGCTTAGCCTAAACATCACCAGGGTACAAAATTGATAATATTCGTGGTCTTATACAAAGTTAATTTTTCATTTCTCTAAATATGTCAAACCACAAAGTGATTGCTTTCTTCGAAAATATTTATATTATTGTTCGATATTGTTATCATATATTATAGTTGTTACAATATGTATTTTTACATACTTATACTTTCAAAACATTCAATTTGATTTGTGACATTGGTGAGTTAACATTATTTTCGCTATATTTGGTGTCAATTTTTTTTCATTCTCGTAAATGTTTGCTGGAATTTTATAAGTTAACCGGAATAAACTTGCAAATTTTAACGCATTATCCACCATTAATGGATATTTTTCTTTGTTAAGACGATAGAAATTTTATCAGATTACTAGATTTATGACGAAGATCGCCATGTTATTTTATTCTGCTTGCATATTTTCAATCACAATTCTTAAAGAGGTTATTGAATAAATCTAACATGGGCTTGACCTTTTTAAAATCGGCAAACCTTTTATCGAAACTAGAAATTAATTCATAATTTTTCTCCAAATTATACGTAAAATCAGTCTTAAACTTTACAGAAAATTTTAATTTATATTTTTTCAATGTGAAATGTGATCTCGGGCCGCATGCTGTCTGTACATCCCCGATTCATTCTATCGAAAGCTTGTTTGATGTCAGTAAATATGTGATGGAGAAAAAGATTATATTCATATGCCTATTTTATAGTTCCCCTTACGAAATGAATACGGTTAATAGTATATTTGAAGAACCGACATTTACGAAGAACCATTTATTATTATAGTTGGGTAACATTCACACTCTTTTGTGATATTTTTTGCGTATTCGTAAAAATATATACAATTCTGAAAATTGTAAATCGGAAGCTTAAAATATCTACGAACTCCATCATTTTAATTTATTATAATATTATTATTATAACTTTTAAAAGAAAGACAAACATTCTCGGGTTACGAATAACCTGACAATTTTTGAAAAAACTCCTACTGCCATCTTAAGAAGTGGAAGATGTTGCTTGTGCAATGATGGAGGACTACGCCCGGGTGGGAATCCGACGCGTTTGTCCACTCAGCTACCGACCGGTCGCAGTTCACTTGCAGTTTCTGAATTTTCTCAAATGCACGAGTTACAGGTCCGTCAACTCAATTTGTTCAAATGCACACAACTTATTTACTACAAAAATATCTCGACAAAATAAAACGAATCTACGAGTATGTAAATAATTTACCATACGATCAGCTCGTATTGTGAAGAATTTCCTCAAGACTTCGCATATTTACATTTTGCGAACGGTAATACTAGTAAGTTATGGTCGTGACATAACCAAATAGTATAGCTGCTCAAATACTGTTCATATACAGTATTAGTATATTATAAAGATCAGTTAGACCAGTAAGTTATGGTCGTGACATAACCAAATAGTATAGCTGCTCAAATACTGTTCATATACAGTATTAGTATATTATGAAGATCATTTATACCAGTAAGTTATGGTCGTGACATAACCAAATAGTATAGCTGCTCAAATACTGTTCATATACAGTATTAGTATATTATAAAGATCAGTTATACCAGTAAGTTATGGTCGTGACATAACCAAATAGTATAGCTGCTCAAATACTGTTCATATACAGTATTAGTATATTATAAATATCAGTTATACCAGTAAGTTATGGTCGTGACATAACCAAATAGTATAGCTGCTCAAATACTGTTCATATACAGTATTAGTATATTATAAAGATCGGTTATACCAGTAATTTATAGTTGTAACATAATCAAATAGTATAGCTGTTCAAATACTGCTCATAAACAGTATTAGTATGTTATAAAGATCAGTAATACCAGTAAGTTATGGTCGTGACATAACCAAATAGTATAGCTGCCCAAATACTGTTCATATACAGTATTAGTATATTATAAAGATCAGTTATTAGGGAATGACACCAATGGTACAGTAATTAAGGTTTACAAAATGACTTGTTTTTAATGTTTGATTTTCTTACACACACCACACAATTAGGTTGAAATAAAATCAACTTACATAAATCTGATAAGAGCTGATTAAACCTTGAAGTAATAATATATATGGAGAGAGAGCTAAATATTTTAACCCAACCTATACAAATGTACGATAAATCACTTTCTCTGGGTATTCATGTCGTAAACCGTGAGAGAGAAAGAGACAAGATACGTTGTCACATAATATCGCACCACTTTTAAGTATGTAAACATGTTTTTCGTCTCCCGCGTCTCCGGCGACTCCGCGCACTACGTTTTGTTATGCGATATAACGGTTTTTGAGGTTATATCCCACATTTATATTTTTTGAAAACAATACTGTGAAAAAGCGGTTATACAAATAAATAAAACCTTATGTCAACATGTGCTATGAATGGATGTAAAAAGGTGTGTCCGCGAAAACTCTAGCGACGCCCGAGTCAGGAAAAATGAACAATCCTGAATACACTGTTTCGCAAAGCTATCCCTCCTGTATAATATTTCTCTGAGAGTTAAAAATTACACTTAAATATAACATATTTGATGAACTTATAATATATTTCTAACAGCGTCATATTAAATGCTCCCCTAATTTTTAACAAAAAATCGATACTATTGCGTGTGTGAATTCGCCAGATTAAATGAACTTTACCCAAGTCGATAACCGTTGCATATTTTCTGATTTCATATATATTCGTATTGCGGCGTGTTTTGGGAACATGGACAATTTCGTGACTTGGAGAATTTATAGTTTTACCGATTCGGTTAGAATTTATATTCATTTCGGGAAAAACCGCTGATATATGTAAATTTTATATCACTGCCGTTTCAGTAGGTCCACAAAGCAATCCGATTTATCGATTTTGAGAGGCAAATTTTATTTATAAAGGCTGTTTTTTTGTTGATGTATAGTCGCCGGAAAGCTAAAGGGCAGAAGAGCCATTTTGGGAAGTTTACAGCAGAGCACTTTTAAGTTTTTATTTTACATTAAAAATCATAAGTCTTTAGTACCTGGTTGGAATTTGAAAAAAAGTTGACCAAGGTAACTCAATACTTTCACGGTAAAAAAGTCACAAGCTTGTGTCGCTTGAGTCAAGCCTTTTCCCAAATGGTAAATATATTTTAGATGGCTGAAAGGTCTCCCAAGTCTTCAGAATGAAACGAGAGTCAGAGCATTCGATACAGAAAAACTAATCAAAACTGCATATTCAACCCATTTTTGACAAAAGTGTCGCTCAAGCCCTTTTGCCTTTTAACACAACCAGTAGAATCCGTGTGTGGTTTCTCAACAAAAAGCTGGATAAGAAAAAATGACGAGAATTAAAACCAATATAGTTTTAAACTGTACTGTTTAATTCTCTTTGCTAATTTAACAGTTTTTATTGTAGGCTTATAACTAAATAGTGATCAATATTAATTGTTAAAATGGTCACTTTCAAATATCATACGTGGGTACCTTAGACAAAACACGTATGTGTGTGAAAACATATATATATTTACATATATTTATATATATATATATATATATATATATATATATATATATATATATATATATATATATATATATATATATATATATATATTTAGAATATTTTAATAATGTGACTAAAGGTAAACAAACATGCCTTTGGCTCTGTTGTAACTGAATAAAATTGTCATAAAATGATATACGAACACAACTTCTGTGAAGCAATATTGAAAGTATTTCACGTTTGATTAAAAAAAAGCACAGAAATGTTAAACTTACATAGACGTCCCGGTAAGTAATTGAACAAAAACGTCCAGCGATAATTTAAAAACATTATGTCTTCAAATCAATGCCGTGGATTGCTGTTTGCTCATGTGTGAGATTTAAGTTTTTTTTTATGTATGTATCTATTTTTTTCAGACATTGAAATTCAGTTTTAGTACCATATTAAATTTGGTCGATTACTGTTATGATTTGAATAAATCGCGGTTCAAGTTGCTCATCTAACATACATACAAGAAAAATACATCGTTAAAAACAATGTTCAAAGGGATGAAACTTTTTTTACTTGATGCGATTAGTGTAGACTACAGAATTTATTGTATATTTCGTTCTTTACATTTAAATTGTTTCGGTTTTTTGGGAGGGACAGTTTTAGTCATTATGAACTGCAGGCCTCTACTATAAAGGTAGCTAGCATTCAGTAATATATTTTAAAGGTGTTGTGTCAAACTGACATACGGGAGACAGAAATAAAAATGTTATCTTTTAATTTATGTACATTTTAAGGTTTCGGTTTGTTTGTAAACATTGATAACACTTTTGCCTATTTAAAAAGTAACATGTCTTAAATGAAAAGTAACATGACACCTTAAAAGGTGTTTGAAGTGAAACATTTTCAACAAAGGTCCGTTTATTTTTTTTTACGTGCTTTCGAAAACAGGTAGAGAAATGTACTACCTGCGTTCTGAGAACGTGATACGTACTTCGCACCACGTTAACGTAGATATACGTAGAGGCAACAACTCGAATGTAGCTTATCTCTGAGGTAATGCTCCCTGACCCCGTAAATGTACTAACAACCCTCTAAAAAGTGTGGGTACTTTCTTTTCTATCTACGAGTACATAAAAGTACTCGCCACGCGCTTTACGGCATTATACGTGGACGTTAAATCGAATTATGTTCGACATAAATAATTACCAAATAACCAACGGATAGTAGGAACGTAGGTAAACTCCTTGTTTCACTCACATTCACACATAGTCTCATGTACGAGTATATACGAGGCCTGTTCAAAAGAAAAGGTGAATTTTGAATTTTTGCGGGCTGTGTACATTCGATTATCGTTTTTTTTTGTTATGTTGGTACACATATGTTTATCATATGTTAGTATTATCAGCCATTTTGGATTAGTGGTTTGTTTTTGACAACTGAAAAGGTTAGTCACGTTTTTGTGTGTTATTCGATTTTTTACTTTTGAAAAAAATGGATCAAAGAATATGTATTATATTTTGTGTTAAAAATGGAATAAAGTTCTCCAACGCACTTAAAATGTTGACTGTGGCATTCGGCGAGTCTACTTTGTCTCAAAAAAGTGTTTATAAGTGGTACAAGCGCTTTTCAGAAGGCCGAGAAGATGTTAATGACGATGAGCGTCCTGGAGTTGTGGAAAAACAAATCATGGATTTTATTTTTTGATCCATTTTTTTCAAAAGTAAAAAATTGAAGAACACACAAAAACGTGACTAACCTTTCCAGTTGTCAAAAACAAACCACAACTTCAAAGTGGCTGATAATTCTAACATATGTGTACCAACATAACAAAAAAAATATCGATAATCGATTGTACACAGCCCGTGAAAATTCAAAATTCACCTTTTCTTTTGAACAGGCCATATTCTGCCTCTTGACATGACCCGATTCAAGTGTTTAAATTACGTGATCGTGCCATGTTTTCCTCAGGCGTTCCCGAATTCTTTCTTTCTACAATTTGTTTTTGGGTTATATATTATGATTACACTCTTTTCATCGTCAAAACCATCTAAGCATCCCTTTATTAATCTTACGTTTTTTATTACGCTTGCATCAGCCTTGCACTATTTCCAGATCTCCACATTTTTAACACCGTCTACAAAGTTTTACCAATCATGCGCCTCAGAAATCTCATTTCTACAGCATTCAATTCATACACTTTCATCCCTCCTTTGCCAGTTTCCTCATTGCCTTACGTCGGAGTTGGTATCAGTACTCCATTGTGGACTGCTAGCTTTACTTATTTGGATATTTAGATTTTTTATTAACGACTCCCACGTTCAGTGATTCATCAATAAAGTTTCCTACATTCACCCTTCTTTCAACATTGATATCAGCCTTTCGAGATAAATTCTCCTTAAAAAATGTCGTTGGTAGATACCTTATATTTTATTAAAACGGATATTTGACATTTATTAATTTTGCCTAATTTACGGATGACGGAAATAAGATCCTTACATCACCACTAAATAAATTTGAAGGCTGTATCGTTTATATTTTTAAAAAATTGAAAATCCATCAAGACTTTTATTATTATTTTATTATATTATAATATTTTTTTTCATTTAATCGTTTCTTTTATCTTGATTGGTGTTTAAATTAAAGAAAAATATGTAAAATGTTAAGAAAAGTTTGTGAATCAAATGGTGATTTATAAATGAATTAATTCAATTATACACTTTTCTTGCTACTGATTTTTTAAACCTTTTCTAATGTACTGTTTTTTTTAGTAAATACCTTTCTGTGTTATCTTTTGTTTTGTAGTAGTATTTCATATTAAGGGTCAGCACCCGAAAATATACACTTTTTGGCTTTCTAATACAAGCAATAATACCAAAAAAAAATTTTATTCATTCTGAACGGGTAGTAAGGCAAATGCCTAAGTTTTTTTGTAAATACAATAAACAGTATTTTTTTAAAATTATTTATAATATTTAAAATGAAATTTTAGGTAAAACGTTTGAAAATAACCGCGTTGGTTTTCAAACTGCACCTTTTACTGACATTTTAGAATGTTTTTCATAGAACTTCAAAGAAAACAGCTTAAAAATTTTATTCACTCAAAACTTTAGACATTTTCCTTATTGCCTGTGTAGAATTTACATATAAATCCTGTGCAGTGTTGTTTGAATTGGAAAGCTACAAAGCGACGTTAAACGCAATTTTGGGTGCTGAGCCTTAATGCATTACTGTATTGTGCGAACTATACTGATAAATGTTAAATGCATGAAACCTAAATTAGGGCGTTAATAAATAAATATCGTTTGACATTCTAGGTATCTATGAGTACATTTATTTGGTAACATAAATTGTTTATTCATAACCTTTCGAAGGCTTAAGACATTAATACCTTCGTGCTATGCCAGATTTTCGCACAATTTCGACAACATCTTTTTGGCACCGTGTGACTTTTTATAACCCTTGAACGGATATTTTATGATTTAACTCATGATGGAAAAAGCTTACCTAGCTTAAATGGCAATGAATTGCGATGGCCTGAAAGTGCTTAACGGATTTTTTTTCAAATGCCTTTATACTAAAGCTCACAGTTCGCGAGTTTTTTTATGAGATATACAAACAAACTTTATAGACTGCTTTATATCGTTTAGATGTAACAAGTTGTACATTTTCATAATAAAATTTATTTAGTATTCAGCAAAGATCTTATCGTCATTTAACTGCCCAACTGGCGAGCGGCCATACCGGATTTGACCTTAGGGTGTTTAACCTTATGCAGGTATTTAAGGCTGTATATTTTACCGGGTCATGACCTTTTTTTCCAATAACGAAACATTCAAGTCATTTTTAAAATGTTGTGACAGCCGCCCACACGATTTTCTTTATTTGCGAACATTTTGTAGAAGAAAAAATAATTTTGAAAGTAAAAATTAAATATTTCTTTAAATTAATCTACCGAGGTGAAAAATGAATACAAACGTTTTTCAAGGAACCGTGATTTGACCAAGTATTCTTTTAGACCGTTTAGAAGCTCAGTGCACAATCGTGACAGTTTTCCACTCGGGGGTTGTGGGTTCAATTCATCTGCCAGCTAAGTCCTCCATTATTGCAGTTGGAGTTTTTTTTAAATATTGTCAGGTTATTCGAAACCCGGGAATGTATGTCTTTTAAAAAAAAGAACAAACAGAAATTAATTTTAACATTGCTTTTATTTTTTGGTTCGAATTTCTTTAAACTAACAAAGTATGGAGCGTATGGTATACTGTATCCCATAAGATTTTATAAATATGGTGCAATGAGTAACTCCTTCTCATCCCAATCTTTCCTAAACATATAATTATGCACATTTATTTATAACTTGATGGAATTGAAAATGACTAAAAAAGATTTTGTGTTTTTCTATAGTTCATTCATGTAGATATTTTGTGTTTTTCTATATTTAATTCATGTAGATATTTTGTGTTTTTCTATAGTTCATTCATGTAGATATTTTGTGTTTTTCTATAGTTCATTCATGTAGATTTTTTGTGTTTTTCTATAGTTCATTCATGTAGATATTTTGTGTTTTTATATAGTTCATTCATGTAGATTTTTTGTGTTGGCGTAAATAATACGAGTAACTTTGTATAAGACCACAGATTTTATATGAATTTTTATAACCGACCGGTTTCGCTTAGCTTAAGCATCATCATATTCTTTAATCACCTTCTCAGTTGACGTTTTGTCTCTTTCACATCAATTCACATTGTCTGTCTCTTTCCTCTGTTCCTTTGTTATAATATAAATTTTCTATTGTTTTCTTATTTTTTTGTTTTATTATTTCACAATTTGTTCTCTCTTTGTGTGTGTCGTATATATCCGCACACTTAGTAACTTTGTTGAATTTAATTTTGTATCCTGATGATGCTTAGACTAAGCGAAACCGGTCGGTCATAAAAAAAATATTTTCGTGGTCTTATGCAAAGTTATTTTTTCATTTCTTTAAATATATCAAACCACAAAGTTATTCCTTTCTACGACAATATAAAAATGAAGCAGTTAAGGATTTATTTTGTCATTTGTTTCAGTATTCTGTACGCCGACATCGTGGGTTTCACCGCCATCTCGTCTACATACTCTGCCCAGGACTTGGTAGCAATTCTCAATGAGCTTTTTGCCAGGTTCGACAGACTCGCTGAGGTAAGATTATATTCACCATACCAAATTGTTAAATTGATCCATAAAAATATGATATAACCCTAAAACGTGCTGGTATCGGTGGCTTTTGTAAAGGGGATGCTAGACAGTATAATATATCTACTTTAAAATATACAAATCTATGGCGACACTTTAGTCAGTTTTGATCAGTTTTTTTCAAAATTCAACCAGGTACTGAAGACGAATTTTACTGTAAAACAAAAAAAAAACTTTTGGTGGAATCTTCCCAAAATTGTGTTTCAGCCGTTTTGCCTTTCCGGTGACGATATACTAGCCCACGAAAAATAATCAATTACTGTCAAAAAATGTTAATCGTATTAGCTTTAAGAATCCTTTATGCTCTGCAACCTCAATTAGATTCAAAATTTTCTAAATGCTTTTTTTTTCATGGATATTCAATGTTTCAATATTTCGAGTCCAGTTATTCAAATTAAACTGTGAAAAAAAACAGGCAAACAAATTCACTAAAAATAATCCACTCGATTTGTAATATTATGTACTCGTATGATATTCTGCGCATTATACCCGTAAGCATTAAAGTTGTTTTTTGTATGTTGGATGCTGTTTTCAAATCCGTATACAGCATTAGAAGACTTAAGCAGATGAGACTGAATGCGTATGCGCGAATGTCAAATACGTTCCTGCTTTTTGGATACGGATTGAATGATAGAATCTGCTACGGCTATTACTGGTATCTGTGCTGCGTGTTTACTATTCACGCGATACAATACATACATAGATATTCGAGCATTGAGGACGTATATGTATTTTGACTCGCTCCGTGAGTTGTGCGTCATATCGTTGTGTAGGTTAAGTTACGGGACGGTGTCATCAATTTGTATTAGTGATGTTTACGACTAGATGAAAATGTATAAAAAACCTTGCCTGGTATGTAATGTAAATTATATGTTATGTTCTATTTTTATTTGTTCCAATATGATTTCCCCAGCACTTGTGGGCAGTTATCATTGACATACACCCATTTAAATTTTGTTTATTAATTCGATGGGCTTAACCTTTGCAATTTGGATCCAGGGGCGACCAGTATTGACAATAATATGTTTAATACTTAGATTACTTTTAAGTCAGCCTTATTAAATATAAATACATATAAAAAGATACGAATCAACCTTTTGGCATATATGTATACTGTAAAATTATGAAGTTGTTTAAAAAATATTTTGATTACAGAAATACCAGCAGCTTAGAATAAAGATCCTGGGCGATTGTTACTACTGCATCAGCGGAGCTCCCGTGGAGAGGCCTGACCATGCTGTCCTTTGTATCCACATGGGACTTTCAATGGTGAAATCCATCAAGTAAGTAAACTGAGTGTGACATTGATAAAACAAATTTAACTGTTAAATGCAAGGGTTTACCGCTGGGGGACTTGTATGGTTAGTGGTGGAGGTAAGGTAGTACTGGAAAGAAGGCTGACGTCTGTAATAATAATAGGAAGTATAATCTGTGCCGATTTAAAATAAAAATGGTATCGCCAGTTTACGTAAAAGGTACTTTTAACTGCTAGGTTCCAGACAGACGAGTGACACTGATAATCCGCTCAAGAAAGAATTTCGATGTTTGAAAATGTTTGATCGATTTCATCAGATGTAAGACAAAATTGACCTTACTTTGGGAACACGGACACTCCCACAAAGCATTAAAAAATATCTCTTCAGTGATGTTTATGAAAATATTAACTTCACACAAGAGTCCCTAACATTTTCCTACTACCCTGAGAGGTCTACGTCATCTTTGGAGATGCTGTGCGGAGGTTCTGCTTAAATAAAGAAATACATGAGCATAGATCTTGAAGACACTCCTATTATAGGAGGGGGGAAATACAAGAGTTAGCGATTCGTTTCACAGTCGAGCTATTGGTAATAAGAACAAGTCGTAAAATCGACCCATTCTCATCGGTATGAGCATCTTGGGTAGGATGTTAACCGTGAACAAATATGGGGCGCGCTTAGAAATGTTTCCAGGCTGTCCATCAATGTTGAAGGGATTAATGACATGCGTTCAACGAAGCACCCTACATTGAATTACTGGTAGAGCAGTCACATATTTTAACCTGACGTCTATGCTTTAAAAACCAAATTTTTAACTATAAATAATTTCCTTTAAGAGTACATACTTACGAACAAGTGTGAAGTTTTCAAATTTGGAACTGATGTTATTTGAAATAATCAGATATAAAAAATATCTTTTCATATCCCTACCTACCTAATAAAGTACCTACTTATAGGGTATTTTAGCAGACATTATTTTATATTTGAAATAGGTGATTTAAGCATACAATAATACATGATTTTTCACGGGTAACAACCGGTTTTAACATAAAACCACATCCCTACTTAAATGTTTAGTTTTCGTACGTATTTTTGAAGCGATTAGTTATACAAGCTTTGCGGAATTGATTTTGTTCCAGTTATTAGCATATTTAACCCGAGGGTCAGCTAAGCGCCAGTTTTAGCGCCCTGTTAAAAATTATTACTGCAGATGTTTGACCTTTGCAACGCAAACCGCAATAAAGCTATTACGAACCTCGTTGAGCCACGAACGCAAATTAAACTGTGGGGAAAATTCCCGTTCATTTCAAAGGAACTTTTGAAATCACATTGAAGTAAAAAACCCGTTGATTTACGATCGCTGAAGATTTGTTTAATTTATAAACTAAAGCTCTTCTTTTTTTCTACTAACTCTTTCCGTCGTTGGAGATCTCTTAATCGTCGGAACCCTATTATATGGCAACTCATCAAAAGAATGATTTATTGTCAGTTTTTTTGTGGAAACAGTAATAATTTTAAAGAAACGTCTTTTTAATTACACAGTAACATAAAACTGTTCGTCTTTAAAAAAAAAGAAGTGAATTTTGCAAACAATGAGAAAGTCCTAATTGCTCTCGACTGCCGAGAGAGAGTAGGACTACGGCATTTCTAATTAGGTATGCTGTGAGGCTGAATGGTGTGAAGAGAGGAGGAAGATGTTGAAGAGGAAATTTGAGAAGTACCTGGCTATTCATATCTGGTAACTAAACATGGCTAAGCATATTTCAAGCAACGTTTCAATTATGAAAGGTTGTTTTTTACCGGTGCTATATTGAGGGTATTTACCACCCTGAAGGCAAAAAGCTATGTTTGACGTTAAGACTAGACATTTTTCTGATATTAGATTATAATTAACCGGTATCAGAGGCGCATATAAGGGGGGGGGGGGAGGATTCAGGGGGTTCAACCCCCAGCAGCCTCAGTATTCCGCAGGAAAAAAAAACAATTGTACTCATAAACCCATATTCCTAGAAAACACACCTTTTTTTACAATTTATTTATTTTTCGTATTACTTTGTGGTTTGACATATTTAAAGAAATGACAGAGAAACTATAAGTTTGAGTTTATACCCTGATGATGCTTAGGCTATGCAAAACCGGTCGGTCATAAACAGTTAAAATAATATCCGTGGTCTCATACAAAGATATTTTTTCATTTTTTAAATAACAAGTTGCGGTGAGTAGAGGTCCCATAAACATTATTTTACTTTCATTTATTATTCTTTGTCGGTACCCTCCAAGGACATACGAGTAGCACTTTCCTTCTGCACGCTTAGTCTAGTCTAGACGATTGATAGTTGTATTTCCGCACTGTCCGTGTCGTGTGAACTGACGAAGCTCAAGACATATCGCGGCGAGAACAACTAGCCTCGTGCTTACGTTATGTAGACTGCTCATCTAGCAAAGCTGTTGAGAGGAGTTTCCTGAATTTGTATACGTTGAGGATGTTACAGCTCAAGATTTGGCAACAACAAGTATAACAGATCTCTTGTGCTTTAACTTAGATATAGATAGTTAAGTTGGTCAAGGTAATGATGGTGCCGCGGTCATGGGCGGTCGACTAAGAGGCGAGAGAATAATAATTGCAGACCTGTGGCCTTAGATACATCGATATAGATTTTATCGACAGTGTCGGTAATTTGGAATTGTTTCCGAGTCTGACTGCAGATTTCCAACGAAAAAATGACAGTTCACATCGACTAAATTAAGCATGTATAGTCGACGTGTGTTTTTGTTTGTTCGTTGCTCAACCCCTCCCCATGTGAATGCTATAGCCACGCTCTTGACCGGTATGCATACTAAGTTGACGGTATACACGTCTTTTTTACGTGAATACCGCGCAAGAGTCTCAATTGCTCCCAACCGTCTAGAGTCAGTGAGACTATGGCATCCCTAATAGGGGTATGTTGTGAGGCTGAAGGTAATGGAGAGGGGAATGAGATCAGGGAGGGGAAGGTTGGGTAGTACCTGGCTATTCAGATCTGGATACATGTTAATTAAATAAAAAATATTTGCGCACGCCGGGTTCGAACCCGTAGATTCGAACTCTACTCTAGATTCGTAGTTGAGCCTCTTACCACTCGACCATGCAGGCCGTCAAGTCTATCATGTCGACCATGCAGGTCTAATTTGACCCGAGGTATAAAATGTAGTATGTAGTTATTGTTTGATATTTTTTTTTTTATATGTGTCTATTGTTTTGATTTACATAAAACGTTGTGCTAAAAATATTTGATAGTTAGGCTATTAATACAATTAAACAAAATAAATAAGAGAAAAACTTTAAAAAAATAACAAAATATTTCCTCTAGACAACTAAAATGAAACTTTTGGAAAGATAAAATCACTTAGCTTTTCTCTTTACATACCACAATAAGAATAATAACAAATATCCTTTCTTATAATTTTTATGCTGAAGAAACACAAAAGTTAGAAAACAGTATTTTGAATACGAGACCATTTTTTTTTAAATTGTCTAAAAATAATTTTGGCGTGCTTCCATCACGTTCTCAAGCCATCGTAGTAAAAGTTTCTCTAAATTTTCGGATATTTCTCAAATTCACCCCAGGAAAAAAAAACACTTAAGGTATATATGAGTTAGATCTGACCTGAGAGAGCACGTAAGTACTTGCAACTGCGAAAATTCCCGCTGACACCAGATGCGCCTTAACTAACGGTACAAGAATTTGTGATACTCGGAAATACCGGAAGCGGGGTATGTGAATATCAAACGGTTACGACTTATAATGGGTCCAATGTATGTCCGGGTCTTTTTTGTCCCATGTACTCGTAAACAAGTTAAGGGATAAAAACAATATATCATCGCCGAAAAGGCAAAAGGGTTGAAACGCCATTTTGGAAAGTTAACCCCGCAGTACTTTAAAGTTATTTTTGTTTCACAATAAAATTCATAAGTCTTCAGAACCCGGTTGGATTTTGAAAAAAAAGTTAATTGAGGTAACTCAATGCTCTCACTGAGTGACCTGAAACTGAAATTTTATATCACTGCCGTATCAGTAGGTCCACAAAGCAATCCGATTTATCGATTCTGAGAGGCATATTTTATTTATAAAGGCTGTTTTTTTGTTGATATATAGTCGCCGGAAAGCTAAAGGGCAGAAGAGCCATTTTGGGAAGTTTACAGTAGAGCACTTTTAAGTTTTATTTTTATTTTACATTCAAATTCATAAGTCTTTAGAGTACCTGGTTGGAATTTGAAAAAAAAGTTAACCAATGTAACTCAATACTCTCACGGTAAAAAAGTCACAAACTTGTGTCGCTTGAGTCGAACTTTCTCCTAAATGGTAAATATATTTTAGATGCCTGAAGGGCCACAAAAGTCAGTATTTGATGAAGAAAATAAAACTGAAACAAATTGCATATTTAACTATTTTTTGACCAAAGTGTCGCTTAAGCCCTTTTGCCTTTCCAGCGACGATATGACAATGTGCTGGAAAATATTAAGAATAAATACGAATCATTTTACTCAAAATGGCAGTGACTCGTCACTTAAATTGATACATGTTTATTTTCTGTCTTAGTAGATTAGATTGACTCTTCCCAAATGGTAAATATATTTTATATATCTGAAGAACCCCAAAAGCCTTCAGATCAAACGAGAGTCAAATAATTCGATGCATAAAAAAAACTGATCAAAACTGCATATTTAACTCATTTTAGACCAAAGTCTCGCTTAACCCCTTCAGCTTTTCGAGCGACGATATAGTTTCCTATTTACTTCTCAATCCCATACTCCTTGCAATAATTATAATTGCTCGTGCCTAAAAAAATCAGCCATGACGCGGTTAGGCCCTGTTTCTTCGAGGTTTAATAGGACTCTGATTACTATTTGTCCCCTACTAACTGACTACGAAATTTAAATTGTATTTCTCCACCTTTCATTAGCGCCATTCAGCATGTAAATGTTCAATTTGCCAACGGTTAAACTAATCGACACTCAACGTAGGTAGTCGTTATCCCTTGATTAACCAAATGTGTCGGAACATTTTTGATAGCTGGAGAAATATCGCACATCGTCGGTTGACGTGCAAAATCGCCAATTTATATTTTTGGGTAGTATGAAATTTTGGTTGAAATATGTCCCTTATTGCCCATTGGATGTCCCTTAGAGGTTCTACCAACATCTAACCAATAAAAAGTGAATATTTTATGGATACGTGTAACAGCCGAGCAGTTTTACCAAATCAGTTTTTTTTGTTTCTCCCACACAATCAAGATTTCGTAGAGCATATTTTATTTTATTTCGGAATATTATTATTATTATTCACGAAAATAATTGATATTTCAGACAATTTCTATAGATGGATTAAAACATTTTATATGAAATAAATAACTTTATACACCCTGGGTAGCAAATACTGACTTTTTAGAAGACCCAGATTTGAAAGTCACAATTATTTTTAAAATAAAAATGGCTACCAACTAACCAAAAATGTCGAAAAAAATTTCACAACTCCTTCACTTACAACTCATTTACTACTTATTCTCAACTCATTCACCACTCATTCACAACTCATTCGCAACTCATTTCCAACTCATTCACAACTCATTCACAACCCGTTCAAACTGATTAAAAACGGGTTCATTTTTATATTTATCTGTCTTGATTTGCGGCGGCCAGGATTGAATTTACACGTTTGAGATCTGCGGAATTGGAGAGAATTTTTAAAATGTCAATAATATACATGTACATATAAAATGTCTCGAGAAATATGCCCATTAAAAACAATATTGTCGCACATTGTAGCACATCACCACAAAACTATAATTAGTGTGACAACCATTAATAAGTGTTCTGGAAAACTAAATGCTGCACACTTTACCTGTTTTATATTTTCAGAACTCGAAAACAAATATTATTGAAGGAGTTTAGATTTTCTCCGATAGAATTAATATACTTCGATAGAACAAGTTTCGAGAGAACGCAGCCATATTCAATATTCAGTTTGTATCGAATTGAACGGTAATTAAACTTTCCGGTAGTTACAGCACTAATAGATTATTTCCCGACGTACTTTAGTTAAACTTACCGACAAGAAGTTGCTATCGAGTAATTATGACAGATTAATTATAATAATGGATTTACAACGTTCTCAGCTTAGCGTCGCAAGGTTGAAACGTGAGATGTAAATATTTAAAATAAACCATAGACCTCTTCTTGAATACGTATGGTTTATTCAAAAACATTTTGTATTTGAAGGAACACATTTTGTGAAGCTTTTTATTTGTCCCCTTATCATTCCAAAAATTCTCAGGTACAACATAAACTTTGTTTCTGCTATTTCAAATTGTACGAAATGAATAAAACCTTTATCACCTGTGTATATTTGAAGCTACATGATGAGATACATATTTGGACTAGCATAACATATTTGTGATTATTCCAAAAGTAGGAACTGTTCAATAATCAAGATTAAAACATATTCGGTATGTTAAACACACGGTTTTCCTTGGCAACACGATTAGATTATTAGCAGCTTGCTGTAACTCGAAGAGCTGTAACTCTTTCCTGAAAGGTTTCAGGGATGATAGGCATCGAGTAATCGGCAAATTCGGAGACTGCGAATAGATGTTCTATTCGAGTTGACCGCTAAAAAATCAACACAAAAATTAAACGTGATTTTGGACGATTTAAAAAATAGTCCTGTCTCATTTTTTAATTTCCAAGGTTTTTATACGCAGAACACAACAAACACCATCTTAACGGATATTAATATCGTATAAATAAGTGTACAATTTTTGTGTAAATGTTATAACATCTATAGAAATATATTTATGGAGATCGCTAATTCATTTTTTCACTGCACGCCCCTGGAGATACACCATCATAAAATTGAATACATTGCTTAAATTATTACGTTGTTGATAAATTAATGAAGTGCTATCATAATTATTCTCAACAGCATTATTATATTATTTTACAAGCAATTCGGATCTCATTTCATAAGGCAGAGATACGAAGTAAAATTGCTAATTAATTTGAAAAGTACGACTTCACACAAGTTCTGTGAGTTCGAAATTCGCTTGTCTTGTGGCGTATCGACCAGCTGTGTTTTGTTTAGTCTTTGCGTTTTATGTTATAAATCATAAGTTAAAATACGAAATCTGGGTGGAAAATATAGTCTATTTTTCGGCACGTTTATAAAATATCACAGTTTTTTTTTCTCTACAATTTTTTATTTAAGATTCTAGTCCTTACTAGTCTTTACGCAGTTGTAATGTGTTATTTATTGGCGCGTGAAAATTTTTGAATTGATTCCAGTCGCAGTGGAAAGATAAATCGTATTTTCCCGTACATTTATTTACTTACGGAAAATGAACTTGTCATTAAAAAAAAGTGTTACATATTATGTTGAAAGAACGAGCAGAATACTTGAAAAACATAAAATTGAGTAAAATACATTATTGATGGTAATTTATTTACTGAGATAACATAACAAAACAGGCTGCAAGTTTATTAAAATCACCATTTAACGTATTTATTTTAATCGATAAAGTTTTTTCTGATTAATGTTTTTTAGGAACTCTAAAGGACCATTTGTTTTTTTTTTGTATTAAGTCGCAAACATCTACCACTTTTTAAATAGCCTGATATTTAAACGAGGAAAAGATTAAAGTTTTATCCTTGCTTGAAATAATATTTGAATAAAAAAGGCTTTATTGGGAGAAAGAACTGGTAAAATTGTGAAAAAAAAAACAGTTATAGCTAATGTGCGTAAATCACATGTCATCCACAAATGCGAATAAAATAATACTGCATTGGAAATTGTGTTAAGGGAAGTTCAGTTCACCAATCACAAGTTACCCAGCAAAAAAATTGCACTTGAGGGGCTTAGAAGCAAAGGCAGCAATCTCCAAATACGGTTCTGTAGCATTGTCAACTTTTGAATGATTATTATAAAAAAATGGAGAATGAAGTGTACAAAAATGTTAGTGCACATTAAACTAGGAACAATTTGAAACAATTATCTCTATATTTATCAACATATTCACAAAAGAAAAGTGCATCAAGCGTTAAATCAACTTTCCAAGAAATAATTTAAAATGAAGGAGATTGCTGCCTTTGCTTCTAAGCCCCTCATTTCACAAAGCGAAGCCCGATTACATCGTTAATAGCAATTATCCAATACATATATGGTTAATAGCAATTATCCAATACAATATATCAAAAATAAAACGTTCTTCTATAAAATAAAGCTTGCCAACTTTGAATTTAATCAGAGACATTGGGGAAACGTGTTTACAATTATTCATTCCGAAACTTACCAAATTGACTGACTTAATTTTGAGTATAATAGTTTATTCTGCCATTTGTAAATAACTCATTCTGAAGTTAGTTAGATTATTGCATGCATACATTTATTTTACACTAAGAAGTACAACTGTAACATATAACAATATCGTCACTGGAAGGGAAAAAGGGCTTAAACGACACTTTGGTAAAAAATGAGTTAAATATGAAGTTTTGTCTCTGACTCTCGTTTGATTCTTAGGACTTGGGTGTCTCTTCAGCCATTTAAAATATACTTGTCATTTGAGAGAAGGCGACAAGCTTGGAACATTTTTAGTTTTTCGTCGCTACAGGCAACTCAGTGAGAGCATTGAGTTATCTGAGTAAACTTTTTTTTCGAAATCCAATCAGGTACTGAAGACTTATGAATTTAATGGTAAAAAAAAAACTTTAAGTTTTTATTTTTTTATTATTTATTTTACACTGAGAAAGCATAATCGTAACATAAAAAAATACCATAAATGCAATAATCCCAATAAATATTACTTTGTTTGGCCTACTATGATTTTAAGCGCAGTTGAGGTGAAATATCACAAAACTGCGCTATATGAGTTCACTGTTATTATTAAACAACGCATGTACACTATTGGCGTTCATATTAAAGTACGTCGTTCACTCTAATACCACTATTCTTCTAGCGTCCTCTCTTGTCGGATAATAGCTATCACCTGGGAAATATTCACCTTGCAAGTAAAGTTTTGAAGCCGCGGGTGTCAGCGTTTTCCGTAGAATGCAAATTATTCAAATTACCAGCTTCGATTGGACAAGTATAAACACTAACTAAATTTAAATATGAAATAAAACTTTGTATTATTAAGAAAGGTGGTCCCATTTTTGCTAACTACCGTAAAACACCTACCTAGACGTTCACATTTCAAATTTAAATATATTTATCTCAAAGCATGTACAATCCTCTTTTTATATTTTTTATTTTTACCTTTAACTGGTTTAAAACATCAAAAACATCATAGTTGCAACCCAATCTCTATACACCTAAACAATATCTTAAAATTTTACCCCTGTGTAATAACTTTGTTCTTATATTCATTTCATTTCATATTTTCTTTCTCTGTATTATTTACATTTATGGGATAAAACTTACTTTATTCCTTGAAGTAACAGCTCTCTCTCCATATACTTAACACGTTCTTAAGTATATGGAGAGAGAACTTATTCTTTTTACTCAACCTATACAGATTTGGGATAAATCACTTACTCCGGGTTTCTTACGCCGTACATTATGAGAAAGAAAGAGCCAACAAATTTTTCAGAGTTATCGCGTCGCTTTAAAGTATTGTTAGAATGTTCTTCGTGTCCCGCGTCTCCGTTGACTCTGCCCACACGTTATGATACGCGAAATAAATTGAGATAACTCAACGGTTTATTAGGTTACATGTTATTTTTTTTTAAACGATACATTTGAAAAAGTGGTAATACGAATAAAGAAAAATATTATGTCGATATGTGCTATGAATGGATGTAAAAATAACCTAGCGTTAGTCCTAGCCAGGCCCAGGTCTATCCGAGTCCGGCAAATCTCGTATGAACTGAAAACAGCTCTCTCTACAGCGCTCTCTCTTGTATATTATTGCTCTGAGTTAAATCTTCTGTTAAAATCGAAGAAAAAATATTTATCACTCTATTATTTCACCTTATTATATCATCTATGTACCCTACGTCTGTCTCAGTACATGAATTTCCTAGTGAGACCGACATGGGACAATCCCTTATATTTAATATTTTACCCAGACGGCCTCCATGGTCGAGTGGTAAGACGCTCGACTACGAATCCAAAGGTCGCGGGGTCAAACCGTGCTTGCGCCAATAACTTTTATTTAATTAATATGTGTCATAATACATTTAATTCATATAAGAATAATAAAAAAGTATATTTGCGACACGTTCCAGAGTGGTAGATACTCTAAGTATCGCCCTGGTGAAAGACCACCATTCAGAATCGAAACGTTGCTTGAAATGGCTTTAGCCGTGTTTGGTGACCAGATCTGAATAGCCAGGTACTTCTCAGCCTTCCTCTTCCCAATCTCCTTCCTTTCCTCATTACCTTCAGCCTCACAACATACCCTATTTGGGGATGCCATTGTTTTACTGGCTCTAGATGGTTGGGAGCAGTTGAGACTCTTGTGCGGTATTCAAATAAAAAAAAGACAAATAAAAAAAAATCTTTACCTGGTTTATGAAAGAGATAATCTTGAACTTGCTTGTTTTATGATATGATTGAGATACTGAAATCAAATTAATTTTATACCTCTACAAATTTGCGATTTTTCAAAAACATCCAAATAAATTACGTCATCCGTCCAGGATGTGGTAAGTACTTTAAGGATGTGCCTATAAATATGTCCACATTTCAAAGGATTTATATTCTCATATTTGAACCTGAATATATTGAAGTGGAGGTGGATTCATCACGTTCAAGGGTCACCTGGAATGAATTCAGGACGTGTTGCCGTAATACGGTTAGCAGGAGCAAAAGTACATAATTCCAGGATGGGAAGCAGACGCTAAACTTTGAAAATGCCGCTGAAAACGTACATATTATTAATATATGAACGCACGTAGCACGGTTGGATGCCGCGTTCGTAAGTAGGATTAAAAATAATAATTCAGCTTAGAAGGTTTCGTACATTGCAGTTATATTACGTTAAATATACTTAGCTACTCACGTGGATTAAATGAGACATATAATCTATGTTAGTGTTTACCTCAGACTGTTATGCTGTGAAATTATTCAAATTAGTTGATATTATTTATTATATGGAGTTGGAGAATAATTTCTTAAGAATTTTTTTTTAAGAAAAATATAAAGATGATCTAATATGAATTGAGAGGATGTGGTCCATAGTAACATCCCTGGACTGACTTATTTGCGACTGCTTGTTTTTGTTGTTGTTGTTTTTGTTATTGAGCAGTGCTATGTTTTACAGGATAAGATTTTACGATGCTATGATACGGGCATGCCTAGTTTAGGGGTCGTAAAATGTTATCTTTTTCAATATGTCGTCTATTTTGTAATTTTGTAAGATATTATAATAAAAAAATGAAAAAAATATAAATATTAAAATAGAATTAACTTTAAAGCTTTTATGCTTGTTATTTTATATTAATAGTGGAAATTATAACCATAATATTTAACGAAAATATGAAACAGAAAAAATAACGGTCGCGACCGAGACTCGAAATAGGAACCTCTACTCTATCCGGGAGTAACGCTTCTGTTAATTCAGCCACTGAGACTTTATAAGAAAGTGGCATTTTTAATCGATCTCATTCTTTATTTGAAAATTATTAATGTAACTTTTTTTAACTTTTGAAGCTTTACTCCCGAATAGAGTAGAGGTGCCGAGTTCGAGTCTCGGTCGCGATCATTTTTTTTCTGTTTCATATTTACGTTGAAGATTATTGATATTATTTCAATTATTAATATAAAAAAACAAATCTTACATTATACGCAAAACATTTTATACCATAGATAAAGATATTTGCTAGTAAGTTGATTATGAAAGTAAGCATACATGAAAAAGTCGAAACCAATCATGTCAGTAGATAGATTTAATTATTCTATTTTCAAAACGTTTTTTCTTATAGAAAAATTAAAAAACAAAAAAAACAATTTTGCGTTCTTTCATACTGTTTAACAGTCAAATGAATATTCATTTTGACTGTGTATAAAAAAAATGAAGAGCGAGAAGTTGCCAGCTGAAAATAGTAGATGATACTTATAAGTTATAGGCTAAAATCTATGGATATTTCATGGAGCCGGAACTTACTGTTAAGTAAGTCACGCAGGTTTTAACGAGACCCGGATAACAATACAACAGAACTTATTTCCCATAGAGAATTAATTTACTAGTACCTCCCTGGTTTCACGACTAAAGCACTTGTCGCTTATTTCCTTTTCTACCCAAAGTACAAAAATACTTCAGTTCGTACTTTCATAATAATATCGGATTTCATTTATTACCTTTCCATCTACATTTACAGTAAGTATTAGATTGGGTAACACTATTATAAACCTCTAAAAATTCCAACTCGAAGCACTCGAAAATAGACGGTATGTCTTACATTATGGATAATAAATGTTTGGAAATGTACAAAATCCCGTTAAGCGTCAGCACCCAAAATTACACACTTTTTGGTTTTCTAGTACAAGTTAAACTACATCTTTTTTATCTGTGAATTCTATACGGGTAGTTAGGAAAATGTCTTAGTTTTCCAGTGAATACAATTCTTAAACAGTAATCTTTTAAATTCTTTATGAAATGCGTACTGTAATTTTAGGTAAAACGTTCAAAAATAACTTTGTTGGTTTTAAAACTACACCTTTCAATGATATTTCAATATGTTTTTCATGGAATTTAAAGGATTACAGTCAAAAAAATGTATTCATTGGAAACCTAAAACATTTTTCTAACTACCCATAGAAAAAATGCAGAAAAAATATTTGTAGTATTACTTGTATTAGAATGCTACAAAGTGACGTTTAGCGTCATTCTTGGGTGCTGGTCTTCAAGGTTCGAAAACTTGAACTAACAACGGAAAATTATGATTTTTTTAAAATCATTTTTCTGATACCCTATTGGCCAATTCCAGAATATTCTGCAATCTGCATCCAGTAAGCTACATTCCGAAATAACATATCGGAAGTGCACTCGAACCAGACAAGTAGATTTCAAAGCTGTGAAGTGCGAAGTCTTCCCCTACGTATTTTATCTACCTTTCACCGACTGAAAACAGTCAGGTAATTTTTTTGTTTGATTTATGTCTGGTATTATTTTTCTATCACAATTTCTGGCCGTTTAATGAATCTGAATTAGCCACTTTTTCTGTTCAGGGTATTTCAAAGATACGCCTCTATATTCACATTTCAAAGCAAAACATTGAAATTTTTACTGTCCAAACGAAACGCCCCTAAAATAATAGCCCCATAAATTCATATTTTAACTGAAAATCATTTTTAAATTCCATTTTACAACGCTGATTTCAAAAACACACACAAAACGAGAAACAACGTGAAATTAGATTGCTCGCCATTAATTTGTAATGCGGAGAGTCTCTTCAGTACCTGCTGTGTAGGTACTGAAGAGGTAGGCAGGTAGGATGTTTGTGTGGGACTAAATCCGGCCAAGCACTCGTTACCAATGCAAATGGCCGCGCATCCCCCGCGAACCTTCGCCATTTCCTGTGCGAAATTGCCGCCATTAAAACAAGCGACAAAATATCTAAAGCTATTAAGTTAATATGCTCTTTAGTACTAGGCATTACCTTTCTGATCGCAATGATTTCTCGTTTTTGGTCTCGTCTATTTTCATGGTATGGTATGGGCACAATTATTTAGAAAAATTAATTGTAAATACAATAAAACGTAACTTCAGTAAACAGTAAACCACACTATTCAGCTAGCTGTTGTTATTATTTATTACTGACGGTTTCTGATTGTTCGTGTTTTGTATTAATTTCTGACAATATTTTACAATTTCTTATACACATTGTATTGCAAAGTACTAATATATTACTATTGTTATCTCCTTCGCCGTGGAATACAATCAAAAACATATTCTACTTATAATTTATTTCAATTCATACGTATGTAATAATATCTACTCGTACATAATATAGATAGAGCCGTTTTCAAATATTAGATATATGTATTTATTATTACATGGTTTGATTTATAACAACAACATATAGCTGTATGTTTGGTTGAATAAACTCTGCTATCACAACTTTGGGGGTAATTTTAAGGAGAAGCACACCTGAATGGATTATCTAACTAGATGTAAATAATTTACAAGTTAAACTTTTAGAGTAAAACTCTTGAGTTAAATCTCACTTAATTGCGCTAAACAAATGTTATGTTATTATAAATTTAATTACAACATCGTACATAATAAGTTTAGGAAACATTCGAGAACAAAATATTACTTAATTAATATAATTAGTAATTGTTTTATTAAATGATGATCTTCACTTATTATGTTATGAGTAATAAATCTAAATACTGCTAAAGCTTTCTTTTTATCGTATTTTACTATGGTAAACAGGGAGTAACGTGGCAACATATATTATTATTTCTAATTTTGTAACTGTTAACTCATGGTGTAATTCAATTTTAATGATTTAATAAAACAAATTTATAACTTTATTCCAATTTTTTTAAATTTTTGACTGGACCAGTTTCAGCATATAACGGCCATCTTCAGACTAGACTAGTCTAAAGATGGCCGTTGTAGGCTGAAACCGGTCCAGTCAAAAAAATAAAAAAGTGGAATAAATTTATAAATTTGTTTTATTAAATCATTAACATATATTATATCTGAATACAATGGTGCATGACCCAGCTTGCCTGATGACAAAGAAATTATAAAAAAACATGAAATTGAAAAATAGGTAATAACCAGAAAAAAGGTGTGAGTTTGTCATAAGAAACGCAATAGCAAAGTAAAGAAAATATTTTACTTATAATTCAACAAGTCGTCGTATTAAAAGCGTCGAATAATATTACATTTTCAATATTAAAAAAAAAAAAAAATTTCGTAGACTTATAATTTAAGATTCCACTCATGAATGAATGACCAAGATTTTATTGTTTATGAAGATATGCCATGTTAATAATAGTACAAAGCTATGCTGGCTTTATTGTACTCTTCTTAAAATCACTGTCTCTTTAACCTTTTCTTTGTATGTTATTATATTATATTAAGAGAATATTAGGAATTAATATTCTACATAAAAACGGAAAAGGCCTACTGCTAAATAACTTAGAAGCCCTGGAAATAAATAATTCAGTAAAAATTAATAATAACCATCTTCTAAATAACCAAAAAAATTAACTTATGGTCCCATATTAATGTTTCCCTTCTCCTCCACCTCTCCTTTCCCTCAAACTTGACGTTCTGCTACCCTCTCTGTCTTCCATGGTTTCTACCTCGCCCACGTAACTAAATACATTATATGATACGTTCCTTTTGTCCTATTGTTATATTGTTGTCTCCCTCCTAATATTGTATCTCTCTTTTCCCCATTTTCATCATTATATATACATGCACATTCCTCTTATTTTATTAGTATATTTTTAAGTCCCGATGAACATTCTGCTGAATCGAAACTAGTTTACATATACCAAAATAAAAGTGGATTAAAACAACGTGTGTTTTTTATTTAATTAAAATATTCTTGTTGAGTGGTAACTAGCCATCTGTAACCGGATAATGGTCATTATTACGTATTCAGCTTTTACCTTATTCTATACATGGGGGATATTGAACGGACATCTTTTTGGCCATTATAAAACCGATGTTGTGTATTGAATATTTTTTAAGGTTGAGATTTTTCGTATGTAGGTTGTATTTTCTGAAAAGTGTTTGCAACCAGCCGCGTGTTTGAGTTATGGAACTGGGGCAAGTCACTTTCGCTAAACTTAAATAGAGAGAGGTGCTACTAGAGCAGTACTTTGTGTTTGCTTTACACCTTATTACGCGACATCGTTTTTGTTTGCAAAGCAAACTGCTAACGGAAACGCGGGCAAATATCATTTAAGAAGCCGTTTTTTCGTTCATTCCATGGAAAGCTGGGGGTATTAATGAATGATTTTCCAGTGCCACGAAGTTAGTGTTATAGATTATCTTCAAGTATTTTATTAAAACATAAAGATTTTACAAACTTTTAATTTGTTTTTAACCCCACCTTACAAAAGTTTTGATAGGTGGCATGTAAAATACTGTTGATGTTTAATTGATAAAATTGTAGAGTAAGAATATCGTATGAAAAAATAAAATATAAATAGGAAATATTCTGCAGCGTCGTGGTTAACCCCACAAAATTTGGTTTGAAGGATGTGTTTTTTTTAGATTTGTAAAAATATTACTATTTTCATAAATCAGTAGTAATTCTAGATGAAGGAAAAATAACTGAGATGAAAGAAATATAACCGATTAGGAAACTTTGTAGGTTATTGTTCAGTATGATCGTTTTATTATAACTAACCGGAGAAAATAAAGTTCATCGTTCACGTTTTCGAATCCATGACTAACTAACTAACTAACCATCACACTGTACGCAGATAGAATAGACCGCTACACAATATGTTTTAGCACGCACTCCTTGCTTTATTTATACATTGTCTCATACATACACTTCTGTAATTCTGACTCAAGCATTTGTTTCACTTGATTGCCATGTCTCGGCTGGCCCCTAACTTCTTCTTCCATTCTCTTTCACGTCATATCTTTTCTAAACACTCCTCTCTTTGTTCGTCTGCTCTACATGTTCAAATAATCTAACCGTCCCTTTCTTAATCTCACTCATTACGCGTACATCAGCCATACATTCTATTCAGATCCTCATATTTCTAATACGGTCATTCATGGCTTTACCACACGCCTCAGGAATCTAATTTATAAAGCATGCAGTCTACTTTTATCCTTCCTCTGCCAGTGCCATGCTTCACTGTCAAACACCAGGGTTGGTATAAACACACCATTGTGGACTGTTAACATCGCTTCTTTTGCAAACTTTTAATTAGGGACTTTCGCATTCAGTTCTCTATTAATAGAGTTATCTGCATTCACCCTTCTTTCTATATCCTTATCAGCCTTTCGGTCTCTCGTGAACATACTTCTTAAGTACACAAACTCGTCCACTTCCTCCAATTATTATTTGTTGTAAACAAATATATTGTAAAGTGTTTTAGTACTCTCTATGTCAAATACGTTGACTTTGAACTCACTTACATTCATCATTACATCATGGTTGAATTTGAAAAAAAAAACTTTATACCTAGATATGTACGTATTAAAAATAATAGCGTGAAGTTAACTGCTCAATTGACATAATACTTGTACACACAAATCTCGTGATTAAGGATTGAATTTGTATTTGTGTATTTTTTAAAGAGGTTCCAGAAATGACAATTTCAGAAGTGTAGCCTTGTTCTTTTCACGACTCGGATGCAGATTTCTAAAGCGTTTTACGGGGACTTTTCAAACTGACGGAAGCGCTTTAAAGTTTGGAAAAATTGTGGAGACATTCAGCTAAAGATCAAAACGGTTTTCATCTCTTATGAAACTTTTGAAAAGCCTTTTAGAAATGTGTGATTTACCTTTAATGGGTGGGCTCTCATACTTTTCACTGTACATTCCAGAGAGGAAATGGTTCGGATTTACATTACACCACACGTTCCCCTTTACTTATAAACGAGTTGTAAATGTTACCCGTGGTGAAAAATCAAAATAACGAAAAACTTGCCTTATAACCGGGGTTTATGCGTCTAATTTAATGAACTACATCAGATATAACCAAACCAACGGTTGTCTGTAAAAATATTGTTGATACAAACATCTGTCGTAATATTTTTCTAAAAATTGAATTACAACATAAAATTGATAGCTAGATAAATTGATACATTGTTTTTTAACGTAAAAAAAGAATTGTTGTGTATTTGATTTTTACCATTTAAGGGTGTTTTTAGTCATCAATTCATGTCCGGAAAATGAAGGCATTTGAAAACCACATGCAATCGAAAATTGTTTTCAAAGGTTGAAAGAATAGCGCTCTCCTTTGAAGTTCGGCTACCTTTTTTGGGTCTAGTACAAATAATAAACACGTATCATGTAATTTAAGGTTGAGGCATCATTAAAATTTTTGGGGTCAGAAAATTGTTCATGAATAAATAATTGGTCGGTTCCTAAACGGAAGTAGGAAGCTTCAAAACTTCCGAGATCATTTTGACCATCGACCGTGCTGCCTAAATACTTTCCAGTGCACTGAAATTTTATGACGGTGTTTCGATAAATTGCGGTTAACTTTGTACTAACCGTGGTATTCTCGTATTTACATGTTAGTATGTCCTAGAAGCACATTTTTTTTCCTAAGCCTACTTCTACAGTTTGTTCTAAAGTTTTTTGCTATTCCTTTACTAGCGTTCTTTTTTACAACATGTTAAGCCTATCCCCCCTCTTTCATTACGGTGGTAATAATCGTTTAAAATCAAAAATTTGGTCAACATGAGTGAAATTCCACATAGTTTTTGCAGACTGCATACTGCAGAGTTAAAATTGTCCCGATAATAAGAGATGGTATGGATAGACGATGAGAGAAGGCACCAGATTTCCAGCCAACCTGGCCACATCCTGGCTGAAATCTTTGATTAACATTTCAGCCATTTGTCGATATCGTGGCCTATTAAGATTTCACAACCATTTCGTCTTTATGGGGGCCACTGGAAAATGTAAAGTTTGTAAATTCTTTTGCCAGTTAACACTTTAGGAGATTAAAAATTCACCCATTCATTTTTGATCGGTAATATATATTTATCTTATTATGTCCCAGAATGAAATTTGGCCTTTTCCACAAGTGCTATTGTCTGGCCGTTAACCATTCTTCTGAAAATATTAGAACATTTAAATCCTTCGGTAGTTTTCATTAATGTATTCCGTTATTCTCTTCCTTGATCTGTGATATCTTGTATTATGGAATTCTTTTAATAAATCCCGCATAATTGCTACCTATTTTCACACCAAAAGGAAGTGTTTTGATATGTCTTATATTGACATTTTTGTAAATATTTCTTACGTAGAGGTTTGTTTTTAACCCTTATGTGAAAAATTACATCTTTTCAAAATTGATATGAAGGTTTCTTTTACAGTATATAATTTGCTGAAGTTTGCTGGACCACTTTTTTGAGGTAATATATTTAGATTCACTTTAATACTTGGGGAAGTGTATTGGAATTTCATCCATTACCATCTTTTATTGGGGTTTTTAATTAAATAGGTGATTAAAAATAGTATTAAGGCGACAGATGATGTACTTTGAACACAAATTTACATCATATTTTTCATTTAAAATAAGATAAAATGTTAAATAAATACGGACAAGCTTCAAATTCCATATAAAACACATGAGGGTACCCGGGTACTCTTTTAGTCACCAGAAGTTGTAAATTATACTTAAGCGTTTTCCACTAACATACGAGTACCACCCTCCACATACTCAACGGTTAAACTTACTGGAACATTAAAAAAATCTATGTTGAAAACCGAAAAGGGTATCCGGGTACCCTTTCAGTCATATAAAGGTTAAGTGAAAAATGTCTGTTGCAATAGTAACATGATTGATTTTATAGGTAACTGAACGGATAAGTATTCCGCGAGTCTTGGGGTTAACTATTATAGTCGTTGTCATCACTTGATCTCATACTCTGAGCGTTATAGGGCTATAAGCGGGCTATATATACGGATATATGGGTCCGGCCCTGGAAGTTTCCTGATTTTTTACAGAAAACGTGTTAAAATACTATACGTTTTATCGTAAATTTAAATGCGTTGGTTCGGTTCTGGTGATTTTCTGAAATAATTAGGGAAAACGAATTTAATAAAAAAGGTTTTTCGTCAAACACAATAAAACCGAAAAAATGTTTTCCAACTTGTTTGAAGAAATGTTATCCCAAAATCGTATTTTTAGATCAAGTTGCCTTCCGTCAGAACATGTTTGTGAGTTATTTCAAAATTCTTCCGACACCAGGGTAACCTTTTTATCTAATTTGCTTCATTCAGTCCGAGATATTTTTCCAGTCTCGCTACATTAAGTCTACTGCCAGCCACATTTAAGATGCATAATTTATTAGTTGATCCAATCTTTTCTTGCTTCCTTGGAATAAATTAATCTTGATTAATCCAGCTTGTAATATAAATCTTGATTAATTTATTAATCACAGAAAACAGGGTCCCGGAGGTATCTTCGTATCTAAAATACTCTCACTGAGAACTCCATCATAATCTCTCTTTTTATTATATGCCTCATTTACGAGAAAGGTTGAAATTGAAATGAAGCTATAAAGAGTACACCCTTTTAAAATGGGTTTATTTTTATAAAAGTACCGTACAATAGTTCCAACTTCCGGAAGCCATATTGTAATTTACATCACTTTTTGTTAAGTACAATTGTAACATTTTTT
The DNA here is from genome assembly GCA_022651775.1 of Drusus annulatus. Classification (NCBI taxonomy): domain Eukaryota; kingdom Metazoa; phylum Arthropoda; class Insecta; order Trichoptera; family Limnephilidae; genus Drusus; species Drusus annulatus. Next base: position 526,847 of record JAGWCC010000284.1, read on the forward strand.
TTCCTCTGTACCGCTATCATTTATTTCTGTAATGTTTTGGTAAACAACTGTGTTTTATGGCATCCCCAATTGGGGTATTTCGAAAGGTTAAAGAGAGTGGAGAAGAAAACTTATGATGGAAATGAAATAAAAACAGTTTAGGTGATCTAGAATTTTCAGTCCGAGCTTACAGTTATAGAGTTTTTTTAGAATAAAATCTTTTCTGCTTTGTATGGTGTGTTTTCAAACCTTGGGGCATGATATATATATATATATATATATATATATGTTTATAAACACTCTCTAAGCTCAATAAAGGTAGTCCATGCATAATATTTGAGTGATAAAGAGCAGCATATAATAATAATAACAGTGAACTTATATAGCGCAGTTTTGTGATATTTCACCTCAAGTGCGCTTCATACTAAATTAATTATGCTAATAAGACTAACTAACAAGGAAAAAATAATATATACTATGTATACAAAATAAAACTATCCAAAATCATGATCGTTATCATAAATCATGAGAGAAAAAAGGTTCAGATATGGGTATAACAGTGTATGTGTACATCAACAGATCAAAAAAAAAACAATTAATCAGAAGCTAAGGTTATAAAAATTCAGATGAAACGTATGAATTCATATCAACATATTTGTCAAATTTAAGAAAAGGAAATTAGATTAGGGATAGTTAATATGTTGGTACGTAAACCATTAATATTCTAGTATTATAAGTAATAGATTCTAAAAATGCAAACAGTGTAAATATACCAAGTAACAAAATAACAATACATATTTTATAACAATAAGTATATGGTTTTCAGTAGATAGTGAGGACATTGAGTTGTAATGATAGAAGTTAGGAGAAAACCGAAACAAAGCAAATTAGGGACGTTTTTAAAGAAATTAAATTTTAATAAGTTACGTTTTGTATGTTGGATTAAGGTAAAGTTAAGCCCTTAAATGATTTCTATTCTATTCTATTGGAAAAAAACATCAATTTTATTATTTACGTATTTGTCTAGATGAAAAGGATAGTAATAAAAAAACTATTTTTAAAATACATGAACAATATCTTTCAAAAAAATACACCGCACCTGAAATAGACAAATATAATTTTGACATAAAAAAGACAGTATTCCCACCTGACGTCTGTGTAATTGTTTTTTGTCATTCGATATATTTGGATGTTTGGTTCTAGCAGTATCCAACCAGTACAACGAGTGCCTAACATTGTCATATTGATATCTCCCCAAAGCAGCCCGTCACTCGAATTACGGAATTATAATCAACCCGTGCCGTGAGCAAGGATTGACACGCATATTATATTGTCAATCACAATAATAACACCGGAACAATAGAGATAGATCATTGTTGTAATTAAGCCAGAACGTGAGTTGCTGTGATTTTATGATAAATAATTAAGTTTGATATAAGGTGATAATATGTATAACATGTAGGCGATCCTCAAAATAGGGTACTCTAAACAGATTAGATAACATAATTAATATAAAAGGTTTTCATCCAATGAACAACGAAACATTGAGAAATTGGACGAGGTAGACATTAAGAAGGAGATTCTTAGTCACATAATGACATGATGACGAGTGACAAATATTAGATAACTTGCTTGAAAAACTTGGTTCCGATTCAAAGCGAAGATAAAGACAAGGTAGAGAAAGACACCGCAAACTCGTAGCTTAAATACCTACGTGAATTAGAGATGTTCGATATTCCTGTCTCGGTTAAAAGGAACCGGTTCCAAGCCAATCACTGGAACCGTCGATATTATTTCTCTGAGGATCCGGTTCCTTTTTTTGGCAAATAAAAATCAATATCCTTTGTCCGAGGAACCGGTTTTTTTGTTGATTTGCTAGTACTTCTTTTTCGGAGAGGATATTTTTGTTTATTTGCTAGTACTTTTCGCTTTCAAATCTTTACCGACCTGCTTTTCTTTCGGAGAGGAAGTTTTGTCGATTTGCTAGTACTTTTCGATTTGAATATAAAAATCTCCTTCGTAAAACTTTTTTGACACCAGGAATCGGTTCCAAAAATAACCGGTTCCTCGCCGGTCACCAGTAACTGGAACCGCAGGTATACTTAATTCTGATATCGACCATCTCTAACGTGAATGGTGACATACATTGGAATGCCGTCAAGCGAATCGTCCGCAAGCAACTTGTGTTAGCAATTGTTTTGGAAAACTTATTTTATACTTAATCCCCCCTTGTTCCCAGATATCTCCAGCAGACCACCAACTCGCCGGTGGACATGAGGGTGGGCATCCACACGGGCGCGGTGCTGGCGGGCGTGCTGGGCCAGAGGCAGTGGCAGTTCGACGTATACTCGAGAGACGTGGAACTGGCTAATAAGATGGAGAGCAGTGGGAATGCTGGGTAAGTTTCATTATTGTAATAATTAATATATAAATATTTTTTAAGTAATATCAATAATCTAAAACAGAAATATGAAAAAGAAAAAGCCACAGCCGACTGTTGCGACTATTGTCTTTTTATTTTCTGGCTTTTTATGTTTCATATTTGTACTTTATATTATCGGTATTATTTAAATGTTATAAAAAAAACATAAGCGTTAATCCTTTAAAGTTATTTCCAATTTCAAGATAATATATACATTTACCTAGTATAAGTATTTGCGATACGTTCTAGAGTGGTAGAGAATCTCTGTATCACCCTGGTATACTATTGCAATTCAAAATCGGAGTAGAAAAGAGAAGGAGATGAGCAAGAATAAGGTTGGGAAGTACCTGGCTATTCAGATCTGGTCATTTAGTACGGCTGAAACCAGTTCAAGCATCGATTTTATTCTGAGTGGTGGTGGTTCACCAGGACGATACGAATATCTACCACTCTGGATATATGTTATTCATTAACTGTGAAATAACACAAGTTAATTGAATAAAAAATATTTGCCTAGGCCGGAATTTGAACCCGCGACCTCTGCTCTAAAACAAAATAAAGCTCTAAAATATAGTCTGATGATTTATTTGTATAATTTGTTGATCTACATATCGTCGCTGGAAGGCAAAAAGGCTGAAGCGATACTTTGATAAAAAAAGAAGTTAAGTATGCAGTTTTGACAAGTTTGTTTTTCTGCATCGAATGCTTTGACTCTCATTTGATTCTGAAGACTTTGTGGCCCTTCAGCCATCAAAAAATATATTAAACCATTTGGGAGAAGACTTGACTCAAGTGACATATGTTTGAAACTTTTAAAAAGCTCTTTGTCGCTTTGATAACTCAGTAAGAGCATTGAGTTACCTGAGTAAACTTACTTTTCAAAATCCAACCCTTAACTGAAGATTTGAATTTTATTGTAAAACAAACTCAAAAGTGCTCTGGTGTAAACTTCGCTAAATGGCGCAGCAGCCCTTTTGCCTTTCCAGGGATGATATGATCAATGAATGTTATTTGAAAATATGGAATTCCGTGTCTTTGGGAATCCAAATCCTCATCTACTCAAATATCTACGAAGAAAACGTTAGTTAAATGTGAAACCGAAGTAGGTTTGTAGCAAATCGCGCCCAGCGCGTGTCAATGGCTGAGCGCCAACTCCCACGCCATAAAAATCTCGTCGCCAACATTTTATTTCCTTTTGATTGTGACTTGATACGAGCTTACAAACCAATCCTCCAATAACAATCTAATTGGGCATCATTCTATGGATCTAGCGGGTTAGGGACTTGTTGACAGTGGATTTAGAGGATTTTTTGATATCGACTTTATTCTATCGAACAAAAAAATCATTATGCGAATTGTTTTTGTGAAGTGTGAAAGTCTGCTGTCATTGAATACTGTCCGGAATAAGTTTTTTGGAATAATACACCAAGAAATGTTATGTCATATTAAAAAAAAAAAACAAAAAGTTAAGGCCCCGTTCAAATCAAGAGTTTTTTTTTAAATCTTGGTGCCGTTTAATCGCTGCAAAATTAAATTGTGTGAAGTGTTCGCAAACGCGCGTTTAGTGCACGCGTGGAGATATAAAGTCCTACTTTTTTTCAATGTTATTCATTTATAAACTAACGGACTATTTTCCAATAACAAAAAAATACATAACACGAAATGGGAAAAAAGAGCAACCGAATAGACAGCACACACATAATATTGTAATGAAGAAATGACAAAAATAGGACAGAATATACATAAGAAAAAACAGAGAACATTCGAATCAAAGTCAAGGTCAAGTCAAAGTTCTGGTAGAATCGTGAAGAATGACAAAAATCATTTTAGAATGGTACCAAAAATTTTAAGACCATGGCTTAAGTTAACAAGTCTAAACATTCTGGACAGTGGAGAATGATACCCATAATTAGTGGAGTGATGATTGAGGAACAGTAATTTATTGTTTTCGAATCTACGGCAAGGAATGTTGAAATTATGTCTGTTTTTTTTTTAAAATAATTTCGGCGGTATGCTTGTTCGTGGATCCCACATGATTCGTCCACAGATTAGCAGCGTTTTCTTTCGCAATTTTGTTCAATATCGCGCTGACAGTAAAAGGTCGCCTTCTTGTCGCACATTTGTTGTTGACCCGCACAACTTGTATTTAGGTTTGCGTGTATTGCTACATATGCATACACTTCCGACAGCGATGTCCTTGCGAAGAGTCACTGAGAAACAGCTTTTTGTTTTGCTTACGCCTACTTATTGTTATTAGCGAAAAGGGGAAAAATACATTAGATGGTAAATTTAGATTTTTTTTTATTTCATTTATTTCTTTTACTGGCGGCAATCCAGGCATTTATTGGCATTGAAACGAAAGAATTTTTTTTCTTTTTTGCAGTCGAATAACATTTAAAAAAACACGCTGTATGCAAGCAATGCATCTGTATGATTACTGTGTTTTACTGAATATTCGACACAATATATACACGTTACGTTTAATCGTTTTTTCTACCACGGCTAAAAATCGCTTAATCTTAACGTAACCTTATCGCTGGAAAGGACATGAAAATTGTAAGTGTAAATAATTGAGCGCGCTTTTTCAAAATGACTTTACGGTACTAACCATTTATGCAAATTGTCAATAAGTCAAGAGAGCTTAGCGAAGATAAATTGACTAACTGACGCTGCAGGAACGTTGGTTCTAGTTTTCACCGCTTGAACAGTTAATATGTGTGAGGCTTGGCCGCTTTTTCCTTTTCGTATGGCTCCCAACGCGAGCGACTGGAAAAAAATATGCAACTAAAATAAAATCTTAACTTTAAGTGGAACTTTTTTTATTTGTCAGAAGGATCGGAAGAAGCAAAAAAAATTGAACTGCGATCCTCGGTGTTATGAAATTTGCATAGCTCTTTCTATCTTGAATTCGCAAGGAGACACAATATTTTCAACATGCTTCTCAATTATGAAGCTTTGAAATATCCTTTTAACTGTAAAAAATGAGAAAAGACGCCGGATGGTGTGTTCCACATTTACATTTATCAATAAGAAAAAATATTGCTCCAAAACGGCTCCAGAATATAAATTCTTAAAAATTCTTCTGCGCCGAATTATTTGTCTAATTATTATCCTCCAAAACGCCATTAATGTAGGAATTATTTTTTACAGTGTGTAACTGTAACCTTACTGTAACCACGACAAAAAAACAAAAAAGTATCAAGTTCTCCAAAATAGAGCAATGAGAAGTATACTCGAAAGTAGATAAAATATTAGAGGAACTAAATTGGCTAACAGTGAAATATATTGATATTCATACACAAAATGAAAAGCAATTTGTTACCAAAATATATGGCTGACAAAATTATTTATAACGTGGATATTCACAGACATAATACAAGGACATGCAAAAAAATCAGACTACCAAAAAAGAATAAAACCTAACACACAAAACAGTTTACTTTATATAGGGATGAATGCCAATCAATAAATTTAAAATAGCCTGTAAGAACCATTTGAAATACATTAGTAATAAGTAGGTAGTATGTAAGTTATAATATTATTATTGAGTCAAAAAAGAATATGAATTATAATTAGAGACTTTGTAAACTTTGATCTTTGATTTGTTACTGGTAGTAACTAAAAAAAACAAAAAAAAACGTATTTAAACAGTTTCGCTGAGCCGATTTTCACATTCAGAAAATAATGACTTGAAACGATTTTTACTGCATTCGTCAAATTTGACCTATTTCCGGTTGGCGTGTGTAGGCTTGTTATGAAAAATACCGATAAAATATCCGTTCATTGCATTTTCCCATTAAAATCACTTTTTCCGGCGACAGGAAAAGCGATGGCACAAAGAAAAATACATGTATACGTAAAGGGATGATTGCACTCATTTTGCATAAGCGTTTTGTTTGGAAAATATCCGCAAAATATAAAAAATGCCAAAAATCGGCGAAATGCAGAATATTATTCATGAAATTTTCAAACTGAGGTTTTTGCATGTAGAGGGTCAGCACCCAAAAATAGTCATTTTTTTGCCTTTCTAATACAGGAATACTACGAATGATGTATCTGTTAATTCTATAGCGGTAGTTAAGAACACATCTAAGGTTTCCAGTGAATATAATTCTTTAACAGTGATCTTATAAATTATTTATAAAATGCGTAGAGAAATTTTAGGTAAAACTCCACCTTTTACTGACATTTTAGTATGTTTTTTTTGAAAGATTACAAGAGAAACAAAATATTTATTGATAACCTTAGACATTTTCCTAACTACCCATAGAATTAACAGATAAATTATTTGCAGTATTGGTTGTATTATAAAGCCAAAAAGTGAGCGCCATTTTTGAATGCAAGTATTTGCATTTCGTTTCTACGGAGGTACGTATTACTAGGTAGATACTTTTAGTATCACTGTGGTGAGAGGTAACGTAAATATTTTTGTGTGTGTTTTTCCAGGAGAGTGCAAATATCAGATAAGACGCTCAGCTACCTCAACGGAGAGTTCGAGGTGGAGCCAGGATTTGGAGAAAAGCGCGAGGAGGCGCTGAGGCTGGCTGGCATCAAGACCTACTTCATCTGTAAAGTTCTTAAACCGGTAAATTGTTAATCATTATATTTTATTTCATTATCAATGAGAGCGGTGGACTCGGCTGACAGCCACACAATTGCTCTAAAATTGATTTATTTGGAAATTTTGAATTATTTATTTTAATTTTCGATTACTTCTCGCCATACTTTATGAAGAGTGGCAACATTCTGGCAAAATCAACGGCCTCCGTGGTCGAGTGGTAAGACGTTCGACTACGAATCCAGAGATCGCGGGCTTAAACCCGGCGCGCGTAAATAAATTAAATTTAATTAATATGTGTCATAACACATTGACATATTTAATACACGATTTGATATTCAAAACGAAAGATTATTATCAATAAGAGATATTATTGATGGCCTCCGTGGTTGAGTGGTAAGATACTGGACTACGAATCCTGAGGTAACGGGCTTAAACCCGGCGTGCGCAAATAAACTTTATTTAATTAATATGTGTCATTACAAATTTAATTCATATAAAATAATATATAATATATTTGCGGCACGTTCAAGAGAGCTTCCAGAGAGGAACACCGTTCAGAATCGAAGCATTGCTTGAAATGGCTTTGGGCGTGTTTGGTGATCAGATCTTAATAGCCAGGTACTTCCCGACCTTCGTCTTACCCATCTCCTTCCCCTTTCCACGACATTTAGTATTACAACATACCCCAATTGAGGATGCCATAGTTTCACTGCTTTAGACTGTTGGGAGCAGTTGGGACTCGTGCGATATTCACAAATATTAAAAAAAATCCATATTGACATTTGTGACATTATATATGTTGTGTTATGCGCATAGTTTTAAATATAACCACAATATATTGGTTGGTCATCTTAAAAAACTTAACTTGGAATGGCATGGAAAACAAATGATTTAGATTACAGACATTATATAGGTTTATTTACCTTTTCGTAAAGTAGAGTGCCCAGTTGAAATATTCCCAAGAAACCTGATCGATGAATTCGTAAATACACCAATGATTGAGTGAAAGCTTACGGACACATTCAACTTGGAATTGAAGATTTTATTTCCAAGCCGTAACTATTTACGCTTAGGAAGCTAAAAGTCTCCAATTGAAAGTTGTCAGAAAATTCGAGGAATCTTTAAGTCGCCTTTTCTATCTCAAGTGACGAAAATTCATCATTCTTTATCCAAACAGGGCTGCCATCAAATTGCGATGAAAGTTTTATACATTATTACAAATTGAAAGAAAAAATCCCGATTAAGTAATTGATCAAAAGAATTATTACGGTCAAAATACCAAACAAATGAAGAATACAATCAATTTTTTAATCCTTTTACATAATAACCATTAAAACCCGTAAAAAATCAAGCGATATAATTTGACTTGCCAAGAAAAAATGTAACTTTCATTTAAAGTATAAAATAATGTCTGCTAAAATACACTACAGGTAGGTACTTCATTAGATAGTAAGGGATTTGAAAAACTATTTTTTAAATTTTATAATATCAACTAACATCAGTTCTACTTTGGAAAAGCTCACACTCGTCCGTCCTCTCAAAAGAAATTGTTTAAAGTTAATTTAGTTTTTTTACTACCTTTTCCTCAGTCAGCTTCTAAGTCTTCTAGGATGTTCCGGTTTGGGTGTGTACGTGATCCAAATTTACTTACGCCCTAGAGGGCTTTTACAACAAATTTGGACGCTATAGTTATACAGGTAGAGCATTAAAAATAAAACATTTAATTAAATTTTGTGGTACATTAAAAAATAAAATCTAAAAGTACATACCTCTTGAAAAAATATTAAAGCAAATTAAATATATAACCAGTGGTAGATACATAAAAAAAAATAAAATACGCATAAAAACATAGAAGAGAAAAACAAATATATGTATTAACTATTGCGTGTGGACTCGTATATTTCATTGAAGTATTTGTGAAGAGTTCCTTTTATCAGAAATACTGAATCTCCAAACACATCGACATTCCCAAATTTATTACCAAGACTATGTAGTCGATTTATAGGTAATCTATCTAGCGTTTTCCTTAAGGCAAATCGAAAAGCTAATTGATCTCATAAATTGTAGTTGAATGTAAATATTCTTAGAAACATGAACTTTTCGTTCTGATAACATTTAGTTAAATAATTGCCAAAGTATTACGTTCAATTTAAATGTAGTTTGGTTTGAATGTAATGTCGGTGTTCGACCACCATAAACATAGATAAGGTGATAGGGAGGAGGTACAGAAACTACACCTTGTGAAATTACCCGGGAATCCCGTCTCCGTTCGGATTCAAGCATTGTAGCATATTGGGAAATAAATTGATATCATTCGTCTATTTATCAAGTTCTAAGCTATCTATAATATTTCTATACATTATTATTCCTCTTGTACTAATAATGTATTATTTAGAATGTGTGGGATTGCCTCAATCCCCACTAATTCCTAAATAGACAAACTCAATTAATACAGGCGTGCCTAGCGTGGTAGTCGTAAAATACTTTTTGTGAATTTGAATTTATTAAAAAAATAGTGAATTACGCAGTAGAGTCCCAACTACCTGGAGTCGGTGGCATTCTGGAATTTGTAATTGGAATATGCTGTGGAGTTGGAGAGAGGTGGAGGGTGGGAAAGAGGATGGTTGGAAAGTACCTGGCTATAAAATCTGGTCACCAAACACAGATAAAGCTATTTCAATGAACGGTCTTTTACCGGGACGATACTGAGAGCAACTACCACTCTGAGAATGAAGGAAATGAACAAACTATAAAAAGTTCCCACAATCCCATTCAATATGTGGATATTTTTCAAAGAAATTTATTGTTTGACTATCCTGCGTAAACTCTCTCTATTCTCAGAATGTGATCTAAGCGAATTCTGCCTATATTCTCCCCAAAGAAAGATATTCTCAAAAAATAAATTACTGCCCACTAAGGCTTTTAGATTGCTTACTAAACCAGCTCTAATCAGACGACTCCCACATCTATCAAAAAGGTTTATCAGCAGTTTGATTCCACACGGAGGTGGTTCCATCAATAAATGATTCGTCAGAAGTCAATAAAGAATTATCTACTTTCAATAGATAAATAATGAAGAATTTATCCTGTATAACTGTTTTTGAGCCGTCGCCTACTTTTGGTTTGAAGAACATGTAGTTTTATCGGTTTAGCACTTAGATGTTAGCGTATCACTTGAATGACAGAATTTTACTCACGCTCGAAGAAACAATATAAAAGTTTTAATAGGATTTTAAATACTTTTCAAATAAAAGTCTAATGTTAGAATATGAGCCAACTTTAAATAGACAATCTGCCAGTGTATTTGCTCTGAAACAGTAAGAACTGTAAATGTGATTCTGGAGTTGCAAAAATTCTCGTTTAGAATTCAAAGATCAACGCAACTAAGTTTTCAAATTTCTTTTATCAGACGTTGAATTACGTTATGAAAAAATTGAGCAGAATCAAAAATAGTTCTCTGCTTAAATTTATAGAAATTTAAGGATGGTCCATTTTATCTTACTTCGGGTGTTTAATTGTTTAAACATTTTTGAATATTGAAATTCTTTCTTGAACAGAAAATCAATTTTATTATGGGAGTCGAAATGTCCAAACATAAATTGGATAAATAAAAATAATTTTTCTTTTGAATCAGTGTGGATTACACTGCTAGGTAATTTCTGTACACTGTGCTAAACCAATCATTCACTGAACAGATAACCCCTAGAAGTGTGATCCATATAGATTTGAAAGACATTTCAACTCCTGGAAATTACCTAGACCCTTTACAATTCACATAAAACATTTCGACAAGAAATAATTTCGATGTTTGGAATTTTTTATTTTTATTTGTTATTTTATTTAGGAAAATAAACAGTTGTTTACAAAATTTTGTAAATAAAGTGATTACTATGTTGCATTAACCAGTAAAGTTTCCGCTAGTGTTTTTTTTTAAAACTAAAATGGAGAATGAAATATTCAAAATAATAATAATAATTTCAGAATTATAAACAAATAAGAATTATATCTATGTATGAAGTTGAATAAAACTGTATAATAAATAATACATTAAAGAATGTAACCCAATATGATTAGTATAAACGAGAAAATAAATCACAAATAAATAACATAACTTAGATCTGTAACGCATCACAGTGGTAGGGAGTCAATAATTAACCTTGTTATTTGATTATGTCCCGTATGCATTTATTAAACTGACCTGTGGATAAATGGAAAATATCAGCTTCTGAAAATGTGGTGTTGTATTTTGAGCATGTTCTTCAGAAAAATGAATGTTGTGTGTAGTTAGTGGTTCGAGCGTATGTTCCGTACTGGACAGTGGATATGGATATTTTCTAGCAGGTAGTGATTGTCAACAGCGTTGTTGATAATTTTGAATGGGAATTTTTGGTCGGATATATTTCTTCTATCTTATAGTGATGATAACTAATGGAATGCTAATGAGTCTTTTTGTTGTTCGAATGTTCGGTTGGCCATAAAATTTAAGTGTTTCAAAGCCTTTTTTTGAATTTTCTCAAGTCTTTCGATGTGAACATTGTATTGTGGATTCCAAATCACTGATCGAAATTCTAATATGGAGCGAACAAGTGAGACATATAGTATTTTAATAACATGTGGCGATCTTAATGGTTTAGTTACTCTTACGATGAATCCTAGAAGTTTGTAGGCCCTATCACAGATGGAATTTATGTGTGAGTAGAAAGTCATTCCTGAGTCCATTATTATTCCTAAATCCCTTACTTCACTACATCTTTTCAGCTCTGCACCATTGATTTTGGATGGATATATTAGGTTGTTAATGCTTTTGGTGAAAGATATTGTGTTACATTTTTTCCAGAATAAGGAACAGTTGATTTTTTGGTTGGTTGATCAATTTCACAAAAAAAAAGAAAAAAAATAAGCTCGTTTCGGCACACAGACACGCTTACAAAACACCTCTATTAGTATGTCTTTCCAGTGCAATCAATACACAAATCTAATATTGGCAGAATGCCGACAGTACCAATATTGCCCCTCGTTCCGATGATCAATTAGAGGATGCAATTAAAATTGTCAATCACCTTGGGCCCGTTCGTTTCATGTCCGCTCAGCGCAAAGGAAACGCAAAGCCGTTCCGCAGGTTTATCGGTACGGGACGAGTTGATGTAATTATTCTAATTTCTACAACTCTGTGTTCATACTAACTATTCTCTATTCTAATAATTACACTGCTCGGTAATACAGTTTTACGTGACAGTGGCATCCGATTTTTCTTTAAAAATAAATAAACAAGAATGGTAATATTTGTATACTCATGAAAACACATCTTGTGTGTATTCTGGTTTTCTTATACAGCCAGCAAAATATATTGCCCCCCGTTTTTTTTGCCTGTCAATACAAACAAAACAAACGCCTTTTTTTAAAAATTTTTTTTGCCTGTCAATACCAAAAAATATGTTTAGCATGGCAGTGCACGTGATATGATTCTCACAGATTCTCGTTTCAATAAAATACCATCGATTGGAATCCTTCGATGAAAGATAGAAAAATTGATCGCCATTAGACAGGGACAATTAAATCCTTGTAGTTTGAAAATTTGGAACGATGGAGGAGTGCACGACACTGCCGTACGCTGTTTGTACGTTACGGGCGATGTTTGCAATCAGTGGTGCACAATAAGCAAACAATGCACATTTTACGAGTCCCGATTAAAGAACATATAAACCCTGAGAACGACTTTGCAGTATTTGCTTTTTCGGAATATTTCATGTATTAAAGCTACTGCAAATGTTTTGTTTGTATTATTTTCACAACGAACAATAAGGGTGCCACAAATATACCGTATAATATTTTATTTGAGTTAAATGTGTATTTTATATGTATTTAATGTGTCAGGATTCGTAGTCGAGCGTATTACCACCCAACCACGGAGGCCGTCAATAATTTCTCCTTGTGATTTTATTTTATTTTTTATTTTTTATTATTGTACAACAAATATAAACCCAATAACAGTACAATGGAACAACAAGTAAGCAATTTCAAATTATAAAATTTTTAAATTAATAAGTTTTTTGAACTTTTGTAAATTATCTGAAAATATATCAAAATATATAGATGATGTATTGAACAAAATTATACTTCTTGTCATGCAATGCTGAGCCAAAACATCTGTCCGACCATAGGGTATTCTGAACATTGCATGATTTCTGCTTCGACAGTATTTTTCTGGTACGAATAAGCAGTAGCATGCCAAGAGAATGTTATATTTTGAATATATGTAAGCAGTGTGATTGTTGTTGAAAAAAAAATAAACTAGCAAAAACTATAGTGTGTGGTTATATATACTCGTACATACAGAGGGGGGACATAATATAAAATAAAATAAAAGAACAGTAAGAAAACAAAAGAACAACATTAAAATTATAACAAAGGAAGAGATAAAAAAGAAACAGATAATATGAGATGAAAGAGGCAAAACGTCTACTGAGAAAGTGATAAACAATAATGAGAAATTTATGAGTTTACGGGAAATATATCTAATATCAGACTACTGGACAAATTTAAGTGATTATTTAGAATACTACTATTAATTTGAATCGCTTTCTTTATTTCTAGTGCTTCTAAATTTTTTAATCTTTTGCCATGACTATTTTTTATGGAGAATATGAGTACCGGAGCTTTTATTTTGTACCCTGATGATGCTTAGGCTTAGCAAAACAAGTCGGTCATAAAAATTAAAATAAAATCTTTTGTCTTATACAAAGTTATTATATAATTTTCATTATATATGTTAAACCACAAAGTGATTGGTTCTTACGAAAAAAAAAGTAAATTTTTGCGATGAATTTAGATAATTCTGTGGCAATTTTTAGCAGGGGCAAGTCTTAAACTCTTAAGGTGTAATTAAATGCTGAAAACTGATTTTGTGAAATCCTAAATTTTGTGTTAAAATTGTGCTGAAAGACGCAGTTCACAATTGTAGCGTTTCCTATTATAATCCGTCGTTTACTGTATCCCAGCTTCATCATTCTTAATAAGCATTTTAAATCTCCGTTTAGCTGAAGTTAATAAACTTTCATTATTCCCCATTAATTAGCTAGGCTGAGCTTTTAACATTAAGGCAATAATTAAATACCAATTGAATACAGAGTGTTACTAAAGAGACGGAACTAAATATTTAAACTACGTAGGTAATTAGTTTGACTTACCGAGGGCCTTTTATCAAGGATAAAGTTTATAAATTTCCCCTACTTTTAGTTTTGCCACAGCTAAATATTAATACTCAAGTATTTTTTTAATTTTTTTTTTTATATGAATACCGCACAAGAGTCTCAACTGCTCCCAACCGTCCAGAGCCAGTGAGACTATGGCATCCCCAAATAGGGTATGTTGTGAGGCTGAAGGTAGTAGGGAGGGGAAGGAGATTGGGAAGAGGAAGGTTGGGATGTACCTGGCTATTCAGATCTGGTCACCAAACACGGCCAAAGCCATTTCAAGCAACTTTTCGATTCTAAATGGTGGTCTTTCACCAGGGCGATACAAAGTATCTACCACTCTGGAACGTGCCGCAAATATACTTTTATTATTTTCATATGAATTAAATAATGACACATATAATAACCCGCGACCTTTGGATTCGTAGTCGAGCGTCTTACCACTCGACCATGGAGGCCGTCAAAGTATAACGAGAGCTTTAAAAAACCGCTGAAGTGAGTGCACGCTTTTTTGAGCTGCATTCGGGCTCGCGTACTATTTCAGACGTTTGTTACAACTCGCTGCGGCTGTTGCATAAACGTGGTCTAATTAACATTTTAATTTCTAATTAGTTTTTTTCGGTTTGCTGGTTTAAAAAAACACGCTTGATGCATTTTTGTACGTCTTCCACAGAAGATGAAGTTTAATTTCTGAACTTGTACATAACATTATTAAGATGAATTAATCTTCAAAAGTTCATTGGCGCTTATTCTGTGGTATAAGTTAATTAAAAAGTTTTCCAGAGATATAATTACTGTTACGCCTGACAGTTTTTTTAAGTTTTTGACGAGCTAAACAAAAAAAACTCTTTTAAAAGCGACAGTTAAGGGTCAGGACGTAAATATACACATTTTTGACTGTCTCATACAAGTAATAATACAAATGATTTATTTTGTAATTCTATACGGGTGGTAAGGAAAATTTCTTAGGTTTCCAGTTAATACAATTTTTAAATAGTAATCTTTTTGATTATTCATAAAATTCATACAAAGATTTAAGGTAAACCGTTCGAATATGGCTACGTTGGTTTTCAAACTGCACCTTTTTTCTGACATTTAAGTGTGTATTTCATAGAGTTTCAAGGATTACAGTTGAAAAATTTGTTCACGGAAACCTTAGATATTTTACTAACTGCCATGTAGAATTTACATATTGTGCAGTTTTGCTTGTATTAGAATACGACAAATTGACGTTTAACGCCATTTTGGTTGCTGAGCCTTAACAGAGTATTATCACTTTACTATATCTTTTCTTATTCTTATTCTCATTTTTCCTATATTTGTTCGTTTTGCTCATCAAGAATATCCGAAAACCACCTGTCAATAAAAAAATAATCTTCTTAAAACTTGTATCATATTTTAGCAAACAAAAACGAACTTTTGATAATCAATCGATTGGAATAACTTAATACTAAATTTTTGATATTTAATTCCTCATTTTGTGGAGGACGCAATAACGCACAAATAACTACTGAAGTAAATAAATAAAAACTGAAATGAAAGCAAAGAGAAAATCATCGCACTGACAACATCTGTGAAAGCAACTATTTGAGAACTTTCTTTCGAGGTTACCTCACATCTGCCATATTCTCCAGACCTTGTTTTATTATATTATAACCTTCACTACTATTTCTAAAACAATACCTCCAACAACGACGCTGCTGTTAAAATTTGGTTTGAAAATATCTTAACCTTCAAACCGATGATTTTTTCCAGGTGTAGAATCAAAAATTTATAATCTTACAAAGTTCATATGTGTCAATATTTATCGGTTTAAGCTACATATTTTAATTGTATTAAACACTCCACGAAGTAAAGTATTTTATCATTATGATCTACACCCTGTTTGTATGGACGGATTATTGCCTGCAATATTATGTTTCGCAATGAGTCAGATATGTTAAGGCGTAATGATAAATTAAATATTTCACAAAGTCACTTAAGCGGCTTATCGTATATTTCGATATCGAATCCAGTATTTTATATCAGAATTGGTATTTTCCGGTGAAATTGCTAACATGATTTTCGTAAGGGTATTTTTTGGCTGTGTTAATATTTCTGTTATTTTTTTGTAGCTTTGTCAACATGCCTCATATTATTTTTGCTTGTATCAATACCAAATGGTGAAAAGCGTTATTTATTTACGCCCGTTAAAGGATTTTACACAAATATTTGTAAAAAAATAAAATAATATACTCATAAGCAGTGCAAACATATTGTGCAAGAAATAAATAAAAATAGTAGTGAGTAGCAGGTACATCCAAAGTTAAATAGTTTCATCAAATAAATTAGCTCTACTAGATGAAAAAACTTTACTAAGGTGTGCTTAGATTGTGATATTGACGTACTAAATATATCAACAACATCCGAGTATTTGTTTCCCAGATGTTGAATTCGTCGCATAGGAGCATAATATTGTGAGGTTGAAGTAGAATTGTCACAATAATATGGTACATACTGTCTTTTAACTGTCTTACCAGGTGAAATGGTGAATGAAATGCAATTGAATATAACAATTGAGGGGTATAAAACATTGAATTAAGAACTTTAAATAAGTACGTAAAATCGCAAACAATTCTACGTTTAGACAATTTCAGTAAATTTAATGAATACAGTAAGTAATCGTAATTCAGGCGTTCTGTAGGATTACCGATTCAAAAATTTGAATACCTTAAGAATTTATGTTGGATTATTTTTTTTTTTTACTTAACTTTTTTACAATATTGTACGTACATTTTCCTCCACGCTAGGATTTCGTCTGTGATGTGGAGGACATGGCATGGTTATCAATTATTGACGAAGTAAAATCCCCAATTTATATTTTTTTAATAAATTTGAATGATCTAATTTATTTTTATTGTTTTTTAATATATATTACAGACGCGGCGATTCGGGTTACCAAGAGATTTTTGCTTAATAATAATAACAGTGAACTTATATAGCGTAGTTTTGTGATATTTCACCTTAAGTGCGCTATCAATAATAATACAGTAACAAACAAAATCACATTATCATTAAATTTAAAGTCAGTGAGTTTGTATTAAACAATTTTATATATTGACAGTTAAATAAATCAATTACTTTTTGTGAATCGGTTTTTTACTTCACACACTATTTATTCAAAGTAATTTTTAGAAAAAATAAGAAAATTAAACGAAGTTTAAAGAAAATAGGGCGGTTTTTCTTTTTATAATAAAGCTTCACGTGAAACGTCTAACGGTCGCTTTCACCGATGAACACTTATTATTTTCCTTCAAAGAGGCTTGCAAAAAAACCTCAGTTCAATTTAACATAATAGTTGTGAATGTCAAACTGTAAAAATAATTTATCACCAAAATTTGATAGTGTTTTATTCCGAATATAAATTTAATTTCGTTATTTCCTAGAACGCATAAAAATAAATTGTAAACCAATTTAATTGTAAATAATGTGGTTTAACCCGATAAAAACTAAACCAACGTCAGTTTGGCAGTTCTACTCTTAGCGGTGGTTGATCAATACAAATATTGTGCGAAAGGAAGAACGGAATGAGTAGAAAAATCAAGTTTACAGTTAAGTATACAGAGTAGTTCCTTATATAGATATCTACCAAAAAAAAATGAGTTCTTTCGGAAAATAAATTAATATGCTATTATTTTTTTTTAAAAGGACTTGTGACATGATTACGTACAAAAAACGAAAATCCTAAATTTTGTTTTGGCTCTCTTAAACACCTGCGTTAATTGACCCACTCCGTTCTTCCTTATGCACACAGATTTTTACTTATTGACATTTTCTTATTATTATTCTTACCACGTTCAGAATTTTATAAAAATCGGCATTATAATCACTATCATTGTGCGGTATTTACTATAATTTTTTTTTTCACATGCTAAATAGGTTTTTTTTTGTTAAAATTGCACCTCAGATGAATAAAAAACGAGTAGTGGAATACTTGTATAGATATCGAAGATTCAATTTTTCAAGAGAATCGTTAAAAAATAATTTCTGCAACACCATTGCAAACTCAATTTTGCCTAGTAATATTATTCTGGGATCTCATAATTTTTAATTAATGCAGAAATATCGAAAAGCCTTTGCCACTTATTCGCCTACAGTTTTTAAGCAAAACGGATGTTGTTCGGATTCTATAAGGGTGCCTAGACTAGGTGCGGCAGTGGATAGGAAAACGTAATTTCTACCGCCGGGAAACGTTTAATTAAATTTTAACTGCCTTTAAGAGTAGAATTGTCCGCGAAGTTACGAAGTCAGTCTATTTTATGGATGGCTTTTTCATAAACTCAATACCGTTGTTCGAAGACATTGTCGAATAAATCAGAGTTAATTGAATTTATTTCACGTCGGCTAAAGGTTGCGGATTCCTCGCTTATTTAAGGCTCCCACAGACCGGGCATGGCAGACAATGTTGTTAAGCTGAATAAAGTAAGGAAGGAGGACGAGAAGAGAAACAGAAAAATTTATAGCTATTTGGATTTTGTCACGAAACGCAGCTTTTTATTTATTTTTATGTGAATAGCGCACGAGTCTCAACTGCGCCCAAATTATTGCTCCTAACTGTCCGGTGCCAGTGGCACTGTTGCATCTCTAATTGGGTGTTGTGAGGCTGAATGAGGTGAGGAGGAGAAAAACACTAGAAAGAGAAAAGTTGGAAATTACTTGACTCTTCATATCTGGTCACTAAATAAGGCTTTTGCCATTTCAAGCAACGTTTTAATTCTGAATGGTAGTATTTTACTAGGACGATACTTAAAGTATCTATCGCTCTGGAACATGTCGCCAATATACTGTATTTATTTTCAGAATATATGACATAACCTATTTTATATCCATTAGTGGACACCGGGTCTCGAACCCATGACCTTCGGATTTGTGGCTGAGGATCTTAACCGCTCGGCCACGAAAGATGTCTGAGGCTATTTAAAGCAACGTTCAAGCAGGTAGTATTTTACCAGTGCAATGCTGGAGACTATTCAACTCAAGGTACACTCAAAATAATAATAATTTTTAAATTCAAATAAAAAATCACTTTGACAAATAAATAAATAACAATAACAGTTAATATAAAATCCCTGAAAAAGCTTTGTCTGACTTTAAGACATGACGAATTCGTTGTTTAAAATAAAATGATTTTTTATTTTGATATAATATCAAACCACAATATGATTGCTTCATATAAAAAATACATATCACTTTTATATTGTTTGCCTGGGTTGGATTTAGAACCGCGGTTTGGAGCCAAGGAATTTTACACTTTACATCGGAGGTCGTCGTTTACTGCGTTAATCAATATTTGGGCATTTATTTTAACCCTGGTAGGATAAATTCTCAACGAAAAATCATTTTAAAAAAAGGCGGCTATAAGAACGCGGTCCACTGCGAACTTAAATTACCATAAAAAAATATTGGATTCAGAATCACGTAAGAATAGCATAATTTAGCTCCGGTCTGTGGCAGTCTTTGGGAAATTTTTAGTACTTGCCATTTCTGTGTGCTCTTTTGGTTTTCATTTGAGTGGTTAATCAAATTCATTAATAATCTAATTACTGAACACAGTCTTATGAAATAGGGAATGGTTTTTAGTAGCGAGATCGGGTCAACACGTTTGAAGGCTTTTTATGACATAATTTTCATGAAAATGATACAAACTTTATTACAGGTATATTGATATTTTTGTGTGAAAATAGAATAATGTGATAAGTTCAAGAACACTGTGATGAAATTTTTCACATTTAATGAAAAATCTATTTTATCCCTTACCCGTGGTTTTTAAAATACTAAACAATGTCGTATGTGAGTACCTATGCACAGTGGCGGCTCATGACTTTTTGGTGTGCTAGAGTGCTAATATTGAAAAAAAAAACGTCATGATTGACTGAAATGATTGATGAAAAATATTTTTTTTTCTATAAAGATTTTTCATCAAATCGTGCAGTGTACCGCCAAAACTGAAAAATCCTGAAAATCTTCATACAAAAATTGAAAAAAAATCACATTTTTTTCTACAAAAAACATCAATAACGTTGTATTCTTCAATCATAGCATTCTAGCATACTAAAAAGTCACGAGCCGCCACTGCTTATGTCTTTTCGTTGGTAGAATTTTGTTGGAATTTATTAAAATATTTTTTGTTTCCAACGTAAACAATCATTTAAAAATAAAAAAAATAAATTATTGCAAAACTAGGCTTTGTATACGAAGTCTTTCTTTAAAGAATATTACATTTGTTTGCACGTTTGGTTATCACTAGTTTTCACTTTTATTGTTTTTTTATGACTTACTTTGTTCTTTCTTTATTATACTTCCATATAAAGATTAATAATGTGCAAAGTTTTGTAAAACGCGTGTAGAGAAATAAAAATAAAAATTGGGTTATAAAGTAGTTCATATTGATTTACAATTATTAGATTTTGTTTTTGTTTTTGACTATGAATCTTAGAACAAAATCTTAATATTTGTTTGTCGGGCTCTAAAACAAGCATCATTTTTAAAAGAGGTGAAATTCGCTATTTTATACAAAGACGTATAGGATTTTATATTAAAATAATCATGGCGTTATTAACATATATTATAAATTATTATATTAAGCTTTCTAGGTTTGTAACCACCTACTCGTGCTTAATACAAATGGGCACCAAATTCTCATATTTCCGCAATGACATATTTCTTTGGACGCTTTTTTAAAGTGGTTTGATGGACTGAAAAATGATTGATTAGTAGCGATTCTTCAGACATGAAATATAATTGATGGAATTTGAATTAATATTACCATATATTTTATAGAATTCGTTTACTCTTGTTAGGTTAGGTTAGGTTTAGGCCCGTTAGGTTTTTGTTTTGTGATTTTATAACTTAGTTCAATAATCGGTCGGTAGCTGAGTGAACAAATGCGTCTGATTCCCTCTCCGGGCGTGGTGGGTTCAATTCCTCTGCTGGTTACGTCCTCCATCATTTCATAAGCAACATTGCTTATTATGATGGTAGTACGAGTTTTCAAATATTGTCAGGTTATTCGTAACCTGGGAATGTTTCTTTCTGAAAAAAAGGTTTTTGTTTTTGTTTTTATAAAACCCTGTGAATTTTTTTTAAAGAACAAGCGCTAATATAAAAACGAGGTTATGAACAAAAGAAAAAAACGTTTGATATGGACATATTGAAGATTTTTTTTCAATGCATAGATTTAAAATTTTCATCATTTTTCAGTATCAACCTACTATCGAGCCGAAGAAGAATGGACCCGCAGAAGGAAATGGCGATAATTCTTCTACTGTGTTACCAGATGCTCCATCTGACGGGAAAGATGAAGGAGATTCTGTAAGTCAATTCAATTTTTAACACAGTTGTGTTTGGATGGGTCGATTATAAGGATGCATGCCAAACATCGGAAAATGAATTATGCATATAAATAGTCTTCAAGAAGCATGAGTTGTTTGCGACGGAAAAGTTGGTTAATGCGATACTTCCGAATAAATCAGAGGTATCGAGTTCGAGTCCTGGTCACATCCTTTAAAAAAAAAATTATCAAATATAATACACCTTAGTTTACCTACTTTATGTTGATCCGCAACATTATCGCTAATACAGAGTTAAGAGGAATGGACTTTTGGCCTGTTTCGTACAACATTTTGGAATTAAGGCTAAATACCCAAACAACCTAACAGATCTATTTTTGTATCAAATGTTTGGCAAATATCTAATAAGCTCTTGAGTTGTTGAAATTGAGTCTTGTTTTTTTTATTATATAATATAGATCATAAAAAATGTAGACTTCTCATGATTTTAGAGGCAAATTTTGCAATTATTTGTGACTTAATTTAAATTATTAAAAAAAATGCTTTATCTACTATGTAAATATTAAATAAAATAGAAACATTATTGTTCTAAGATAAATTTGTCGTTTTTATTGAACAAAAATCGATGCAACAATATGCTATAAAAGTAAATTGTGTACAAAGTAGCCAAAACAATTGATTTTTATAATTTACGTTTCGTCACAAATAATTGCCAAAATTGCATCTAAAATCATAAAATATTACGTCTTTTGTGACTTATATTTTAGAAATACAAATTAAGTTACTCCAAGAGTATACTGAATATTTACCATACATACCCCTTCATGATTTAAAAAAAGAGTTAAGTTTGGTTGGATATTTTAACCAATCCCATATAAAAATAAAGTTTGTATGTATGTTATCCACGTCTTTGGAAAATACCTCAGGTAGCTACAATATATTTTTGTCAGTTGTTAAGGTTTCCAATCTGAAAGAAAGTTCTTTAAATAATTTTCCTTTTAAAGAAAATGTCTTTCCGATGCTAACAAAAGTGAGTTCGGAACAATAATGGGTATTATTGTTGCTATTTGGAACAATATGTATATAATCTATGTTTCAAAACGCCCCTTGAAACTGTTCTGGTTTGTTTTTCAATACAGAAATAAGAAATTAGTTTCACATATTATCATGAAGGGGCATAAGAAATTAGTTTCACATATTATCATGAAGGGGCATAAGAAACATTTCATATGTACTTTTACCATCAACTATATCTTTTGAAAGCCTTAGTGAATTATATTTTCAATCATTTTTCACTTTTTCGATGTACATATTTCTCATGATTTTTTTCTTGCTTCATAATTGATGTTATTACGTATTATCTAAAACACATTTATTGTAATAAAACCATGTTCAGAGTGGCATTAAAACGGACTACCTCAGTAAGAACCCTTTTTTCTGTAAAAAAAAAAACAAACAATAAATGTCTCGGAAAGTTATATAACGTACAAAAAGGTTGTGAGACTTAAATATTGTCCTTATTTATTATTTATGCACATAATGATGGGCGAGTATATTCCATTTACCGACTGAAAATGGACAAGTTTTATTTTAGGCGAGCTTATTTTCCGATGGATGTATTGATTTAGAATTTAGAGTGACAAAAACAAAAACTTGCCCCTTCGACTTCCTACCAAATGTTAACGTAAACACGTAATATCGGAAAATACCGTTTTCTTATTCCGGTGTCCCTATTGAAGGTTGGCTATAATTAAGACAATCACTCCTGCCGATCAAATCTCGAAGCTTTGAGGTGCGGCGTCTTTGCACACTACATTTTCCCCTGGATTATTTGTTGGGTTATTTTATATTTGTCTAAATACAATTTTAGATCACGATTACTGACGGGTATTTTCACCTTACTTTTTTTAAAGATCCCATTTATTTTAATTTAAATTACTAAGGATTTATATTAAAAAAAAACACGTTCTATAGGTTCGCATATTCGGTTAGTATTGAATTAATTCAAGATTATTTAGTAATTTTAAGATCAATTACTGAATTCAAGATTTATTAGTAAATTTTAATTGAAGATGCGTTATATTTTCTCTTTTGATTGATCGTAGTAATTAATAATATATGTTAATGTAAAATAAATAGACGTCAACCACGAGATTATGAAAGTGGTGTTTGAGAGTGTGTGGAGGTTTTTGTGGTAAAAGGTATTTATACTTCCTATTTATCAACTGTCAGCCGTTATTAATGATTCGTGATGAAAGGGTTTTAAGTTAAACGGAGTACCTAATACTTTATTAAATTATTCAGATTCAGTTCAGTTCACGGTAAAATATTATAAAAAAACGAAACACTATGGTATTGATTTGTATGTGGCAAAATATATATGAAAATATTTTCCCGGAAAATGCAGATGGTGGCGCAATCAGGTGCAAGGGTGTATTTATACCTTCTTTAATCTGAAGAAAATAAATTTCTTATAATTCGATAGCAGTTTAAGAGAAATAAAAAAAATATTACATATAAAAAAAAAAGATTTATTATTTCCTGACAGGAATGAAAAAAAAAATTGCAAAAAATATTGGCTGCAAGATTGTGATGGAGAAATACAAAATGCTCAAACGATTTCTTTCATATTTAATATTAAAAAAAAACATATTCTCTTTGGTGCTTGGTATTAAGGGCTTAAGCCAATTTGTGTCAATTTTGACTTGAGCATTTAAAAAAATGATAATTCTTTGTCAAATCTATTAAATAACTATGTAATCATAAAAAAGCGTAGCCACCCAAAACCACCAATCTAAAACTTACTTTTATTTCAATTCTGAAATTTGATTTCTACTATTTAAAACGAAATTGTTCAACTAACAAAAAAAAATTTTTTTTGACGTATTATAAAGCACCAAAGGTTTTTCAGTAATTCAGTTTCACAAAAAAATTGAATGGTTTAGCAATGCTATACAACTCAATAGAATATAATACCTAACATACTAATTTCTAGGTACTGGTATCCAATATTTCACCAAAACAAAAGAGAAAAATATATAACCCCTTCCCATTAGTATTTTTTTGCACCTTATTTTTCAAATTTTGGTTGCAGCGCTGCGCAGCGCGGTGAGCCGAATGTGAAAATAATAATTACTGAAAAAAACACTACCTACTTTGGAAGTCTTCAGCGCATTATTCTTGCATTTTACATCCATTCATAATATTTTTTCTACTGTTTTAGTGGAAAACAGAACTAACGAGTTATTTACTGTCGTGAAAAAGAATGGTTAAGAATAATTTACAGAAAATCGTAAGTAGTAATCTGTTCAATATGAATGTTTGTTTTACAATTGAAATGGAGGCATATAAAAAAATAATTATGTTTAAAATACATTGTCAATTTTTTTTGTTACTTTACCTAAAATTTCTATAAGCTACTGCGGATAGTGATTGGCAATTGTGGCTAAAGAGACTGAGCATAGGAACTATGCCCCCCACCAACACCACAAATTTTATTTATTTATTTATTTATTTATAAATTAACGGACTAAAGTCCAATTACAAAAATACATATAAAACACGAAATATAAAAAAGAGTAACAGAGAAGAAATAGCATATAAATTGAGATAAATGAAGCGATGACAAAAATAAGGCAAAAATAAACATAAGAGAACATTCAAGCCATGGTCTTAGTCAAAGTTTTGGTAGAGTCGTAAAGAATGACGAAAATCATTTAGACTGCTACCAAAAATTTCAAGACCATGGCTTGAGTTAACAAGTCTTGACATTCTGGACATTGGAGAATTATACCCGTAATTAGTATTGTGATGATTGAGGAACAGCAATTCATTGTTTCTGAGTCTACGGCAAGGAATGTTGAACTGGATAAGTTGCAACAGAGAAGGTGAGTCAATAAAACAATTAATAATTTTGTAAATGAAAATTAAATCGAAGTCTTTCCTGCGCTTTTCTAATGAAGACATTTTCAATAATTGTTCAATTTCATCATATGAATAATCGCCTCTTTCTCGCCCCCAATCTCCATGCAATACCGCGTAAGAAGCGATGTTGTACGGATTCAATATGATGAATATGAACGGTATAGAAAGGGGACCAAATTACACTAGCATATTCTAAATGAGGGCGAACTAATGAGCAGTAAAAGGGTTTTTAGAGTCTTTATATTCTTAAAGTCACATGCAATTCTATTGATGAAGCCAAGAAGTTTTAATGATTTATTAACTACATTATTAATGTGATCACGAAAAGAAAGATTATAGTCTATAGTGACACCAAGATCTTTTATAGATCTGACGGTAGATAAGGAGACACTATTTAATTTATAATTGAAGAGGATCGGTTTATGAGTTCTATGAAATGACATAATTTTACATTTATCAATGTTTAATTTTAGGCAGTTAGTTTCACACCATTCATTAAATGAATCAATATCACTTTGGAGAAGAATACAGTCATGAAAAGATTTTATTATTTTAAGGATCTTATTGTCATCTGCAAAAAGCCAAAAACGCGAGGAAGAAAATACTTTAGCAATGTCGTTAATAAATATGTTAAAAAAGGAGAGGAGCTAGATGGGCACCTTGGGGTACTCCAGACGTTACTTTAATATTAATAGATTCAAAGTTATTAATTTTGACTCTTTGTTGTCTATCATTTAAATAAGATTTGAAGAAAGATAATAAAGGATTTCTAATACCGATAGCATGAAGTTTGGCGATAAGAATTGAGTGATTAACTTTATCAAAGGCTTTAGAAAAATCAGTGTAGAGAACATCTGCCTGAGAGTTAACTTCCAGAGCGTTAACAATGGTATTAGTGAAGGAAAGTAAATTTGTTGTGGTAGACTTAGCAGATCTAAATCCATGCTGTTCCTCAATCAGAACATTTTTTAAATACGGGGGTAATTTTCTTTGTAATGATGGACTCAAATATTTTTTGGAATGTGGGATATAATCGAAATTGGTCTGTAGTTTTCAATGTTGGACTTGTTACCAGACTTAAAAATAGGCCTAATATATGAAATTTTCCATGAGTCAGGAAATGAGCCAGATGAGAGTGATAGGTTAAATAAGATAGAAAGTGGCTTAGATAAGATGTATTTACATTCTTTCAATACAATTTCAGGAATTCCATCAGGGCCAGTGCTATTCTTACTAGATAGATTTTTTAACGAATTAAATACATCTAAAAGTGAGATTTGGCAATTATTCAAGTCAACATTTTCTGTATAGTTGTATGAAGGGGTGGTGCACGATATATTAGAATAAACAGAGGAGAAGTGTTTGGCAAAGAGGTTAGCTATGTCAAGTCCGTTTGTGGCATGAGTTTCATTATAAAACATACTTGAAGGGATATCATTTTCAGTCCGCTTTTGTGCTACAAATTGCCAAAATTGTTTTGGGTTTAGTTGTAATTTTGACTCAGTGACTTCTATGAAGGATTTGTAGCACTTAGCTGATTCAACTTTAGACAATTCCCTAAGATTACTAAATTTTTGGTAATGCCTTAAGTTGCCTGAATCTTTAAACAATTTGTGAGCTTTCTTTTTTTCAAATATCAGCTGCTTCAGCTTCATACTGAACCATTTAGGAAACTTAGGTTTGGAGTAGATTCCCCGTGGAACAAATAAATTTACAGCATCCGTTAAACATTTGTTAAATTTAAGTACAGCATCATTAATATTAGAATTGAAAAATAGAGATTTTATTAAGTTTATGTTATCAAATTATTCACCCCTATTTTTGGCATAACGTACTAGCATTGCTTCATGAGTACTGTTCCCTTTTTATGTTATAAAGAAGATTAAAATTAAATTATCTGTTAATTTACGACGAGTACTAAAATAAAAGTTGCGTCAAAAGCTTATCGAACTTCGTATTTCAATTTAAATTGCACTAACCTAACCTAACCAATTCTCTCTTCCATGTTTAATTTTTACAAATAACGAACAAAGAGCGCCGGGAATAGTTCCTCAATTTTATTCTTGATCTCTCGTTGAGTTCGAAGTACAAAACTTCGTTTGCCTCTTTCTGTTTGTAGCAGAGTAAATGTATCCGAGTGAGCAAACAACAGCGAATTTCCATCGCGCTAACTTTGTGGAAAATCGGCCGCGGGTCACACCACGACTTTTGGCGGAGAGGGGTAACTTCCCATAAATCATCTCTCGCCCCAACTCCCTCCTACCACCCCCTGGGGCGGCCAGGGGTAGCGATGTTGGGAAGGGCGAGGGGGAGGAAAGGGCGGTGAGACTCATTGAGGGTGAGCGAATCGATATGCCGGCACTAAAGATGTTTTCAGACGGTTTCTGAATGATATAAGAAGGGTCGTTAAGAATAATCTTAATTATTATACTGAAGAATAATCAGAGATTAAGAGATACATTTCTACAAATTTGTTTTATAAATTCTAAAAATTTATCATACTATACAAGTACCTGTATTTTGATTATTTTATAAATTGGTGTGATCAATCAATCATTAAAACGTGTATGCTTTACGAATTGGTGCAAACTTCAAAATACGCTAGGGATATTTGTGATTAAAACGATAAAATTCTGGCGATGTAAGCGAAACAGGAAACGAATCAATCATCACAGCAAAAATTTTCAATATCCTAAAAAAATATGCGCGGCTCAACCAAATTGGCGAGAGCTGGATAAAAAAAACCTTAAACACAACTGAAAATCTCTAAATATAAATAAAATAAATATTTGAAATTTCCATACATGCCATGCTATAGTTACACTATACCCCATCCATCAAGTTTTGTTGACACTGTAAAATTAATAAAGTTGGTAGTTTTAATTATTTCCCTACCTTTGCCTTTTTTATATTTTATATAGTGTAAATATTTGTTCATTGCAAAAAGTTTTAAGAAAACATACATTTAAATGAAACACAACTAATTGTAATGAGGTAATCGACAACCTTAAGTTAGAATTCCATAGCGGATACTGGTGTTTAAAAAAAAATCCTAAACAAAAAGGTTTGTATTATTTATAAGAGTTGTGAATGTAAATAAATTAAACTTGTAGTCAAAGCAGTAAAAAAATTCGTTAAAAGCTTTGAAATAAAATAAGAAAAACTGATTATTTTTAATCTCGAAAAAAAAAAATTATCTTGATAGCAGAAAAAACCTTCCGAAAATAACATATTTATTATACTCTGATATATTATTTTATTGTTTGCTATTGATTAATAATAAGTTTGAGATTTTGGAATAAGAAAAGCAATCGGCTGTAAACAGAAGCCTTTTCAAGTCTCGACGCTGGTGGAGTATGTTAAAGATAACATATATTGGCAGGCTCTATAGATATTAGAAAAGTTTCGTAAAATAATTAATACGCTTAATATTACGGTGGCAGACTTCTTACGATTCTCGTACGTTTACTTGTTGATAGCAATAGTCAACTCGGTTTCTGAACGGGTTTCTTTATATGGAATTTATTTCGTGAAATAAATAAAAATAATGTTGTAAATTAAAAATATCCTTGAAAGGTTTACATTTCATCGTAATATTGATAAAAATAATCTCCAAAGAATATGAAAATAGAAAAAGACACAGAAAATAAATTGATTATGTTGTGACCGAAACTCGAACTTTGTCTTTTTCTATTGTGAGTCATTCAAACATTGTACAAAATTCTAGGTTGTTATAGGTCGCATATCTAGAGTTTCGCCTCACTTTGACAGATCCACGCTTAGCAGAGTTGAGCCTTGAAAATGGAACTCGTTAAAATAGGACTGCGTGTGAGTCAAAATAAAACTTAGTGATCTTAAGTCACTGTTCAGTTCCTAGAAATGTGAACTATTCCAATTAGAAAGAGAACTGTTGTCGCCAAATTAAAATATAAGATATTTTGACTCTTAGGTCTCAGAGAGGTCAATTCAATTTTTATCTTAAACATTTTCGATGTTTGAAAATTTTCTGCATCATTTTCTGAAAATTTAAGCTAATTTCGGGCACACAGATAAGCCTATAACACACTTTTATCGTCAAACCTTTTTAGTGCATTAATTTACTGTTTCAGTTTACGATACAAAACTAATCTCGTATTAAATAAAAAGGAATGGGTGTAACTATTCATCTACAATTTCGAACTTGTCCGACTGTAAATATATGTTATTTTCCTACGAGGCTTAGGGGCTGTTTCAACATACTGAGTAAACTGCTGAACAGCTAATCGTCAAATAACTCTAATCATCGGAATAACATGGCGGTAAACTGGCAAGCGTTTCACAATAGTTGAGTAGCTCCCAATTATGCACTCCGCAAGTTTTTTTGGCAACACCGCTTTTTTCAAACCTCATCCCTTCTGCTGTCACGTCTGTCAATATAATGTCGTTATTTCTATGGAATCATAAACGTTCACAACAACACAACTCACAAAATTCGCCCACAAAACTTACATCCCGTCACAAAATCTTCAAACATGTCTCTATATTCCATAAATAAAACAAATTAATATTTTAAAATCTATATTTACTCTTGATCTAAAATCAATATCATTTAACACATCGACAAAATTGCCTCTGGCTCTGAAAACTCGCGGTCTACGTATTTCCGCCATGTCCTGTGCGTGTCTAATATATAGATCTTCAATCACTTCCATAATTATTTGTCAAAAATCACCACTTTGTCTTAGCAACAGAAAACTCGACTCACTTCGTCAGCTGTTAAAACGTTTCGGCGCCATTTTAAATCACTATAGTTACAAAGTAGCAGCAAATCGTAGGTTTGAGTGCGGAGTAGTTTAACATACATTTACATGAAGGATAGCGTTACTCGGCGGTGGTGAAATGGATAATATACCATACTATATTCCTTAGTGGAAAACACCATAAAGTTATATTCATTACTTTTGCAATTTATCATTGTTATTATTTGTGGGTGCTGAGTTAAAATCAATAATTTGTGTAAGCTCTTTTCCTTTGTTCTTTAAAGCAATACACGTTATAGTATACCCGAACCCGAATTCCTTATCGTAATAAAGCTATCTTTACTTTCAAACTTTCTGCCATAGGTTGTTTTCAGACTCACAAATAATAGTACACGTCATATATTTTGAAACAGCTGCGCTCCTAGAATTTCACCCTTGTAAAGTAGACTGATACTGTTTTCTCAAAAAATATATATTTTAAACACATGACTCGTAAATGTACCGTAAGTGGATAGGAAAAGAAGCCTAGAACGCTCTAAGATGAAGTCAAATAGATACATTAATCGAGCCATGTCAAGAGTCGAAATAACAAAAGAGTAAATAGCAGATGATATCTAGATTTGAATGAAAGAAGAAGGATGTATCATAACAAACTTGTTTAGCATTTGATCCTATCTATATACGTTGAGATGGCGTAATACTTCGTCAGTTATGAATCATCTTGATCACTAGCTGGTTATATCTATTTGTAAAACTGTAAAATAATCAACCAATTAAAAATGATTCCACCTTTGTTTACACAGTCTTCCTTTTTTTTATTCCCCTTATTCTTCACAGCGAGCTCCGCTTCCTTCATTTTGCATAATGAGTCGCTGTGAAACTAATTTGTTGTGTCCGTTGGAAACTAATAGTTTCTAATAGCATATATACACATACATAAATACATAATATGTTTGTAAACGTTCTCTTAAAATAGTTATTTTTACTAATTTGACGAGCTAATCTCTTTCATCGCTTACCCTTTCGTAATAGCATTCTAAAACTAAATACTGCGTCTATTGGAAGCTTTGAAACTTTGGAAACATTCTTCGGCCGTCTTAAGTCTTTATATAAAAAAATGTGAATACATTTACAAATGTATAAAATCATCAGATCGTACCTCGATTTTTACTAATTCATAGAGGTTTGAAAATGGGTAGCGTGCATGCTAGCAGTTGCAATTTGTTAATTATAACTGCTGGATGGAGAGTGTCACATTTTTCATAACTGTACTGTAAATATTTTCTAGAAGTATTTGTGTTTTAAAATATTTTCTAAATCATCAAGACTTCACTGATTATAAAAGCACCGCGTGTTAAAACCATTTTTTATAGTCTGATTTAGAACAATTAAATCGTGAATAATTCAAAATCTACCAAAAAGAACACTAAACAAAAGAGTAAATAATTTTACTTTATTCAGACGTCAAATTTTTATTAATTGTAAATCTTTCGTTCAAATTTAATAATATAATTTTTGCCTCTAAAATTGTTATAAATAACTCTTTATCGAGTTTCGAGGTTCTGTTGCAACGAGTCCGATGGGTATTACAGATTTCCAAAAAAATCTCGTGTTCATTAATGATGTTGATTCATTTAATGGAAAATACTTGGCTGAGCACATTTCCAAACTTGTGTATGAAAGCGCAGTTCAGTTGCCAGTTGTAGAAGATTATGGTGAAGATGGTCCTCCCGTTGGACCCGAAGAAGCACCAGATGTTGATAAAGTTACAAAAGCTCTCGTTTCACTACCGCCGGAATCGAATGATACATTCCCCAGCTTACATTACGAGGTTGTTGGAAACGTTAAGGACCGATTCATCAAAGATCTCCCTGGAGTCAAAACCATTATACCACCAGAAAAATATTTAAAAACTGCTCTCGAATCTGGAACACTTATTCTTGACATCAGTCAATCGTTTGATGGAATCGATAAGGTTGATGAAATTCTACAGCAACTGGATGAAGTACTAAGTCAGGAAGATGAAAAGCTTTTGCAACATGAAGAGGGAGAATTTTTGATCCCTAAACCCAGTATCAGAAGAATTATTTTAATCTCCACGGTCCTTACATGGTCTGAAACAAAATTAGAAAATTCCGGAGAAGAAAAAATATTAAACGAAGACCATTATGAGCAACGGGCTGCAACATACGCTTATAAATCTCACTATGAGACAGAGGAAAGGTTAATTAAACTTGGAAACAAGTACAAAAATAATCTACAAGTAATAATTGTGAGTTCTGGTTTAACTTACGGGTGTGAAGAGAACTTATTTTTTATATTCTTTCAAATGGCCTGGGAAAACGAAAAGGTTATACCAATATTCGGAAACGGTCAAAATAACGTACCAGTAATTCACGTCAAGGATCTTTCTCATATCGTTGGGTCATTCCTTCAGTCTTTCCCACAAACGAAAAAGATGGTTTTAGCAATTGAAAAAAATGTTGTGAAACTGCAAGATATTATTTTACTAATAGGAAATTCGTATGGTAGTGGGTATTTTCAGTACATACCTAAAGAAGAGGTTATTTTTATATCTGGAATTACATCTCATATGTATTTTACACTAACTGCAAATTTGTCAATGGAACCATTGTATATAAACCAAAACGAAGAAGTGGAGCAAGAAGGACAAAAGCAGTGGACGCATACAGCCTCATTTTTGGAAGACATAGACTTTATTTATGAAGAGTTTAAAGACTGTTTGCATCTTAAGCCGCATAAAATTCTTCTATTTGGCCCACCGGCATCGGGGAAATCTAAACTAGCCACAAATTTGTCTGTATATTATGGAATACCTACGTATTCCGAAGAAATATTAAATGAGTTGATTGTTGAGGAGCTTAATTGGAAGCTGTACTTTTATAATAACTTGAAACCGGAAGATGAAGACCCAAGTATTGAAATGGCGAAAGGATTTTTCACAGAAAATGAGGAAAGTATAGAAGATATTAAAGCTGATTTAGTGAATATTAAAGGCAACACTGTTTTTCCTAAAGAAATGCTTATAAAATTTCTACAGCAGAAAATTTCGAGCTCGGAAAGCAAAAACAAAGGATGGATATTTGAAGGATATCCAAAACATCATGAAGAGTGTGTAGCTATTTTTGGAGAGATAAGTAGTGAAGATTCTTCTGATACAAACAACGATGACGTGGATGGAGAATACGAAGAAGACAAACAAATAAATATGAAGTTACCAGACTTAGTTATATCATTAGAGGCACCTGACTTATTTCTCTGTGAAAGGGTGATGCTTCAACGAGAAAACGCAATATTTAATTTACCCTATAATGAACGTGACATGTTGAAAAACTTAAAAGAATTCAGAAAAATTCTCAGCGTCGATCAAACTTTACTCACATACTTCGAAGACGCAAAAGTTGAAACCCGAAAAATGAATCTTGCAGAAAAGGGAATGTCAATGGAAACAATTTTCGATATGATCGTCGAAGAAATTGGAGAAGCCAGCTCCACATTTACAAAAGAACAAATAGAAACTGCCAGCGAGATGGAGGACCGAATTCAAAGAGCAGAATCTGAAAGAATAGTCCAAATAAAAAAATCAATAGCAAAGGAAAACGAAAACAAAATTAAACAATGGACGAGGCTGTATAAGATCTTGAAACAAGAAGAAGCTGAACGTATACGTCTCCATTCTGATGCACTCCGGCAGTACCTGATGAAGCACGTATTCCCACTTCTTATGAAGGGCTTGGCGATGGTAGCCAAGGTGAGACCAGCTGATCCCATTGACTTCCTGGCAGAATATCTATTCAGAGAAAATGCCTCGGGAAAGATCTTCGATCCTGGGTACAATTTCTGCGCCAATCATCTCATGATATTGTTTGATGAAATCAATATGTACGTCAACGGGAGAGTTGTTTGACTTTGAGTTTTATTAAGTGTCGTTTTTTCACGTGGAATACGAAGAGTGTAAAGTTTTTCATAAAATATCCATATTATTACGGGGATTACAAAAATGAAAATGTGGATTTTCATGTGTACAACTTTGCAATGAAAAGAAATACAACTATATGTTATCAAAATGAAACAAAGTTTTTAAAATTCTATTAGATATATAGTAAAATACCGCATTTAAATGTAATTAAAAATCAAACTGACAAAATCATTTGTCTTCGCAACGAGAGATAGGTGACATTATCTTCATTTTTAATACGGTAATTTTTAGAATTCAATTATAAAAGAGTGGGTAAAATACGCCCGTGAGGATTAAAACATTTTATTTCGCTGTGTTTCTGGTTGTCTAGTGACTTGTGATATAATATAAAATCGTAAGTATTCGTAAAGCAAAGGATCTTTGTGCTAAAGCAATAAATATTTGAACGTCGAACTTTAAGCTTGCAACATTAATACGGAGCTTTGACATATACAAGACGCTTTATCGTTCATTTCATATTTTCCAATAGCTCAATCAGGTAAATTAAAAAAAAAAGTAATTAAAAAAATATATATATACATCAACCGTGTCCGTAAATATAGTTAAATTAAGATGAATTAATAAATAGATAAAAAAAAAACATTTCAGCCTTGTCAACTGTCTAAAGCCACCGATAAGCAGGAGAATGCAAAACATGGACATATAGATTTTATTTTAAATACAAAGGTTGTCCCCTTGTCATTGAAATCATTTTTTCTTAGATTTTTAATTGTATTTAAAGGTAAAGAGCCCGATGGAAGAAGACAAAGGAGCGCTGGAGGCGAGGGCGAGAGAAGATTCAGACGAATTCAAAAACAGACTAAGAAAAGAGTTAGTCAGCAGAGATGGACACAGGTAATTTACTTCCTTAATTACGCTCATTATAAAAATCAAATATTCTCTAATTTATAGAGCAGGTTGAGTTTATATCTGGAGCTAAGCGTCGTCAATAATAGAATGGTATCAGTTGGTCGTAGAGTGGACATGTTTCAACGATATGACTTGCAGTTTGCAATATTGTCTTCATTTACACAACGGAGACTATTTTAGATCCCTATTTACATCACTAATATACGAACATAGGCTGTGAATGCATCGGGGATGCAATTAAAAACTAACAATTAAGGGAAGGTGAATCCTGGAAGTTTACTGGTTGGCTTCACAATAAACGAACTTTGCTCTTAATGCCGGAAGTCTGTGACTGGGTAAACTACGAATCTTTAGGGAGTACTTTCACAAAAGTACTCTTCGTTGAAAATAGTTTCCTGAATATGAAGCAGCAAGCCAAAATGTTGGTAATGTCCTAATATTCCCTGTGGGTAGTCATCTCCATTTTACAGTGGGTGGGACAATAATGGCATGGACAGAGAACAATTATGAGAGTTCCACTCGGGTTTCGTTTGGTTTCAAATACATTATGTTATGTGTGCATTCCCCGACCACGTGTATTATTAAAATGTTTGAACTCTACGAGCTGGTTTAGGGTTATATTATTATAATCAGGACCAAGTCTACTTACTAACATAATGTCGCTGGAAAGACAAAGGGCTTTAGCGACACTTTGGTCAAAAATGAGTTTAATATGTAATTTTAATCAGTTTTTTTTTTGCATCGAAAGCTCTGACTCTCGTTTGATTCTTTTGTGGCTTTTGTAGCTCTTCAGCCATCTAAAATATATTTACGATTTGGGAGAAGGTTTGACTCAAGTGACACATGTTTGGGATTTTTTTGCATTTTGTCGTTTCAAGTGACTCAATAAGAGCATTGAATTACCTAGTGCTCTGGTGTAAGCTTCCCAAAATGGCGCTTCAGCCCTTTTGCATTTCTGGCGACGATATATAATATAAGAGATATGAAAATATGAAAAATAATACACTTAAAATATATCGATTATCAGTTGGAACTTCAAATAACATTTTTACGTAAAGGCTTCATTTCAAATATTTACTCAATGTGTATTCGTGATGTTTAATCAACCACTTGTTTTCCTTTATTGAATTAGTATTTTCTCAAGTTAAGTCTAGTATTTGCGTTAGGTTACATAAAATATCGAACATGCCAAACAATTGTCCCTAAAACAATACTGATTGTTTGCTCAAATTTCTTCAGTTTATTTGAAGCGACACACAATTGTTTTTTGAAGAATCAACTATACTTCGACGCAACTTTGGTAAGCTACCAAAAATAATGAATATAATTTCACTGTAAAATGTGGAGGTCAGATAACAGTTTTTAGTACATTAGGTTTCATTATAAAAAATATACAAACACCACTCTTTTTAAGTAAAAATTCAAGATTGTTGAATTGACTAACACAGTAATCATGTGACGAAAAAATTGTCACATAATTTTTACTAGTTTGTTCACTTGGATTTTCGGTAAGTATTGGGTACATATCGTTGCTGGAAAGGCAAAAGGGCTTAAGCGATACTTTGGTAAAAAATGAGTTAAATATGCAGTTTTGATCAGTTCTTTTTTCTGCATCGCATGCATTTCTGGCTCTCGTTTGATTCTGAAGAATTTTGTGGCCCTTCAGCCATCTAAAATATATTTATAATTTGGGAGAAGGCTTGACTCAAGCGACACAAGTTTGGAACGTTTTTTTAGTTTTTTGTCGCTTTAGGTAACCAAGTGGGAGCATTGAGTTAACTTTTTTTTTTCAAAATCCAAATAGGTAGTGAATATATGTGAATTTTATTGATTAAATAAAAACATTTTTTTAACTTTATTTCACTTTTTTCTATTTTTTGACTGGACCGGTTTCAGCCTATAACGGCCATCTTCAGACTAGTACAGGTTGTTCTTATTTTTGGGATGTCAGGGGTAGTAAACCATGATTTTACTTTAATTATATTTATCAGTATTGCTGCATGATTTTACTAGTTACAAGTTACTTTTAGCTTACTATTTTATATATTATCTATCTGGTATGAATTTTTATTTAAGATGGGTTACAGTTGTATTTCTCTAAGTATGATTTTACGATGTATTTATATAATGCAAGGTTGGTGAATACTGATTATTAATGAGTTTATTTTAGGTTTTCCCATCTTAATTATAATGTCTAGATTTTCCATAAAATTTCCTAATTATTGGGTTACTCCCAGGTATAATTACATGATTAAATTTATTATGCACTTTTACAGTAGATTATTTTTATTATTATCATTTATTTGGTTTATAATTTCTCGGTATCCAGGAATTTTTAAGTGAATTTTATTGTAAAATAAAAAAAAACTTTAAAGTGCTCTGGTGTAAACTTCTCAAAATGACGTTTCAGCCCTTCTGTCTTTCCGACGACGATATGTATTATTCATGTATATTCCGCTGTGATTATTAAACCCAATATCATTTTTTCCCCTGATACAATTCATTTTCCATACATGTGATTACAAGTTGATTCAACATAATACAACGTTCTTCTGTTATAAATTTCGGCGTTTTAAGATAGGCTGATATTGTAAAAGTGTGAGCCTTGGGATTCTCAAACGTGTTTGCGCCTAACGTTCAGTGTTACCAACTTGTCATTTTTTTCTTTAAATTAACGCTGTGCTCGACTCGCACGTAGCGAGATGACACTCGTTATAGAATGTAGAATATACGGCTCAGAATAACAGTAAAATAATAAGAAGTGAGATAAAACTTTCCCGACATCGAGGGTTAATTAAAACCAAGGCATCCTGAGATAAATACGAGTCCACATTTCCAGTGGGAGAGCTTTGCGAACTCAAGCTTTTGTCTTAAATAAAACTGAGAATTTAATAAAAAAGCAATTTAAATCAGCTAAAACATCTTGTTATCGTTTTCAACCGATTGGAATAAAAATCAATTTCCAACAGATTTTAAAGAGATTTCAGAAGTACCAATTCGGTTTGAAACAGTTAACAAAAGTCACCCAAGTAAAATGCCTTCATTAGTTCGACTTCATTGTTATTTAAGAAATAGACGGAAAACTCTTCATAATAATTGAGGTATTAATATCCTTAGGTTTTTTGTATAGTTCAAATAAATAAATCGATTTAGATGTTTTAGTTATAGATTCTTATAAACATAATAATTCCATTTCAAGCTTTGAAAATATTATTAACATTACATATTAGACGAATGCTGCGAGAGAATGGCGCGTGTTTGTTGTCTATTCGACCAATATGGACGATATTAACACGTATTATATATTTCTATTCTAAATGTTATATTTTCCATTTAATCCATCAATTACCATGTACATAAACCTGACATTATTTTAATAAGCTCTGTGGAAGAACGGAAAGCGCTTTCACTTTCCTCTTCTTGTATCCGAACTTCTGGATATAACAAAGAGTGAGCACATCAATACGAATACATTTTAAAAAGAAATTGCATATTTATGTCTCATGATCACCTCACTTGGAGAACCCATACCGAGGTTTTTTTTTTTTTTTAGTTAATACCGCACAAGAGTCCCAACTGTTCCCAATCGTCTAGAGCCACTGAGACTATGACATCCCCAATTGGGGTATGTTGTGAGGCTGAAAACAGTGGGCAAAAAGGAGATGCGTAAGAGGAAGGTTGGGAAGAACCTGGCTATTCAGATCTTGTAACCAAAAATGACTAAAACCATTTCAATCAACGTTTCGATTCTGAATGGTTGTCTTTCACCAGGGCGATACTTAAAGTATCTGCCAGCCTGGAACGTGCCGAAAATATACTATAAAATATATTATTTTGTATTAATTAAATGTGTTATGACACATTAATTACACAAAAAATATTTGCTCACGCTGGGTTTGAAACCGTGACCTCTGGATTCATAGTCTTACCATTGATTTTATAAAAGTATATTTGCTGCATGTTAGAAGGATAGATAGATACTCTAAGTATCGCCCTGGTGAAAGACCACCATTCAGAATTGAAACGTTGCTTGAACTGACTTGAGCTGTATTTGGTGACCAGATCTGAATAGCCAGGAACTTCCTAACCATCCCCTTTTTCATCTCCTTCTCCTACCCACTACCTTCAGCCCCACAACACACCCTTATTGAGGATGCCATAGTCTCACTGGCTCTAGACGGTTGGGAGCAGTTGAAACTTTTGTGCGGTATTCACATTGAAAAAAAAGTTATGTGTATTCGTTCATATTTGAGTTTGCTACAGCTCCAATTGACATGTTTCAGCGAGCTAGCGAAGCATGCTGGCTTCTGGCTCGGATTCCGCAGCAGCTCCCTAGAGCGGCTGTACCGGCGGTGCGGGGGCGCCAACCCCGGCGCTCCGCTGGGCGCCGCCGCGGCGCTGCCACCCGTCCTGGTGCTGGCCGCCCTGGCGCTGCCGCCGACCCCGTCGCCGCCCGCGGGCCTCCTGGCCGCCGCAGCTGGACTGCTTATGCTTAGCGTGTCGGGACCCTTTCTGGCACAGAGCTTTACGGTGAGTTGGAAAATGGTCTAATATTGGTGTTTTCATTTTTCTTTGTTATTTAGTTTTCTTTACACTTTGTCACTAACGTAACTCACCGAATTAAACAATTTCTGTTATCTGACAGGTTGTTTAGAATCTACGGAAGTGCAAAGAATTGAAAATTAAACTGTTTTTTTTGGGTTGTACGCTTTTTGGATTCTTTGCGCGAGTTAACTTATGTAGGTTTTTATTTAATCAAATAATAACACTTGATTCCAACAAACGCTCAATCTTTATAGAATTATAGAATTAGAATTAAAAATAACGAAAACCAATAGAATTATAGGTGGAGTATTTTTAAATGAAAAATCATTGTGTTCAGTGAGAAACAATGAGGAAGATACAGTTTATAGGATGGCAAATAGAATTATTAGCTTGGTTTTCAAGATCTAGCTCTTTTATAATGAAGAAACATGATTTTAATGTGTTAAAATTAAAAAATATATTTAAGTCAGTTGTCAGTAGTAAGCGGCAGATGGGTGGTTGTGTTGATCTTTCCAGAGGATTTGTTGAGGCTGAGTATATTTTGTGCGGACACTTTCGTCACACCGGGCGAGTTTATTTATACTATTGTTTTTTATGGTTTGGAATTCCGGCGTAGAAGCGTTCTGCTTGCTTGGCTATGAGTTCTTGAATCATGGGGACGCCAGAATCTTTGTGGATTTAGGAGACCCTCATCCAATTGGGAGCTCCGAGCGCTGGCCAAATGGCTTTATTTTGGAGAATCTGAAGTTTATTTAAATTTGAGGGGCACGTTTTTCCCCATATTGGCTGCGTACGTGAAATTCGATCTAATGATGGTCTTGTATACAAAGAGTTTATTTCTTAGTTTGCTATTTTACCGCATCATGGAGTATAGGGCGTTGAGAGTGCAAGTTGCTGATTTTACTTTTTCTTCAATATGGGGGCGCCAGGTGAGTTTAGAGTCTAATTTGATGCCGAGATATTGAA
Organism: Drusus annulatus; assembly: GCA_022651775.1. Taxonomy (NCBI): domain Eukaryota; kingdom Metazoa; phylum Arthropoda; class Insecta; order Trichoptera; family Limnephilidae; genus Drusus; species Drusus annulatus. The sequence goes on from JAGWCC010000284.1 coordinate 567,353, forward strand.
TTTTTTTGCACCACGGCACTTTTTGTCCAAACAGTTGGAAGTTTTGCGGACGACATGGTCTTTTTTTTGCTGAAGATTGTGGCTACGCTTTTGGAAGGGTTAACTGGAATTCTCTATTTTTTATAGTAATCCTCCAGGATTGATAGACGGACTTGTACTGGGCGCGTGCAGTTAAGGGCGCTTACCGAGCTGGCTATGAAGAGGGTGTCATCAGCATATTGTGCCATGGGGAAGATAGATCCTGAGAAGCTCCATTGCTGGTCTTTTATACCATCCACATGTGTACAATGGGGTAGCTTCCCGTACTCTAGCTTAAACATTAAAAAGGCATCGCGGGTGGTCAAGAGTCTAGGTGCAGACAATAAGGGTAGTTATTATGGCGACGGTTTCAAGTGGGTGACGCGTAGATCTGTATTCTGCCGGGCCATGAGTCGTGGTAGGTACTACATGCATTAAAAGTTTACAAGTAATACTATTAAAGAACCGTTAATTTAGGTCATGGCATATACGTATATTAAATAATAAGACATTTTTGGACGGATATTTAACATTCTCCTTAGACAGTCGATTTCATCGTCATCTCCTCCGTGTTTTCGAAGTATACACACCTTTATTGAAGTGTACACTATATATAGTGCATACACTATAGCGATTCTATCATTATATTGTCGCCGGAAAAGCCTTAAGTGCCATATTAAGAAGTTTACACCAAAGGACTTAAAAGTTTTTTGTTTTACAAAAAAAATCATTGAAGTCTTTAGTAACTGGTTAGATTTTGAAAAAAAAAAATAAGTTCAGGTAACTCGATGCTTTCACTGAGTTACCTGAAGCGACGAAAAAAGTCCCAAACTAGTGTTTCTTGAGTCAAGTCTTTTCCCGAATGGTAAATATATTTTAGATGGCTGAAGGGCCACAAAAGTCTTCGAAGTCAAAGCATTCGATGCAGGAAAAAAACTGATCAAAATTGCATTTTTAACTCATTTTTGACCAAAATGTGGCATAAGCCCTTTTTCTTTTCTAGTGACGATGTATTGTGGATGTATAGCTGCATCCCGCGGGGAATGAGGCGGGTGGGAGCTGCGCCAGATGACGCCATCCGAAGGGTTTTGAGTCAAACCTTCCCTTGGGGGCGTTGGGGATGCAATGCGGGCTGACAAGAAATTTAGGGGCGGTGGTGGGAGGCTATAAAATCGACAAGGAACGAGAAATTCCTATTATCCAATTGACCAGAGCTGCTAAATTCCAAGTTTGATATTGTCAAAGAAAGAATTGAAGCTCGAAAGGGTGTAGAATGTGAGAGAATATTCTAGCTGAAGAACATCCGTCAGCGGACAGGCGTCCAATGTCTGGAGAAGGTTTTCTGGTTACTGAAGACTGAGAAGAATTGTTGAAGAAGAATTGAGTGATATACACTTTGTCATCCCTTTCCTGTTATTTGTGATTTAAAAAAAATGCTTGCGACTTACAATTGGACGTAGTTATGCAGAAAGCGTCCAAAATTTGCCAAAATTGAGTCTTACATGTTTTCCTGTAGAGAAATACGAGATTTCGATATGCTGAAAACATCCAAGCTCCAAATGCAATAGATTTATGATAATTTTTTTTTGCTAACCCACATTGCAGATATTAAACTTAAAATTGAAGTTTTAAAACATTAAAATGTAGGATAATATAGAAAATATTACTACATTTTTGTAAAATACATATTGATGGATTATAAATTATCTTTATATAATAATTCTCATAAATAATAAAAAAAATACTAATATTCACTTTACAAATGCCGTTATACGCTTTTGTATCGTCATATTTTCAAACGCTTTTTTCTCAGTTTCATCTTTTTGGGGTTGGATGCTTTCTGCAAAACTACGCCCAATTCTAATCTTGTTGAAGCTTTATTTTCACACCGTTAGAAACGCGAAGAGGTAAACGAGGGAGAGAAGTAATAAACGAAACAGTTTATGGAACGTTGCGAGGGTCACTACTACCGCCATCACACTAAGTTTTATAGGGATATTACTATTAACGTAGCATTTGTATAAAAAAAACCTTATTCAGGGCTCTCTACGGTCTGGTTTGAGAATAAATCTATGTGGATGCCACCATGAAATTCTAAAAATGGTACAAGGTATTATGAGTCACTATTAACTTACTTTTTAAATTGGTGGAGATGAGTATAGTGAAAATATCTTTCCTCTCTACCTACTCTAAAACCAATGAAAGCCGTTCAATGTCAACGATGAAAAGTGTCTAGACGAAAACATTGTTTTTCTCTTTTTATCTGATTCGTTTTTTCTGTTCATCCTTTCTCACAGATAAACAGCCGACATCCATGCGAGTTTGGTGTTTATGTAGTTTCTCTCAAATGTTTTTACCGTGTGTCTCTTTTTCAATCTTAACAAACTGACTTAACAAGTTTTTTCTCCAAGAGTTCCATAAGCGTAACCGGTAACAAGATAATTACTGTACGTACGTATTATGCACCTACATATGTACATATAGCGTGTGTCGCAATATAATTTGTTTCGGTTTTCTCCTTACTTTCTATCATTATAACTCAATGTCCTCACTATCTACTGAAAACCTTATACTCACTGTCATAAAATACTTATTTTTCTTTTGTTACTTGTTATATTTACACCGTTTGCATTTTTTAAATCGTTTACTTATATGGTAATACTTGAACATTAAGGGTCAGCACCCAAAAATAAACACTTTTTGGCTTTCTAATACAAGCAATTCTACAAATAATTTAACTGTTAATTAAATACGGGTAGTTAGATAAATATCTAAGGTTTCCAGTGAACACAATTTTTAAACAGTAATCCTTTAAATTCTATTTGAAATGTATACAAGAATTTTAGGTAAAACGTTGAAAAATGCCTTCCCTGGTTATCAAACTGCACATTTTACTGATATTTTGGTACGTTTTTCATAGAATTAAAAATATTTCAGTTGAAAATTTTCATTCACTGGAAACCTTAGATATTTTCATAACTATTCGTGTAGAATTTACAGATTAATCATTTGTAGTATTGCTTGTATTAGAAAGCTACGAAGTGACGTTTAGGGCCAATTTTGAGTGCTGAGGCTTAATGTTTTAAGTACCAACATTTTAACTGTCCTCAATCTTATTTCCTTTTCTTTGATTCTACAAATATGTTAATATGAATTCATAAGTTTCATCTGAATTTTTATAACCCTAGCTTCTGATAAATTGTTTTTTTTTAATCTCTTGATGTAAACATACACTGTTATACCCATATCTGACCCTTTTTCTCTCATAATTTATGATAACGATCATGATTTTAGATAGTTTTAATTTGTATACAATTTATGTATTATTTTCTTTTTGTTAGTTAATCTTATTAGCATAATTAATTTAGTATGAAGCGCACTTGAGGTGAAATATCACAAAACTGCACTATTTAAGTTCACTGTTATTATTATTATTATTAGTTCATTGCCATCAGTTTTTAGAGGGGCACTACGAATGCGGCAAGATATGTAATGTATATTTTTAAGGGTTCTATGGACGTCACAGAAATATTCACAACTATAAACCTATATTAGTATTATATGTTGATTGTTTATAAAATAAATTTGAGTGTGTGAACATTTCTAGAGATGATTCTACAAGGGCTCCACAATCGTGAAAATATGTAAAACTCCATCTATATATTCATAAAGTGGGTTTCGTAAGCCATACTATTTTAAACGTAGGGAATCTAAACCAAATAACGTTCATAATATTTATTTGCCTATAAACATATCATGTGGCGTGTGTTTTGGTAATAATTTGAACTAAATGATGTTTTAGATATTTTTCCGGCAGGGACCCAACAATAGCGAGCTGAAAACATGCATATTTATTTGTCTGTGGGGAGCGCTTCGTTAAATTTGAACAACAATTTTTTATAGTTTTTCTATAAGGATTCCATAAGCGTGAGCAAAAAACATCTTCCCAGCCTTTTTAAATATTTTTTATAATGAATATCGTACAGGAGTCCCAACTGCTCCCAACCGTCTAGAGCCAGTGGGACTATGGAATCCTTAATTGGGGTATGTTGTGAGGTTGAAGGTAGTGGGGAGGGAAATAAGATTGGAAAGAGGAAGGTTGGGAAGTGCCTGGCTATTTAAATCTAATTACCAAACGGCTCAAGCCATTTCAAGCAACGTTTCGATTCTAAATGGTGGTTTTTCACCAGGGCGATAGAGTATTTACCACTGTGGAATGTGCCGCAAATATACTTAATATTATTTTATATGAATTAAATGTGTTGTGACACATATTAATAATTAAAAGTTATTTGCGCACGGCGGGTTTAAACCCACGACCTTTGAATTCGTAGTCGAGCGTCTTACCACTCGACCATGGAGGCCGTCAAAGAGGCTTGAACCAGTTTACTTTGTAGGAAGCCAAAGGATAATCCAACTAACGATCGAATTATTTCTTAAAACTATAAATATTTTTTTATTTACCAAATATACCCTAATGACGCTACGAACTGTAAAATTACTGTAGAATTAATTTTTCAGATATTTTTCTTATCAGGATCTCATAAACAAATACATGCATTTCTACTACGTCATATAACTTTCTATACGGTCTATACGTATCTATAACAATAATAACTTAAACATTACACAAAAACTACACAGTATTTTTTCTACCAGGAGCAGACGACGTGTACCAATGTAACCCATCTATAAAGTGTGTATGTGTGTTGATTACAGAGCTGCGGGCGGATCGCCGCCCTGGGACGCAAGTTGGGCGGCTCGCTGGCCGTGAGGCTGCTCGCCTCCACAGTCGTGGTTCTACTATTCTCTCTCAATAATGCGGCGCAAATGGTAAGTGCGGTCGATACCTCTGTGTTATATACATTGTACAGTGGTACAGTATTAAATGACAACAAATTACACCAAAACAATTTATTGTACCTTGAGCTTCTTCGGGAAATAACATAAAATCATTTCTGTTATTTATTAACGTTATTATAAACGAAAAGTATTAGGTGCACAACCTTCCCTTCTACGGTTTTCTATTGATGGCTTAAGCGGTAAGTAGTGGTCGAAATAAATAAATTAAAGACATCCTGCAATAATCTATCAACATGGCTCCATGCAAACATTAGTCGATTTGCGTCTGCATCATATAGTTATTCACGATTGGAAATGTCAGTTTAGGAGCCAAATTCTCGTAATTTGCTCGAGGTGCAGCACAAAAATTCTCGACCCCATGTTGCGCAAGTGGTCAAGACATACTTGGAAACGTTGAAATAGGAAGTCCTACCCCACTCGCCGTATTATTCTCCAGACGTAGTTCCCTCTAACTATAATTTGTTTCGATCGACCTGGCTGACCAGCACTTGGTCTTATGAAGAATTAAAAAATTGGATCGTTTCGTGGATCGCTTCAAAAGATGACCGCTTTTTTCAACGCGGGATTCGTACGCCGTCCGAAAAATGGGAAAAAGTAGTGGCCAGCGATGGACAAAATTTTGAATCATATATGTATAACCAGTTTTTTACAATAAAGACTCGAATTTCGGGAAAAAAACGGCGGAAGGAAAGTTGTACACCTAATATATTTTCCCACTTTTTTGCCTGGATATATTAATTAGTAGGTACTAAAATCATAAAAGCTCACTGTGCATGTTTATCTATTTACGCCCCTTAAGGCTTTTACATAAAAGTATGACATTTGTTTATACAAATAATATATAGTCATTATGTAGGCGATTGGTAAACAATATAGGTAAGTGTGAACTCGTAACTTATAATGAAATGTACAAGAAAGATGTACACAAATAAAATAATTATAACACTACACATAATGGTTGGTATTGCAAAATAAATATTTCTATTGATACTCATCATACAAAATAATAGAAATTTCCAAATAATATTTTATCATTCAGTTTCGAGTTATGGCATTTTTAACAGCGTTTGAAACATTTTTAAAGAATACCAAACACGTAATTAAACCACGAAAAGTTCTTTTTGGATAGAAGGCAGAAATATAAATTTAAAATGAAAACGAAATTTGAAGCCAGATTTTTAAATAAGGTGAAGTACTTTTTTTATCTTCAAATATTGTACTATAATGAAAACAAAAAAAATATTTTTACGTATAAAACCTTTTTAATAATTCTAGGAGTTATATCTAGAAACGGGTGACATTTCCTAACTAACTGTGTCAATTCACCTATAAATCACATATTTTGTCAGTCGGTACTATTTTTTCACATTTGAAGGTGATTGATCGCTAGAAAAACAAGAAGTATCTAATTGCTTTTTGCACACATATGTGTATACATACCTAACAAGTATATCCCTTTGCTCAAGTTTACTTTACGTGCTAGTTAATATACTTATTTCAGACAGGGAACATTTCGCCAAAACTTTCAGTCAAACACCGACCCTTTTTTGTTGGGTAGTCCCCTTAAATAATAACTTCCACAAAACGTGACAGGTATAACAACAGAGATATTTCGACATGCTTTACGACGTGCAAGGAAAACATACAATGATAATAATTATTTTGCCAACAAACCTAAACAAGGATTAGTGTGTCTAACTAACTAAGACGGTTTGTCGCGAGATTAAGGACGAATATATCTTTTTATTTCCCAAACACGTGACATCGTCGCTTCACATGGTGTCTCTACCATAATATAGTGATGGACAATAGACAATGGACTTGAACGAGATGCCTTGACGCAAATTCATCCAATTCAAACGTGCATATTCTTAATGCCAACTTTACATAGTATTTAAAAATATATTTTTTCGTAGAAAGCAATCACTTTGTGGTTTGACTTATTTAATGAAAATAAAATAATAATTTTGTATTAGACCACAGATTGTATTTTAATTTTTATGACCGACCAGTCAGCCTAAGCACCATCAGGGAGGGAACAAAATTAAACGAAACTAAAAAGTGTGCGGTTACATATACATACAGAGGGAGAACACAATTAAAATAAAAATAAAAAGAACAGTTAAAAAAGAATACAACAGCATTTAAATTATAACAAAGAAACCGAGAGAAAGAAACTCATAATATGAAATAAAAGAGGCAGAACGTCAATGGAACACATGCGAAAAGCCATGTTTTTTTTATTCTACCTGTATTTCAATAGAAGAGGCATGCATTATTATTACCTCCAGCATTCTATTATTATATATTTAGGGACTGGTGTGGGATTCATGTTTTCAGCAAGAGAAATTATCGTTTTAGTCAGTTTTTGCATTTAATCCCTCCTATACTATGGGTTTCTTCAAGACGTTCCCTCCTTACTCTCCAAAAAAGACACACAGCATCCCCAGATACGGCTTTCACTCAAATAAATACATTCCAAATGAATCATGTTTCGGAATCGACCCCTTGGAACAACAAGGTTCCATTTGACACCGCACCGCTATGCAATAATAAATCTAAAGTAGCTTTTCATAGAGACCATTTTTGCATAACATTATCATCTCAGATGGAACTTTGTCATTCCAAGGAGTCGGAAAATTAAAAGTTAATTCAAATTATTATTTGGACGATTTTCGCAATTATCGTGGTATTAAGTATCAATGTGGTATGGTAAATGTTTCACATTCGAGCGATCAATTCGAGACATCATTATTTGATTATTAAACGTCGTGAAAAAGAACGATTCGATTATGCGCATCACTAGTTCACGTGACCCGCCGAGGTTTTTTCCCTCGAAACTAAGTAATGACGTCACCGGCGAACATCATTATTTCGACTCCCATTATTACTCATTAAATGAAGTTTTTCCGCTTATTTATTTAATGTGGCGGTTATTTTTATGTCTAAAGTAGGTGCTTTATGTATGTTTTATGTGCAATACTAGCGGAAACTTTATTAGTAGCGTGTTAAATGTTGTGGGAAAGAGACCAACCAAGGTGCGTTATAAAACCCCAACAATACCTTATAATTATTATTAATGAAAATATTTATCTTGTTATGAGTTTTCCGTGCTCAAGATTAATATTATAAATATTATCTTCTGCTCAAATTTTAAGGTTGATGGGTGCTTTCGCTATCCATCACAGCTGCGGCGTTAACTATAAATTATTCGTAAAACTTTACTGGTAATTTTTCAAGATCTTTACGCAATTAAGAATTAATCGCGAATAAAAAAAGAAATTGTAGCATTACATTTATTATGATGTTTACAAACTTTGTATAAATAATTTCCTTTGTACAGTACAAGTGTGAGCTTCTCAAAATTGAAACTTATTTGATGTTTTGAAAGAATTATCAAATTGAAAAATAATATTTTTAAGTCTCTACCTACCTGATAAAGTACCCACCTATAATGTTTTTGGCAGACATTATTTTAAATTTGAAATGGGTGGATTAGAGCAACTTATATTATTTCTTGGCGAGTCAAGTCACACCTCGAAGATTATTTCAGAGCGGAAGATACTTTTAGTATCGCTTCGTAGAATGCAAATAATAATATTACATAAATACACTCGTAAAAATCACACATTCATAATTTAACTGAGAAATGTTTTGTTAATAATAATAATAATAATAATAATATTTAGATAATTTGAATAGCACCGTTTTTGTGAAAAATCATCTCAAGGGCGCTGTACAAATCTTAATTTCTACTTAATATTAATTCTTAGTTTATATAAAAATACAGCAACATACTTACCTGGCAGGTCACTTCTGGCAGGACACACTCACCATATCATAATAAACACATATATCAAATATTATTTATTAAAGCCTTGTATAGATATTATTTGTATTGTATTTAAAAGAAAAATAGGATAATGAAATTAGTGAAAGAGAATTGCTAAGAGTTCGAGCAAAATGCACAGCGTAATATAAACTAACTAACTAACTAACCATCACGCCGTTTCTCCGCAAGGGTAGGCAGAGAGGAAGGACCGCCATACAACTCTATCTTGGCACACACTCCTTGCTTCATTCACATTCATACATAATCTACTGTTATTCTGACTCTTCACATGACCCGATTTAAGTATTTGACTCTCGGGCGTCTTCGACTTCTTCTTCCATTCACTTTCGCATCATATATTCTTTTAACACTCCTTTCTTCTTTCATTCGCTCTACATACGCTCACATCAGCCATGCATTCTTTCCGGATTTCCACATTTTTAATACGGTCATACGTACCGCACGTACGTCTCAGGGATCTCATTTCCACAACATTCAGTCTACTGGCGTAATATAATTGACGCTTGACTGTTACAAATTGAGACAGCGTAATATAATTGACTAAAGCTTCTAACTATACCAAAGTGTTAAATATTTCAAGTAAGGATCGCCCTGGTGAAAGACTATCATTCATAATCGAAACGTTTCTTCGCTTAACATGGATTTCACCGTATTTGAATAGTCAGGTACTTACCAACCTTCCCCTTCCAACTCCTTTCAGCCTCACAGCATACCTCAATCGGAGATGCCATTGTCTCACTGGCTCCGAGCAGTTGGAACTCTTCTGCAGTATTAAAAAAAAAACAGAAATGAAACCCGTCTGCCACGCTTGTATCGTTTCTGAGAGGGATAGGTTACAAGGGAACTATCAGCGATATGTTTATGTGAGTATATATCGGCGGCGGAAAGGCAAAAGGGCTAAAGCTATTTCGAGAAGTTTAGACCAGAAAGTAAGTAAGTTTTGTTCAAAATAAAATTCATAAGTTTCAGTACCTGGTTAGATTTTGAACAAAAAAAAACTCAGGTAACTCAATGCTCATATTGAGTTACCTGATGATACAACAAGTGAAAAAAGTCCCAAATTCGTGTTGCTTGAGTCGATCCTTCTCCCAAATGTGACATAGATTTTAGATGACTGAAGCGCAACTTAAATCTTCAGAATCAAACGAGAGTCAAAGCATTCGACGCTGAAAAAAAACTGATTAAAACTACATATTCAACTCATTTTCGACGAAAGTGTCGCTTAAGCCTTTCTGCCTTTCCAGCTACGATATGTATTATTGTTGATTTTATACGTTTTAAAATGTTATTATTATGTTATAATTTTCTGATGTTATTTTTCTCGTTTTATCATAGATGGTTGTGAACATGGCCAGAAAAAAACTGTTTAAAACTGCGTGTTCAACTCATTTTTGACTAAAGTGTCGCTTACGCTTTTTTGCCTTTCCATCGCCGATAAGCTTAAATTGTCTAATCGACTCCTTTTATTTTCAATGATCAAGATTTGAACGTAAATATTCTAGGAACTATGCGCCCGCTCCCTCGACTACGCCAACTCCACCGAGCTGAGCGCGGCCGAGCCGGGCGCCTGCTCGGGGGGCGCGTGGTGCGCGGCGCGGCGCTGGCGTGCGGGGCGCTGGGCGCGGCGGCCGGGGCCCTGGCGCCCCTGCCGCTGCTGGCGCGGGCCTCCCTGGCGGCGCTGGCGGCGGCGCCCCCGGCGCTGCTGGCGGCCACGAGGCTGGGGCCGGCGCTGGATTGCAAGGATTTGATGACTTCGGAGGATCCGGAGTCTATGTAAGTCATTTTACTTTTATATGAACAATTGTTCTTTTTCGATTATCGATATTTTACCCATTTTCGTTGAACTCTTGTTTCTTATCGTAAAATAAGTTCACAAGAAGATTTTTAACTTTTTACCGCGTGGATTTTTTTTATCTTTCCAGAAAAAAAATATTTTTTCAGAAATGTATTTAGAATCATGTAGAAAATAACATATAAATTATATGTTTTTTCAAAGAATTGCAAAATATTTACTAAAAATATTTTGTTCCATATTTGGCACTACATGCAGTGTGGCGAATAAATACAATATACTCAAATTTGTCACACTATGCATTAAAGTATACCAACCACACCAAAGAGTGGGAAAAAAATGTATCTTAATATTTCATGTAATATCTCATTTAAACTAGGAATTAATATCTATTAAAAGAAAATAAGATCTGTACAGCGCCCTTGAGGTGTTTTTTCACAAAAATGGCGCTATGAAAATCATCAAAATATCATTATTATTCTAAAATATTACAAAATAATGCACACACTGAACAATCACAACCACGCTCGTTCACGAAATGGCCGAAATGACAACTAACTGACGCGACTGTAGTTACTAAAAAGCTCGTGACTGGCAGCACTGTTCGATTTATGATAATGCAGATCTCACAATAAGGAATTAGTTGAAAATAAAATACATATATGGCCCACATAGCCCTTTATGATGATAACATTCTTATTTTCCAAATTTGGAAAGATATGCGGTAAAGGGTTGTTTACATGGAAAAAATGTTGTTTTACATGTTTTCCTATAGATAAATACGAGATTTATACCCGCTGAAAACATCCAAGCTACAAATGGAATAGATTTTTGGTAAAAATAATATTTATATTTTTACTAACTCACATTGCAGATATTTGATTTAAATTAAAGTTTAAAAACATTGTAAAATGTAACATAACACAAGAAATACATTTTTTTTAATAAACACTTTATTAGATTATAAATGATTTATTTATAACAATGCCCATAAAGAAAAAATACTAATAAATTCACTTACGCCGACACAAAATGCCGATTACGCATATTAATGCTTTTGTATCGTAATATTTTCAAACGCCCTTTTCTCAGTTTGATCTTTTTGGGGTTGGATGCTTTCTGCATAACTACGTCCAATTCTGATGTTTCAGGGGATGCTCATATATTATTTTTATTCCAAAACATCGCGGAGCTGCTTTATCGTCATTTTTCAATTGACTAGTTTCACTACCCGGCTTCGCCCGAGTTTCAGCACCATTTTTTAAAGTAATTACATTAAAAATATTTTTTCTCTTTTTTTATCTTTTTTTCTTTTTTTTTTCTCTTTTTTTAAATAAAGACAAACATTTCCGGGTTACGAATAACCTGATAATATTTGAAAAACTCCTACTGCCATCATAAAAAGCGGAAGATGTTGCTTGTGCAATGATGGAGGACTTAGCCAGCAGAGGAATTGAACGCACGACGCCCGGGTTGGAATCCGACGCGTTTGTCCACTCAGCTACCTCACAAACTTGCTTCTTATCTTATTTTTGACAGTTAGTTTGATATTTATAATCACTGTAGTTCTTGGTGGAAATAAAGTTACGAGAGCTGAAAAGAGTTCCGTCGACGTAGAAACTCTAGACAGGAAATGCTGTTTAAATCTGATGACGCCAAAGAGTTAAGTTTAAGAGCCAGTTTTGGGAGTTTTGGCTGTTCTAGCACATATATATATTTTGTTTTATATAAAAGATTTAAAAGTATTTGTGCATTATTTTGTAGTTGGCAATTATTTCCGTGAATTCAAGTAAAAACATTTATGTTAAATAAGTTTCCTGAAATCAACTTTGAAATCGTAGTATTTCTCATACAATCGCATTTTTTAAATAAATTTAGAGTTTGCTTCTCAGGTTTTGAATGTGCAATTCAAGATACTCTTATGCAACATTATTCCGTCTATACGTCTAACGCTACTTTTACTTCTACATTTATCGTTTAAAACCAACCACTAAGATTGTCTGCGAGATCTCCTCGAGAAACTAAACGGTTAGCTTTAAACAATATTGGATTGTATGTAACTCTGTGAACGCATTCACTTGCAAATATCTAAGAGACATAGCAAATTAAATTAACACTGATGCCTCTTTCAATGCGACGCAATTTTCAACCAAACCCATTAAGTTGTCGAGCTTCAGTTATTTTAGTAGGCAGCGTAATACTATAATTTTATCGCCTACAACTTATCAAATCAAAAAATTACAAATAGAAGCTTATCCAACACTTTTCCACATATTAAACTCTGATTAGTTTCACCGCTTTCCCCTGCCCATACTGGCCTACTCGAATATTAAACATGGTGTGAATTAATTTGAATTATAATTAAAGAGAAAAAAAAAATTAACTCACTTGTTTCAACTGTTATTACTATTTTAATGTACATATTGTGTGTTAATCTATTAAAAATATTATCGTTGTTGTTGTTGCAGATTAATACCAACCAAATTCGCATTGTGCTGTTTGATGTTCGTCATTATCATTGCTCTTGTGATATTGAGCAGATACGTAAGTTTCACTAATTGACATTTCATAGTTTTAATATTCACATACAAACTTTTCCTCAAGTAGTTAAAAGCATTAATTTAAAGTATGCCACTGCCTCAAATAAGACCGTATCTAAGTCGAAAGCCTTATAGAAGAGACTTAACGGTGGGAAAGAGCCTTTGACGATTTTAATTAATGAATTGCTTTTGGTAAAATAATGTAGTGACTTAGTCAATGAGAAGGCACGTTTATGCTTGTATAAATGCTGATTGCTTTTCAAAGGGTCGGTTGTTTCATCCGTGAAATAGCTAACGCCAGTTTTGGATTTACCTTCACTGGGTTGTTGTTGGGTATTCCATAACGTCTCCAACACTCTGTAAGATGTGGTCTCTTGTACACTTGGTTTAGATGAGCCTTTGCATGCGTTACTGGCTAACTCAGGGGTTCAATACCAAGGTATTTTAGAGAAGTAGCAAAATCGATTTGTATGACTGAGAACCACCGCCGGTCGATTAAAAGTTTTTTTTTTATTTCTATCAAGGGTTTGTATTTTTATAACTGTACCTCGTTATTAGAGATCAGTTAATTTTCTAATACTTATTGCAGACCTCTGTCAAAAGGCATTCAATACAGGATTTAAAGAAGCATTTCGTATTTACTATTGAGAAATAATAATTTGTTATAATAATAGGTAAGAACAGTTACAGGATCATGACAATTAAAAATGAGTTAAAGAAAAAGTTTTTGATGTTTTTACTGTCAACAAGTTTTGGAAGAACCCTTTCTCCTTGAGGACGAAAATTATGACATATTAAAAAGTATAACTTTCAAGAGAAAACAAGATTTTTCTGAAATAGGTTGGCGGTGGAAATTATTTTGTCAATTTTAAGGCGACGATAAGATATCCAATAAAAGAAGGGCAAGCTTACTCTAAGAGAGTCTTTCTTGAATCTTCTAACTGTTGGTATATATTGTTAGTTTCGTTTACATTTGCAAGTTGCTTTCAGATTTGCCTAACCTGTACTGCAGATTTGTTTATTGTGTTAACCTCTTGTGTGCCGGAGTGTCTTATGGGACTCGGGCATTCATCATTATTTTTTTAGGAGTTTTTTTCCTTTAAAACCTCTTGTTCGCATATTTAAATAAACTAATATATAATCGCTTGAAAACCAAATAATTAATCCATAGAGATATTTTGAATAGCGTTAAGTTCGGTACAAGTCGAGTAATACATATTTGAAGTTTGAAAAAAAAAAATTCAAAGTGACATTACTGTTTGTATTTACAAGAAAACCGCATGCATTTATTTTTTTTATTATGAAGGAAATATATTCAATCACACGAAAAATCATGCAACAAAACGATAAAAAATTCTTCACATTTCATAGTTAGTTTTTTTGTAGTGACACGAGGGAGAACAAAAAAACTATTCACCGAATATAAGTAGCTATTCCAGAAGAACCACTTGTGTCATTGACATCAATTAACGTACAATAAAAAAATTTTAATACACATTATCTGAGAAGATTGCATAATTGACAAAAACATAATTTTGTAAACAGTCAGCAAGGGGCGACGGAAGTTGTACCTTGCGGGAATCCGGCATTTCAAAGGTTAAACAAAGTATTTGTTCCACGTAATAAGAACGAGAATGAAATCTGTTTGTAGATGGAGCAAACATCCCGCGTCCTGTTCCTGTGGAAGACGCAGATCGAGGAGCAGCGTGAGCGCGCGGCGGACATGCGGCGCCGCAACGAGGCGCTGGTGTACAACGTGCTGCCGCCGCACGTGGCCGCGCACTTCATGGGCCACCGCCGCCGCCAGCACCACGAGCTCTACTCGCAGAGCTACGCGGAGGTGGGGGTACTCTTCGCCTCCATGCCTAATTTCTCCGGTAATTTCATTTCGTATCTGTATTCATATTTTTGTTATTTCTAATTTTGTAACTGTATTCATGGTGGAATTCCATTTTAATGATTTAATAAAACAAATTTATAACTTTGTTACAATATGTAATACATTATAAAATCACATTTAGAGAAATACAACTGTAACCCATCTTAAATAAAAATTCATACCAGATAGATATATAAAATAATAAACTAAAAGTAACTTGTATCAAGTAAAATCATGCAGCAATACTGATAAATATAATTAAAGTAAAATCCTGGTTGACTACCCCTGACATCCCAAAAACAGTATATAAGCCATAGGATAAGAACAATCTGTACTAGTCTGAAGATGGCCGTTATAGGCTGAAACCGGTCCAGTAAAAAAAAAAAGTGGAATAAAGTTATAAATTTGTTTTATCAAATCATATTTTTGTCGTTTGCGGTTTGGTTGTCCTGTTAAGTATACCAATATTTTAAATTTAAAAAGATGTAATGGCTATACATCACCAGCGTTTCTGAGAGAAATTGAAAGCTTTTAGCACAGGCACAAACACAAACATGAGACGAGAAATAGGGGTCAAATAAAAACACCTTTCAGAAAAAGATCAGCGATGTACGGAGCTATTGAGATATTTTACGAAATATCAGATATAAACAAAATATTTGAAAAATCAATATATCGTCGCTGGAAAGACAAAAGAGCTAAAACGACACTTTGGTCAAAAATGAGTTAAAAATGAGTTAAAAATACAGTTTTGATCAGTTTTTTTTTCTTTTGTTTGTTTCTGAAGACTTTTGTGGCCCTTCAGTTAATTAAAATACATTTACCATTTAGGAAAAGACTTGACTTAAGCGACACAATTTTGGGATTTTTTAAGCTTCAGTGAGAGCATTGAGTTACCTGAGTTAACTTTGTGTTTCAAAATCTAACCAGGCAAAGAAGACATGAAATTTATTGTAGCCACAACAAAAAAAACTTTTAGGTGCTCTGGTGTAAACTTCCCAAAATGGCGCTTCAGCCCTTTTGCCTTTCCGGCGACGATATGCGAAATTATATTAAATTAAGGCTTGTAATGGGACATTATTTATGTTTTTTTTTTAAATAAATAAATAAAATAACCAACATGTCGAGGATGAGTGATAATGTTGCATACTTGCAATTAAAGTATGATTTTTTTACTGTATTTTTAGGGTTTCTAGATTTTTCGATTATCAGGAATTAAGCCAATAGCATTTTTCACTTTTCGAATTAAACAAAAAATGTTTTTTTAAGGATGCAGATTATATTGTAGGTACAGTAACTAAAGTACGTATGTTACGTGTATAAAAAATATACAAGTACTAACGTAAACAATTTTATAAAATAAACATTGATTAAATATTTATTATAGTAGCTCGACGTACTAGATTCTTTAAAGTGAATTTATATTTGGAAATAACAAAGAAAAAAAACACATATTTTGAAGGTGGTTAGTAAAATTTAAAAAAATAACACTTATTAAGCTACAAGTTTCAAGGCTTTTCAAAACAAACAAATAATATGTTTTTATGTTTTTCGAGGAGTCTATCACGTAAAGAAGATAAAACATGGGGTAATTTTTAAATTCAAATGAAAATCAATAAAGTGTGTTTTTTCAGAATTTTATTCGGAAGAAACAGTGAACAATCAAGGATTAGAGTGCTTGCGATTCTTGAATGAAGTTATTTCAGACTTCGATGCCGTGAGTAGATTTTTTTATTAGATTACACACACAATACATTTACATTTTACACATTTTAGTGGAAAAAAGTAATAACCATTTTGTTTATTTTCAGCTCTTAGAATTGCCTAAATTCCAAGATATTATAAAAATCAAAACCATTGGCTCATCATACATGGCAGCGGCTGGGCTCAATCCATCTAGACAAGCTAAGGTATGGTAACTGAATTATTCAGATATGCTAAATGAATTATTCAGATACGAAAAATGGATTTACGTGAAAAAATCTGCTTTACATTTTAATAATGTTGTATTAAGCCTCAGCACCCAAAACGGCTCTAAAGGTCACTTTGTAGTATTCTAATACAAACAGTACTACAAATGATATATCTATAAATGCTACATGGGTAGTAAGAAAAATGTCTAAGGTTTTGAAAGAATAAAATTTTGAACTGTGTTCTTTTAAATTCTATCACAATGTGTGTAAAAGGCGCAGTTTCAAAACCAGCGAAAACATTTTTGAACGTTTTACATAAAATTCAAGTATGCATTTTATATAGAATTCAAAATCTTGCTATAAAATAATTGTATCCCCTGGAAACCTAAGACATTTTCCTAACTGCCCGTGCAGAATTAACAGATAAATCATTTGTAGTATTGCTTGTATTAGAAAGTCAAAAAGTGTGTATTTTTGGGCCGGTGTGCGGACCCTTAACGGTTATACATTGTATTATTATTTGTAAAATAGTAAAGGAAAACCAATCTACAGATAGTTGAGTTGTAGATTATAATTTATAAGAAACTATGTCAAGGGAATGTTAAGATCAATTTATTCAGTTAAATAAATACTCGTATTACAAAATAGCAATTCTACCCCATTTAGAGTTCTAAACTGTCAAATACACTTAGGGGTCAGCACCCTGCTTTCACTACCAGGCTTTCTACTACAAATGATTTTTCCATAAATTCTATACGGGTACTTAAGGTAGCGAATATCCAAGGTTTCCAGTGAATATAATTATTTTTCCTTTTTCTTTTAAATTAACATGAAATGCATACTAAAACTTTAGGTAAAATGTTCAAAAATACCTTTGCTTGTTTTTAAATTGCACCTTTTTACTGACATTTGTATTGTATTAGAATGTGTATTGTATTGTATTAGAATGCTACAAAGTGACGTTTTCTTCATTTTTGGGTGCTGATCAGAAAAAAAAGAATTGAAAAAAAAAAGTTGCAATCTACTCAGATAAAAACGTAAATGTTTGACAATTCTGGGTATTTTAAATAGCAAAAATCCAACTTGATTCACGATACCACACTGAATATTATTTAATGGAGAAGAGTCAATATTTCCACGAATTATAATTGCAATTACAGCCAGATGACCCAGTCAACGTCCGCTGGTCCCATCTGTCCCTCCTAGTGGAATTCGCCCTGGAGCTGAAGAAAGCGCTGCAGAGCATAAACGAGCAGTCTTTCAACCACTTCGTGCTGAAGATGGGAATCAACCACGGGCCCATCACGGCGGGGGTCATCGGGGCGCGGAAGCCTCACTACGACATCTGGGGAAACACTGTCAATGTGGCGTCCAGGATGGAGAGCACTGGGAAAGCGGGGTGTATCCAGGTAACCGGAAAACTAAACATTATTTTTCTTTGTAATAACGAACCATCTTGTTGACAGCCTCCATGGTCGAGTGGTAAGACGCTCGACTTCGAATCCAAAAGTCGCGGGTTAAAACCCGGCGTGCGCAAATAATTTTCATTTGATTAATATGTGTCATAACACATTAAATTCATATAAAATAATATATAGTATATTTGCGGCACGTTCCAGTGCGATAGATACTCTAAGTATCGCCATGGTGAAAGACCACCATTCCGAATCTAAAGGTTGCTTGAAATGGCTTTAACCGTGTTTGGTGACCAGATCTGAATAACCAGGTATTTCCTAACTTTCCTCTTCCCCATCTCTTTCCCCTCCCCATTGCCTTCAGCCTAACAACATACCCCAATTAGGGATGCCATAGTCTCACTGGCTCTAGACGGTTGGGAGCAGTCGGGACTCTTGTGCGGGATTAACTATAAAAAAGGTGAAAAAGTTTACTTCATTACACTAGCTTGCGCATAACACAAAATTTTCTGATATCAATATAAAAAATCTGCATTTAAAATGGTCTTTTTGATATCTGAAATGACAAGTGACATTTCAGCGTCAAAATTATTAAAAGCTATACGGAAATAACGTATTTTTTAACCATCAGTAGGATACCTAAAAGAATTATTGTTTAAAACAAATGTTTTCACTTACTACAGTTTTAATTTGGAGGTAGTTATGCAGAAAGCGCTCAAGCCTAAAAAGATGAAACTGAGAAAAAGACGTTTGAAAATATGACGATGAAATTAATATGTTTAATTGGCATTTGTAAAGTGAATATCAGTGTTTTTTGTTGTTGTTTATGAGCATTATTATAAATAGGTTATTTATAATCTATCCAATATGTTTATTAAAAAAATGTATTTCTTTTGTTATCCTACATTTTATGATGTTTTTAAATTTTAATTTATGTCAAATATCTGCAATTTGCGTTATTAAAAATATTATTATTTTTATTGCCAAAAATATATCGCATTTAAAGGTTGGATGTTTTCAACAGATATAAATCTCGTATTTATCTGTACGAAAACACGTAAAACTCGATTTCGACAAATTGTGGGTTGGACGCTTTCTGCATAACTACGACCATTTAGATCACGAGTCGTAAGAGGAGGTATTTTTACAATTATAATTATTACTCTTTTGCAACATTTCTGATAAATAAAATACACTCACCACCTATCGTCGAACTTTCAAACCACTTTTGTCTCCTAAGAAAAGCTCGTCCAATCCTGGAAAGCTTTCAGTAGAGACTCGAACCTCTTTGCATGCCATCAAAAAAATAATACTAAGCGATTGTGTAGATGTCGCTTTCGAACTTTCGTATTTTTTAAATTTATAATTTTTTTATTATAGGTTACCGAGGACACAAGCAAAATTCTGCAGAACTTCGGCTTCAAGTTCGAGCAACGTGGATTGGTCTCGGTGAAGGGAAAGGGGCAGCTCATGACGTATTACTTACAAGGAAGGGGAGAGATACCAGTACCTCCACCTGTAGCCATCCCTGGACAGGTATGAATACTTTCAATTTTGTGTTTTTAATCAATATAATTTTATTTTAGTATCGTCATTACATTAATAATCATCATGCGGATAGGACGTGATAAATCTCTGCAAAATTTTGGATCCGAAGCTGCGATAAAATACCGAATGTGTTTTCAGCTTCAGATGAATTTGGTAAATAATGGACTGAAAAATGAAAAACAAAACTACTTGATGGAAGTGTAACTAGAGATCTTGGAATAAAGAAAGATGAAAACCATTCACTCACCGATGAAGTTGAAGTTCTTGATTATTCTTACACACCTAAGCAGACATCGTCTCATACAATGTTCTGTTATCTCGATAATTATTTTCGAATTTTCGATGTTTCGGTACTAAATGTCTTCCTGGGACATCGCCGATTTGTTCTTCCATGGACTCGCGTATTATATATTTTCCTGAAACTACCTTTTTAGTCTATTTGCTAACCGTTCCTTTCCTATTGTTGTTCATTACGATTGCCTGGACTTTGAATTATTTTCGGATCTTGTTTTTTGTTGTTATTTTGTTTTGAACTATGGCATCCCTAATAGCGAAATATTGTGAGGCTGAAGAAATTGGAGAACTGAAAGAGATGAGAAAGAGGAAGGTTGGAAAATACTGGGCTATTCAATCTAATAACTTAACACGGTCAAAGGCATGTATTTGCGCACGCTTTGAACCAACCCCGCTTCCTCTGGATCGGTTGTCAACGTTTTCAACCACTCGACCGTGCAGGTCGTCAAGTAGCAAGGAGGTGTTATTTGTAACTTTGCTATGCAAACTTTAAGCACACATATGCTTCAGAGATCTCATTTATACTAAATGCATTCAGTAAACTTTCACTCTAGCACCGCCAATTCCACGTCTCACTGCCATACCGGGACTGGAATTAGAACTTCGCTTCACCGAAAAGCGTTTCGGACGTTATTTGATTTAGGTACGGGGCTCTTTTGATTAAACAATATTGCACGGTTTCTATTTCTATCCCTCCTGTTTATTTTCCAAAAATAGCCTGGCTAGTCCCCAACCAATCTTTAACCTTTCCACACCCACGGTTTCCGCTTTCAATTTCCCCTGAATAATCGGCCTGTCAAAACCAACACCTTTGTTTTTGTTTTACCCAAATTAAAAATAGAACATTTTGGGATATGAAGGTGAATACGAGTACTTTCAGAAGGTTCCTACCTCCTTCCTAAATGCGTCACTATTTTTAAACAACCGCTGTTTTTACACGAAATTTTCTGTTCTGAGTAGGTACTTAATTTGTATATTATGGACACCTTTATTTACTTAGGATTTAAAATTTTCAGTTTTTTGTTTTTTATTTTTCAATGTTTTGAGTTTACGCGATGGTTTAGGCAAACAAATAATATTTTTTTCAAATAATTCTATTGAGTGTAAAATTAATAATAATAATATAATATTGTAATATTGTAGATTCTTAAACTTTTTTTAAAGAAATTTCCAACAAATAGAAGCCAGTGAAACTATGGCATCCCCATTTGGAAATGTTATGAGACTGAAAGGGAAAGAGGATGTATTTCAACTTTTTATGTGCCGCACAAGAGTTCCAACTGCCTGGAGCCAGGGGTGATTTTTTTAAATAAGATTGTAAATAAGTATATGATAGGATGAATAAAGAAGAAAATGGTTGGAGACCACCTTATTTTTTCAGATCTGCTCTCTAAACATATACATAGCCATCAAAAGCAAAATTTCGATTCTGAATGACGCTCTTCCACTAGGAGGGTGTTGATGGTGTCCACTATATCGTACATTAACTTCTGGAATGGTGGATTTTTATACGGTACAACTTCAATCGTACCTTGCTGACTGTAATTTCGTAATAACTCACTTGTGTTTTATAAAATGATGTTTTTGTCAATTATGCTATCTTCTCAGATAATATTTATAAGTATTTTTTTTAATTATATGTCAAGCGATGTCAATGGTATAAGTGGTTCTTCTGAAATAGCTACTTATATTTGTAAAATCGTTTTTTTTCTCCCTCATGTCATTAAAAAAAGTTTGATTTAGAACTGTGAAGATTTTTTAGTCGTTTTATTGTATTTTCGTGTGACTGAATAAATTTCTTTCCAAATAAAAATAAAGTTACCGAATATTTTATTGTCAATACAAACACTTTAAAAATCGTTTTTTTTCAGCCGTACTGACTAAGCAAACTTCAAATATTTATTATTCAACTTGTACTAAACTTAACGTAATGCGAAATATCTACGAGTATATAGATTTATTAATTTGTTGACAAGTGATATGGTTCATTTAAATATGCAAACGGCAGGTTTTAAAGAATATCCTGAAAAAATGGTCGGTGCCTATAGGCACCGCCGGAACAC
Source organism: Drusus annulatus (assembly GCA_022651775.1). Taxonomy (NCBI): domain Eukaryota; kingdom Metazoa; phylum Arthropoda; class Insecta; order Trichoptera; family Limnephilidae; genus Drusus; species Drusus annulatus. The sequence continues at coordinate 589,531 of JAGWCC010000284.1, forward strand.
TTAAGGTTAAATTCAAGATGATTGTTAATTATTTTATTTATCATATCCAGGGAATGGCCACATTAACAGAAGAAGAGGAAGTGAGTCCGACAGACGCTAACATCCAAAAGCAGAGCAGCCCCGCGCCACAATGTTCCGTCAGGAGTCCCAACGGAACGGTGAGATCAACCGACAGACCCTCCTACAACACGTTGTCCCCGGCCGGCACCAAGCAGCCCGGCGTTGCCAGTGCCCAGGCCGGGGACAGCGAGCGCAAGCTGCTGCCAGAGGACACTGGCTGTGTTGATTCCAGTGTGGACGCTCGTGAAAGTGACGCCCTTTTAAAACATTGACATTCTGATTTGTGAATTTAAGTGAACTACTGCTGTTTTACTCCTAGAAAATTCTTTGGTGTCATATATTTTTGCTGACTGATGTTGTCGAATCGAAGTGGCTGTTATAGGTGTCACATCTAGAGTTAACAAAAACCCAGTACTCATAAAGATGCATTGCTTACATACAACATGTTTCAAATTTGTCATTCATCTTTAGAAAAGAAAATTCCAATGAAATTGAAACATAATATTTTTAAAATAATAAAAATAACACATTTTCAAACTTGTCGAATATGTATTGGAATTCAAATAATAATACCCTCTATGTAAAAAAACAAATCAGTGTCGAAAGTGTATGCATATGAATATGCACCTATACACACACATTTATTTTTGTGTTATTTGGATTAACCCTAATTACGCCACATATAAATTCAGTATTTATTGTCTTACTTTATAGCGATTACCTTACATTCGTATTTGATTCCTTTATCTATCAATATTTTTGTTGTTTGTTTGTGTTAACCAATAAAAATGCTGGATGTAATCAATAAATTACACCAGACTAAGTACTATATAAGGGAGATACATTGACTGTATGTTTTATTTTAAATTTCATAATTTTTGATTTATATGTTAACCCTTTTATAGTCAGATTTTTTTGAAAACATTTCGATTTGGCAACATAAATTATATATCTTGCATACGCTAGGTATAAAGAGCACAAGATATTAACATTAATTTAAATTTAAAGTAATAACTACCCATCATGTCATTTTCCCGGCAGAGAGGATGGACCGTCACACTCTGATACACCGTATATACACACTCTGAGTACACACTCTGAGATACCGTCACATCAGTATAAAACGACTCATAAATGTGATTGAAGCAAGGAACGTGGGCAAGACAGAGTGTGACGGTCCATCCTCTCTGCCTTGCCCACGTTCCTTGCTTCAATCACATTTATGAGTCGTTTTATACTTTCATCTGTTACAATGACTATTGTTCATCTAAACTTGCCCCCCTTATACCAATATGTCAAACTATTAAATATATTATTTTCAATTGTCATCTTTGATAATTGAAAATAATGACTTACAGTTAGTTTTTTTTTACTTGAGCTCTTATACTTAGCAACTAGCATGAATCGTATAATTTGTTTAAACTTATATAACAATTTCATTAATACAGAAGCCAAAGTTAGAATATGTCTAATAAATTAAAAGTTTCTTTTCCGATCTAGTCATTGCATGTTATTATAAACTAGTTGTTACTCATAAAAAATCAACAAATGCAATTAGACTTGCCAAGATGAAACAAAAAAAGTTTTGTTCATACGGAATCAAAAAAAATGGTTTGAATTCAAAAATAGAATAAAAATAATTGTCTGGTAAAATATGTTAAAAGTAGGTCACTTTATCGCTTGTCTGCATTTGAAAAGATTATTTTTCTTATTTTTTTTAACACGTATAATATACTTCGTTTGCAATTATGAAATTGTCACACTTGTAAGTAAGCGCAAGGATATTATATTGTAATTGCCGGTGTCGTGTTTTAGTAACATGAGTAGATTTTCGGAAACTATTTCCAATCAAAAATTTGCAATGAGTACCAGAGATTATTTTCCTTCCTCTAATTTCACCAATAAAAACTTTTGGGTAAGGTAAATATCGGAATACAAAGTGATAGGCATGTGCTAATAAGTTAAGTGTAAAAAAGGAGTTTAGAAATTGTGTGTTTTTTAAATTTCATATTTTCCCAAATGTTCAGTTGGTCAAGATTGAAAATAAATAACTTTTTTATGCACATTCTTTATTTCAAGTCATAAGCTGGGCTGTGACATATTAGAATAATATTCGCCTATTTATTTGATAAATTATGCTAGTTTATAAATAGGTAGGTGTAACGTTTTATAAAGTTCACTGGTGTAGATTTCTTCTATGCTTTTAATGTTATTTTTTCTCAATTATTTAAGCTCATTATTTATATTAGTTTATAGATGCATAAATAATAGGTACATATGTATCCAAATTATTAACAAAATTTGCGTTGTTTTTAAAGGTTCATTTACTAGAACAGGAAATAAGAATGAATGCATGAAATATTTATTTTAAAGAAACATATTTATTTTTAGTAGTGCTAGTATATGCGAATTACAACTTTTATCATTATTTTAACTTTGTTTTATTGTGTTTTCATAATCCTTTTATTTTTGAATTAAATCTAATTCCCAAAGTGTTAACCATTATTTGGAAACTAAGTCTCCAATGACTACAGCCTTGAGTAAAAGTACTAAAGCGTTGTGTGCACGCATACTGCGTTCCTATATTTCTTGTCCACGCATACGATTTATACATGTCAAATACTATTTTCTAATTCGCCTAAATAATGCAAGAAAAAAAAAGTTTACTACAGCCATTTTAAAACAAAACTGCCAAGACTATAAAATTTCCAACAATGCGCAATGCTACCATTTTACACATGTTGTTTGGCAAAAAACAGTATTTTAAATAAGAAAAAAAACATCACTGCGTATTTTTTATTTGCAATTATTCTTTGCTAATTCAGTTAACCAATTAATTTCCATGTAAAATGCAAAGTAATTTTACTATAAACATGGGTATTTATGCATGCGAGTAAGGGACGAAGTAAAAAATGATAATGTCGTTTTTTATCTTCATAATAATTAAATAAATAACATAAATTTGAAAATTCCATATCTCGCTCAACGAATGTGTTCTGTGTCTGATAGTATTAATACCGTAAGCCGTCTTCTGCCATGTTTGATGGAAAAAATGCTCATACATGCAAAAGTTTGAAATTTTCTTCCGATTACGGTCCTTCACGATTTACTCACTATTTTCCTTTCGATGTGTGTGTTGTAACTAAACCACACGATAGCAGGTTTTTATCTGCTAGTGTCTATAAACACCCGTAAGATTTTCGGATACCCACAGCCAATGTTCCATCATTATTACTCCGTAATGTTGTTTCATGTTTATTTTCTAAATGATAATGTAACAGGGCAATAATCGAAAGGTTATTATAGTTTTACTGATCCCTCGAAGAAGAGGACGAGGTAAGTTTTCTTTTAAACCTAGATTAATCTTTTATATACCGCATTTCCCACAAAACAGGGTATTTACTTCGTTTAAAAAACAAATACACTAAAAACTTTTCGTTAAATCATAAAAATGTTTTAATTGTTTGTCCTATAATTTATTTTTAATAAACTATCATAAAACTCGTTAATTTATCACATTTAATTCAATATAAAAAAATGTTCAGATTAAGTTTCATTTGTTGTAGAATAAAAATCTTCATGTTTCATTTACGTTTTATTTGAACAGTTGGTTAAAATTCGATCAGGACTGACTGTTATAATTTGAAATAGTTATAAAAAAACTTATACGGTTGAGTACTGAATATAAAAAAAAAAGTATAATGATTTTTGACCGCTAATGAGTTAACTTTCACCCCTCTCTCTGATGGAAGCGTAATTAACTAACGACTCCACGTAACGTAAGCCTTGGGTTTGATTAACGTTCTGTAATATTTTCACTCTAAATAATTCACACTCTAATCACTTGATAATCTCGAGGAAAGGAAACAAGTGACGGTTTGTATCGGAGTTGGAACAATACGATATTTTTATAATGGTGTGAAATTTACGTATTTAGTTTTTATAATTTCTGTAAGAATGTGTCATTATTTTTATGTTCTTATTTTAGGCTTATGATTAAAATTAATAACTATTTGATAAAGAAACACGTTTTATTAAACTTGTGTGATTGTTAAAATTTTATCACAATAAATGTATAAAATAAAAGATATACACTTTTTTTAATTGTGGGGTGGCAAATTTAACAAACCTTAGGAAATTAATTGAAAGTTTTGTGTCGTTGGTTTAAAAATGCGAAATGACAAAAAATATGCGTTTTTACATCGTTTTTTCTACTAAGAATCTGTACTTATATTAGAATGTGATATTTTTTCAAACGTAATGTATCTAGTACTTATTACTGATGTGTTATTTATGATGTAATTTATTTGTTATGAATAGTGTGGTTTCTTGCTTATTTGATATAAAAGTTGTTGCCACTGGCTAGTGAGTTTTTCGTCTGTTGTGAAAGGCTTATTATTTTCTGTGAAAGATTTAGTAACCGGTTAACAGTAATAAGAATTATGTGGCAATTCATTTCTTCGAAACTAATGGAGTCATCTGGCTTTTTTATTACTATTTTAGTTTGTGTGTCCACATTAATAGAAAGAATAGGGGTGGATATTTTAATATTAGAAATTAGTAATAAAGAAGGTACTTTTGAAACCTGCTTTCCGAAAATAAAAAATTACCTTCATTGGGAAAATAATTACATTCATATTTCTGAAAATTCGGCCTACGAATAGTAATAATGTATTTCCGTACAAGTTAATTTTTAACGTTATTTTGAGATACTCGTACATAGATAAAAATCCCATCCACAGACAATCGGATTTTGTATTTTATTAAACCTTGTTTGTTTTCAGCTTGATTAAAGAAACGCATAGATTTTAGTATGTCTCATTAGGATCAGCTCTTTGTGTTTTTGGTGTTTTTTTCAAAATGAAAATACTCGTAATTATAAAATAAAATAGAAGTTTTTAAACAGTTTCTAAGGAAAAATACAATTTTAAATATGCCTACGTTTTCTTTAATATCTCCTACATATCTCGAATAATCATTTTCCAAATAAACACCAAAAGGTAATTTTTATTTTGTAAATCGTAGTTTTAAATTCGGATTTAGACAATAATATATTTTATTTTAACGTGTTAAGTAGGTTTTGAGAAGGTGAAGCAAAAAGCGAGTGATTTAGAGAAAATGCAATTAATTTTATGTGGGAATATCTGGATATTTTTCTTAATGAAGTAATTGTGTTACTTGTTCCCATAGTATGAATTTCTACGTGTATAGTGTAATAGACAAGTAATTTAACGATGCGATCATAATGCATTTAAACATAATGCCACCCAGGAAAATATATTAATATTAGCAATGATATATCTCTCACTGTGCAGCGAATGCAATCATATTATGTATTACAGAGTTTGGGTGGAATAGTAAAAATATTATTATGCACATAGATGGCAGAAAATCAATAAATAATGTAACCAAACCCTATTTGTCTTTTATTACTTATCCACGATACACAGGTACACAGATCATTCATTACTTTTACCTCGCACCCTAATATTGCTACCACACATATAAGTAGAGTAGTCTTTAATCAATAACAGCTTTTTAAAATACCGCTTAGTGTTCCGATTTAAGGCATAAAATGTATTTATATTTTGGCCATTTTTAAATAGAAACCTTCATAGTCGAGCGATTAAGATCTTCGACTGGGAATCCAGAGGTAGGGGGCTTGAAGTCTGCGTAAATGACTTGCGCAATAAAAAATGTCATTTCACAATTTTTTTAAGTGAACTAATATTTAAGGTGTCCGCGAGTTAGGTGTAGTAACTTTGGGAAGTGATTTTACATTAGAGTACCAGTAAAAAATGTGATTTTTATTTTTTTACTTCATTGGTTTTTTCACAGCAAAAGATAAAACAAATATTTTTCCATGCAAACATAGTTTATTTTCGTTGGGCACAATTAAAAATATTTTTACCTAAAAATTTCCATAAATCGTCGGAATGGTTTTTTTATACTTGTATTGTCATGTTAAATCGTCCCCCAAAGTTACTGAACTTTACCCTCGGACACCTTGTATAGTATATTTGCGGCACGTTCTAGAGTGGTAGATACTCTGTATCGCCGAAGGCCGAAATATCGGTGAAAGGCCACCATGTAGAATCGAAACGTTGCTTGGAATGGCTTTAGCCGTGTTTGGTGACCAGATCTGAATATCCAGGTACTTTACAACCTTTCTCTTCCCCATCTCCTTCCCCTTCCCACTACCATCAGCCTCACAAAATACCCCAATTGAAGATGCCATAGTAATACTAGCTCCGGACGATTGGGAGCAGTTGGGACTGTGTACCAACATAACAACAACAAAAAATCGATAATCGAATGTACACAGCTCGCGAAAACTCAAAATTCACCTTTTATTTTGAACAGGCCTCGTATATCAAATAGCTTTTTCACCACTCTGAGGTGTTGGTCTTTGATCTTCTTAGTCTGCCAAATAATATTAAATACTTATACCTTTTTTGTTTACAAACAATTCGGAAATAATTGATGAATTTACCCTTGATGAATGACCCCCTGTCAAAAAAGTTTGAAGATCACTGTCAAATAAAATATACGTGACAAAACAGTAACTATAAACCATTAATGTAGTGAAGAGCTGGTCTATTCATTTCCCTTGAGTTTTAAACGTACGTCTTTACATTATATTCATGTATTACACACAGTTGTATAAACATGTTAGTATTTTTTTATTACAAATTCCCAACTAGTGTTCTCAAGTTTCTATCGAACTTTGCCTCTCAACATTATCTGATTGAGATCTCCATAAACCTACCGGCGTCGGACACGGTATGGTGTCACATAAAATAAAACTACAGAAAGTTCTGTAACATGGGATTCTTTTATTTTACTTAAAATAATTCTCCTTTTCCATTCTCTTAATGACCAGTGAAAGAATGTTGTAAAGTTTTATTGACACGAATACAAAGTTTCTCGTGCCAAAAGTTGTATTAATTTACTGTTGTTTTCAGCAATTATTGTGCTTAGTTTTTTTGTTCAGAATATAAGGGTTATTATTGTAATTTTTACATGACATTTTTTAAGATCTCGGTCGTTGACCCTCACTTTCAATGTATTCATAACTGCGGTGATTTAATAAAGGCTCTTCGGTTTTTAGCATCTTTATTGCGAAATACCCCATTTAGAGGAGTTAGACTATTTTAATAGTTCTTTAAATGAGAGAGTAATTCAAACAAATAAAAAATCGGAGGAGAAAGTAAAATAGTAAGGTAGCTATAAAAATAACTAACTAACTAATCATCACGCCGTTTCACCAAAAGAAAAGGCAGAGAGGACGGAACGCCATAAAACTCTATCTTGGCACACACTCCTCGCTTTATTCAGTATTCAGTTATTTATTATTTTAAAAACACTATAAAAAAATCGTTTCAAGACGTATTTAAATAAAGCAGTAAGTGTATTATTACACTATTTTTATAAATATAAAGCAATTAATTAAAAAAAAATATGAATTGTAATGAATGCAAAGTATAGGACAGTAAAGAATAAGACAATTTAAACATAACATTTCATCAAAATGATGAATAAAAAAATTAATTAAAACCAAGGAATAATTACACAAATAGCAGGAATGCTTGTCGTTTGAACGAAGCTTCATTTATGCAAAATATATCGACACCCGAAGCGATTCTATTCTACACCAAGATTGCCCTCCCCACCGGCATGACCATTGGCATATTCGTCCTGCAGGCCGGGAGATAAAACAATCTATGCTGCCGATGGTGAAGATAACCATCAGGAACATATAAATAAATGCTCTCCATGATAGCTGAGTTTTCAGACCATCCACGAATCAATCTGAAGAAATGTGTTGCAATGTACACATCCCTTCTGACCTCTAGATGGTATGTTCCGAGCACACCCAAGAGGAAATTGGTAGGATAGAGCCATGGGTAGTAACCGTACTCCCTCAAGTAAAAAAATCTCAGAAATTTCTTCTGAACCCTCTCCAACATGAGGGAGTACTTGACCTCGTGTGGACTCCAAACGATCAACCCACTCTCAAGTCTACTCCTTACTAATGAGATAAATAGAATTTTGAGAACCCGGATGTCTCTGAACTTCCTTGCGTAAGATAAAACCAGGCATTCTCAATGAATTGTCACAAGCCATCTCAATATGAGTATGAAATGTCAGCCTACTATTAAACATGACTCCGAGATCCTTTATAGTGGAGGCACGTTTTGAACTTAGGTCGTCCATCGTATACCGGTAGTACCAGGTATGACACGCCCTAGTGAATGACAAAATTAAACTTTTAGATATATTGAATTCTATCTTATTCTTTTTACTCTAGTCAACAATTCTATCTATGTCTGACTGAAGTCGATTGCAGTCTTCTAAAGTGTGTATGTCTATGAAAAATTTTAAGTCCTCAGCAAAGAGAAGAGACCTAGAATGCAGAATTACCTCTGAAGTATCATTAATAAATATGGAAAAGAGGACCGGGCCTAAATTAGAACCTTGAGGTACTCCTGATCGTACAAAGAACAAATTGGATGTGAATACTCCGTGTGATACGAATTGTTTTCTGTCCGCAAAATAACTAGTAAAAAAGTTTAGTTGTCGTATAGAGAAACCTAGTGTAGACAGTTTATCAAGTAAGATGTCGTGATTTACAGTATCGAAGGCCTTAGAAAAGTCACATTCATACATCATCTCACATATACTCTTCTGTTATTCTGACTCTTCAAATAGCCTGATTCGAGTATTTGATTCACTTGATCGTACCATATCTTCCTCGAGCGTCCCCGACTAAAAATAACAATGCGTTTATATAGCGCAGTATTGTAACAGTTGGTCTCAAGTTACAATCCTTAACTGAATTGTATGTTGTACGAGTATGCCCTTTCTTTTAATTATGTTGTAGAAGCAAAAGTAACCTCAGCTTAGAGACGGTATTTCAAAAAAGGTTGCTAATAATAAAAATGTACATATCAAGAAAATATTCGTGTATTTAACATTTTTGAAAAAATCAAACCAAAAGACAAAAGTTTACAAAACGATAATAAATAAAGTTAATTTTTACTTATTCCCTAAATACCTGTAAATAAGTTAAAACTACAATTGTTTCATATTATGTCAATAATAACCATGTTTTCTTTTTAAAGTGATTACTTAGTAAGAATACAAAAAAATAACTTCTTGCGTAAATACATTAAAAATAATTTAAAACAATAAACAATTTATTTATTTTTTTCTATTTGAAATTTAACAATATTAAATATCAATTTTACTATTTATCTCGGAAAAGACAGAAGGCCAATGAAGAATTATAGCAAAGTCTATACTATGCTTTATTAAAATTGTACGTAAGATAATTTATTGAAAAGCAAAGTTATTCTCACAAGGTATTAAAATTATAATCAACGTTTATTAATTGAAAAATTAGATATTTTCCATCTTACAATGGGGTGAATGACTTCTTATGTGCAGAGTAAGGCTTAGACGGTGCGAATAGAAGCTCTCAGTATAAACATAAAACAAATACACAATAGGACCTTACCTTACAACCCTTTAAAACAACTTACCTTAATATAAACCTTTAAATATAGTAAATATCAAGAACACCTAATAAAGCCTTGAGTAAATAAATTTCTTATATTTTTAAATATTTTTACCTGTTGGCAAAAAAATAAATAAATCTATTTACAAAAGCCGAACAATAAAATACGCTTTTATTAAATGATTACTTGTTAAAGCAGTATAAAAACTACTTCTTTATGATAAATGTATATATTATGGTTTTTTAAAGCATTTCCGTGGGTCGAAGTTGTTCGTGCAATCTAGGTTTTTTAATATTCGTATATTTGAATGTATTCAAATACTTGTTTTTCAGTACACATTTTAAAAAATACAATTAGTTTAAGTACATTTGAATATTTCGTACTCGATAAACATGCTTACATATTATACGTATAATTAAACGTAGTTACGCAGAAAGCGTCCGACCCCAAAAAGATGAAACTGAGAAAAAGGCATCTGAAAATATGGTGATACCAAAGCATTAATATGCGTAATTGGCATTTTTAAAGTGAATGTCAGTGTTTTTTTTTCTAAAGGTTATTTATAATCATTCAATGTGTTTTTCAAAAAAAGTTATACTACAGATTATAATGTTTTTAAACTTCAAATATCTCTTCAAGTCAAATATTTCCAATCTGCATTGGTAAAAAAATAATTATAAAAAATCTATTGCTTGGATATTTTCAGCAGATATAAATCTCGTATTTATCTATAGGAAAACATACTCAATTGGAAAATTGTGGGTTGGACGCTTTCTGCATAACAACGTTCAATTATTCCATGAATCTAATAGTACACATTTCTACACGGTACTCATAACACAGTTTTTTTTTAAAATCATTAGATACGAATAACTCGACAATGATTTAAAATGAATAATTTATGAAATGACAATAATTTATCATTCATCAAATAAGAAAATAGCCGTAAAGTTTTTGAAACAAGCTATTCCGATATTACTTAATATGACACACATTAAATAAACATATTATGGTGATAATGTTTTCATTCTTGACCATGCGTACGTTGATTAGACAGGTTAGGTATAAACATCATGCATCCTCAGTGATACAACATCTTACACACCGTAAAACAGTACAAAGAAGGGACCATTTCAATTAAAATTATTAAAGTGAATCAAAAATATACCAATAAACATTATTTTCATTGAATTCAATATAATATTCGTTTTCTAAGTTCGTTGAATAAACTGATTACTTAAAAATTTCAAGCGGCAAGCAACGTATTGATCTGCTAAATACTATGTTACGCTGTATTTGAGTGCGTTTTCGTAGAAAAAATATGCGTGGATTATACTTCGATAACTCGCTGAGCGGATTATAATATGTTGAGCCCTTCATATATGTCTAAAACTAGGCGCTAAAAACGGCGAACAAAAACTATGGGGGCGCGGGCGGCAGTCCGTCTGTCGGCGCCAGGAGCAACCCTCACGTCCTCACGAACTTGTACACCACGCCGAACACCAGCACGCTCACCAGGACCAGCACGAGGGTCGTGGTGACCTTGGCGAAGGCGTTGAGCCCCGACTCCCCAGTGTCCGGGGGGCGCACGCTCTGCCCGGGCGCGGCCTGTCCTCGCTTGCCCGCCAGCCCGCGGGCGAGCGCCGGGAAGGCCAAGCTCTGCGTGAAGGTCAACTTGTGCAGCGACTCGGACAGGGAGTACGGACCCACGCTCCCCCGCGCCGCGGCTCTGAGCAGGGCGTACTCCAAGTCCAGCGCGTCGAACAGCGAGTACCTGGCCGTCATGGTGGAGCTTCGCCGCCTGTGGTCGTGCTGCGGCCAGTTGTCGTGCTGGCGGGCGGGCGCGGCCACTGACGTCATGGAGGAGTTGGTGGAGGAGGAGGGCGACAGGTCCCGCAGCTCGTCGGCGGAGGTGTGCGCGGTCTGGCGCAGGAGCCGCGCGTGGTCCGGGTGCAGCAGCGCGCACGAGGGGCGGCGCGCGCCCACCGGGCTGCTCAGGATCCCGCCGCCGCCCATGCTGGTCGTTCCGCCGGGAGAGGGGGAGGCCTGAAAACAATTCATATTCGTGTAATAAACAAAGGTTTGATGTGTTGTAAACTAAAATAGAAATAAAAACCACATTATATTAGGTCTTTTATTTTTTTAATAGTGAATAGCGCATAAGAATCTCAACTGCTCCCAACTGTCTAGAGTCGGTGAGACTAAGGCATCCCTAATCGGAGTATCTTGTGAGGATGAAGGTAGTAAGGAGGGGAAGGAGATAGGGAAGAGGAAGGTTAGAAAGTGCCTGGCTATTCAGATCTGGTCACCAAACACGGCTAAAGCCATTTCAAGCAATGTTTTCATTCTAATTGTGATATTTAACCAGGGCGATACTAAGAGTATATACCACTCTGGAACGTGCTGCGAATATACTTTATATGAAATATTTTAAAACATAACGTAACGCCGGGCTTGAACCCGTGACCTCTGGATTCGTAGTCGAGCGTCTTACCGCTCGACCACGAAGGCCGTCAAGGTCTATAAAAGCCTTGACAACAATCACCAAAAAAGCATAGACATAAACTTAAAAAAAAAACTGGAAACTTTAGGTATCCCAATATTTAGAAATATTGATTAAGTTAGGAACTATCTACCAAAATCATTTCGAAAATTAAATGAAAACGTGTCTTTAAATAATAATTTAGGTTGGTGGTGATTGGTCTTTTCTACTATCCCATCAAATTTAAGCTCTCCGGTGACTATGGATCCAACGTTAAGCTTCCGGTATTCTTTTCGGGGAAGATTCATTTGTTGTTAATCATAATTAATCTATTAAGCTTTCGCTACCCTAGATACAAAACCACTTCAGCAAAAATTTTCATTTAAACAGCCTAAAGTACTTACATATTTTAAAGAGTATACCTACTTAATAAAACTATTTTATTACTTATATGTAGGGGAATACTGTCGTATACCTTCAATTAGTCGAATAAATAATTACTCACGCGTAAGTAACGAGCTCTGAAAGAGAGCGGATAGAGAATAATGGTTAGTTATTTTAATAACCAATACACATAGACATTGTTCGGATGAACACGTTTAATAATGATGAGAGAAAACCGTATTTGTATCGCAGCATCGAAAATATGCCAGTTCCAATATTACAATAAACACAGAATCCAAAAGCTACTTGATCAATATAAATTAGAATGGATGTTTTAAAAAATATTGATAAAAGTTTTATCAAACAGAATGGCTTTTAATCTCTTGATTTCGATTCATTCATCCACTCTGATTCTATTAATATTTTTATGTTTTGTACACTTATTTAAGTTGTCATTTAAATATGACATTTTAGTTTGCCCAGTAAATTTGTAGCTTTGTGCCAAGGATCGCTGGTTTCAAAGATGAAACTTGCTGCAGAATTTACTGAGACGAAGACTTGATACAAGTAGTTCTGTGAAACTTTTCAACGGTTCAGAAATATACGTTGGAATCTTGTGCCCATAAACAGTACGCTGCACTAAACAGTGAAAGTTCCAGAGGAGAGTGCATTGCTAATGACCCCCCTTTCCGCATGAATAAGGATGATTAATTAGAGTACACATATTTTAAAACTGTGAATCATTTCTCGTTATAAAACACGATGAAAGCTTTCCCAACCAAAATCTGATTAATTACATTTTCATAACGATAAAAGTTACCAAACAAATGTTGAAAAAAAAGTCTACAAAAACTAATGTTACTTTGCGTTTTATTAAATGTTCGAGGTTTTTAAGCCATATAAAAATATGTAACTATAGTCCCGTGGGCGTAGATAAGTATATAACGATTCTTGGTACACTGCCAAAACTATGGCGTTGCTGAAAACCCGGTTGCCATGTTTATCAACATTCTACTTCCTAATTCAATCAAAATACTATTCCGAGGGTTTATGGCGTATAAAACCTAGGCGGCATTATATTCTGAATGTTGATCAAAAGTTTTAGAAAGCTCCGAAAAAGTTATTTAGTATCTCTACAACTTTGTTTACTTCTGAAACAATTAGGAGGCGGCTGATGATGTATTGGTGGTTGAAATATTAACATTTCGTTAAGTCTGCGGACTAAACCGACTTAAGTGTACCTTCAGCAAAAATATTGGGAACAACATTAGCTACAATTTTTTTAACGGTTTTAGTGCATTAGGAGATGCGATAAAGGTGGTTGCCCCGCTTTGCTCTTTACGAGCATTACTTTTTTGTCATTTTTATTATTTTAATGAAAAATCTGTCAACGCCATAACTATTAAAGTTTTGAGAGTATAATGTGCAAACAGTAAAGCCGGGGAAGAACATTTTAATTTTAACAATGCTGTAAAAATTCTTTTAATAACACATTAAAAAATACTGTAAGATAACGTCATGTCAAAAATGAGTGAAATATGCTAAGGGGAGATAATAAGGAACTTCCTCGAGGAAATCTTCTCAATGGATGTTGAATTATTGGGCAGCTTGAAAGCTGGCAGTGTAAGCGATGGCTGAAAACTGTATAAACCTAAAAATATTTCCACACCACAAATTTTCAAACAAAAATACGGTCTTCGTTGTGTCATAAATTAACCCGAATAATAGCAGCAAGATATAATGCATTTTTGGTCATAAAATAGGTTAAAGGTGCATTTTGGAACGTCTTCGATTTTTTTAAATGTGGGTAATAAGAATTTCAATTGTGTCGGAAACCTTGATTAAACTTCTAAACGCTTTATCGGCATTTCGATATTAAAGTGCATTTCAGATAGTCCATTGCAAAAACGAAGTGCATCGCAGGAATCGGGTGAATGCATAGTCAAAATGCATGAGAAATGGAGACAACACGCGATGATAAATGGCGTTGTGATACACCATTTGATAGTGCATTTGAATGTAATGTTTTATAAAATTATTTGACATTTTAGAACAAAAATTTGACAGTAACCTTTATATCTTTTTCGAATGCCAAAAATATACGCATTCGTGCAGAACAAAACATTTATGCTTGCCCTGGAAGGCCGTCACTAAAATAAAAATAGCAGCACCGAAACAAAAAAGCATTTTCCGTTTCCTGGGAGTTGATATGTCAAACGGTATGCCAGGTTTCAAAAACAATTCATGACAATATTCCAATTGATTCTTGATTTTTTATCAGTGTTGAAATCGCAATACTTTTTAATGTCAAATTAATCAACCAGCTGGATGTTTTTGTATTGTTTGCAATGGTAGTACGATTGAAAAGGATGAAAATATGAATGTGATGGTTATTAAATTTGAATAAAATTTCTCAATTTTATATTGTTTTCGACCTCATGTACTTACGTCAAAATCTCACTTATCTTTAGAGACATCGTAACGCCCGGTTGAACTGAAAAGTTAATTTATTTACGGTTTTAAAGTTTATTTTGAAGAACTCCATTTTAATTCTTAGGTTTTTTAATTTTATTTAAACAACAATTATTATTATTTTAAATTTTTTTTTTTTTAAAACAATTTTTAGTTAAAAGCTCTGCGGTGCAATTATTTTTTTTACGCGTGACAGCTGTTTCGCCTTCTGAGGGCATTATCAAACTGTTTGATAATGCCCTCAGAAGGCGAAACAGCTGTCACGCGTGAAAAATAATTACACCGCAGAGCTTTTAACTAAAAATTGCTTAAAAACAAAAATTAAATAATAATAATTATTGTTTAAATAAAATGAAAAGTTCAATTTATACTTGTACCTAATTTTCATCTCAAAACTAAATTATACTTATATTTTCGTAGAAAGCAATCACTTTGTATAAGACCACAAATCTTATTTTATTTTTTATGACCGACCGGTTTCGCTTAGCCCAAGCATCGGGGTATAAAATTGAATGGAAATTTTAATTTTGTACTCTGATTATGCTCAGGCTAAGAGAAACCAATCGGTCATAAAAAATGAAATAAAATTTGTGGTCTTATACAAAGTTATAATATCATTTTCATTAAATTATACTTAGTGCGATCGAAGATTTACAAGTAATGTCGTAAAGGTAAGATGATGACGTAGACTACAAATACCAAAATCAATACGGGCTATAAATATATACGTAAATAATGAGAATATATTCAACTGACAATCTCACACTGTAGTATTTTTATACTGGATTATTTTAAGTAGCATTTTGCACACTCGCCACTACACTGCCGTAAGTCAAAATATGTGTCAATGGGACAAAAAACATAAAAGTTTTGCATATTCACTATAATATATGGAAAACGATTATAAAGATTGATTCATCCGTCATTTATAACAATCTCATACTTCTTGAATACTTGAATTTGGAATGTTTTAGCCCAACACAATTTCAAACGTAACTGGCGTCATGGATATAATTATTCATTTCCATTTTACGGAAGATCTTTGACGGTTTATTTATTTGTAATATCCGAGAAATGAGAAGAGAATTAAAATAATTATTTTTTCTATAAGAAGTATGAGATTACTAGAAATTATGGGGTGTGAATTGGTTGGCATGGAAAAGTTGGTTATTGCGCTTCTCCGGGAGAGAGTTCACCCGAGATCGAATATCGGTTACAACTTTTTTCTATTTTCATATTCTTTGAAGATCGTTGATATTCTTTCAATAATCGATACAAATATGAATCAAGATTTTGAAATTAGGTGTATTGTAATTCGAAAATATGAATAATTATGTTATCTATCTTCTGAGGGTTTAGCAGAGTTTAAGCAAAAGGTAGTGTTTTTAACTTTTTCAAGAAATTTTAGATAATGTTTTTAGTTATTTCGATCGATACAATACACATTATCATTTGAACCAAAGTTAAGCATTTTAAAGTAATGTGGAGCAACCCGAGGTAATATTTGAAGTAGAGATAGTCTATTATTTCTGCCCCGGTTAAAAAGAACCGGTTCCAAGCCGGTTCAAGGAACCGGTTCCAAACGGGCCCTAATTTTTGCAAATAAAAATGGCGAATATCCATTTAATGCCTTTCGCCGGAAAGGTTCTTTCGGTACTATATTATTGCAAGCAACCCCTTCTGCCCCTTATGGTAAAAAAAAATATTACAGAAATCTTTTCTTAATAATATAAACAAGATTTTTTAATATTAAAAATGTATTCGTGGAACTTTTCTGGTACAAGAAATCGGTTCCAAAAATAACTGGATAAATAACCGGTTCTTCGCTAGTCACCGGTAACTGAAACCGCAGGTATACCCAATTTTCGATATCAACCATCCCTAATTTGAAATATAATTATTGTAAAAAAATGTGTGTTTAAAAATAATTCAAAGTTTCATTATGCGAGCGATAAATATTTTCACTTTCGTGCGCCAATAATTTTTATTGATTAATATGTGTCGTAACACATTTAATTCATACAAAAATTGTAAAAAGTATATTTGCGGCACGTTCCAGAGTGGTAGATACTCTAAGTATCGCCCTGGCGAAAGTCCACCATTCAGAATCAAAACGTTGCTTGAAATGGCTCTAGTCGTGTTTGGTGACCAGATCTGAATAGCCAGGTACTTCTCAACCTTCCTCTTTCCAATCTCCTTCCCCTCCCCACTACCTTCAGCATCACAGCATACTCCATTTGGGGATGCCATAGTCTCATTTGCTCTAGAACGTTTAGAGCAGTTGAGATTCTTGTGCGGTATTCATGTAAAAAAAAAACATACTGTTATAAATAAAATAAAAGGTAGGTCATCAATCCATTTCTAAAATGTTCACAACATGCAATTAAAAATACTCTGTATTACACTAATAAAATTAAAATAATAGCAAAATAAGGAATACAACCAAATATAAATCGAATAAGAAATATTAAAAAAAAACAATTGCAAATTTAAGAAAATAAAATCATAAAAAAAAAACAAAAAGCAAAAACATAAGAAAAAAATTGTATTTACCCTTTTTCTGTTTTTTGTTTTAAGTAAAAAATGCTATGTAAGATTTGATTAAACTTTAGAGGTGAGTTGGAAAATATATCAATTTCATTGATCATACCACGTTCGTTAATCTTGCCACTACAGTGGATGTTATACAGTCGTGTAGTTGTAGTAGTGCGATTCATTATTCACCTAAATGTGTGGTCAAGTTGGATTATTCTAAATGCTTTAATGCAAGAGTGTTTATTTTACCTGTATCGAATCAATCCCCGAATCGTTGTGCAAGTGCTGGTCTGAATGGTGGCCGTGGGGTGACAGCAGCGTGGGAATGGTCATCGTGAGGTGCGGGGGCGCCGAGCTGACCTTCGGCGACCCCGGAGACACCGCCCGATGCGGCGACGCGGGCGACACCACTCTGTGCGGCGTCACGGGCGACAGCACCAGCTGCGGGGAGCTCCGGTTCGGGGTCAGCTGCGGCGAGGTGCGGCCGAGAGTCAGGTGCGGGGCGGCGCGGGCCGAGGCCAGGTGCGCGGAGCCGGGGGCGAGGGTCAGCTGCGGGGAGCCGGGCGCGATGGTCAGCTCTGGGGGCTCCTGGCCCGAGCAGCGCCGCTCCGGGGGGAAGATGAAGCTCTGGCCGTCCCCCTCGCCGCGGGGACTCTGGCGGGGAGAGTCTTGCGAGGGCCATACCTGGACGGAATATTTTTTTGATTATTAAAACGCGTTAATTCTAGTCGGTATACGTTTTTTAAATGATTTTTTTTTAGTTCGTTTGATCGATTCTCCTATCTTAACAAACGAATTGCAATCTATGGAGGTGGGAGTGCTGTCCTTGTTCTAACGGTATTTCAATGGAAGATGCTCTGAGGAACTTGCGTCATTAATCCCTTAGACACCGGTGCAAAGTCGGGAAACTCCCCAAACTTTTGAACACGGCTTAGAACATACGATACACGAGAAAGTATCGCTTGTATGACTCGTTCTTGTGATCGACTGTGAAGTGCTTCATCGACCTCTGTGTTTCCTTCGTCTTTCAAAATGGGCTTCTTCAAGACCCGTATTCAATCCACCTTTCCTCAAAAAGACCTTCCATTTAGCATCCCCAAAGATAACTTAGGTCCTGATGGAAATTATTTCCCTCAAGGCTTCCCGTGTAGAGTTAATGTAAAACAAAAATAAGTGATCATTGGATTATTTGTAAAACTTTCGGAAAAAACCCATATTGTGAAATACAATAGAATTCGTACAGGTAGCAAAACAAACATAGGAATAAGAACCATTATCCAATAATGTTTATGTTTCACGTAAAACAAATGATCCTACCGCTAAGAGCTTAGTTCCAACCTCTCTCTGTAACGCTCATCGTTCTTAAGAAAACGGAGAGATTACAAGTGCCTCCACAGCGGTACGCATCATATTCGTGACGTAGTACAGGGCAACAGTCCGCCGCACATTACCTGTAGCAGCGGCAAGGAGCAGGCGGGGTGGGAAGCCGGAGAGGGCTCCCCTTTCTCGTCCCGCTCGTCTCGGTCCGTCTCCCCCGAGGAGTTGCCTCCGCTGGGGGTCCGCACGGCGGCCCAGAGACGCTTCAGTCCAGCCTCTTTGCGCTTCTCAGATTTCTGTAACACAAAAATAAATCTATTGAGTGGTGGCTAACCTTGGAGGACATGGAGAGGTACCTTTGCGATACAGTGTAGTAAGGACGGTTGAATTTATACTGACTAATATACAAAGAGACAAATATATATTAAAGGATGTTGGATAGCCTATAAGTTACCGCCCATATGGAATTCGGATATTTTTAGTAAACATATTTGAACACATTAAACAAAACAATATCAATACACTATTAAAATGATTTATAAAGTCAAAACGTCTCATAAACACTACTAACAGAAGGTTGGCCTAAATAATGTTGAGAGCATTTTGTTGATTTTATCTCTTTTTGTCATTAAAAATGTGAAAATTCTAAAGTTTGGTTAAAAACATTTAAAACTGTTGAAATACCTCTGAAAAGTGATGTATTGTAATCTTTGTTTGGTCTTATTTGTATAACCACTGCAAGGTTTTTAACCAACACAAATATGGCAAATAACCTCAAAATCCGTTGACGTAAGTTATGCGACTCGATGAAGAAAATCCATGCATACTTAGAAGTGCTGCAATATTATGTGATGACTTTTCTTGTCTCTTTCTCTCTCATGGTATACGACGTAAAAACCCGGAAAAAATGATTTATCGCAAAGTTGTCTAGGTTGGGTAAAAATATTTAGCTCTCTCTCCATATATTCTTACTCCAAGTGGCTATCAATTTTTTGTGGAGTGATCGCACCGATGGAAGTGTGTTGTGGGCGTGTCTGTGTGCCTGAATTAAGGTCAGACCCTTGAAGTAACAATATATGGAGGGATAGCTAATTTGTTTTACCCAACCCATCCGAAATTGTAATAAATCACTTTTTCCGAGTTTTTACATCGTACACCATGAGAGAGAAAGAGACAACAAATTTCTTGGACGGCTTCTAAATACTGTCGTAATGATCTTAAGCTGGTTATTTTCGCTGGTTAACGGCGGGACTCCGCCCACATTTTTTATTTTGCCACTAAACTTGACACAACTAAACGGTTTTTTAGGTTAGATGCTATATTTTTGTTGATAAAAATACTGTGTAAAAGTGGCTATACGAATACACAAAAACATTATGTCGATATGTGATATGAATGGATTTATAAATACCGTAGCCTTAGTCTTAGCCACGCCCATTTGCGCCGAGTCATGTTAAAATCATCAAAAACAAGTCAAAAACTGACTTCACTGGCTTTGGCTTGGGCTACCTCTTGTATACTCTAAGGTCAGACCTTACTTCGGGAGAAATTAAAAATGAAAAATTGATCATATTTTTTTAAATATCTAAGTTCTCTCTTGAACAATGTCATCGGTCTGTCTGGGGCCTAAGAGTCCAGTGGTCTAATTTTATTTGATGATATTAGTTTTTTTTCAAATCGGTTAGGATCTCCTTTCTATATATTTTCTGTTCAGTGTAGGGAGAAGAACCAATAATCAAGCGAGGAAAATATAAGAATGATTTCATTAATATAGAATGCCATTTATTTCTTTCATAAGTATCTTATCATTAATTAAGCTATTTTATTATTTCATAAGTATCTGACTACTTAGTTATTTAATTATTTCATAGGTAGCATATTAATTAGGATAATTATTTCTTTCAAAAGCACCTTATTAATGAAGTTATTTGATTCCTTCAAGAATGTTAAACCCTTTTATGATATTTTCATATTAGGCCTCCACTCTGAAAATATTATTATATTTGAGCGATCTTTTTAGGAAGAGAAAAGGGTGAACCCACGTCTTGAAAAGATCCATATTTGAGAAGGGAAGAAACACAAAAGTCATTCCGAGCCGAGTTGTTGAGCTTGCAGCAATTCATCTAAACCGTGTTCGGGTGCTAGACCGAGTTTGTCGTATTTCTCAATTATGGAAAGTTAGTAGAAATACTGGTAAAATAAACAGAGCATACCCACATAAACCATATTAATGTGTTTGATTTAAATTATTTTTGTTTGCTTAGTTCTTGGTCTAGCTTAGATAAAAAAGTGTTTAAGTTTTTATCTCGTTTTTGTCGCTTGTTTGGTTGCCCCTATATTCAATGGACCTGCAAACATTGAATCGAACACCCAATTTTTTTATTTTAAATTTATTTGTCAGTAGAAAAATATCATGTTTGTGAAACAATTCTGTACTTTACGCTATTTGAACGAAAAAAGTTTGCATTAAAAACAAAATTTAACTCAACCTGAAGGAAACTCATCGACTATAGTTATAATAACAACATATTTATGTGATTTTGTTGCCAAATAACCTTTTTTAATATTTTATTTACTCAGTACCTATGTTATGCAGATGAATAATACAATAGCTACCGAAACCTTTTTATATACTTATTTAATTTTTATTTCTTTGAAATCTACTAATACTATTTTTTACTTAACTTCTTCCAATGTGTTGTCAATCCTATACACTATCTAGGTGGGCAACTGTGCTTTGTTTATAAATAAAAAGATGGCTGCCTATTTCGAAAAATATTGGGAATACAAAAAAATGCAGTTTTCAAAGAAAAATAACAATTATTAATAGGTTACAATAATAAATATAAATTTGTTTGTACTACTGTTAAACTCTGAAACAACCCGGCCAAAAAAAAAATTGCTACAAGCCTTAAAAAATTGCAATACTTTTAGGTAATTGTAGTTTTTTTAAACATATTGAGTCATTAAAAAATGATTTGGGTTTGTGTTTTCCGAAAAATTACAGTGAGAAAGAATCACAAATAGGCAATTATCAAAAAACAACAGTTTTTCAGAATATTTTGACAATATGTAGTTTTCTAACGAAAGAAAAACAACAGAAAAGGTAAGGTGATTTGTCTTCCTCATTCTTCGCGTAGGTGCTTATGAAATACAGCCATTAGTAAAAAGTTCAAGGTACATTGGGTCTTAAACATAAATCTTCTACTTCCAAGGCGATTGAACTAAACACAAAGCGTTTGTTGTTCACGTGGCCTTACAAATTGTACGGTTTCCTATTTTCTGTGGTTTCTATAGGAAAACTAATTTCTCGTCAGTATTAACTATAAACGTATATACAAAAAAAGCTCTACAGTATCAAAGTGCGGCCCGCTCACCGGTAGAAAAGATTATCTCCTCATTAATGCCCCTCTAACCACAGTTAACACAGAAAGAAGGAGAAATATTCCCTGGGACTGTTTAAAATTTCTAAATTACAATATATATCAGTACCAAACAGGGTTTCTGAAATTAGAAATTTCATAACTACAAATCTAGGTATATAAAGGTTATTACTGATTGCGTTGCAAAATGCATTGAATATTGAATTGCTTATTGCTTTTTATTAAAGTTGCATATAAATTGACTCTGAATAAATTATAAGCAGGTTCCAAAAAATGATATTCCACTTTGTAAATGATTTAAGAACACCTCTGAATAAAAAATGACTGGATTTCCCACCAGAGGGAGTGTATTTTTTCTGCACAGGATATGTATTATTAACGGGTTTAGTGTGGAAAGGAATTTTTTTTTGGCATTTTAGAATATGTCAGTTTCTCTTAATATTGATATTTTGCGATATCAAACATTCTTCCTGTTGAAGGTTGTAGGGGCTGTTGTGAGCGTTACAAGGTTAGAAAATGAAAAGTTTTTAAATGTCACATATTTAACACACGCCCCACTAAAAATAATATAACAAAGACCTTTTCGAACTTCACAAAGACATCGATCAGAATATTTTAATTAAGGGTATATGAGAGATCTTTTAAATATATATTTTAACGCCTTTTAGAGTTGCCCGGTTTTAACACCTGATATTGTGAGATCGACAGTAAATATGGTTTTAATTATTATTAAACCATCATATTCATCTGTACGGAAAGGGTTTGTTTCTGACAAAACCCTTTAAAAACTAACAAACTATGTCTAATTTCAAACGTGTCTTAACGATTCATTCAATATATTCTAAAACATAAATTGATGGCAAGTACCTAACTCATTTAACAAGTTACAAAAATTTAAATAAAGCACAACGTTTTTAAAAAATTATGCTTCTGTATAAAAACATTACAATCATTTTTAGGTTATCATGTAATATTTATAAAACCCTTCAATTGAAAATAATATTTTCATGCAAATGATGATCGACGGGCAAAGCGTTATAATAATTAAACAATGAAACAGTGGCGCAATGTGATAGCATTTAATGCATATTCCAGGAATAAACACACATAATATATACACTAATACTGAAAAACTAATCTTTATGCATGAACCAAACCTATTCAGATTTTGTAGGAAACAGTTCAATCGAACAAACATGTTAAAAATACTCCGTTTTGAAAACATTACTATTTTGTAATAGAAAACAGACTTTTTTGTATTTGGCTTCTACACGTCAAAAGTGTGTTTTGCCATCGATTCAGAGTAAGGAGAGACGCAAGGCGAATTTATGTTTAAACATCGATTTTTTACGTTTTAAACCGATAAAGATCAGTTCTAATCGGAGTCATAATATAAACATGAAGAATAGTTTATCAACATGCTGTTATTTTAAACACCCTCTTTTGTTAAAAGACCAAAAATGTGAAGGTTGATTTTTTAATGTTGCTCATGTGTATAATTATTTAAAGCATTTAAAAGCTTTGATAATGCCTCTAGAAACTACATTCCTTGTCGGGGGAGGTGAAGATCGAAACTTTTACCATATTTTAAACTCGCCCTTATATGAATCAAAATTTGTGAATAAGAGTGGAAACCAACATAATTATAAGTATGTGAACGTGTACAAATGTAAAGTTTTAAAGTATAAATAAAGGTATTTTGAATAAACCGTACCTTGAATTGCATTTATTTCGAGGTTTCAGTTTTCTCTTTGTTGGATTTCAATAAAATGTAATGCATGATAAATCAAGTTTTCGACGTGTCGAGGCGAACCTTTGTTGCACATTTTCATTCTGCCAATAATGCATTGCTCAAGGTTGGTCCTTGAAAGCATCGCTACATTAATACGTTTGTTTGAAAACAAAGAAATTCATTCAGTCATTTTTTTAAAGCTTTGATAGATAAACGTAATACCTATAAATCATTATTACTATTGAAGGTATTTAATAGCAAGCCTTCCAGTTACAGCGATATCAACTAAGTATCATTAAATGCATTCACTTACGTTTTTGTTGCTTTAATTTCCTCGTAAGATTTTTTTTTTGATGTTAGCCAAAATATAACATAGATTTGGAGTTGGTTTTGGAAAACGTATGTGAAATAGACTTAGATACATAAATCATTATTTTTTGTGTTATAACCTTAGATAATTTAAATAATGTAGATACGTTACTGAGACAACGCGCCTGGTTGCACTAAACCAAGTCAACGAGACATACCTTCGAAACACGCTTCATGTAGCTATCTCTTCCGCACACACATATTCTTTGAATGGCTATCCTTTTCATACGGGGGTGAAACATTTAGTGGTTCAACATTAGTGGTGCTACATTTTTCGTAAGATTTGTATGAATATGACATGTCTTGTATTTTATGTCTATGGTTATAACTTATGAAAAAATAACATTTTGAAATATATACGTATTTTTTAATAAATGAAAAATAGACGATTATTTTCAATACTACTAAAAATAATTAAAAAGCAGAGAAGTTCTTTTTTGATACACTAAAACAAAGGAAAGCACCAAATAAAACTCAGTTTTATGAATGTTATACCCAGTGCCGGAGCCACCTACTTAAATAATATAGGTAACTAACCATCACGCCGTTTTCCCGCAGGAGTAGGCAGAGAGGATGGATATATTCTTTTCATATTCCTTTCTTCATTCATTCGCCCTACATGCCCAAACCATCTATGCGTCCATTTCTTGATCCTATTCATAAAGCTCACATCAACAGTTAGTTAACGTATAAAATTGTTTTTTTTTTTCCATTTCGTTGAGTTTTAATCCTGAAATCTTTAAATTCAGATTTAAATTTCTGACCGATCCGCCTAGGAGGTCGGCTATACACAAAGAAAATTACAGATTAAATATAAAACCGTAACATACCAGTATGCAGCAAAAAACAGCAAAATGTTCAATCAACAATTACTTCTGCACTTCACATATCGCATGTACGAGTAGTAGCAGCGACCCGCAACAAAAAACATACCAAATTACCCCCACAGTCAACCCATTCAGGCCGGCAGAAAATCGATGGGGGTCGCGTGATAGCGGCTCACCCCCGCGCTGGCCATCAAAGGTGGCGGTCGTATCCGATAAGGGGAGTTTATTGCGGCCGCAAAGTGTTGAGGCCGTGACGAGTTTACAGGGGACACTGGTCTTGGTACATGACCTAACATTGAACGTATTGATTCTCTTTATCAAGGTAATAAATTGATGTAATCCACTATGTACGCTGCTGGCAGTGAATTCACGGAGACGAGAGCTTCTGTGGAATGATGACGGTTCATTCATACGGGTAAACTCGAATACTAGTTGCCACGAACGTAGTAAATAATGTATATAGTATACTCGTAGGCAAATACTCATACGATAAAACAATAGTTTACCAAGATTTGTTAGCTCGTTTAACAAGGACAAAGAACCTCAATCGTAAAGAGGAAAATCGTGTGTGATATCTCAGGCAGTAAAAAAACTCTCAAACGGTGAACACTGGTATCATGAAATTTGGAGTGCTTTTATTTGTCTAGAATTTATAAGGCACCTGTTTTCAGCTCGCAACATCATTTTCATCATGAGCTATAGACTTTTTAAATTCACCCTGCTTTTCCATAGTCATATAATGCATTAGATCGATTGTTTAATAAGGATAAAAAATAAATAAAAAAGCTTGTTATGGCGAATGTTGAGTCGAACACTGTACTTATCTTCACACTGATGCATTGTTTGCATACAGCACGTTTCAAACTTATTCAGAAAACGATTTGTTTTTCGACTTCAGAAGTGAAATTTAAAAAGAGTTCATCTTTAATATATTAAAAACAACACACCGAAAAAAAATTGAAATATTTAAATTTGACAGTCGCATAAACTTGTTGTACCTGTTATAATAAAAGCGTAAGCAAGACGAAATGCCACTTCTCAATAACGTTGGTTGTCAAGGACATCATTGTCGGAATAGAGTGCATATGCACCAATACACACAATCTTAAATTTGCGTTGCTTGGGTCAATTCTAATTGTCTTTGATCTTGCTATTGAGCAGTGCTTTGTTTCATATTATAATTATTTAGAATGCAGACCACCATGATTCGGGCACATGCCTAGTTTGGGAGGTCGCAATAATAAAAAAAAAAAACTGTACCCTTAATATTTTTGTAAAAATGAAATAATATATTTAAATGGGGTGACCTATAAAACCAGGACAATAAGACTGTATTATATAAACGTTACAATAAATTTGGCAATATTATTTTTTATACAATCGGTGTAGAACTGTGTACGAATTTTCCCCGAATAGTTCAATTCAAGGATTAGGGAGGTTTTGGAATGATCAATGCATCAATAAAGAGAAATATCATCAAAGCGTGATTGATTACCTAGCATTTGCATTATTCAGAGAGGTATTTGAACTATTTTCAGGCGTCCTTTGATGTGTTGTGTCAATTGTAGCAATGCAACATTCAATTAAACGTTTGTTTGTTTTTGTTCATGATCGGAGAAGTTTTTTATTGCATTCGCTTTTTTCGTTTAACAATTTTTTTTTATTTTTTATTTTTTATTATCAAACATAATACATAGTAGTGTTATACAAGTGTTATATCAATATATATATTTTTAAATGTAAACATTTCATTATAAATTATAAATTACCCTCATAAAAAAGCAATGCTTGTGTGTATGAGGGGGTGTTGTTTATTTAGTTACTAATAATTTGCTGTAATGATTTTTCAAAGATATTTATTTTAAGTTTTCAGTGTAGTTTTTTAATTGTGTTTTGAATTCTTTAAGATCATCATTAATTAATCCAAATATGGTCTAAAAATGATGGTATTTGGTGAAAGACTTCTCTAGTGTAATTATTTATGCAAGATTTAAAGTTGACATGAGTCATCATATTCAAAAAGTTATTTTTTTCCATTGAATTATTGTTGTCAGAAATATCAATGTTTAAGTCACCACATAAAATCGTAATTTTTTTTGATAGTGTATTAAGATATTGACAAAGTTCATTTGTGAAGTTTGTTATGCTTGAATTATGTGTTCGGTAAATTGTTAAAACTCTATAAATTTTATTTTTGAATTTAAATTCTATATTTAAACAATTTACAAGTTGTATGTTTACTTCAGCAATAATAGTAACTTCACAATCATCACGTATGTACATTATAACTCGATAGTTGGCCAACAACCAGTTAAATAAAAAAATAACAAAAAAAATACCAGAAATGATGAATTGTAAATTTCTGACTATACTCGAAGCCGCAAAACATTTATAATTGTTATAAAATATTCAACCGATTCATAATTTTCACCGTCCAGTGTGACTGTTGACTGTTGACAATTGACTATTGTAATTTTTTATAGTGAATACCGCAGCTCCCAATTGCTCCCAACCGCCTGGAGCCAGTGGGACTATGGTGTCCCCAATTGGGGTATGTTGTGAGGCTGAAGGTATTGGGGAGGGGAAGGAAAATGAAAGAGGAAGAGGAAGGTTGAGAAGTACCTTGCTATTCAGATCTGGTCACTAAACACGGCTTAAGCTATTTCATGTAACTTTTCTATTCAGAATGGTGGTCTTTTACCAAGGCGATACTGAAATAATATACTATATTTTAGTTTATATGAATTAAATGTGAAACAACACATATTATTTAAAAATATATATTTGGGCCCACCGGGATTTGAATCCGTGATACCTGGATTCGAAGTCGAGCCACTTAACCACTCGACCACGGAGGCCATGAATATCGAATATCAACAATTGACCATTGACATTCGACCGTTGACCTTTGACTATTGATAATTGAGAGTTAAATATAGACCGTTGACCGTTGTCTGTTGACCGTTGACCGTTGACCGTTGACCGTTGAGCCGTTGACCGTTGACCGTTGACCGTTGACCGTTGACCGTTGACCGTTGACCGTTGACCGTTGACCGTTGACCGTTGACCGTTGGCCGTTGGCCGTAAACCTTGACCGTTGACCGTTTACCGATGACCGATGACCGATGACCGATGACCGATGACCGATGACCGATGACCGATGACCGATGACCGATGACCGATGACCGATGACCGATGACCGATGACCGATGACCGATGACCGATGACAAAAATAGAGAAAAGCTGTCGTTAGATAATATCTAATATCTTGTATTATTATATAAATTTATTTATGTATTTAAATAAAATTATTACATTTAAACATTTTGAGTAACGCTTCATCACGGCTTTGGCGAAAGTTTATTCACGAATCAAGCTACTGAATCGTAATTATTAGCTATCGAATATTACGTTTTTATCAGCCTAGAATAATCTGGATTTCACGAAATGATTAACCGACGGTACCGGTGAGAAAACCTAGAAGTAACATTTCCGGAAACCGAATTCCACCCTTGTTCACGTTGGTCACTTCCTAAAATGAATAATTTAGGCATTTTCAATGAAGAATAATATTATTATTTCGTCGAAGTGACCAACTTTTTCACTCCTTTATTACAGTTATCACGAAAACAGGCCGGCTAGTTTTTGTGAAGATGGTTACTTAATTCAATCTTCATGAAACAGCCATAGAAAAGGAACATTCGCATTTCAGCTCAATTAAGCAGTATTTATGTACATCATTATTTGTAATTTCTGTAACTACGTGGTGTAATTATTAGATAGTTATTGTAAGCACTAGAGACGTGAAATTATTAATGTCAAATTACAGCAAAATGATAATCAATTGTTTAAAAAAAAACATAACAAGAACACTTTGTAGTTTTGTTATAACTCAATTGAATTAAATTTAATATTATTTAGTTCTGCTAATTGTATTATTTATTTTTTGTGAGTATGATTATTCCATGTGACCTGACCCCAGTTTGATAATGGCGCTAAACACCGAAACATCTGTCACAAAAAAAAACAATTAAATTATAAAAAATAAAAAAATTGAGTTCTGCAAATTAAACACAAAAACCATAAATAAAAACTACATAGACTTTAATTGTTTTCCTAAAATACAGGTAGGTACTTACTTACCGTTTTAAATATAAACTATTAATGTTTGTGAGTAAATCTTTTGAATTTTGAACAAGCATATTTTTTCATATTTTAATAATAATCATAATCTATTAGAAATAGTATTAAAAAAAACTTCCTAACCGAGCGATAAGATCCTTGGCTAGAAATTCGAAGGTCGCGGGCTTGAGGCCCGGTGATAGGTGTTATGTCACATATCATTAAAAAATAATAGATAATATATTTGTGGCAAATTCCAGAGTGGTTCAAAGACCATCTTCTAAAATCGAAACGTAGTTTCAAATGACAATAGTCGAGTTAAATTACCAGATTCGATTAGCGAGGTACTTTCAAACGTTCTTCTTCCTTATCTCCTTCCTCTACCTACTTCACTCAGCCTTACTACAAACCCTGTTTGGGGATGCGAAAGTCCCACTGACTCCGTGAGCTGTATTCACATTTGAGATCTGACAATGATCCCGCATTGCCTCGTTAAAGCGATTTAAAAAAGGAGGCTAGAAATAGTTGAAATATTAGAAAGTAATTTGTCATCCATCCATCAATGGTATTTACATTTATTTGCGGTATTTCTATGAATTAAATTGAAGTAGATTTTGACAATAATTTGTGATTCATGAAGTTATCATTTAGTTATTATTAGTCAACACAAGGAGTGACACAATATAGAAAAAAATCTAAGCATTCAAATATAAGCTGGGTTGCCATAAGAAAAAATAGAGAAATTCTAAAAGGATTGCAAAAAAAATACCAAAGACTATTTCTTTTGAGTGATAAATTATGAGGGCAGATATATTACCAATGTAATAAATCGTTATATCGTTAGGGCTAAAATGTCATCACGTTTGATCATAGAATAATACCCACTAAACAGATAATCCCTAGTACCTAATGCATGTAGGAGATAAATGAGGTCACCAGACTATTTCTTGATTATGATATGCTTGTAATAGATTTTTGTAGTGTATTTTAAATTGAAAATATAAAAAATTAAATGATTGATGGCGCAAAGAATCGAAATAAATTAAATTAAAATATAGATGACCACCATTGAAAATTGAAACGTTACTTAAAGTGGATTTTCTATTTTTAGTGACCTGATCTGTATATCCGGGTGCTTCAAAACCATCCCATTTCCCTCCTTTGCCTCATCTCTGCACTTCATTTAGTCTTACAACATTGCATATAAGGGTATGCTATGGTTCCACTGGCACAGGGAAAGTTAGACTCCTTTGCGGTATCACATTAAAACGGAAAGAAATTAAAAACTTAAGGGCTGAATTTTTGTTAGAAAATGTATGATTAAAAAAGTTATTAATCGATTACATAAATTAAAGTTTAAAGAGCAGTAGCAATGAAACCGCCATTTTTTTATGTGAAAGAATATTAACCGGTTTTTATGAGCGTGATATTTTATGACAGACGAAACGATTTCAACATGTAGTTAGCCATGTATAAACTATTATATTAATGCGCTACGTTCAAATGAGTTCATATTCTATGCAAACACCACAATTAATGAACATGAATATTTTAAAGCAGATTTTATCAATTAAAGAAACACTTTATTTTCAAAAAAAAGGTACCCACATAATTTATTTTGAAAGTGAGTCCGTTTCTCTGTTTATTGAAAACATATAAAATTATATTTTAATTTGTCATGAACATGTTCAATAAAATTACAATAATCACGATGAAAGTAAAATATTACCCAATAACCAAAAAGTATTTTTTTCAACCTTTTCAAAGTAATATTTAATAAATAAATATCATGGAATATTTATTGTTTTCTTTCAGTAAATTGAAGTTGACCAGTGTTTTATCATGAAAGAAACTGGCTTGAAGTTTTACTAGAGAACTCAAAACTTAAAAAATATATAAACAGTTTGTTCTGAAAAGTAATACAGTTTGATGTGCTTGTTAAAAAATAAGATAATATTGGTTTGAAAACTCAAAAGCTTGATAAATAAGGCAGATATTTTTTGCAAGTGACAAGAAGAAACGCTTTGTGTCTTGGAACAGGAAAATTAAAACGAATCTTAATGTAAATTATATGGTTTGACATCGTTAAATATATTGGTTACATATTAAGCGTTAATAGTAGCCCGGTATCAATATTTATGAATTTATTATACTAAAGAGTAGAATATTTGGTTTGGTTCTGGCAACACTGTAAATTATATGTCTCTTAAATCAATAACACATAATTCAAAATATATTTTAAATTCACCTGTTTTTCGTACAAGTTAAAAATAATTTCCTTTACGTCCGTACGAGTGTGAAATTTCAATATTCGGTGCTGATGGTAATTGAGATATGAAATTTAAAAAAAAAATTGTATCTAAAAAATACCTACCTATACTATATTTTATAAGACTTTATTCTATATTTGAAATGGGTGGATTACAAAACAATTTGTAAATGAAAACCTATTTTTCTGGCTTTTATATTGAACAGGCATTTCTTATTTTTGTAAACTGGACCATACAATGTTGCATATTCATGAACTTTAGCTAGAGAAAAAGAAAAATATCCGACCCCTGATTGGATCGCATTTCTCTTCTCAACAAGTCAAGAGCATATAAATTTTGTTTACATATCCAAAAAGTACTGCGCATAAAATTACAGTAACACGCTTCCAGCTTACAAAATTTCATACAAGAGAGTATCTTGGAAAACCATATTATAATCTGCACACTGCACATCCGCACAAAGGAGAGTATTAAAGGAAATTGGTCTGATCTATCAAATAGTGTTGGGCTGCATTAAAATTTTACATATTCATTTAAAAAATGTGATATTAGTTATTATAAATTTAGAGATATTTTGAAAAAACTTTTAAAAAATATCGAAATAATCACAGTGAATTACGAAGGTAATGCTTTTTTTTTAAAGAATCTTACGTTAAATAAATGCATTTAAAATATTATTTTTTGTTCATCGCCATTTGAAAAGGCCGCTAAAGCTCGTCTTAATTCGGAGGGCTGGTGTTTGTTTATTATGGACTTTTAACAAAACAGGGTGGTATGCATCCTTAATAACATTGTACGAGCATCCCTTGCTAACAAAGACTAACACCAAAGGACTTAACACTTGTGAGTTTCACAGCAGTTCTCAAACAAAACGGTATTTTAATAAAAACAACTCTGATACGATTACACAGTGAATTAATTGAAAAATTTGTTATTTAAAATTAGAATTAACTTTAAAGCGTTAATGCTTTTAAAAAACATTAATAATCAACAACACAAATATGAAACAGAAAATGCCAGAAAATAAAAAGGCTTTTTCTTTTTCGGAGGAAAATTGAAGAAATAACATCAATAATACTCAGTGAAAAGTTTGAGATCGATCAAATGTCGGCTTCTAATAAGGTCACAGTGGCTAAATTGAAAGCGTTACTTTCGGATAGAGTAGAAGATCCGAGTTCGTGTTTCGGTTGTGACCATTGTCTTTTTATTTTCAATCTTTTTTCTGTTTCATGTTTGTGTTGTTGATTATTGATATTATTAAAATATTTAATTTTTCATTTTTTAAAAGAGAATTACTACTGAACATGTGCTACATAAATTTATAACAATACTGAAAATTTTTTTCAAAAGGTATGCAGGGGTAGTGCAATGCAATACTTTTCACGAATGAAAAAGATACGAAGAACAAGAGAAAATATAAGCGAACTTATGGAGGTATCTTGTTTCCAAGATGCCATCAAGGGATTTTCCATCCATACAGCCATGACACTGGCGACAGTATTATTGTATTGGAGTAGTCATAGGGTGGCAGGTGGCACTGCTTTAAAAAAGTTAGAAACTTTTTCACAGCCCCCGACATATGTAAATTTCAAAAAATAAAAGGTAATTAAAGCTATAGTTTAAGGTATTTCGATAATTTTACTGTAAATTAAGCAACAGTTTTAAAGCTTTGTTAATAATTAAGGTGATATTTCACAAAAATAGGGCTATATAAATTAGCCAATATTATTATTATAGTGATATAAAAGAGTGAACTATTCCTAACAGAAAAAATATCCAGCGGTGTGGTAGGTATCTCTAAAGTCTACAGGAGTTGTGTTTTGCATTATTTTATAATAGGAGGCCCTTTCTAATTTTGAAACTGTTAATTCGTGGTGGAACTCCATTTTAATGATTTTAATAATACCAAATGCTTAACTTTATTCCACTATCTTTTATTTGAAACCTGACAGGTTTCACCTTATGACGGGCATCTTCAGACTTTAAATAAAGATTGTGGAATAAAGTTTAAAAAAATTGTATTATTACAATCATAGGAAACCCTCAGTTGCGAAAAATGCTGTTCAGATAATGTACAGTAGATCCACAATATTTATTAAATCGAATGCGGTCATTTATCAAATGTTGTAGACTATCAACATGAAAACAGTTCAAATTATTTGTGATACGTAAAGTCGAGAAAGCGATTACATGCAATTATAAATTAGCAAATAGAACAAATAGAAAGCATTAAACCTTGATATGTAATTAATGACATACCAACCTTTATAGTAATTACCAATTTAATAAGTTTGAAATAATAACTAATTTTCTACAACATTATTAATGTCATCAAACGAACGTAGATTAGATTAGCAATATTCAGGTATTTGTCCGTTGTAGAAACATAAATTATAAAGTAAATTTACTAGGGGAAAAGTGGTTAATAATTAAGACAAGGTCGGACGAAGGATTTGTGTAACGGGTGGCTTCAATTAAATAGAAAAAATAAAATTTTGATTTTATTTAATTATAATTTGATTTAATATTTTATTATTACTTATTAAATTAGACAGTTTGTTAATGGGACAAATGCCAAAATAGAAGAACTAAATAATAATAATATTACATTTGATTAAATTAAAATGGAGTTCTACAAATTGAACACAAAAACTTTTAAAACAAAAACATTTTGGTTAATACTCAGAAATTTACTAACTGTCAAGTGTTTATCTTACTTTACGTTAATTTATTTAAAAACATAATTTTATGAACATTTCTTCACCTATAATATGTGTTTGGACCAGCTGGGATCGAGAATGGATGATTTTAACTCACATGTAGAAAAGTTATTATTTTAATCTGGATGATAATTTTCCTAAGCAAGAGCAAGACCGGTTAGTAGCTGAGTGAGTAAATGATTCTCACCCAGGCATCGTGGGTTCAATACCTTTGCTAGTCCTGAGTCTTTCATCATTGCACAAGCAACATGTTTCGCTTATAATGATAGTAACATAGTAGGAATAAAAAAAAAATGTACAGAAAATGGGAATAAGCAGTAGTGAAAATAAAATACTCTCTTTGTGCACATAAATTCACTGATTTTAAGTGCCACTTAAGTACTTACTTACCTTTTTTTTATTTCACTTTAAACAAAATAACAAAATTCGATTATTATGATGAAGAGCCATCAAAGTTCTTCGGAACAAATCAAGGCTTCACCAAGGCATAGGTTACCCGCACGGTCAGTGCCAAAAACCAGAATAGACTTTTATCAGACCCATAGGAACTTCGAAAATGAGCAAATGAAAAATAAATAAATTGATAGTTCTCTAGTATTTAGCATTGAAAAGGAACTTAGCGCAAAAAAATTAAGTAAAATATCCGATGAAAACATAATCTCAGAAAAAGTTTTATTAGCTGAAGATACTCTCAGTATCACCCTCGCGAGAGCCCATCATCCGAAATCATAATGTTTTTAGAAATGACTACACTTAGTTTTAAGTATTTCAAACTTTCTGAAGTGTGATAGTCCCGCTTGCTTTGGTCAACTGTAACTCTTGATGCTCTTTTTAATAATAAAAAATAATATGTTATACAGCGCCATATTTGTGAAAAACCCCCTCAATGGCGCTTTACAATGCATTTGACATATGAACGTGATGCTGCGTAAAAATGTACATGTGATTTAATAATATTATGTGCAGACAGATATCTACAAAACACGGTTATATTATAATATTTTAGTTCGGAGCAGATACAATTTAGGACCTAAGGAACATAATATTGAAAACACTGCTCATTCCATGTTAATTAACAACATCACTGAATATAATACAAAGGCTTTAAACCAATAATAACGTAAGCGGTTAGGCAACTAATAACATTATGATTACGAATATACCGCAAATTCACGTTTCGCTACTTTAATCCAGGCTGTCTGATTTTTCTAGTGCTAGGAGTGAGGGTAGATTCGTCGCCCCCACCCACAGTATTGAAGCCAATCACCGCGATATCAGTATTTTCCTATTCAATTGAATCTGAAATACGTACATACTTGTATGTATCTTAAATAAAGGCGGTTGACTTCTTAAATAAAAAGACCTTTCCTTTAATATTAAGAAAAACGTTTTGTGAAAACGCTTTGTTGATCTATTACTATGAAGGTAAATGTTCGTCTTTACCGAAGAAATAAATTCAGTATTTCATCTAAAATAAGGTTTTGTATCTTATTGCTTATCTATGGATACGATTTTCTCCAAGGAAAAAAATCCAGATTCACTCACAATTCTATTTAGTTTTTTTTTTATACACATTAATTCAGCTGTGAGTTAGTTTGAGGCTTCCGGTATCAATATTGTGAAACTATTTCTATCAATTTATTTTATAAAAAATGTATTTTTAAAAAGTAGATACTGAACTCTGAATATATGTAGCTCAGGCATCCTTGTGTAATGAAATAAGCAACACAATACTCAAAAAAAGGTATAAGTTATTTTGTAAAAAAGTATTCATGGTCAAAGTATCCCAATCTTCCGAAGATTATTAGGTTTTTAATTCGTGAATAGAACACTAACACATATCAAAAATAAAATTTGTGTTCGAAATTAGCTATGCTCACGATTTTAAAGATGGTTGTCACGTAAATCACGAAATATCTGTATTTGAAATGAAATATGTTTGTATTTAGTGTTTAAGATCCTTCTAATAAAAAAATATCAATAAAATAACTAATCCATATATTTTGTTGCATCTTTGCACCTTTGTGAGGACTATTTTTAAACTGAGATTCCTGGAATTTCTTATCAAATATAGGAAAAGGACAACAAATGCAATCAAAACATTCATTCTAAAAAACGGTGTACAATTATTTGAAAAACATGGTATTTTTTTGTTGTTGTGGTGAATTATTTTTTTCAATAGTTTCCTTTTGGTTGTGCAGATTCTAGAAATAGATGCAACTTTTGAGTAGAGTTTACAATTGATCTTGCAATTGGACTATGTCATATTTTCAAAGTGCTTATATTTAAATTATAATGATCCAATTTCAAAGTGCCAGATGCAACAGCGGAAATATTGCATAGCCATCACGCTTTATAATCACTGACGCGCCGCTACAAACCACGACGCATTTCACGGTTATATCGCATAAAAGAGGGACTTGTTTGTTGGAGGCAACTTGTATCATTGGAGAGAGCTGAAATTCGAGCAAGAGGTCCTGGGGGAGGGGGTTGATCGATCGTTTCGTGCCTCTGAACAGTGTCAGGGCCGGAAGGGGTTGGGAGGCTCTATGGCTCTAGGGGTGAGTGGGCCAGAGAGTGGATTGTTGCACAGAGCTGCAATAGACTCTTTGTGGTACAGCCATTACGATCCGCCACTGAATGAGCTGGTCCACAATGCACCTAGACCTTTATAACTTTTTCATTTTCATCGCGCCGCATATATTTTACATTTCTAGTAGCGTAAAACTATTGTAAGAATAAAAATAAAAGTTAGATTATATACCCAGTACCATTTGTTAATTCACATATTACATAATTGGATTGGGTAAAATAGGGTTAGGTTGGGTTATTCACAGTTTGATAAGAAACCTTTTTTCTCAGGTGTGAAATACGATTTTTTATAATATGAAGAGAAAAAGTATTAGTTATATTTATTCGTGTAATAAAATAATATATTCCTACGTGTATATATTTATTTATTTTTGTTGATAATGTCTTTTTGTGATAATATCTAGAATCTCCTTTTCCCGGTACAGGTTCTTCAATAAAGTTTTTACGAAACAACAAAAAACAAACTGCATATTCGCAGTATTCAATTCCCACGCTTCTCTTACCCTTCACGCCAATGCACACCATTTATTGTACAAAGCAAGCGATAAATATACCTTTTTTATCAGAAGATAAATTGAATTTGCAATATGCATGTGACATACGGTCATCGACTATTATAAAAAGTAGAACAGCATTTAAAAAAATCTGAAAAGGGAAAATATGTGAAGTGATTATAGGTATTGATTTAATGACCATAGATACTATTTAAAATGTGACCTAAACCTTGCATTATATTTTTAATAGGTACTGTAAGGCTCAATATTTACAAAGTATTTCAACTAGATACTGGAATTACGAAAGCTGGCCATCAAAATAACGGCTAAACAAACGAAGCGTTGAATGAAACGAGGAAAACCACCCAAAAGTAAAAAAGAAAAACACCAAAGTAACGTTAAACAAAACTCAAGCAAATGGAAAGTACCAGAAAGTATCTTCAAATAGCTGTTATTCTTAGAGATATTTTAATAAGTGACATACACAAACGTTGTTTGGCTTGAAAATATTGATGAAAAATAAATTTATTTTAAGCAATAATTTTGATTTGTCTTTAAAGAAACCCGTCATCACTTTTTCAATTGTGCCTTTCCATCTAGGAACTGAACTATAAACTCACATTTCAAGTGAAATAACCATCCCGGTTTTCTTAGGAACTGCCTTCTACATAGTTAATATTATTCAGATTAATGGTAATACTAACGGTGAAACACAGCTGTTCCAGTGATGTGTCGTTCCTAGATCTAGGGAAAATATTTTTGATGCTGACGAAAACAATTTATATTAAAGAGGAGACTTTATGTTTTCATACATCAACATTTTAGTGGGAGTTGAATAGGAAATATTTAATAAGCATAAGCGAGAGGAGAGGAGGGAAAGACGATAAAAAGTACGCCAACTTCAGAGGTGAAAAAAAAACACCGTAAAGCAAAATGCAACGTGTATTCGAAAGT
This sequence comes from Drusus annulatus, assembly GCA_022651775.1. NCBI lineage: Eukaryota > Metazoa > Arthropoda > Insecta > Trichoptera > Limnephilidae > Drusus > Drusus annulatus. Next base: position 627,765 of record JAGWCC010000284.1, read on the forward strand.
TTGCAAAATATTACTATTCATCTCACAAAAACAATGACGGGGCGTAATCTACTATAAAATACGGTAGTTCGAACCGGCGAATGTTGTTTTCACGAAATAGTGTAGTTGATCTCACATAATTTAAAACCCTTATTGATGAAACTCGCAATTTTAAAGTCGGTACCATTTCGATATCTTCACTTTGCAGCAATTATGAGTTGGTGTGCTTGTTTATTTGAAAATTGTATTTATTTCTCTTTTTTTTCTGTTGCACCTTAAAAGTGAATGATTGCATTTCGATTTCAAGTAATAAAACAAATAAAAACCTCCATACATTTTCCATTTTATAGGGTGAAATGTCTCACCTGGACAACATACGTATTTGAATTCTAAACACTCTGATGTCATCCAACCTTTTGACATGGTCCAACTTCGCTTAACGTTGTCATAAAACAACGATCTTTATATTTTTGTTGGCTTAATTAAAAAGGAAAATCCATACATACATTTTCCTAAATATTAGACAGCTGACCTTTGATTTCTCAAGTACAGCATTTAAGTTTTTCAATTACAGCAGATAAATAAAAAAAAATGTTCTTCTCATTTACATAAATGGCTCGGTTTCACAAAATAGTGAATGTATTAGAAACATTTTTAGAAATGCAAATTTAAAATAAAGTACAGGTATAAGTAATCTTTAGAAACGCTAAGCACCATAAGACATAGGTTATTATATTTTGCGGGCCAACGCAAATGCACTATAGATTATTGTGCCTCTAGACCAAGTAGTAAATATTATGAAACACTGTTTGCAATACGAACATAAAGCAGGTAACTACCGGCTTTTCCTAATAAATTACTTTCTTGCCTGACATGACACAACGACATTTTGCAAGCAACGTATTTTTTCACCTCAACTTACATTGTTCGGTTTACTTAACCACAAAACAGCTAATGGATTGTATTCTTTACGTGAAAAAATAATTTCTCCATTCAGGGTCATGAAAAAAGACGTTACAGAAATACACTTTGAACACAAAGTGACGGCGTAAGCGGTGTAACAGATATGCCAGAAGCTAGGTCTTAATAACTTTTAAGGACTGCAGCTTTTAAAACATATCTTTGAAAAATAAAAACTTTATAGACATTACCAACGTGAATCTGAATGACCGAAATAATATGCTTAAGAGACTGGAAGGCGCTCAGCTGGCAGTCGGACAAAAGGAGTTTGAGAAAGCGTTTAATTAATATACCAACTCACAAACGGCAACCCTATTGTTTGCTCATGTACCTATAATATTATTCGAGCTCTAATCGCTGAGATTGATTTTATTCAATTTGGGCTTAAGTATACATGTTGGTACATTATTAATTATTAAGCAAGTCTCTCTTGGCGTGCTTGTCTTTGAATTATTTATTAATACTAAACCATCATTGATAATAAAGTCAAAGTTCATTAATTTCAATTGAATTTGCTATTAGTACCGGTAGTATTTTTTTCTAGGTTCGATCACGCAAGTTTGGGTAGTGCATGTTTAAACTCTTTCTTTGTGTAAATTATTAAGCATTTTGTCGGGTAGAATATTAGAAAGGTCACAGCACGTGTTAATTATATATCAAGCAAAAAAAGAAGGAGCTCTGAGCTTTGTATTTGACCATTGTTCCCCTACGAAGCCAGGAAATACAAAAGTCAAACAGAGATGTAAACACTTCAGTGACACTCATAAGCACTTGTAATTAACCAGACATACACTTCACAAATAAAACGTATAAGTATGTGCACAAGCAAGATTTTTTGCTTATTATGAAGGTAGTAGCAGTTTTTCAAATATTGTCAGGTTATTCTTATCCCGGGATGTTTCGACTCTTCATACAAAATATATATTCCGAAAATATAGTATTCAAGACAAAAATTTGACTCTGTAATTTTTTAAAGATTTCAAAATTATAGGAAAGACAACAAATAACCAAGGTCAAAAACAAATCAAACTCACTTAAAATTGCAATAAGGGTTCCGCAAGGATCAGTATTGGGACCGATACTATTCATTTAATGTATTTATATCACGGTACTAACGTGTCTATGACTAAATGCAACTGTGCAGTCGATGTACTAGTATATAATGCATTAAAAAAAAATCATAAGATGTACAAACTTTATGCACAATGAATACAAATATATATTTTTTAAACTTACGTATTATAGCAGGTTCGAATCTGATTTTGTTTAATGCAGATTAGCCGCTGGACAAAATCTTGTTAAAATAAGAAAAGTAAACAAATAAATGTGCAAATTCATGTTATGTAATATAATTCAGACAGATTCAGAAACTCCATTTTTCAATTTCGCTCCCATGCCCTAAATCGGAAAAAAAGAAATAATAATAAAAATCACAATTCTAATTTTAAGTTAATGAGTGTGTCTATTTGATAGGACCTGCCAGGCAAGTATGTTCCTGTATATTTTCTTATTTAAACTAGGAATTAATATGTAATAGCCCTTGAGATGATTTTTCACAAAAACGGTGCTATTAAAATCATCCAAATATTATTATTATTATAAACATGTGCATAAACATCATCCAATTTTATTAATGGAATATTGCCAAGAATTATTATTCCGTGCATAGATGAATAAGAAAATATACAAACTCTGCAAAAAAAAAGTTTGTAAAATATAAACATTCTGAATAATAGTTGGCTATTTTATATAGCGCTATTTTGTGAATATCATCTCAAGGGTGCCGAAGTGTTGATTTTAACGACAAATGAGCAAAAATATTTACATAAATATATGTATACATCAAACGTCTGTCTCGACACAGGAATCTTCTAGTAAGTCAGACATGGACGAAGCCCATGTTTTGTATTTCAACAAAATAAATAAATAAAAAACAGTGACACGACGTCATTTTTTTTTAACGAAATTTGTGAATACGGGAAGAAAAATGTAAAATATGTTTCATTAACAACAAAAACATAAAATTTAGGCTGGAAATAATTAACTCTGAAAATTAGGCAAATACATAACATTCACATATATTTTTAAAATCTTAACAACAAACATCAACAACATACATGTATGATTATACTATGCTTTAAATCATACATACATGATGTGATATTAGTTAATATATGGACACAAACTTTTTATTTGGGTTCCCCTAAATTATGTTTTACATACACGCATATATGTAAGTAAAATTAGCATAACAAAGTTTAGTATTTCTTTATATATATAGCCTAAATGTACAGAATCGTTGATTTATTATCACAACAGGTTGATATGCCAATTTTTGTAAATGTTCAACACTGCAAAATATTGAATCAAAAAAGCCTTTGATGTTTCTTAAAAGTTTACACGTAAGTTTGTTATTAGTTCTAATCAATGTTAAATTTCCTTCACCTGTTGATATTTAAATTAACTAGCTCTTTACCATTTTGGCTCTGGTCTCTCTCATTTTTTTCAATGCAAGGTTATTATTTGGTTTATTAAGAACTGGTTAAAAGTATTCTAGCGTTCAGCCTCTAAACTTATTAAATATTAATGGGATTTTTAGTTCTTTATATCATAAATCGTGTGCCGTGACTATCATTATTTTGTTGAACCGGTGAATTCCAGATTTTTTATTGTGAGCCTCCCAATTAGGAATATTTTACAAAGAGATATTTTCAAATTGGCACACTATTGGATTTTTCGTAATATTATTCGTACTAAAAATCTGTTCAAGTGACTAGGGTACGCGAGGCATTCACCAATTTCTATTAGCCCTGGCATAAAAACATGATTCCGGCGTAACAATGTATTACAACCCTGGCAATGTAATGCTGGGCCTGCTATTACTTCTATGAGTCTTTATCACGCTGATTAAATTGTGTTATTTATGTGGGAATGTGAGTCAGAGTGAAATGATGTGTGATAATTGGAAATGTTGAAAAGGTGTGGAAGTTCAATTAGATTTCGAAGTAGAGTACGTGCAAAAGTCTCTGAACAATGCTGAAAGTTTAGACGCGTCATAGAAATTTATTTCGATACTGTGTTGCAAGTTTCAACAATTTTCTTATAAATAACAAAAATAAACTTCATCTGGAAAGGAAGACTTCCACTATAATATGCCATACTACAACTTGTGTCAAAGGTTTCAATACACAGCAGTACATACGCACATGCTAAAATCTTCGCATTTTTACTGCATTGATAAAAAATCTTTAAGCTCTCGGCGTCTCGGACAAAAGCATATCGTCGTCGGAAAGGCAAAAGGACTGAAGCGCCATTTAAGGAAGCTTACACTAGAGCACTCGGTAGTTCAATGCTCCCACTAAGTCACCTAAAATTACAAAAAAGATTTTTTAAATCCCAAACTTGTGTGGTCAAGCCTTCACCCAAACGGTAAATATATTTTAGATGGCTAAAAGGCCACAGAAGTCTTCAGAATCAAACGAAAGTCAGAGCATTCGATGCAGAAAAAATAACTGATTAAAACTGAATATTTAACTCGTTTTTGACCAAAATTTCGCTTCAACTGTTTTGCCTTTCAAGCGACGATATTATAAAAAAATATGTAAATGAAGTACTGGGGTAAAATATATGTTTTCTTCCTTCAATCAAATCAAAAGCAAGTGGCCAGTTATGTTTTGCGTAAATAAATTTTACACGTTGTCATATAATCCTTTTGACACAAGTTAGTTTACTTAGGAAAAACAACAGAATCTAGAAACATAATCAATAGATACTGCAGCCCCATTAGGGCAGGTTGTTGGCTAAGTGCATTTTAATGATAGCAACCCCCACCGAGCTTTATACAATTGAGGTTCACCTTCCCCGTGAATAAATTACCTTTTGTTTTGAGCTTTCATTACCACCGATAGATGGTGATTTGTGTTGGGTTGATTATCTAAAGGTCACTCGGTTCATTTATCATACAACCACCACCTTCAATTCTTATGTCAATTGAACACGCGATATTATAGAAATGTTTTTAATACAGGTACTTGTTTGACGCTAATTAATAGAGCAATTGGTAAACGAGGGGATTGAAATAGTTTGTTTTTTTTTGGTAAACAAATAATTGGTTTGATCAAATATTAATTGAAATAATTATAAATTCAGACGACGAAAATAACACGCAATATTCGAGTGAAATTGAGAGGCAGATTTTAATATTTCGACGAAACTTTATAATTCAGCTTGAAATAAACATCGGAATAATTTTCTTTTTTTACATAAAAGCAGAGCCAATCTAAATGACACGGACCGATTTCTTAGCGTTAGAATAGAATTAATGTAATTTGTTAATTACATAAGTTTCATGTTTTATATTACATTAATGAAACCCTTTTATTTAAGGTGACATAGCACTCCAAACAGAGAATTTCCCGAGAGACTTACATTTAAAATAATTCTGATTAATCTTTAACAAAAATTTCAAATGTCTGAGGACGTAGGTAGTTTAAATTTGAGATTAGTAAAAGCTGAGCTTTACAAATCAAATTCTTAAAAGCAAAACGCTTTCCGAAATTTCCAAATAGTTTTTCAAAAATAAAATAAACAGTAAGAACTAAATTTTATTTAATAATATTCATATATATATATATATATTAATAAATAAAATATTAATCGGAAAACATTTGGGATTATACTCATATGTTAATCAGAATTAATTAAAGATAACTTCTCGGCAGAATACCTCTACCTAGCAAATTCGGCCCTATTTTTAATATGAAGTTATTTGGCTCCTCCTGTATGACTTGCGGCGAACATACGTTTTATCATTCCACCTTTTTGCGTTTGACCGTTTTTTGTTTAGTCGCCACTCAGAGTCAATGGATAGATACGACAGAGCTGTGCTTGACATCAACGTGAATTCTTATTTTATTTGACTTCACCTTATTTATTTAAATAAGGTGAAGTCATTTAAAAGAGGAAAAGTGATTAAAATTGTGTTAAATGAAATAAAAAAAATGCAGTCTATAAATAATAACTAAAGATGGCTGTAGTAAAACTTATAAGAAAAAAATATCTAGTTCAATGTTTTTTAAGCAAGTTTTGAAATATTATTTATAAGAATGAAGGTTTTGACACTTTTTTTTTAAAGGTTGTAAATAAAGCTATACATTTTTGTAACAATAAAATAAATATGCTTTTGGGCCAACCGGGTTTTGCAGTGGGGTATTGTACACAAGCGCCATGTCTAGCTAGAACGGTTTGTAAATTCCAAATGAAATGCATAACTTTAAGTAAAACGTTCAAAAATGCCTTCACTAGCTTTCAAACTGCACTTTTTACTGACATTTTAGTATTTTTTCCATTGAATTTTAAAGATTTCAGTAAAAAAATAAATTTTATTGGATTGTTTTCCTAACTGTTTAAATAGAATTTACTGATAGAATGTACTCATATGCAGTATTTCTTGTATTATAATGCTAGAAAGTGATATTCAGCGCCTTTTTGGGCGTTTAGCTTTAAAAAGTATTTTTTTAATCAATTTCTAGTAGTTTTAGGTGATTATTGTCTGTTCCGCCCCAGCTTATTATTCCATAGGAAAGAGATGAATGAACTAGAGCGACGTAAACAAGTTTCATGGTTTTTATATTTATTTCTAGGGTGGTGTACACCCCTTTAATGCCAGATAGGCCATAACAACAAATGACGTCATAGAAAATTATCAATAGCCAACGTATCGGGGCTTGTTATAAAATAATTCAATTCGACTCATTCTTAGGAATTATTATCTCAATGACATTTAAATAAGTGAGTATATACATTGAAACCAAGTTAACATAATAATTCTAAACACTCACAATCGAGTTGCTGTACATATGGTATGATTTTTTACCATCGAGATATCATTATTAAAAACAACATCTAAAAGTATGATTGGTATGTGAATATAGGAGTAGTATTGGCATGTGTACTTGCATATTAAATGCAGAACTTGAGATATGATAGATTAAAACTAAAGCTAAAAGTATATAAAAATTATAAAAATAGAATTCTAATACTTAACTAAAAGTATATTAAACGTAAAAAGTATACGTAGAATCAAGATATATATTAATGAATAAAACCTAAACTGAAAGTATGTTTTATGTAAAGGTATATGTAAAACTCAAAATATTATAGATTCCAAAATTATTTGAAAGCACTTAATACGAAATATACATCGACGGTATGTGTAGATCTCGAGATATTATCGATTAAAATACTTATAGCATGATTATGTTATACCTACATAGATATTAGCTATAAGTAGAACTCGGTTAGTAGCTGAGTGGACAAACGCATCCGATTCCCACTCAAGCGTCGTGGGTTCAATTCCTCTGCTAGCTAAGTCCCCCATCATTGCACAAGCAAGATCTTTTGCTTATTATGTTGATAGCAGGAATTTTTCAAATATTGTCAGGTTATTCGTAACCAGGGAATGTTTGTCTTTCTTTAATTTTAATCAAATATATTTTTTTATAATAAAATACGTTATTGGTTAAAACTTTAACAGAAAATATGTGATGTATGAAACTCAGGATTTTATTGATAAAAACTCAAAATGAAATATGTTTTATTTTCTACGTTAAACTTCAGATATTACTGATCGAAACTTGAAATCAAAACATCTAATATGCCGTCATGTTATATTGGGCAAAACAAAGCGGTGTATGATTTATAGTAAGCTACTTACGGGTGTATTTTCTGAATCCATTTGATCATAACGATCTCAAACGTCTTTGCAATGAATAATACGCCATTGTTAAGAAAAGGCTTTCGCCATTCTCATTTATAATTCATATATATTTCTGAGAGAAGCTTTTTTTCCCGACTATCTTGGAACTTTGCATAATTTATGCAACCTTGCCAAGACTCCATTTTGTTACTGAACCCAGTGCGACTAGTCATACATACATGCTCTATTTGGAAAAATGTTCCAAACATATTTAATTAATTTTATGACATAGCTACCTACTACACTAACTGATCAAATTTGTACAGGAAATTATTTTCTTTGAGTGGATTTCAACACTCTCTATTCGTTTTTTTTTTATTGTACAAAAAAAATCGTTCAATATTTAAATGAAAAATTTCAAGCTTATATTTTACGATAAAAATAACTTCGCCTACTGAAAGTAGTAGCGCTGAACAAAATAATTTTTGGCAAAAAATGTAATGACAAATTTCTAATTGACACCATTCAAGTGTTTCAATTTTTTTGGAGGAACGAAATGGTTTTTTTTAATTTCCAGAAATGTGTGGAGAGTGGTTGGTAAATTTTTTTTTTTTATTCTGTTTCAACGCATCTCTTACGAGTCAATTGATATTGTATCAATCTTCACACACTTTTAAATACGGTAATCTATTATCGTGTAGAAGTCTCAAGATACGAGAATCGAAAACACATGGTATTTAATGTAAGTAAAAAAATATATGTAAAAAAAATAAGTAAAAAATTGAGTTTATTAGACTGGTTAGTTTGGAACAAGGAATCCCAAAGTGAGTAAAGCGATCAATCAAAGATATCCAGAGAGGTATTTTTCACTTCTTCGAAGGTGATTCGGGAGCTTTGAAAGGTAGAAAAAGGCGGTAAGGGCAGTAAGAAGACTCTAAAAAAAGTTAGTGCGCATAAATATTTTTCAACATTTTTACCCTTTACTACCCAGTTAAACAAAAATGCAGTCATGCATAATCATAATAAAAAGTATTTAGAAACCCATTCATATTGAATAATGTTTCATGATTAATTTAGCAAAAAAGCGTAGAAAATGCATATTTTAATGGGCAATTTGTTAATCTCTGCGGAATTTGTGTATAAGATAGACCCCTGTGATGCCAAGCTCCCAAATTTTAAGACGGTATGTGTTAACAAATGTACTTTTGAATTATGCGGGATCTACGGGTCAATGTTTTGTCATTATTGATAAGTGTACAACATTGCATCCGTTGTTTCTTTCCGAAATGCAAGGCTTTATTGTAAAAAACTGGTTATGCATTTATGATTACATACTAACCAATACATGCGTAAACTGACAATTTCAATCGAAAATAACTTTTTGCTGCAGACACAAATCGACTAATGTTTCTCCGAAGTTTTATTGACAGATACCTAATGCATGACGTCTATGATCTATTTATTTCGAGCACTACTTGCCGCTAAAGCCATCTAAAGGAAAACGGTGGAAGCAAAATTGTACACCTAATAAATGCAGCGATCGAGTATTCCTCAAATGGTAGGAAGGTTTGAAAAGAAAATCTTAAAAAATACCGCGGTAAGACAAGCAAGTTTGGCAAACATTGGATTAAAACATTACAAACATTTTGTCAATGACGAAAAAATTGTAATTCTAACGGATTCAATGCAATGAAATTGCTGTTTGACGACGCGATGTACAAAATTTAAGTGAACTCCTTAAGTGATAACACGATCATAGAAAAGTAATTCAGGTCTCTGGATCTATGGAGCAGAATGTCGGGCATTAGTCAGGAGGCGCTTCTTAGGGGAAATAAAGTACGTGATCAAAATACTTCGCTGATCGAATCGTTTTCCTTTACGACCAATCTACACGCTTACTAAACTTTTCCATTCTTCAAGTAGAAAGGTCTAAAAAATTCTTCCGAATCTTTGAAAAAAGCCATAAAGCATAAAAACCTTTTGCCCCTGCGCAGTTCAATGATTTTTTCTATTTGGCACGTAACTTTAACACAAACAACTTGGCAAAAAGGCTTACTTATTCAATTGAAGGATATAAAAAAAACACCTTTTAATTTGACCTTATTGCAAAGTGCCAGTTCAAACGAAAGGCCACTGAATACTTAAAATTCCGGATTGGGCAGAATAAATTTGATAAATATTTAAAACGGGTTGCAAAAATTACTGAAATAAATCATCTACCGGAATAATAAATACTTATATTACATTTTATCGAAGGAAGCAATCACTTTGTAGCTTGACATTATAATTTAAATAAAAAATGTTTCAGTTTTAAGCCACTTTATTTATATAAACAGTTTATATATATACTTTCCTGAAGAAGGTTAAGTTTAACCGAAACCGGTCGAATGTTATATGTGTATAAATAAAGTGGCTTAAAACTAAAACATTATTTTTTTTAAAAATTACTTATATTACATTTATACCCTACACATTTTTAACCCTAGTGTTTCAAAATCTACGTATTTCTTGAAACACTAGTAACATCGTAATCTTGTATAATAGTAAATTATTGGGCTGAAAATTTTCACAACTTAGGTTCGTTTATAAGAGCAGATGTTAAAATGAAATAATATTAAATAACATTAAAGTTTTAAGCAGAAAAATATATTACTAATTTCTACATACCTACGCGAAGTTATTCGTAATTTTTTTTTTTTTAAATATACATCCGAGTGATATTTCTTTTTAATTGTTAACTTGATCACATATAAAATTTCTGTCGCAAAGATTGCTATGATGACGTAAGATGATTTTTTTTTCCTTAATTTCTTTTATTAACATTTACAATAATGATTTTCGGTATGCCTGCCTGACTGGGAGGTGTTTCCGGGCCGAGAAAGTTGTTTGATTATAAGCGTAGTTTTTTAATTGTTTTATGGGTTTCGCTCATATGTAAGTGACATACTCGTATATTTTTAATAATAAAATGCATATTATAATTTAAAAAATCGGATATTTCTTAACATAGTAAGATTTTTTTTAACAAAAATATCTTACCCACTAAATACATCAATTCTCGTGTTTGAGTTGGGGAGTAGGGTCATTAAAGTTTAAATGAGGTATTTATATGAATAAAATATACTGTTAAGCTTTATTTACTTTACATTATTTAAGCAACGTACGTACGTACGTTCGAGTGCGAACTTTTCAAATTTGGAACCGATGGATGTGTTGAGAAAATTATCATATTAAAACAGAATCTTGACATTATTTGAAACGGGTGGATTAAAGTTACTTATATTTTAAAACGAGTCGTAGAAGCGACCCATTCTCACTGACAAATGTCAACCGCATTCAAATAATGTTGTGCGCGCGTTCGGCGTGCTTCCTGGGTGTACATCGGTGCCGAAGGGATCAATGGCAAAAGTTCCTAGAAGCATTTCTCAATGCAATACCGATATACAAATAGAAGAATACTAGTATTCCCACCCGACGCCTGTGCTTGAACGACTGCAGTCCGTTAAGATAGAGATGTCTATCCAACAGATGATTGATGATAGATTGATAATTCAACAACAATTAAAACTCGTTTACATCATGTGTTTTTTGAAACAGTAAAATATTTTCCTCCGCAAATCTCACTGTGGTTATCTTAACCCCCAATATATTAATATTGTTCCTGCGGTTTCGGATAAAACCTGAACTTCCTGGAATTTGTCGTACAAAAGATAATCTATTTTTGATAGTTTGGCTTGCTACCGCATTGTTTCTCGATGACTTTCAATTTCGCGAGGTATGTAATCAATCCATCAGCGTTTCCTTTCAAACAATCCCAACTTTTTCCGCATACATTTACAGAGTGGAAAGCATCTTCAAAGATTCTGAAATATTTCAGCAAGGTACCGGGAGGGCAGAAACAATGATCGGTATGTGAACTCGAATTCCTTACTGAAGCGAGAATTTAATACATTATTGAGAACATAGTTACGTTTCTCCTGCGTATTCTATCTGATCAATTGATCTTTCACTCTCAATCTTTCAATATTTCAAGTGTGAAAGTCGATCGTTATTTCCAGTAATGAATTTTCTTTCACTTTCATATAAACCGAATTTATTTGAGGTGTTTTCAAATAATTTCGAACACAGTTCGACGTATTGCTTATTGATAAATTTTAGCACCCTTGGGGTGATATTTCACAAAAGTAGCGCGTTATGAATTATCGAAGAATTAATATGAACGCTCAATCATTTTAAGAACCACTCCTAGTCATCATCAAAGTGAAAATGGTTGAGTGAACTACTTGACTGGTACGAGTACATTTCTGCAGTGCTATTCTAGGTGCAGCTTGCAGGGTGAAGGGTGCTCTGATGATAGTCAATCTTCGCAATTATATGCACCAGAAGAAGAAGTGTAAATGATTTTGAATTTAGAAAAAACCTTTTCAAATTACGTTTCGTTCTCTCATCAATTGTTATAATTATAAATGCTTAAAACTTGTAGCGTTTTGATCTAAACGTCAGCACCCAAAAATAACCCCTTTTCTTTCTAATACAAGCGATACCACAAATGACTTATCTGTTAATTCAATACGAGTAGTTAGGAAAATATCTAAGGTTTCCAGTGAATTCAATTTTTAAACAATAATCTTTTTAATTATTTAAGAAATGCATAAGGGAATTTTAAGTAAAACGTTCGAAAATGGCTGCACTGGTTTTCTTAAATTGCACCTTTTAGTGACATTTTTCATAAAATTTAAGAGATTATAGCATAAATTCACTAGATACCTTAGACATTTTCGTAACTGCTTATGTAAAATTAACAGATTAATCATATTCAGTATTGCTTGTATTAGAATGCAACAAAGCGACGTTTAGCGCCATTTTGAATGCTGAGCCTTGAGCTTAGATGAAAGTTTATTTTTTAAAGGATAAAATACATAATCAATCAATAATACCAAAATTCAATTACGTACTGGTGATGCGAGTTGGTTTGAAGAAATTGCTAGAAGGCTATAAACTCGCCTATAATAAATATTATGTAAATGGAAAATATGTATCGTGAAGAATATATCCAATTGTCTTTGGGCATTCCGGTAGTTTTTAGATTCCTGAAAAAATCAAGTGATATTAATGCGAAGAAGTCATTAAAGGAGTTTCCTCGGGAATTGATAAATAGACAGCGAAAATGTGTTGAAGTGAACATTTGAATTGCTACTTTAGTTATGTTAGCACTCCGATGGTATTCTCTCCCCAAACAACACATAAATGGTACTAGCGGTTTACAAAAAAATAATCCATTATTGGCTTAAATAATTGGAAAACGTGCAGATGTTATTAAATTGGCGTTTAATTTATTCTGGCCAACAATAATTGATACAAATTTAAATTTGCAAAACGTATTTAATAAAATAATTCTATAACACAAATAATAGCATTGAACTTTCCCTAAAAACCTCAACTCATTTTAACAGTTTTTGTTACAATTAATGAGTGCGAAACTGCCTGCATAATAAAGTCTTTTGCATTTGCTGAATTTAAGTGCATTAGCATAATTCTTTATTCAGTCATCATGAAAATCGGATGGTTTTTCGACGGCAAATGAATGCAATCTTGAGAATCCGTACTTTTGAATAGAGAGCTATGGATGAAAATTTTATGCATTTTTCAATACACAAGGAAATGTTTCTAATTTAAGAGTTGTCTGAAATTTTTATTTCGATAACACATAATATGCATGAAACATAATTCTTTTATAAAATATCTCCGTAGCCGAGTGATTAAAATCCCCAACTTCGAATCCAGAGGTTGCGGGTTACATATAAATAACATATAGTATATTTGCGACACGTTCGAGAGTGGTACTCGATATCGCACTGGTGAAATACCACTATTCAGAATATAAGCATCGCTTGAAATGGCTTTAGCCATGTTTAGTGTCCAGATCCAAATAGCCAGGTACTTCTGCATCTTCCTCTTCCTTATCTCATTCCTCTTCTCACTCTTTTTAGTTTTACAACTAACAAAAATTGAGTATGCCATAGTTTGAATGGCTCCGGGATAATTTTTTTTTTTTAAATCAAGAGTTTTTTCGACCGAATCGTTCAATAATAGTTTTTATTGGATTATTTTTCCAGTCACATTAATAATGTAAGAATTTATTTATAAGCGATAAATATTAGATGAATATTATCTACAGCATTTATGTTTTAAAATATATAATACGCATTTCCCATGATAGACTTATGAGTCTATATTGTGGCAGCTTATTACTGTTTTTCAAAAAAAATCAGTGAAGTCTCGTCATTGTGGGTGTCTACGACATCTGCACAAATTACACGCTCGTGATAAGATAAGCGAACTGTTTTTCATCTATTACCACCCCACGAGGGGCTGAAGATTCATAAGATCTTCCGGCCGCGGTTAGTCCTGTAAAGATGGAGCCATCTTGATACTGAATTCCGTTTGTGTTGAAACCGTGCCATAAAACAAGAAAAAATATTTGAAAATAATTCAAAAGCTCCTTTGCAGAAAATAAAGTTGAAGGTTCCTGCCGTGCAAGCGTGAAGCAGTTTTGTATAATTAAATATTAAATTAACGTATTGCTTATTCACGGCAGGTATGTACATTGTCACAGTACACGCCTTGCATTTGCTAATTGAAGTTTTTGAAGAAATCGTCACCGGGAAGGAAAAAGGGCTGAAGCGTAATTTTAGGAACTTTACACCAGAGCACTTCAAAGTATTTTTTTGTTTATAATGAAATTCATAAGTCTTCAGTACCTGATTGTATTTTAAAAAATGTTAACCCAGTTAACTCAATGCTTTCACTGAGTTACCTGATGCAACACAAAGCAAAAAAAAGCCCCAAACTTCTGTCGCTTGAGTAAAGCTTTCTACTAAATAGAATGGCTGAAGGGCCACAAACGTTTCCAGAATCAAATGAGAGTCAGAACATTCGACGCAGAAAAAATTACCGATGAAAGCTGCAGATTTAACTCATTTATGGCCAAAGTGTCGCTTAAGCTCTTTTTCCTTTCCAGCGACGCAGGCTACAAAATATGTATTTGGAAAGTTGCTGCAGTCCATCAAATTGCGTGTTCAAGTTTGCGATCGGCGAGAAAAGCGTAATGTGATCAACGGTTCAACGTTTTATGAATATAGCTTTACTTTAAACTGCCAGTAGCTCGCGCAAAATTCATGCACGCGATACGAGTGGCCCCTCGGTTTATGGAGGTAGTTTGGCTGGTCAGTCAACTCTTTACGAGTCTTTAGCAATGAACTTTATCCATAACTCGTATTAAACGTTCATATTATTGAGCTCGAAAATAATTTATTTGATTAGATTGGATTCTAAGGCAGGGTTGTTTCAAAGTTTCGCCACATTTGGCACTTTTACAATTCAACGATAGTCCCATTTAGTTTTGATATTTTAATGGTCCCCGCTAAACGTCGATTCAAGAGCCGTTTCAGTTTTTAAGCAATTATAAGTATAACACTGACAAGCATAAAAACATGACCGTTATGCCTCTCTGATAATCACACTTTGTTCAAAGGCTGAAATAATCGACAGTCAGCGTTTAACAGGGACCGTTAAAAAGTTAAAATTTTTTTTTAAAAATTACCATAATGATTGAATTATGACGCCGTAAAATGTGACAAAAGCTTGAAACAATCCGCGCTAAGTGGGTGGCATGGAAATATTTCGAAATAAGTTCGCCATGGTTTGTTTATATTAATTTTCACCGAAGCACATTAAATATTTATTTCCTTGGGCATAAGAATATATTTTCATTTTTTTGACAAGTAAAACAACATTTCATAGATTTCTAAGATCAACAGATTGCAAGCTTTGGAGGAGCGAATCCACAGATGAGCATACTAAAAACATTTTAATAATCGGATCAATCGCTCTGTAGAAACATCTGCCCCTCGAGGCAAGTACAGTTTTTTTTCGCCATGTCTAAAAATCAGAAGCTAGCTAAAAATTATGCCGTTTCCCTCCTAATTGTAGCAATTTGTTTAAAATGCATTTTCTCCTCTATTTATCACATCTTTAAAAGCCAAAAATAATGTGACCTCACACAACTATTTTTAAAATATAAACAACATCATACCATACCCGTAAGGTGGACAGAGGTTGAACAATTCAACTATGAAACATTTAATTTATCGATTATTTCCAAACGAGTTTTTTGATAATATACAACATTAGTCTAGTAGATTTCGTATTTGAATTGATGATTTCTTTGTGTTTTTTATCATTTTTGTCAAAATAAATAACTCGAGTTTAAAACTTCCAAAATATCAACTGAACAAAGATTATTTGGGCACAATAATTACTTACCCAGTGTTTTAATTAAGTAAACATTGTCAGATGATCGATAGAAGTAATTATACTCCTCGGCGAGGCTTTTTCACAATGTTCTTGTTCATCATGTTGATCATTTGGCTTCGAAAATGTTAATTAAGGTTCACGTAGTCAATCTAAATACTCATTATTTTTTTTCGTCAACAATATTTTGTATTAATGGTACATAGTAAGAAGGCACTATTAAAAATAATTTATAGCCTTGCAATATATCTCTTGTTTAATGTTAATACCCATCTTAAAACTGGCATGAAAGTTGTAGGTACGTGGAAAATATAATAATTTAAAAATACATTTATTCAATCTATGTAGGTATGTCATTACACAATGTACAAATTTATTTTACTGTGAACATTTAAAACTTGATGTTAATTGAAATGATATATTTTTTATAAGATTCTTTTCTAATCCCCACCTAATAAATAAGTACCTATCTATAACGTATTTTAGCATATATTATTGTACATTTATTACCGGTATTAACTAGTATGTATAAAAAAACCTTTGCCAAACACAATTGCAGAAAACATCTACTCGTATAATTGAAGTGGATACAAATTATCATATACGTACCGACAGCAAATAAAGAGTTCTTATTTTAGAATTTCTATAGAAATAAACTTCTTTTCTGTTTATAGCATGTAAATTCAGTATCAAAAGGTTATATAAATATACATACATGTACATAAAGAAATACGAATATCGCATTAAATAATGTAATAATAATCGCAATTTTCATCAACAAATCGAATTATATATTGATATTGAAATTTGAGTACTTTTTTTTAGAGGTTCAGAATGAAAAAAAAAAACAAATATTTAGTAGCATACATTGTGCTAAAAAATAAGAGTTCATAGAGTTTTAGATAATCCGATACATATTTAGATATATTATCGTTTGGTGTCACACGCCTCATCCCTTCCACGACTTGTGAGAAAACTCTATAATCTGATTAGAACTGTAAACGTATTGTAACTTTCTCATTAATCTTTTGCAACTTCTGATCACAGCTGACTATGGGATAAAACAACTTCTTAAGCCAAACTTACTCGAGAGAGTTGAAGTTAAATTAGGTTCTACCACTACCATTTCAAACTATTCAACAGGAAGTCAATTCTGGCATTAACTTAAATTATATTCTGCATTTTTAATACAGACACTCTTATTATAACTTCAATGATGACGATTATCATAAAGATTTACCCTTTTCTTCATAATGTTCCATGGATTAATGCAGAAAAAAGAAGAACTTTTTGATTTGTGTTTGAAAACAAAACTGATTTTTATTTCTACGATTTTTGTTAATTTATTTTCGTAAAGCTTTAAGGTACATTAAAACTCTTGTTTTTATTCCTGAAATATTTAAAGACACATATTTACATTTTGTAACAATGTTTAGAACTTTACTTCCTTTAAGGGTCAGCACTCAAAAATGACACTAAACGTTACTTTCTAGCATTCTAATACAAGCAATCCTACAGATGATGTATCTGGAAAATTTCTAAGGGTAGTTATAAAAATGTCTGAGGTTTTCAGTGAATACAATTTTACAACTGTAATCCTTTGAATTCTATGAAAAATATATTAAAATATCAGTAAAAGGTGCAGTTTTGAAACCAACAAAGGTATTTTTGAACGTTTTACCTAAAATTCTATTATGTTTTCAAAGAATTTAAAAGACTACTGTTTAATTAATATATTCATTGGAAAGTTCAGTCATTTTTCTATCTACCCATATAAAATTAACAGATGAATAATTTGTAGTATTGCTTGTACTAGAAAGCTAAAAAGTGTCTGTTTTTGGGTGCCGACCCTTAATAAAATAGCTGGTAAGTATGGCTTAAAACGTAACACACAAAGATTTTTATTTGTGGTTGTATCAATTTATTCCAATTTCCAAAATTATCTTCAAGTAAGTATAATCCTATTAAAAACATTTCCGTGGGAGTTTTTTTTTTAAGTTTCCGAATTTCCTTTATTTCCTATGAATTTATTTTTGATACATTATCCATGTTTCTATAGATTTCCGTAGAAAACATCCGAAATGATACGTGTTCCCAATTTTAGAATTTGGAATGAAATATTTCTGTAGATGGTATAAAAATCATTGAGTGTTTGATCCCTTTATAAATATTCACTTCCTTGGTTCAAATTTTCCTCTCATCTATCCACTAAACGCCACCTACAAATCTATAAATAAACAAACATAATATTTTCACAAAATTTATGAAACACTTTAAAAAATTGGAATATATTTGAGTACAAATAATACAGGCACAACGTCGAGTTTTCTCCAAATTAAATCAGCTGTTTATATGAAAACTTAGATAGGAACAATAGGATTTGAATGGAATAATACACAATTTTGTACAAAATATTATTGCCCAAATTGGCCTTATTTAATCACAAAACGGTTTTCTGAGAGCATACGAGTATACGTTGGTAGAAATAATATATAAAAAACATTGTTCTATTGAAAGACACAAATACTTAAAAATAAATTTTAAAACCTAAGTTAAAAATTTACCATTAAGTGGTATAATAATTGGTAGTGTGACATTATATATTTAAAATTAACCATAAATATATATATATATATATTAAACAAATATATACATATATATATATATATATATATATTCCACCATTAACATATATATATATATATATATATGTTAATGGTGGAATCGAAACAAATCTAAAACTCAATCATAAAACAACCTAAGTACCTATTATTTTCAAACTCTTTTTCATACAGCATCGTAACAAAACCTAACTTGTTTTCCAGTAGAATGACAAGTACTTTTTTATAATAAAAATAGTTTTACCCTTCCAGAGGTCGACAAGACAGATTTTTCAGAGACGTGTTAGATGTATTGCTTTATAAATATTTCCAAGATTCGAAATTCAGATCAAAATGTTGGCTTGAAAAAATATAAAAAATGTAATTGTATCAACGGATGGAAATGAAAGAACTACCTTTCTACGATGTGAAAACATTCAGAAAAGACAGGTTTCTTGGAGCAGAGAGAACTGTACCCGATTTCAGTAGAAACAGAGTTTATTAAACATGGATGACGGTATATCAGGGCTTAAGGTAGTGTTGGACGAACAGTGATAAATAAGGCAGCAGTTGGTTGGCTGTTTCATATGTGTATTGGGTCACTAAAGTTAGCAACTTAGTGTACATTTTAGCTTAACTAGTTTGGGAATCAACATGGAATTTTAAGCCTTATTTTTTAATAATTTTATTTCTTATTTTACTTAAGCATAGGGATGATAATTTGCAAAAGTGTTTTTTTTTAGATACATAGTACATGTTAATTTCGAAAATATAGTACCTACATAATTAGAAACAATACGAGTACATGACAATTTTCAAAATATAGTATCAAGACAATACGAAATTATTTAAACTTGGTATTTAAGGTGAGTAATGATATTGCATTTAAGGGAACTTTTGTTTTGTAAAATGTTTCCTTTTTATTCAAACCAGGCACAGTTATTAACATAAAACATATCGTATAATATTTTCCACTCTAGGAATTTGTCTAGTTATGTTGTGGAGCACATATTTAAGAATTATTAATTTATTTTCCGTATTTGTTTCAATAATTTAGATATTTAAAGCTCACCAAACATCATTCATTTATTGTTACATGCCATCTTTTGTTTTGTGAATAGAATATTTACTTCTCTAGACGAAGGTTTAATGAGACTTATAATATCTTTTGCTTTCTGTACATTTTTTAGTCTGTACGCTTTTCATATTAAATTTCCAAAATATCTTTAAGTCTTTAATATGACATACGAAGTATATTGAAAGGTTTTATCAATATTAATAGCATGGCTGTTTGTTGAATTGCTTAAACCATCTCAATATCTATGTTGGCGTATGTTAAAGTTCGAAGGATACTCCTGAATAAGAAAGTAGTTTATATATCTATGCCAAAAAGTGCACGTATGTTGGAATATCGCTAGATCAATAAATGTTATTATAATCAGTGAAAAGAAGGTAATACCAACAGTAAAGATGAGATTTTATAAAAAAATCTCCAGCTTAAAAAACAACGTTGTTTTCTTATTTTTTTACAAAATGAGTTGTGTGAGGCTTATCACAATTTTAAATAAGGGTCGCTATCTTCAAATATCGTCACAGTTCTTGGAAGATAAATATATAAGTGCATATAAATACAACACTTCACCTCGTAAAACACTTATCTAACGCTATTTGTCTTGATGCAATAAATAAAACGAACAAATTTAACGTCTTTTTATAATATCCCTTCGAATGAACTGCGAAATCTTTATTTTTGCTTCTACACACAAATATAGATTATAGATATTTTTAAGACTCTTTCTTTTTAAATTCCTTTTCTTAGGAGAACTTAATAATAAATAAAATATTGAAAATAAAGTGGTTTTTAACAAATTTTACCTGTTTTATTTATAAATATGGCAAGCCACAAATTTAATTCTTTTTAAGAATACTTAATAATAACATTAAACAAGTTGAGTAACTTAATATTATAAAAAAATGGAGTTCTAAAATTAAACACAAAAAATATACCAAGTAATTTTGAAAAAAGGTATAAGTATGTACTTACTTATAATTCCAAAATAAATATGAGATAGTATGAACCCGTAAGAGACCAATATTCAGAATCGAAATCGTTTAGACGGTCGAGCGGTTCAAAGCGTCAGGTGTGGCGGGTTCAATCCTTAGCCTAGCTAAGTCCCCCATCATTGCTCAAGCAATATTTTTCGTTTATAATAATGGTACCCTGGGAATGTTGTCTTTAAAAAATAGATAAACGTTACTTGAAATGGCTATAACTATGTTTATATATATACTCGTATTTTGCCAGTCTCATAATATACCTGAAACGTGGGAGTTTTAGTATTACTGGCTCTGGGCAGATGGGACCCTTGTTTGGAATTACATTTAAAAATAAAAATACTTAGTATAAAGGCCCATGGACGGAAAAGCTATAAATAAATTAGTAAACGTAAATTAATTCAAATAACTTGTTTTATTCCGACTGAAGTTTCACGATTTTAATTTTACCACTCCTAGAGTCGTCCGTTATGCAAAACTTGCCCATTAAACTATTTTTCAGTATAATTGAATTAACATGGGCACGACAGACAACCATCACTGACAATGAACGTTCGTGACCAGCCTCTATAAACATTCCCTTCGCTTCGGCAACTAAGTCGATCAAGTTTTGGTACAATGAATTCTACAGAATTATTTGCCCTATAAACGTGTAGAAGTGTTGGAATCGGGTTGACCTTAAACTCTGGGCCTTCGCAACTCTGTGAGAGCGGCGGATGTGTAAGTTATTGCTCAGGCAACAGGTATTCTAAAACTGAATCGTAAATTGCGTGAAAAGTATATGTAGAGCTTTTAGTATTCATGGAGAGTATTTTCCGCAATCCACGGAATATCTTTAATAAATCAAAAAGCTTTTGTTAATTTACCTCTTGAACAGACCAATAACTCGTTAGTCATTTTTTTGTTTCAAGAAGGCCATTTGTCAAGTTTAAGCGTTATTCCAACTCAAAACTCTCGAAGATTCATCTGAACTTCTCTCAATAGAAGGAGCTTTCAGAAAAAAAACTATTTTCTTGTAAAGTGTAGGAAGGCTGTGTGACAAACAGGTGGTACTTAAGAACTAGAATCTAGGAGAGCAGTGTCTCTCTACTAGCTTTTTCGCAATTGTGGAATCATTTAATCATCGGCACTTTAGGTTGTGCCTATTTTTTATATCGAATGACTCCCGCTGGCCGTGAAGTGAACGTATTCTGTAACAATGCGTCATTGCGTTTGCAAGACTTTGCTCTCAGTAGGGCTTTCTCGAGAAAGGGGAGATCTAGTTTTAACTCTCAATTTTCGTATCGTGCAGTTATTGCTTGGCTTAGTTTTGGTGATATGTAGTGGCTGTGTGTGCCCATCACATTACTACACCATGTGGCTTTCACGGTGATGGTTCGGTTCACGTCCTTCGGCTTAGACACAGAAACTAACAGGAGAAAGAGGGCACGCGAGGCGATGCGACCCTAAGAACTGGCAACAACGCAAAGCAAGCACATGAAAAGGTCTTGCCGACATTGTAGAGCAGGCATTGAAATGTAAATATTTGTTTTAATTTTTCATGAAAACATTGCTTTTTTATTTCAAAACCATTTATATTCACGTTCATAAATTTATGGTTTAAGTTAAAATTCTGTAGAACAAAATATGTGTCTTTATAAATTCGAAAAGTTATTGATTGATAGGTACGCTAGTGAAACTCAGTTCTAGTTTAAAATTATCAAATTGGATGCTGGTTCAGGGTCTCGAATAATATTAACTAACTTGCAAGGTTTCTATGGCATAAGACCACACACCGAGTTATATATAGGACTTACGAAATGTATAACCTCATACATGCCTATATTAAATTAGTAAATGTGCAAATATGTTATATGTAGGTAGATACATCACAAAAAAATTAATCACACTAGCTGCAGCACTGAAACGATTATATTTGCCACCATATGTGGTATGTTGGATAAGAAAGTAAGAAAGGAAGAAAAGGGTAGAAGTTGTAAGATGTGTAACATAACCATTTTGTGATTTACCTAAATGGATTTACTTTTAGTTGCTCCCCAACCCAAACACGAAAATTGATTTATCTCCTGGGCTAGGAAGTCTTGTTGAAAAAAAGAAACAGTTTAACTTACTTTATGTTTTGTTATTTTAAAAAAAAAGCAATATTTTCAATTCATAAAAATTTGCATGAATCCACACTTGGACCATTTTTTCCAACGATTGCGACTTCGATTCCGACTCTAAATGGTGGGTATTAAACCAGAGTAATATAAGGAGTCTTCCATTTTGAGCAAAAAAAAAAACATTTAGAATATCGAATCAACAAAATATATATTTAATACTGCAAACCAAAATTTTATTTATACCCACTGTAGTTTACACAAAAAATGTGGCCGTCGGAGATAAAACCCGTAGAGATGTCTAGCAGCACTCGAAGGTACCTATGTTAGGTGAAACATTTCCAATTTGGAACCTTATATAATACGTCCTAGCCAGGCCATAAAGCTCTCAAGCTCCAACGTATTACATCGGCGAGAGCTTTAATGAATATGAAACTAAGAATATATTCAAAGCCTACATCCGGTTCGTGAAACGAACTAAAAAACTAAATTAAAAAAAGTGTTTTTCGGGCGCTTTAAAACAGTGCCCATTGTGTAGATAAGCAGTGTTCAGAAACCATGGAAAGCCTCGATTGTTGGAAACATACTTAACGTAGAAAAACCGCATTCCGCCCGACATTGGTCGTATCCGGTTACATCGCGTTAGTCTTTCTATAACAAACACTTTTTGCTTTACTAAATAACCACTCTGTATTATGTTCATTATACTCTACTATGCATATTAATATTAAAGTTTCATGTTTTATGTACGAGGATCATTTAGAAAGTAAGGTTAAAACATTTAAATAGGATTTAAAAATGCTTGTATTTAATTGAAATTTATGGGATACTTCAAAAATATATTAAACTATTTTTCGACGTTATTGCCGTCGAGATCGAAACGTTTCTCTAGTCGGGGCATCAGCTTTTGTATGCCAGTGTCGTAGACCTCCACCGCCAGTTCTTTCAGCCACTTCTCCACAGCTTCCTCGACCGCTGTTATCGTTTTCGAGGATTCAGTTTTCGTAAATATACTCAAAGCGCTGCAATAGCACGAGAGCCCAAATTATTTGCTGGTGTGAATATATTAATGTGCATATAGAAAATTCAAACTAAAATATATTTCAAATCCGCGCTCATATCTTAAAAGCTGCGAGAACATGTTTATACGAGTGCTGAAGATTTTTCTGTACAGTTCTGTATTGCCATAATTTCTTCAGTCTTATCTGAAAATACAACACATATATTTGACTTGTTTCTAGGGAATATTTTATTTTTTTTAAATGAGGGGGATGATTATGGATTTCTTGCAACATAAATCATATTAAGCTTATTGAGAGTTTGAAAGTATTCTTAAAGCCTTTTTAAAAAGCGCTAATATTCAAATGAAATCTACGTAGCTTTAACATTATTGACTATTTGTAACCAAGGTGACATTTAAATTTAGCTGCCTACGATAGTCAATAACCGCGATTCATGAAATTTTGGGAATTTGATATGTTTGTAGCTGGGATGTGGTTCAAAATGGATATCTGCTATTATGAATATTCTACAAATAAAGCCAATGCTGTGTTTTGATTTTGAAATGTGATTTCATCGAAGATTGAGCTTGTCATTTGAAATAGCTGTGTGTAAGTTTTTTTAGTTTTCCAACGAAATAAAAAAAATGATGTATTAATTATTCGCGCTGGTGGAAAAACGGTACCTCCATTTTTATTTTTGTGGAATGTTGTGAGGTAGAAAATATTTATGTAGGGAAATGAAACGGGTAGAGGTAAGGTTGGGATTTACATGGATATTCTGATCACTAGAAACAGCAATTATGGTAACAACTTTAAGCATTTTATATCGTTTCCTAATGTTCTCTTACCATAAGGTTTATGATGAGAGTATTTTCTGGTTCAAGTATGGTACACGCATCAATTTATTTATATCTTTTACCTAAAAAAAATATTTTTACAAAACTCTATGATGAAGACCTCGTCATTAATAACCTTTGGATCAATACATTTCGGAAGTTTCCCAGTAGACGATTTCCCGTTATTATAAAAACATTTATTTATCGGTCAATTAGTCAAGCAGCCTTCAACACAATTCTTACCGGCGCCGAATAATAAAAAAACATTTCAAGCCGTATGATTAATTCCCACTTATATCTGAATAAATAATAACGCAAAGCAAAGTTTTCCCATTTAGTTGCTTACCGGTTGGAACCCGAAAATTCGGCGAGATTAATGGCAGCCCCATCACCGAGGCTTTTACAAGGTAATGCCTTATTTTTGCAGTGAAAACGCGAAGCCTTTTTGGGGTGAAAATTCACGGACTCTTTCCGCCTGCAACACCTGCTATTGTCATCAAAAACCCTCTACGTTCATTTGCAAAGGAAGGGATTATGAAAAGCGCCGTATGCAACGTCAGCCACTACTACCTACCGCCGGATGTGTTAGAGGAGGCATATGTGTCTCTAGTGACTATGCATTTCCTGTGTCACAATTGGAAAGCTTCACTTTGTTTGAAAAATTATACTTTTAAATTTATACAATGTTTGATATACTGACTTTTTTAAGTTTCACGTCTCAATATATCATAATATTTATAACAAACCAGCATGCCGTTTCACCTCAAGAGTATGCAGAGAAGATGGAACCCCACACAGCTTTGTCTTGGCACACACTCCTTGCTCCATCCATATTCATACATCTTCTCATGCATACTTTTTTGTTTTTTCTGACTTTTGACATGACCCGAATTAACTCAGTCACTTTCGCATAATATATTCTCCTAACGCTCCTTTCTTCGTTCATCCACTCTACGTGTCCAAATCATATTATTGTTCCTTACCTAATATTATTAATTATGTTTATTTATAGTGGGTTCATATTTATATAGTATATTTCAACACTCTTTTTTCACATTCACTATTTTAAAAAAAAATGGAAGATGAAATATTGCAAGCATGCAATATAATGTATAGATCTCTATAGCTTATGATGGAAAGAAAGTTTCAGTAGAAAAGTTTAAACATTGACCTAATAATTCCAGAAAGAAAAGTTGTTCGACCATAACATTGAGTCCAGAGCTCAAAGATCGAGAGTTTTTGCTGTTTTGAAAAACAGATGGCTGTTTTATGGATAAATTTTTCGATTGGCGAATCAATTTATTTCGTCCACAGCTACTAATTGAAATTTACCAATGCAACCTTATATCGGTTATGCCTATTTATCAATGGCTTCAAAATGAACAATGTTAATAAGTTGTCACAGTAGAAATTATGTGTATATTGGGTCAAAGATAATATGTATCACAAGCTATTATATTTGCTTTTTTCTATTCGTGATTTGTATACCTACTTTCATATCCTCAGGTATGTTTTATCTATGAAATGTTCAATGCAATTTTAAAAAATGCATTATGGTGTAATTGGAAAGATTGATCAATTAGATTTAATTATTTGATACAACCTGAACTTCTAAAGAACCATTTTCAATAAATTTGGAAATGCCACAGATCAAAAGACGGGATTTCAAAACATGAATCGGTTCTCAATCAATTATTTGCGAGAATTTAGTCAGAATAATTTAATTTGAAGCATTCGATACGGTATGTTTGTAGGTATATACCAGATTAAATAGACTGGTGAAACAACACATTAATGGGATATTATTATTCAATCGTAAGTGTGCCAAAAACTTGACGAGGGACTTAATACTTAATATGGGTGGCGATCAATAAAACAATCCACCCTAAAAAAACGATCCACGCCGATTTTAAATAAAACTGATGCCGCCAATTTACATAGGATATTTGAACTCCTAGGCCCCAGAGAGACCAATAAAATTTGTCATGTGCTCAAGAAAGATTTCCCAACCTTCCTCTTTCACATCTCCTTCCCCTCCCCACTACCTTAAGCCTCACGACATACCCCAATTGGGGGTGCCATAGTCTCACTAGCTCTAGACGGTTGGGAGGCGTTGGGACTCTTGTGCGGTATTCACTAAAAAAATATTTAAAAAATAAAGAATTTCGGTTTCTAAAACCAATTTCACAAGAAGTAACAAACAATTGAGTTTACTTCGAAACGCTCACAAAACGCTAAAATATTGGTTCCCAGTGGCCTAAAAAATAATTACTTTAATTTATTTATTTGTTCAGAACATTAAAAACTCTGTAATATTTGGAAAAAAATAAAGAATATATGTACTTGTTAGCTTCACTTCTACCAAGTTAAAATTCTGCCTAGTGCAATATCAGAGCGTATTTATTAAAAGGGCGGTAATCATAATAACATTAAACCTAAACCACAAAATCTAAAACCTACAAAGTATTATGGGTAGCGCGGTCTGCCGTCTAGATCACAGTTGCTAAAAACATTGAATTTTGTTCAATCCACGGTAATAACCTTAAAAAACGCGATTATGCAATCAAAACGCCAAATTAGCAAAAAGGTCTACAGCGGTTGTCATCAAAGTCGAATAGAAGTTTTGTACATGCGCGACATAATCAGTAAAAAAAAATCTAGTCCTGCAGTTGTAAACTAAACTTAAAATGAACGAAATAGATATCAATGCTCGTAATTATTTTCGTTGTTTGATTTCAAACAATTCCTGCTGTTAGCCATTATTTAAAAAAAAAACCTGTGGAATATTGGTGCTTTCATGAATTATTTCCAACCCAGCTGTTACAATCCGTATTTCAAGAGATTGCTCCGAACACGTTTAAAAATACAATTAAAAAAACAAAGATCTGACGTATTTAGGCCAAAAGCCTTTTGGCTGACATTTCAAAAATTTTTCCACTCCCCAACACTTGTTAATTATTCGAGTTTAAGGAGGGGTGGCATAATAACAAAGACGTTATAAATGTTTCTCACAAGCGTCAAACGACATTGTGTAATAATGTGTGTAATGCATTTATTTTAAACTAAATGACAGATAAAATAAGTTTAATCAGCTTTTAAGATTTATAACTCTTTCAATAATGTATCAACGCCTTAAACAGAAAAATAAGTTCAAGTAATAGGAAGTAAAGAAGCGTTACTTGAACAATGTAAAAGCATAATGAAAATAAAAATACTTTTTCCTGGATGGTTCGGGACCCCCGCTTGGATTAAAGAAATATTTTCTTGACTTTAGATGCCAGCTATCTGGCTTGAGCCAAGTGAGAAACATGTGCATTGTAAATAAAAAAATAATTACGTATTGTAAACAGCGGAAAACGTACAGCTTATAGTGTACAACGTGCAAGTTACAACGTACAGGGTATAACGTACAGCGAATAGAAAACAACGTAAAACGTTTCTAAGGCGCAATAATTAATAAGAACTACATAGTTTGCACGACATATAGTCAACACAGTACAAACAACGAGTACTCGTATATAGTTGTAAACACTTAATCAACATTTAATAACGTTTTTCGTTACAAACTGTATAGTTTGTAAACAAATTCAACTAGTATTTGAAAATTTACCGCATTAAAGTATTTGATAACGCTGGGTCCTTGCTGTGCAAGTTTCCGTGTTTTTTTTTTATTTTATTATTATTTTAAAGCTTGAATTAGTCAGACAACTGCAAGGCTTAAGGCTTGCAACTGTGCTTTTAAAAAAAAACACCCCTGATTACGTGACTCCAGAACTTCTGCTTTATGTGCAAGTCATGGAATCTGCAAAAAGCCGTTCTTGCGAACGTGAAGATTCATTTCCTAAATCGTGCTCCTTTCTACAGGGAACTATGCCAAAAGCTCGAAGAGTTACATGAATAAATATTTAATCAAATATTTTCAAGGGCAATTTGGTAGCTTTGATGACTTTGGTAACATCTCAATAAGATTTGCAAAGCTACATATTATCTGAGTTCAAGTATTTAATAGGTACCTACAAGTATTAATCCCCCGTTTCTCGCTTTATCTCTTGAGTTCCAGAGGATTAAGCAGAAATAGTAGACGTAGATTCAAATATGATAATTTGCTTAATAATGTGTATTCATTTGGCGAATTTGGCGAAATTCTATTGAGCGCATTTTTAATTAATGAGTACCAGAATGTTTCTCAGGTTTATTGGTTGATTAATGTTCCTAAATCGTTAGGTTAGGTTATTTTAGTCATAGAGTTATTTTAGTGAAATCCATATTTCCTAACAAGCAACATCAAAACACCCAGGCCCAAGAAGTGTAAAGGCCAAAGCGTAGACATATCATACGGAGACAAGTCGTAAAATGGCCTACATAGCTTAATGGTCTACAAAAGGTTGTGGGTTGAATTTCTGTCATAGCACTAAAATACCAACAGAGGATTTATTAACAGTATATTTTATACAAGTGCCATAAGTTTACATATTATAATAACAACGGACCTTACAAATATTTAATAAAAATGAAAAAATAATATTTTTATAAGGGAGATTTTATTTTAATTTTTATGACCGATTGGTTTCGCTTGAATAAGTTTGGTTTTTTACCCCGATGTGGAAGAAATAATAAACAGTTAAATTTGTCCAGTAGTCCAATATTATGTATACTCGTATTTCCCGTAAACTTTTAAAATTTCTCACTATTCTTTAATCACCTTCTCAGTTGACGTTTTGCCTCTTTCATTTCACAGTATCTGTCTCTCTCTCCCTTTCTCTCTGTTTCTTTGTTATAATTTAAATTTTATTTTATTGTTTTCTCACTGTTCTCTCATTTTATTAAATATTGTGTTCTCCCTCTGTATGTATATACAACCGCATACTTTGTGTTTTTATTTAGTTCAATTTTGTACCCTGATGTTGATTAGGCTAAACGAAACCGGTTGGTCCTAAAAAATAAAATATGTGGTCTTATTCAAAGTTTCTATTTGATTTTCATGAAATATGTCGAACCACAAAGTGATTACTTTCCACCAAAATGCCTACAAATATTGTTGTCTGTCAAAGAACTTTTTGAAAACATTACAACAACAAAAAACATCACATCAAGCCACCTACTATTGTATCGCGACGTAGCGGATATGAAGTTCGGAGCTCTACAGGAAATAAAAAAGGTTATAGAAATGTTCACTCCCTCCAATCAGTCAACTCGAAAACGTGGAGAGTTGGACCACAAAATAAAAAGCAGACCCAAATTTAAAAAACAAACTCTTGTATCAATAATATTATACACGTATGTCAATAATAGACTCTGGTATCAGGGTCACATTTCCTGTATGTAATCGGAATAAATAGACCAATTTTGTATTTCAGCTAAGGTATTACGTACTCAATTTAGTTTTTATTTTGCGGAAACTGCAAATAACGTTTTTTGCTTCCATCCCGTCAATAATTCTTCGCTCATGTTTTCGACAGACGAGCGATTTATCATTTCGCTCTGAACGATCACTTGACAATTCTTTCAACATAATATCCGGCAAATTTTCGCAACTTCTCGCATCCATTTTAACCATTCGTGGCATTGTGTATTGCAGACTGGTGAAGTTTGTCTCGGGCACTGTTTTCTATGATATTGTACCACTAAGGTAAGATTCGGATGTGAAACAATCAAATAACCTACATCAATTAATTTTCGAAAATTTGAGTAAATTCTTTTAAAAATTCCATACAAAAGGTATTTGGAAACTTAACAGATTAATTGATGTATATACTCGTTAGGGCTATCTAGATACGTCAGTTATGAAACCCTGTTTGTAGTATTCGTCTAACATTAAGAGGTAAAAGAATCAACATTTTTTTCTGTATAACCCAATCATTTTTCTGCTGCTACTCTGCTTAGATACTGTACTTTTTTTTCTGTATAACCCAATCCAGAGTGGTAGAGACTCTAAGTATCGCCCTGATGAAAGACCACCATTCAGAATTGAAACGTTGCTTGAAATGGCTTTAGCCGTGTTTGGTGACCAGATCTGAATAGCCAGGTACTTCCCAACCTTTCTCTTCCTCATCTCCATCCCCTCCCCACTACCTCCATCCTCACTACATGCCTCTATCGGGGATGCCATAGTCTCACTGGCTCTAGACCGTTGGGAGCAGTTGAGACTCTTGTGCGGTATTCACGTAAAAAAAAATTCTGCTACTACTCTGTTTAGTTACTGCACTTTTTTTTCTGTATAACCCAATCCTTATTTTTTTCCCTTTAAATTTGTCTAATAATTATTATTATTGTTTTATTATTTTTTATATGAATATCGCACAAGAGTCTCACCTGCTCCCAACCGTCTAGAGCCAGGAGATTGGAAAGTACCTGGCTATTCACATCTGGTCACCAAACACGACTAAAGCCATTTCAAGCGACGTTTCGATTCTGAATGGTGATCTTTCACCAGGGCGAAATTAGAGTATCTACCACTCTGGAAAGTGCCGCAAATATATATTTTTTATTATTTTTAAATGAACTAAATGTGTTATAAAACATATTAATCAAATAAAAGTTATTGACGCACGCCGGGTTTGAACCCGCACCCTTTGGATTCGTAGTCGAGCGTCTTACCACTCGACCATGGAGGCTGTCAATTAGATTTATTATCAGCTACTTGATACAAGTATGTTAATCCGTGAGAAATAATTGAGATACAGGCGAATTCTCCAGTGAATGTTTGTATATTTTTTTATGAATTACTGTCTGTATCTGTGTTTTCTCATTGAAAACAAAAAAAACAAAAAAAACGGCGCAATAACAAAGATTGATTTTCTGGAGTCAAATTCAATTGCACATTCATTTTTTCCACTCAATACTTGACTTGTCAATTTTCTTCATCTTACCAGCATTCTTAGGGCTAAAGACAGAATTCCATATGACAACTCGCAATATGGACAGATTCAGAAAATGCTGACAGTTACTTTTGATCAACAAAGCCATCAATAAAATAGACAATAGACCAATGTTCGAGAATTATGAACGCTATTAGGCCTTTATTTGCTGCAAAAATATTTGTTTTTGGATGGTTTGATCCCGGTATTGGAAAAAATATTAATACAAAGGCCAAGGTTAGAGGATTTAGTAACAGCAGCTAACAGATGAGGCTCTCGGGACATTATTTCGACTGAGCAGCGCTCGCAATACTAGGCTGATCGGTCCAATAAGCAATGCCATTTGTTGGCAAATTTGTGAGAAACGAAGAAATATGACATCTCTTAGTGAGATGAAGGGAGACATAAATATCTCCACAACCAGTCTAATGTGTGGACTTTATGGATAAGGGATACGTTTTTAAAGGGAGTTCTTTGTGAAATAAACAATATTAACAAAAACATCGTTCAAACACGTATTGTTGCACGAGAAGGCGTTTTTGTCAAATATTGACCGTCTTGTTCAGTTTTTGATTATTCTATCGCAGGGCAAAGTACTGTCACGAGATATAATAATAAAAGAAAAATACGTGACCTAAATAATTACTGTTTTAGATTTTATTGATTTGATATGCTAGACTACAAAGAAATAATTATGGTTGGGTATTGCGACTGGCTTTGATGACTGGCACGAAGGTATGTATTGTTTTATTATTATTATATTTTTAATTTTTTAAATTATTATTTATTTTTTTCATAGAAAGCAATCACTTTGGGGTTTAACATATTTAATGAAAATTAAATAATAACTTTGTATAAGACCACATATTTAATTTTAATTTTTATAACCAACTGGTTTTGCTTAGCCTAAATATCATCAGTGTACATAATTAAACCAAACAAAAATTACATAGTGTGTGGTTATATACACTCATACATACAGAGGTAGAAAACGAAAGAATAATATTTCAATTATAATAAAAAAACAGAGAAAAAGATATAGGTAATATGAAATGAAAGAGGCAAAACAAATAATAAAGTTAAAATGTTATTTTTTTGTTTTCTTACTGTTCTTTTTTAAATATTTTATATTGTGTTCTCCCTCTGTATGTATGAGTATGTACAGTTTTATTGTTTTAGTATTAAAACAGGCGCGAAGAACACGTTTAACACTTAATTCTTTAAATATTTTTGACCAAATATGTATCGTCACACTGCACTGGGTTTTGAATATTCAGATTTGCCTAGTACCCAAGCCCGCATAACGTTCAATCTCTATAGAATTCACAATACTGAACTGAATTCGGAATATGACCGAACAGAGACTCGTGTATTGATAATAACAAACAACCTTGTGAATAGTTTATGTTTAATCATACAGTCATTGAACTGGATAAATAATACTCTATTTGATTGAAAATGGACAAATTGCATAGGTACATAAATCACAAAAAATTTACTACACATCTTAATTTTTTTTATTAAGTAAATATTCAGATTAAAACCCTTTTCTATAGGCTTTCCCGCTAGTTATATCCCATAGTTATGATAGTCACATCATAATACAATATTCATTAAAATTTAAACACAATATTAACCCACATCAAATCACTTTTCATCGGAATATTTTTTCATATCACAAAGAACAATGGCCCTTGATACCAAACTTGTTATGCTTTGAAATATTCTTTTCATCGACGCACTGTTTGGATTCCCAAAAATCGTCACAATCACTTAGGATATCCACTGAGAAATGCTTTATTAAATTTTTCGCCTTTTATTCCCGAGAGGAAAACTATTTCATTTTGATAATAGTTTATCGTTTTCAAGAATCTTCTTCAACTCTATTTATTCTATTGCCATAGGACAATCTCACATCCTTGAAGAAAGAGAAGGAATGGTCTTTGGGTAAAGAAATACAGAATTAAAGGATAAAATTTAAAACGGAATAGATCGACCGTTATCAGCTTTGTTTGAAGAGGTTCTATCGAATAAAGTTTTGTAAGGACGTGTGACCCTGAATAGAGTTGATAGTTTTCAAATAATATATCGATTATATTACATGATATCTTATTCAACAAACATAAGAAAAATAAGACTGAAAAGTTTTACGTAAAACGAGTTTGTTTGTATTATAATATTTTATGTTTTTGACGATCATTACACTGTCAAACTTGTACC
The DNA here is from genome assembly GCA_022651775.1 of Drusus annulatus. Lineage (NCBI taxonomy): Eukaryota > Metazoa > Arthropoda > Insecta > Trichoptera > Limnephilidae > Drusus > Drusus annulatus. Next base: position 661,382 of record JAGWCC010000284.1, read on the forward strand.
TATAAAAAATAGTGGCACAACAATTTCCTCATAAGTTTTATATTTTTTATGATCTTAATACATTTCAAAGAACAAAAAAAAAACCCCAAAGCAAAACTTTTACATATTTAATATAGTCAGATAAATATTATTTTTTGTACCATAGGTGTTGCAATGTTAGAAAATAAATTTATTGATTTAATAAAACAATACAGTTGTGGAGTTGTGGAGTTGTGGATTCGACTACAGCCCTAATTCATTTTGATAAATCGATCCACTAGAACACTAAAGTAAACGAATTATATTCCTTATCGGTTTAGACTTCTTTGAAAGTTAATATTTCATTTTATACAGTTATCCAATCCATAAAGAACCTAAATTTGTATTACAAACAACTCAGAAGTTGACGTGAGTACGCGAAATAATAAATTCGCAAAAACTTGATCACTTTTTAAGTAAATTTTAACGGCAAGGCAGAAAATCCTTGAGGATTTCCACTAAAAACACTCAAACCGACATGATATTTACGCAGTTTTTTACGAATGATATTTCAGTTTGCGAAGTCATTTATATCACGAGATATACAGATTTAAAATATCCACTCAATTATTAACAAATAAGACAATTTGTCAAATTTGTTAATTCACACTTTTGGATTGTTAAATAAGGTCATGAAAACGGTGAAATCAGTCCTGTCAAAAATAAATCAGTGGAAATCGTTTTAAAGGTTTTTTAATGGTTGATTCATATGAAAAAGAGTAGTAAAATTTGAACGTAGCTGGGTAGTCGCTTCTTGTAGATTCTTGATTTAAGGAATTCGTTATTTATTTTTTTACTAAATGTCTTTTTTTTTTTAGGTTTTCTTAATTTTTTCAGTTTATTTAAAATGAGAACTAGGAATCGTGATTACAAATTAATTTCTCGACACAAATTCACTTCGCTCGGAGCGTCCTACTCTTACAAGAGGGAATTTTATATGGAATTTTCTCGGTTTGGCTACGGACGGGCGATATTACACTTCTGTCAAGGTTTCTAGGAACAATTTCGCGAGGCCTCGGGCTGCTGCAGCGAGATGAAGATGAATATTTAACGCGATGATTCCGTGTGAGATGCGAGATGTTTCAAGAAAGAGCGAGCTCCATTCTTTTGGTACAGGAATAGGTTCAGGTAAAAACAAGGTGGTACAAGGAATCGTTGAGTGAAACAACCTACACCTCCCTTTGAAATCTAAAGATAAAATAAACTTTTCTTTCAATGTGATTTAGTGTCTCAAATCAAAATATTGTATAAATTGATCTCTATCACCAAATAACATATCGTTACCGGAAAGACAAAAGGGCTGACTCACCATTTTGGGAAGTTTACACCGGAGTACTTGAAAGTTTTTCTTGTTTTACAATAAAATTCATAAGTCTTCAGTACCTGGTTCGATTTTGAAAAAAAAGTTAACTGAGGTAACTCAACGCTTTCACTGAGTTAACTAAAGCGATAAAATGCTAAAAAGTTCCAAACTTGTGTTGTTTGAGTCGAGCTCCCAAATAATAAATTTTGTGGGCTTTCAGCCCACAAAAGATTTTTTTCTTCGAAAGCTTAACATGCTAAATTGTTTCTGAATTGGAATAAATAAAATGTGTTTGGATATGTGGAGTACATGTGTTAATGAGTAGGTAATCAAACAAACAATGAGAATGTCAGAAAAACGCATAGTTAATAGCCGTCCCGAAATAAAAATATTCGAAAGGCTGAAAGTTTTGAGATTTGTGAATGTTCCGTAATAAGTCACTGAAGATATCGATGTAATCCTTAAACCCGCCGTAATACGTCAATGTGTATTTTGGATACATCAATGAAAATAGCGATTTTGCGCATACAACAATTAATAATGTGGCGGACAAACCTTAAAAAATGAATCTATATTTTACCTTTATAAGTTATTCATGCCAGGAGTGTTTCGTTGTAAGAAAAACGGAAGGTATTTTCTTAGTTATAAAAAATAAAACACTATAATATAAATCAGTTATTTATTGATTATTAACTTGTAAGAAATCTAATCTTTTCTATCGTGTATTTCTCGATGAAATTTTTCTCTGCTCACTAGTAAACTCGAAGTATTTATATGAGTACGTATAAAAAAAATGGAACCAGATCAAAAGAGTTATTAATTAAGCAAGAAATAACTTTTTTTATTAAGATTAATAAAAAAAATTACGGAGAATGAGTGAATAAACTAGAAATAATCCTTTAATATTAATGTTGAGAAACAACATTGGGGGAAGGGGGTAGCTTTCAACACTGTATTTCATCCACTTTTTACTACATTATTTTTCAATTTTCAAATTAAATTAGTTAATCAATTAAAAAGGTTTTTTTTTCATTTAAAATCCATGCTTAAATCAAACGATCCATTTATAAATGTGACGTTGAAAAAGGAAATCTAATGAAATATATTATTTCGAACAGACGCCGTAGTAGATTATTGTAACGACAACGTCCTGGTTTTGAAAATATCTCAAATATTCTTCAAAAAGTGTATTGAAATAAGGGTGAATGCAGGAAGCTCCATTAATGGAGGACTGAACGCTGTTGGCGCAAATAAAACATTGTCCAAAGAAGCGAAGCTAGCAGTCCACAATGGAGTGCTTATACCGACCCTGATGTATGGCAGTGAGGCATGGAACTGGCAGAGGAAGGATAAAAGTAGACCGAATGCTGTGGAAATGAGATCCCTAAGGCGTATGTGCAGTAAAATTAGGTATCACTGTGTTAAAAACGTAGATATCTGGAAAGAATGTAAGGCTGATCTAAGCGTAATGAATAGGATCAAGAAATGGACCCTTAGATAGTTTTGGCATGTGGAGCAAATAAACGAAGAAATGAATGTGAAAAGAATATATGATGCGAAAGTGAATGGAAAAAGAAGTCGGGAAGGCTCGAAGTAGACATGGTACGATCAAGTCAATTAAATACTTGAATCGGGCCATGTGAAGACTCAGAATAACAGAAGAGTATGTATGAATGTGAATGAAGCAAGGAGTGAGTACCAAGGACAGAGGATAGAGTTGTGCGGCGGTCCGTCCTCTCTGCCTATCCTTGCGGAGAAACGGCGTGATGGTTAGTTAGTTAGTTAGTTAGTGCGTAGTTAGCGTGAGTAAAATACATTCGTTCTTATACGGGAAAGGTTAACCGTCTAGAAATGTTGCATAACTTGTGTTTCAACGTTTCAACTGCGTTTTAGAAACCAAAGACGCAAAAATTTCATTGAATAGTAGCAGTACAAATAAAACTACTCCACCTGTTGTTTGCTTAGTAAAAATTGCGAAGAATAAATTTTATAAAACTAATTAAAATTAACGTTTTCGACAAACATTGTTAGATATTTATCTAATTGACACAATTTACGAATAATAGCGCCTTTAAAGAAAAGGTATTTATTTAAAATATACCCGTACGTCAAAGCTTCGCGTTTTGTAAAGTACACGAACCCTTTGCGAGCTTTCAGTGCGTGTTTGAGTTAGGCGCCACTCTCTCCCTTGCTCGTCCCGGGATGGCGTTAATAAAAAATAACGTGGCCTATGAAGAAAATCCGTAAAAGTAAATTTAGGACACACTGTCGAAAAATAACACCTTTGTCTTTTGCAAAGATTCTCTGAGTTGTGGTTTTTTTACTTAGTGCCCTTAAATGTGTCCAACAGGTGTTGGTAAAGCAGATGGGCTTAAATTATATTAAAGAGAAATAATTATCGAAGCAAAAACATGTCCCCATATTTTTTTTCAATTAAAAATATTTTGTTTGTTTTTATTTACTTCACTGGCTGTCTACACAATTTCTCGTTTTCTCGGAATCAGGAATCACTTCATTTAGAGTCTAGGTACCTTCCTGGTAATTTATTAAACTTCAAAGGAGAATTAATTAAAATTTCAGGTGCTCAAAAACATTCGAATTATTTTTCAGGTTTATAAAATTATTTTATGGTTGTTCAACCAGGTATATAATAATTTTCAACCGCTTCTATTTATCAAAAAATAACTTATTTTCTTAATTAATAACACAATAAGTACAACAAAAGCTCGTAGTTGCCATCTCATCGGCATATAGCGGATTTAAAGGGGTTTTTAACTCTTGTGTTTTTTATCTTATTATTTATGTCTAATGGAGTATTTTTGAAAGAAGATAAATTTAAGTTAAATAATAGCATGTTATCGGATCTCACTTTTGCATTTATTACCCCAGAAAACTTGAGTTTGCAGTTTGCTTGATCAGTCCCAATGACTGAAGGGAGTAAGGAAAGGAAGGAGATGGGAAAGAGGAAGGTTGAAAGTGTCTGAATATTCAGGTTTGAACCCGCGACCTCTGGATTTGTAGTCGAGCATCTGACCACTTGAGCACGGAGGCCGTCATCTGATAAAATATACTGTAAAACTTCTGTCGTACACACTCGCTTTGGAAACATCTACGTGATAGCTACAAACGACAGTGCTGCCATCTTTAATATTCAAATACAACTTTTATGATAAAATATCAATTTTTGATTTGTAACTAGTACATGTTAATTAAAATAATTAAATTGGTAGATTGTTTACCCTGGTTGACAGATGCTAATATTGTTTCCGGAGATATTTAAAACAAAGAATCCTTTTATAGATTTTTTTAAGAATCAATCTAAAAAAACACTAAAACAAACAACCGTTTTGGATATTTTTGAGGGAAGATTCTAATACGATTTCTTGTAAAATATATATTTGAAATAATTTTGCGCACGTCGGGATTTTAATCCATGACCGCTGGACTTGTAGTCGAAGATTTTAACTGCTCAACCACGGAAATAAACTGGAACAGAGATCGAATATCATCCGTTGAAAAAATCTATAAATATGTTAATATTCTTATGATAGTATACGTTTTAAGAATGTATAGTATTTTATTATTAATCTAGTTTTATGTTTTCGTAAACTCGCTCTGGGAAGTATTTATTGCGGTAAATCCGTCGAATCAATGACACCGTTGGCGCCCTCGAAATAACTCCAATAAAGAATTGATGTGACATTTTTAGTTTTGGGGCGCCACCTGGGATTCAAGTGTTGTTACTTTTACTTCAAACCTTCAATAAATGAATGACTAATGCGAGTAACAAGGCTTGAAAGATTTATGCCAAGAGTTGTCAAACAGATTTGCTTTGTACTCATATGATTTTAACGCTTCGTAATATTACAAGACAATAAGGCGTGATAAATGTTACTATTTGAACACACTTCATTATGGAGTTTTAACGAAATGTCGTAAAACAATTATTATCAAACGAAACGTCTTAATAATATTAAAATATAAAAACTTATATAAGGTCCCAATATCTGAATTGGTTGAAGCCTTACTCCCAGATAGAGAAGAGGACTCGGTTGTGACCATTGTCTTTTTATTTTCTGTTTCATATATGTGTTGATTATTGATATTATTTAAATATTACTAATTTCTTTTTATGAAAAAAAAATCTCAATAACAGTTAAAATAATTTTCAATTTCATTGGCTTACAGCCTCCACACGCCCATTGGAGTTATTTAAGGAATCATTTGAACGTCATATTAACTTTACACTACTAAGAACTTAAACTTTAATTAAACCAATATTGCCAATCTCAATTTGCTCCGAGAGATATCTTCATTTTTAATGGCCGTAGCAAGAAACGTGTTTGATGTTTGTTAAAGAAAAGTAATCAAAATTGGAATTAAATTTAATCTGTTGAAATTGACGTGTACCGTCGCCGGCCGGCTTGGATTTATTAATATCAGTCTGCACTAGGCCAACAGTGCCTCAAGAATGATGGCTGTTTTTGATAAATATAGTTTCAATTATTTCAATATGATTTATGAAATGGGCTGTTGAGTAAATTTTTCCACAGACGTTTGTAAAAGAAATATGCGACACAAGAGCAAACAATGTGACCATAAAAACACGGAAAAGCTTTCAGTCATATGAAGAAAAAACGTTTTAAAGCGTGTACCGCTTGGAATATTTCTTTTGCCAAGTTTACATTATCGTTTTATCTGCAAAAGTATATTTTTATAGAATATTGACATGGAGTAGGGACACATCAACTGTAGTCAATGTAGATACCTTATTTGATACGTATTATCTTTATTCTTCGCATGCATACATTGAGAATAATGTTAAGTTTTGTCTTATATTGCTTTTCAAGCCGATTTTTCAGTCTTGGCACGTTATCAATGTATTGTTTGCCGTCATATGATACTGTATGCTTGAAAGTTTCCTTTGCGAGAAAGAGACATAGTTATATGACGCACCGTGTAAGAAATTAATGCATATTCGAACTTAATGCCGACGTTCTAATTGTACTTGAAACGTGGTTGTTTTCTGTCGTGCTTTGGAACTCCATTTTTATGGAGTTCATTTAAAAAAACATTTTTCTGAATATGAACTCGCAAAAAATCTTTTAAGGTAGATTATACTTTTTAAATCGTATTATATGACGAAAGTATAGCCCGCGACTGTACAGTACCATTACTAAAAAAATGACTAACTAACTTACCATCACGCCGTTTCTCCGTAGAGGTGGGCAAAGAGGATGGACTCCTATAAAACTTTGTCTTGGCACACACTTCTTGCTTCCTTCACATTCAACATTGTCTCATACATACTTTCCTGTTATTCTGACTCATCACATGGCCCGATTCAAGTATTTGATTCACTTGATTGTGCCATGTCTTCCTCGGGTGTCCCCGATTTCTTCTTCCATTTACTTTCGAATCATATATTCTATATTGAATGACAAAAATCGAGCAGTAGTAACTTATTTATCTTACCGAGGTAGAGTTTTAAATAAACTTCAATATTATTTTGTCAAAAATTTATTCAATTGTATTTAAAGAAAATTTTAGCAAGTTATCATTATTTGTAAGATTTATTGAGTAAACGCTTAATTATCTAAATTCCTGAATTCTTCAAGTGAGGGATATTGGCTAATGTATAAAGCGGTCCATTATTTTTCGATCCAAGGACTGTTAATGTTATCCATTACGCTACATTTTATACAGCCTCCGCCATGCAGATTACCCAGTGCAGTGCTGCACTTTGTCTTCTGCTGCATTATTAAAATAATAGCACTCGAGATGGTCTCGTGATAAATGCGACGTTGAAAAATGTTTCATAATATGTAAGACTGGAAGACTGTGAGCAATAATAAGACCTCGGTACAAAACATATTCCCTTTGTCCATCGAAAATGGTGAGAATCAAACCGTGTTTGTTAAATGACTATTACTGTTACCTAGCTTCGCCTGTTATTTGAATATTGAATATGTTCATTTCATGTTTTTTATTGAAGAGAAATAACAGATACAGACACTAATAAATTAAATATTAAAAATAGAGAATTCGCCTGCATCTTTAGCTACTTCACACAGATTAAATCTCGTATGGGTAGCAATACACGAAGTGAGGTAGGGGGTACAACACCTACACCCAAATAAACTCAATATAAATATCAAAGTGATGGTCAACGTTGTTTAAATACAATAAGCAGTAAATCTCGTGTCATTATCTTAATACTTGGCTAATTTATATAGCGCCATTTTGGTGAAATATCACATCAAGAGCGCTTCAATCATCTCTTTTACAGACCTAAAGTTTTCATCTTAATTCTGAAAAAAAGGAATTAATCAATTATAAAGCACATAGAAATAAATTTAAGGAAAAAGTACCCTTTTTTGTATGAATTGGTCATTTACAGAAAATTTTCATTTTTTTCCCTTGTATTTCATTGAGAAACGATAAAAAAATTACTTAAACACAAATTTTATATTTTTAAATGTGGAACAACGATATGGTATTTTTTTTTTAAAGAGATTAACTGATTTTTATACGCTCCGTAGCTGATGATGGAAATTGCTTTGAGATAAAAATATCAGTACTGATAATAACTATAAATATTAAGCATTAATACTCTTCAAATTTAATGTTTCACATATACGGTTTATTTGCTTCATGGATAAGATCGCAACTCATCTTTCCATAAAGCCTAGCTCTCAATGCAATATTTCATTTTATTTTTCACAAAAAATCGAATAACGTAACGTCGAAGTCGCATCACACTTGTTGCTATTTAAAAAAAAAACATTGTAATTAATTAGTTCTTAAACACACAAGTTAAAACCATTTAATATTTAAAACATTTCTTGTTCGTGTTTTATAAATAGAAATATTATTAAAGCAAGAAAATGCGCATCTTCTTGACTAAAAATACGGACGAAGCAAACTGGACGTAAAAATGGTAAAGAACAAAACGCAAACAAAAAGGCAACAATGAGACAATGCCGCTGTTGGGTCTGTTCTGTAGTTCTAAAGGCTTTCACAGCCTCGTTTTTGTTGAGAGCTCTTGGGAAATCTGCATACACACGAGTTGCCTTTTCATATTTAATATCCAAAAACATCGATTCAAAATAAAATTATGTCCAGACTTTTATCAAACAGAGCGTATTTTACTCTCCATTCAATATGTTTGTACTTGTTTCTTTCTCCCCACGTAAACTAATAAAGATAGAAATTTTAAATTAAATTCCCAACCTTCCTCTTCCCCATCTTCTTCCCCTCCCCACTACCTTTAACCCCACAATATACCTCTCTAAACGGTTGAAAGCAGTTGGTTATCCTATGCGGTATTCACTAAAAAAAAGGAACTCTGTTTTCATAATATTTTATTTTTTATACATGGATAATAAGCACGCAACTACTTGTGGAGTGGTACTTATTTACTGCGGGTAGGCTATATAATTTATTTTTTTAATTATTCAATTACATTGTGAAATTCACGGTTATCGTTGATAGAGGGTTTCTTTCAAGTGTGTGGAGTATTTACTTTTCTTGTGAAATGTACTGGCAACATTGTTCCTACCTACGCCAAAACCGGACAATCAGCCACCCTTACGAAATAGGAGCAGAAGATACAAGTGTATCTTTGTAAAAAGAGTTGTTTATTCAAGGAATATAAATTATTACCCAAGAAGACAATGCATATTCTATCATTACGACATGTTTCTTGCATTCGTTTTTATGACGCATATGTAAATTAATTTCCACAAAGTCAAAATTACAATACAGAACGAATGTACTCATAAAAACTCTCCATTTTTTAAACATAAAATCAAATGGCTGGCAAACTATAGGAACTCCTTTTCTCTGTTGAAATTTTAATAGTTAAAGTTCTTATGCTAAAATCAATAAGCTTTCGTTAAGTTAATTGATAATTCACATAAATCTACATCACTCTGGAAAAGGCAATTGCAAATTATGCTGGTGATTAAATAAATTTATGGAATTAGTTAGGTGATAAAATTATAAACTTTTATTACTTTGTAAAAAGTTGTTTTGTTGAACTTGACGATAGCTAATTTGAAAGCTCATTTGATCCATTATTCGAGTAATATTTCACACAAATAATCTTTTTACTTGACCTTATTCTTTTTTCCATAATACAAAAATAAACATACATATTTAAAACAACAAATATACAGTATTTTGTAGACTAAAGCTTTTGCGACCAAAATAAAAAGTGAAAAAAAAATATTGTTATCACATTAAACAGTAATAAAATATATGCCTAGTATGATTAATTTAAGTAAAAGTTTTATACGTTAGATTTGAATGAATTTGATGATCTGTTAGAATAGGAAATCTGTTTATTTTTTGAAGAAAATAATACTTTTCTGCCAAATTCCTTCATCAATACCCAGCATATAAAACAAAAAAAATCAATAAAATCAGCATAAAAGAGAAGAAATCTGATAAAAAGCTTTTTTAACATAATAAACAGAAATGTAAAAAATCTGATAAAAAGATTTAACCGTTAAGTTTACGCATTTTACTGTGAGTCAGAAATTACATGATTTTGTTCATTACATATATGGCCACTCTCAGTCTAGTTATTGGAAAACTTATTTCAGTTGGCGTAACCTAAAAAATATACTAATAAAAGTAGCCGAATAAAGGACTTCTTATATACAATTTAAGTAAGTATTAAATACTTTAAAGACGGTAACTAATGTTTTTTTTTTGTTTCAGAAATTATAATATATTTTGATATAAATATATATATATATATATATTTATTTTTTTAAAGTTTTATTCCGGAAGGTATGCAGGAGTAGTGCAATGCAATGCAATACCTTCCATAATTGATATCAATTATATCTTATCGTACAAAGTAAATATTTTAGATGAACCGGTTAGCCTAATTGATAAATGCGTCAGGTCCCACCCAGGAGTCGGGGGTTAAATTCCTCTCTTAGCTAGAAAACTTAGTCTTCCGTCATTGCACAAGCAAGATTTTCCGTTTATTATGATGCTAGTAGGAGTTTCAAAAGAATATTGTCCAGTTATCCGTAACCCGGAAACACGTGTCTTTCTTTTAATTAGATATTAATCTATAAATGCAAGGTAATCGAATAAAACGTCAGGAAAGGTGACTATGGGACTCTGTACGCTGTAAATAGAAAACAATTTGTACTTTATTCTTATTTTGGTATAAAGGTAAGGTTGGTTGACTGTGATCTTCTATTATTCATGGTTTATTTTATTTTCGTTACATCCCGGTCACGCAAAAAAAAATAAATTATTTACATCTTTGGAAATGTCTACTTTTTGTCATCTCTTTTGCATAAGATCACTTTGTTATCTGGTTGCTAACAAACAGTTGCTTTACGGCTAACTACTAATAAATAAAATATAGGTTTAATATAGAAATCCCATATGGTTACTGCTGGTGATCGTTAATAAGAATTCACACTACATTGCATGCATTGCACTACTTGGCGCTTGACCAAAGTGCCTTACATTTCCTGTTCTAGTAGCGATGTTCACACGTTAAGGAAGCAGATTGAATATATACATTATTCTGTACAAAGAAACTCATTAATAAATTAATAAAGTGGACATGCGAGAAAACGAGTACCACACACTTACTTCAAAGAATTTTCAAACAGAAAAATAGAAACGCTACCGTTGTTCTGAAAAGCAATAAATTGAGAGTGAAATACTGTTATTATTTTTATCGACGCAAACATCCACGTAGCGAAATGGTCTACTCACGTTCCGTTCAATTTGACGATCCTTACAAAAATGTCTGTACCGCTGTCGCAAGGAACATTGAAAAATTAAATGAAAAACCTTTTATAAAACTAGCACAAAAGGCGACAGCGTGAGAACTTCATACATGATTAAATATTATGTTATGTTGTATTTGTAGTAGGGTTTTCGTGAACGTAAATAGTCACGATTTCACTGGAAGGGGATGCAACCACACATCGCCATTCTTGTATGGAATAAGTGAAGCGCAATTCATTTATCTTCAAAGCAAACTTTTTATTCAATTGTTGAAAGCCTCACTTAATATCCTGGTAAACAACTTCCAACAAATCCTCTTTGTCTGCTTACACATTATATTAAAGCTTTAACTGGATTCTATTGAAAAGATTAAAGACAAAGCGATTTCGAAAGCGGAGTGAAAATCATTTTGTATTATTTAATGACGAGCATAAATCATTTAGCATTGTCTAGCATCGATAACTGCCTTAAAGCAAAGCTAGCCAAATTAGTTTCATTTTGCTTCACACAACTTGGAAAACGATATTTTTTGAATTTTTTCACACTCTATTTCTTATATCTATATCTTCAACATCATAAAATATTATTCGTAATCATTAGAAAAAATCCACTCCTCTTGCACGAATATCTATACGAAATAGAGATTTATTTAAGAATCCCGCACAAGAGTTTCAAGTGTCCGGAGCCAGTGAGACTATGGAATCCCTAATCAAGGTATGTTGTGAGGCTAAAGAAAGTGGGTAAGGGAAGTAGATGAGGAAGTGGAAGGTTTGAAGGTACCTGGCTAATCAAATTTGCTCACTAAATGCGGCGAAAGTCATTTTAAGCAACGTTTCGATTCTGAATGGTAATCTTTTACCAAGACGCAATATGGTAAATATTATTTGGTATCAATTAAATGTGAAATAACACAAATAATAAAAATTATTTTATTTGCGCACGCCGGAATTTGAACCTGTTACCTCTATATTCGTAGTCGAGGAGCCGCTCGACCACGCAGATCATACAATTGTCATGTAGTTCCTAATTTACAAGATCTAATCACTATTTCTAATTTTAACTGTTAATTCGTGGTGGAACTCCATTTTAATAATTTTAATAATACCTATATTTGGGTAGTTTAAAAAGTTCGGTATAAGGTAATAAAACTACCCAAAAATATTTTTGAATGTTATTGTAAAGCTGCCTTTGTCAGCAATAAAACAAAACCCATAGTCGCAGATGTTCACTATGAAACTCAATAAGCGTCCATTCCGGACCTAATAGTATACTCGTATATATGGCATAGACTTACTTAAAATTGTACCAGTATGAAGATGACCGTCATAAGGTGAAACCAGTCAGGTCTTAAATAAAAAAATAGTGGAATAAAGTAGGACAATTGGTATTATTAAAATCAGATCTAATGATGTTGATAAGAGAGTTCTGAGCTTTTTTTAAAGTCATTTGAAAGTTGACATTACCACAAAAACATTATTGAGATTGCTGTATTTTCTTTTATTGACCTCACTTAAAAAAAGTATAAAATGCTTGGCACATGGTGGGCATTGAACTTTGATAAGTGCGTAGACTAGGTAATACTTATATTATGTGGAAGTGATGTAGGGTAAAGATATTATTTCTCCAGTCCATGTCCATTAAATGTAATCATTTGGCTTCATTTGAATTTAGAGTTTGTTAGTTGAATAAACAATAGAAAACGTGTTTTATGGTCACTTAGATGTATGTATTGTTAATGTATCGATATCGATCTTTTATTTGTTTATGTATAGATAACAACAAAATTATTAAAGTCTAGAAATAAAATTGATTCGAATGTTTCATCAAAAAATGAATTAAAAACTTATATCAGCAAGTTAGTATACTTTGAAGATGCTGCTAGATTTTTTAAACAAACATCAAAACGACCAAACGTCTCGTTAAAGCACAAACAAGGCAAATCATTGTGAGAGTGAAGCAGCTTAAAATGTCATGAGACATAAAGCGCAATTTAGCGAAATACCTTTTTACAATATAAGTTTTCAATGTGGCTTGACAAAATGTCAAGTTTTGTGCTCGTTTATTGATGAACTGTTTTAACGATATTTCCAATCGACTAAGGAATTATTATTTTTTTGTATACACAAAAAAAAATACGTGAAAACCCAAACTTTGAAAGAAAACTATTTATTCTAAACTAATCTTACTTTACGTACCTACATGAATAATGCAAATTTAATTATTCGAAATGGAATTAGACATACGTAAAAATATACTTAGTAGACAAATAAAGTCTAACTCAAGTTGTAGTTGCGAGATAACTTTTTTTGTTTTAAAATGTTTAAACGAAAAGCTCATATTTTAAGAAATGGAATTGTGGATGAGTATCTTTCCCGGCCTCTCGAGATAGGAAGATATAGGTATCGCCACCAGAGTTGAGGTGAACACAATATTTATACGAATGCATTGTTCGCATACAGCATGTTTTAAACTTGTTATTTGACTTCAGGAAAGAAAAAGGGGAAATTACAAAAAAAGTCAAAGTTAATTAAAATAAAAAGTTTTCGTTTTTACAAACTTTTCGAATATTCAAAATTTAAAAAGAAATAAATTAGTTACATACGAGGCTTGTTCAAAAGAAAAGGTGAATTTTGAATTTTCGCGGGCTGTGTACATTCGATTATCGATTTTTTTGTTTCGTTATGTTGGTACACATATGTTTATCATATGTTAGCATTATCAGTCATTTTGGATTAGTGGTTTGTTTTTGACAACTGGAAAGGTTAGTCACGTTTTTGTGTGTTTTTCGATTTTTTACTTTTGAAAAAAATGGATCAAAAAGTATTTATTAAATTTTGTGTTAAAAATGGAACAAAGTGCTCCAACGCACTCAAAATGTTGACTTTGGCATTCGGCAAGTCTACTTGGTCTCAAAAAAGTGTTTATAAGTGGTACAAGCGCTTTACAGAAGGCCGAGAAGATGTTAATGACGGGTTAATGGAGTTGTAGAAAAACAATTCATGGATTTTATTCTTTGATCCATTTTTTTCAAAAGTAAAAAATCGAAGAATACACAAAAACGTTACTAACCTTTCCAGTTGTCAAAAACAAACCACTAATCCAAAATGGCTGATAATGCTAACGTATGATAAACATATGTGTACCAACATGAACAAACAAAAAAATCGATAATCGAATGTACACAGCCCGCGAAAATTCAAAATTCACCTTTTCTTTTGAACAGGCTATGTATACATACATCAATACACACTTGGTAAGTATGTGTTTTGTACGTCTTAATTTTAATTAAGTAAACAACCTATGACAATATTAGAACAAAATGAATAACATTTCTTTAAAATTTAAAAAGCATTACATAATTTAATTTGATTAAATTAATTAAAACTAAACCTCGGGTTTTCATTATCCCGCAAAGCAGTTGTAAACTCAACTTTATTTTCAATTAGGTTAAATTATATTTGATCCTGAAAAGAACGTAGTATGCGCTATTTTAAAGCTTTTGAATGAGCTTAAATTAAATTATTTCGGTTTTGTACTGCTTTTAATAACAATATAATATTTAATAGCAATTAATGTACACGATACGAATTATTAATTGTAATTTATTATCTATGCAATAAATAATTTAGTACCACAATACAAAAAAATACGAAATATTTCTTGTAAATTGACCGGTCGGTAGATGAGTGGAGAAACGCGTCGGATTCCCACCTGGGCGTCGTACGTTCAATTCCTCCATCATTGCACAAGCAACATCTTCCGCTTCTTATGATGGCAGTAGAAGTTTTTCAAATATTGTCAGGTTAATCGAAACCCGGGAATGTTTGTCTTTTAAAAAAAAAAAAAACAAATAATGAATTAAAAAAAGCGTTTTTTTAAAACACAATTGGTTTCGTAACAAGCACCGTACGTTCCAAAGTTCTCACGTGATAATAATAATAATACTTTTTAAACGATATTATGAGTAATTTGGAATGATCTTTTGGTTGTATACCTCACTACTAGACGTCTTTGTGAATTATCCTATCCGAAACGGTCGATACGTAGCGCTTAATGTCAAGCAAATCTGCTGATAGAAGTTATAAAATAACGCTTCCAATGGCGCTAACGATCCAACTGTTTTAAAATTAATATTATCGCGTCAACGTCAGCGTTATTTCCAATGGTTATATTCAACAGTTGCCAACGGCGCTGGCGTTGTTTCGAATGGTCGTCAACGCCCAGTACTACTCTCAATATTACAACTTATTTATTAAAATTATTATTTTATCATTTTGTTTAAGTATTATTTGCCTTTGCGTAGGAGTGTTTTATACTAAACTATTGGGTTAAATAAAGCAAGTTAGAATTTGCTGCTTACTTGATGTAGAGAAAGCTTTATTCATTTTTAAAACATATAACATATCGCAAAAATCTAAATGAGGAAAAAAAACCCTGAAAACACCCTTTTAACCATAAATCACGTAAGAGACAAACATAAAGAATACTTATTTCTGAGTCCGCAAACATTTTTCACATAACTGTAGAAATGTGTTAAACTTTAGTCTAAGCTTAACGACACGGTGTACATTTTATATTTACTCGTAATTCCCTCGCAGTCATAAACTGGGAAGACGTAAATGGTGAATACACTTGTACAAGATGTATGTTAACATCGAAAGGCATTGGATACCCAAAGCTTAGGGTGAGTACCATTTTTCTGTTAGGTTCCTTTAAAACAAATAACTTAGACTTTCGGCATTGTAGTATACGTAGTTAGATGTCAGCTGATAATATAGTTAGCACTCTAAGATGCCAAATCTGCTCCCATTCCGTGCCTTCCTGGTAAATGCAGTACCGTTTTTGCATGTCGGAAAACAAGACATCAGGCTTTTTTGTTAAAAAAACACTTCTTAAACTGGGGTTATCCGGAGATATACATATTGATAAATTCTGAGGAATCTGCAAAACTCATATCAAATGTTTTCAACGGATGCTACTGAGATGTAAATATTTTTTATTTTAAAATTATAAAAATCCTTTGTGATCCTTACGATTCAAATTCTTTATACGATTTTCAAAATTCACAATTCGTTCTTTTAGCGGTAAAGGCTATATTTTATTTATCTTTTAGATGAATTATTAACTTTTCGAAAGATTCCATTAAAAACATTTGAGATTACAGTAATATGTTTATCAGAAATAATTAAAATTTACACCTCGGGCAGAATACACTTCTAGGCCCGCTACATGAAACTCGACCCTATGCCCCTCCTATACGCCGTGCGATAAACGTTGTTTTTTTCATTCTGCGTTTTGGCTTACATCGTTTACGATTGAGTCGTCACCCAACACTTATCTAGGTAGCACGTCAGCTCTGTGGCTTACATCAAAATGTTTTGTTTGAATTTCTTTTAATGAATATTTAGTAAAATCTTATGTTTCTTACATTTTGATTTACTTCTAAATAAAAGGTTACTATATTTTTTCACATTTTAATAGAACATTTACGATAAAACAGGAGCATACATTAATTTGTTCTGTTTTAAGTAGTAAAACGGATTAAGATAACGATGCAGTATCGTGAACATGAGCAGGCAACCTCGTTCTCCCGGGCGAAAGAAGCGGCCTTAGGCGCCCCGGGGATCCCGCAATATAAATGCATTACGCGGGTAAGTGGGGCCTTTTGCAGCCCCGCCGCAGCCTCTTTACTCTTTCGACGCCACATGCTGCGGGAATGTTATTTGTATGCAATTTAATATAATGATAGGGGAGGAAACTGGAAATAGGGTAGTTTTCTTAAGCTTTAAGTTACTTGCAATCTTTTCGTCGTACTTTTTTTTCATTATTTGGTTAAAAAAATATTTACAATTTAATACTAATAGATATTGTGAATAATGTTTGAAAAGGTGAGAGTCGGTACTTGCCAAAGCATACTACTATATACTACTACTACTCAAAAGTAGTATCCACATTTTCAAAATCACTTTTAGTACCAACTTCTAGTGACGTTATTGGAAAACTTCTATCTTCTTCTGTTATTTAGAAATCCTGATCTTAAAAACTTATCTTCAAATTACCTTATCACCGAATTGCCTTCCCTCACCCTATGGCCTTTACACGTAGTTAAAAAAAAATCTTGGATACCTATTTAATCAAGAGGAAGCAGTTAACGCAGGATATTTATTACCAAATATTAATGGTTTTTTCATTACGTTTGAAATGTATGGATTTTTTTTAGTTGTTAGGTTTGTTTACGATTAAATTTAAGAATTGTTTACAAAATTTATTAAAATACTTTTATGTTAAAATTCCAATAACAAAGCATCATAGAAGCCATAAAGCAAAAAAAAAATTATTAAAGACTATTATAATTGCGTCTCAGTCTCATGAGAAACGAGTATAATACTTATTAGATAAGTAAGGATATGTCTGTCATAAACCAGAATCTTCCATTAACATGAATATTCCATGGAATAAATAGCAATCACCAAACTTCATAACATCCATCGGGAGAGAAATAGCGTGATTGTTTACAAATGAAATTCCGATATCCGTTTGTTTATCGTCACAGGATTTCATTAAAAGCCCGAAACTGTGAAATAGAGTGCCGCAGACTGCGGGATTTTTAAAATACGGCTGGATTTTAGTTTTGCAACAACGCGCCTGTTTCCCGACTGAATTCACGTTAACTGCTCTCAATAAATTCAAATAAAGAAAACAATGTTTTTTGTGTGTTTACTGTACCGGATTCTTTCAATAAAATAACAATTCCTGTTTTATTTATCTTCCTTGTTTATTACCCATAACATACTTTTATTACATTATTTCCTAATCACAATCATCTCTAACCTTCAAACTAATCTCAAACCTCTATCTAAGCCTAATATTTTTCTCAGAAACTTTGTTTTTCTTCCCATAATTCATTAGGAAATTCGATTTCGGATTTTAGTTTATCACGTCACTAAATTCTGAAGAAAATCATTGAATAAAGTATCCCAATCTGATTACAATATGATATAATCGAAGTGCCAGCTTTGAAAGCTTAGGTTAACATGTTAATTAATGTACAAAACAATATGGGAGAACAACTTGTGTACTTAATATGTGGTAATTAAACATTAAAATATGTCAATATTTTCCATTCCAAAGAGCAAACTATTCAAATTACAACTAAATAATTTTTTAAACTATCCAACTGTGACAACTCTTGAAAACCCATGAAAACCTAATCTAACTTAATTAGAACCTAACTAAACGTAATTTGTTTTAATCCAACCTATCCTAGGCAAACCAAACCTAACCTAACATAAAGATGAACATCTTATTTCAGTTAAGTTAGTATAATGGGCTTAATTAGAAAGTTCCCTACATATTGAAAGTCGTGTACTAAATGAGTAAGGCAGTAAGTCGCGCTAAGAAGAAAAATAAAAACAGTTTAAGATTAAGACGAATATCCCTTCAATAAAACATGCAAATGAACATGGGAACTAAGGTAATAATTTTAATTTGAAGTAATTAATTAATAAGACTTTAAAAGTAAATTCGCCCTTTAGAATCTCATATTCATTTTCGAACTCTACCCTTTACCCCACATCAAACCATAATAAGTACAGCGAGGGGTTTCCACATGTGAATAAATAAAATATTTAAAGTCTACCCTTCGCAGTGCAAATAATAAAACATAAATACGTAATTGTATGCACATTAATTTTCCAACATTGCTTGGAGACTTTTATTGACTGCGTGTACATATTTACGGACATGCATAATAAAACTAAAGCACCGTTCGCTTGATTGTCAGCGTAATATATGCAGGAAACAGTTGGCCATAATATTTTATGCTTAGGCCCGCAGTCTACGTACATATTTAAAGTGCTGGTTTAATTTTCGCCTCATTGCGGGGCCGGCGTTATCTGGCGACGCCACTGCGCAATGCATACGTGTGCCAGAACCAAAAAAAACTTGTGAATAGTATGGTTGAAAGCATAAGTGGCTTTTTTGTTGTAAGGAAATTGACTACGCCCATGGCCACTCATATAAATACATAAAATGCTGTCTACTAACAACAATTTTCCACAGATTGTTTACACGTGAGTGCAGTGTGCATCATCAGGGCAAATGTTAGTTAAAAAGAGGGAGAAGCACAATATGGCACCCCAAAATTAATCATCATATTCATTTATGTATGTACTAACGGACTATCCAATTTAAAAAAAAATACATAACATGAAATGGGAAAAAAGCAACAGAGAAAGAACAGTACATACATAATATAATAAAAAAGCAATTACAAAAAAAGTACAAAATATACATTAAAAAGAACATTCAAGTCAAATTCAAGGTTAAGTCAAGGTTTTGGTAGAGTCGTAAAGAATGACAAAATCATTTAGACAGGTATCAAAAATTTCAAGAGCATAGCTTGAGTTAACAAGTCTCGACATTCTGGAATGCGGAGAAAGATACCCATAATCAGTAGAGGGATGATTGAGGAACAACAATTCATTGTTTCCAAGCCTACGGCAAAGAATGTTGAACTGGATGAGTTGCAACAAAGAAGGTGAGTCAATAATACAATCAATAATTTTGAAAATGCAAATTTAATCAAAGTCTTTCCTACACTTTTCTAAAATGTTTAATGTTTATTGGAATTCATCATATAAATAAACGCCTCTTTCTCGCCCTAATCTTCACGCATCATGCTTCGGACTTGAAAATTTAAAATCATATCCAAGAAAAATAATGAATTAAGTAGGAAACGCTTCACAAATTGGCACATGATTATTATGCACAACGATGTATGGTTGGAATTTGTACGCTTTATTAATAATTAAAAAAAAAACAGCTTGTTGATTGTAAATATTTACTACCAATTCGTACCAAAGCTCGGGGACATCAACATTATTCAAATATTGATTGAAAAGTAGGTCTGATTTCATTCCTCGCACCGTAAACTAAAATTTAAGAAATAAAAAAATACTACGGTAAAATTTAAAGTAGCTCAATTCTGCCAAACACAACAAGGAAAATAATGGCTAAACAATAAAAAAATGGCTAAACAAGCCCGTCGCGTCGTTTAGTTTCACAATAATAATAGTTCCTTTGTTAAATCGCAAGAATATATTTAAAAAACTAGAGACGTAGAAAATGCAAACATTTCTCCATTTCCCTCCTTTTTCTTTCTTAATGATGATAAATATTGTTAAATTATTAAATTGATAATTTATGCAGCGCATTTGCCTGCGGTATTTAAAAACTGTTTTTATTAATAACCAGTACATTATAATGTACTAACCCCACAATTAAATGATGTTAGAATGTTAACGTTCTTATTTAATCCAAAATAAAAATTGAATTTCACCGAACAAAGGTTTTTGTTATATATTACCATTGTGTGTGGTAGAATGGTATACGATGAGTTCACAAGCCGTGGGTTCAAAATTCAACAAAGCCTTAATTAAAGTATTTTTTCTCAAAATAAAATAGAGCAGTCTTTGGAAATGCATGATTTTAAGGGCTCACCCACAAAATACCCTGAACAGTTCGTTATTTTTTTAAATTTACTAGTTTTAAAAATAAGATATCTTTAATATCTCTGTCACTGAATAAGTACAAGATAGTAATAAATACAAGATTGGCCATTTAAAAAAATCAGGAAAAGATATATGGAAGATGTAATAGAGTAAAATCTCCTATCTCATGGTTTCGAAATTATATGTATTATGGGCTGTAACTCGTTGGGCAAAGATCGCCCTTATGATACCCAACTTTCCATAAAAAGGGCAAAAAATGAAGAAAAAAAGAACTTATAATTCAGAACATTTCCTCTGGGAAGGCATCATTCAGAATCAAAACGTGGTTAAAATGGCAATAAATATGTTTAGTATCTTCAACTGAAAATGCTCATATGCATTGGCCTTCGACTGCGGGCAACAGACTCGCGTGGTATTCGCTCTAATAAATAAAATACATGATCGCAAATCTCAATAAAAAAATTGTAGCCGGTTGTCAGAAGGTCTGATTTAATGTTACTCTTAATGGCGATGCAGCGCAAGCACAAAAGTATTTCTGGTATCGTAATTTTTTTTTTGAGTCCATTTTTTCGTGTGATTGATTGTATGATAATGCTTTTTTCTTGTTTTTCGACTAAAAATGCGTATTTTTTTATCATTTTTTTCAGAAAAAAATTTCAGAAATCAAAAATCTTCTTTTCTACCGCGATGATTAGAGGGGTAAATTCTCTCAGTATCGCCCTGGTGAAAAACGAGAGAGCTGTGTTTTATTACCAAATGTGAATAGGCAGGTACTTCCAAACATTCCCCTACCCCGTGTACTACCCCTTTCCACGCCCTTCAGCCTAATAACATACCTCAATCGGGATGCCATAGTCCCATTGCCTCCGGGCAGTTAGACTCTTGTATGGTATTGGAACAGGCAGCCTTAAATTTAAATAGTGTTTGAAAAAAAAATGTAGACACCACAAAAAAACTTTAAGGAATTTAATTCATACAAAATAAAATGTGTTAAATGACATTAGCTTTGCGCACGTAAAAATCGTTCTCTAAGATAGTGTGCTTATATTTTATGAACGCACAACTTTTGTTTGAGTTCATTCCACTCCAAATAGTTAGATGTCTTTATATTCTCCATGAAAACTGTCTCATAATGGTGTTTGGTAAGTACCTTCTCTTCCTAAACAATTTTGCAGGCTCTTATATCTAGATATCCGTTTCCTGCAACTATGAAAAATTCTATGACGTTCATAAAACTTTCCAATTATAGAAAAATCATTCTTTAGAAGCGATTTGGATTTTACGAAAGCCTTTTTGGCGTGTATGTTCTAAAACAGGAAAATTATTTAGCTATTTTTAAGGGTTAGCACTGAGGTTTAAATTTTGGCACGGCCTTATGAGTCTAAATTTTCTTTGGTGAGTGTAACCACTCTCGCAAAGTTATTTCCATCAAAAAGTCTGGAAGTTTCACATATCAAAATAACTGTAAAAAATAAGTATTTTTCTAAGTAATTAATTTTTAAGATAATTATAAGGGAAATAGAAAACTGGATGGTAAAGCTAGTAACAAATAAAATTGTAAAAAAATACTATATTCTTGATAATACAAAACTTTCTTTAAAACATTATCTTTTGTATTTATAACACGTTAACGTAGATAAAATAAGAGTCAGCATTACAAAAGATTCTCAGAGTCCCTCACGTTTCTCCAATATTTTATACGACATTTTATCCTTTGTTTAAGATAAAATCAATGATTTGAAGGATCGTATATCATCTAATATAAATAATGGAATATTCACAATGACCATAAAAACTATCTAAAGATATTCTGCTGCTTTCTCGAGTAAATATTTGATTATTTCAGAAATTTTCTTTTAAATTTAGTTTTATATCCTTTTTAGATTAAATCTTGTTGAGGTAGACTAGATTTTAATTGGCGTTTGTATCTAAAATTGAATCTCCAGACAGTCACGTATGATCATTTCACACGTGTCAGTTCATATAACATATTATGATAATGTGGAAAGAGCCGGTTCTTTTTCGTGACCACGCGAATTAATGAAAACCCTTTCCGCCAACTGCTCTTCGTGCAAAGCCTGTCAAATCCGAAAAATAAATTAAGCTAAGAACTAATTTAAATTGAAGAAATCAAGGCTTGAAGGTTCAACACACCTTTTAAATAAGCAATCATTTTGCATGATTTTTTTATGTTTTTACCGCGCCTTCGCTGTATGAATTGCACTGGACAAATTTTGTCATATTAAGTAACATCTTTTGCTTCTGAAAACATTACAACCTTTATTATAGTCTGACTTTGGTAAATTATAAAATATTTTAATTTATCTTGAACAAATCAAAGCGTAGTAATATTAATATAAAAGGGTAAACGAGTAAAAAACAAAAGTATAAACAAAAAAGCCCACAAAGTCAAAGCCCGTGCGTGGCTATTATAGAGACTTTATCGCACTTTTTAGGATTTAAATGGAAGTTTCAAACATAGAAATAGTATACCTTTTTGTAACTTTTTTGGTACCTGTAGTTTTGAATATGTTTTTGCACAGCGTTCACTATCTCAAGATTGTTATATTTTATTACAAGCTTCAAACTTTGCTGACAAAACATGACATCATTGATCAAAATCAAACATTATTACAGAATAAAATATCCTTAATTAACTTGATTTTTTTTAGGTACCACTATCTTTCTTTGGTTTAATATTGTAAAGTTTTATATACAATATAATATTTTTTTACCTTGCAGCGTTCCCTTTTTACTGTAAAATATGTAATATGTAGAAGCAAACTTTTAACGTCGCCTTTGAAAAGATAACACCATTTATCAAAATCAATATTCTTTTTAGTGACAGCTGTTTCGGCGTTTAAGGCCATTGTCAAACTGTCTTAAACGCCGAAACAGCTGTCACTAAAAAACTAAAATAAAAACTTAAAATAGCAGAACTCAATAATAATAATATTAAATTTAATTCAATTGAATTATATAAAAAATTAAAATGGAGTTCTACAAATTAAACACAAAAACTATAAATAAAAAAAAAATAAAAAAAAAAATAAAAAAAACTATAAATCAATATTCTTGTAAATTTTAACAAATCGAGGGTCAAAAATAACCTTTTTTAATTGGTTACTCTCTTCGTATTTTTATTTGGATAATTTAATTTATGTTGCTATATAAACTTATTAAATGGGTTAACAGGTCAATATTCTCGAAACGCATAACGCGCAATCGTAATTATAAATATTATAAAGCACACTAAAACGGCAATTGGCAATTGTAATTTAGAGTTTTCTAACATTCGGTCGCGATTTGAACATTTACCTTGTGTAGTTTCTTGATGTGTACGAGCTGATAATAAAGGCTGCATTTTATACCTCAGTGTTTTCCTGATCTATATAGTAAATGGTATTTAGTATTAGCCAAAACACAAACATTGAAGTTGAAGTCTTTATATACGAGTAAGTCTAATAATCATTTTTGAGCTTTTCAAATTCATATTCCAAATAAAACGAATTACGGTTTACCCTTTTTGACATATTTTCTCATTTACATAGGAAATATCTACAAAGTTTCAAAAATTCAAAAAGAGATACAAACTTCATTTAAATTTTCCATACTTATGCCATTTTCCATAATATTTCAAATAATAAAAAAAAAATACTTCGTGTAACTGGTACCGTTTTGGAGCTGTATTTACCGAGCGTTTGCACCCATTACAGCACAAGCTACAATAAAAGAGTTGAATTTTGTAATTTGAAATAGAAAAGTATTGTAGTTATTTGTTTTATTTTGAAAAAATATTTAGTTTCAACATAATTTTTTTTTTGCTTATAAATCGACCACATGGTAAAAAATATAAATAATGATGTTTGTAATAGTCCTCCTCACTAAGGGATCCTGTGCTGAGGTGGACTAGGTTTGGAATTAACGGCGGATTTTTTTAACGTTTTAAACTCGTATTTTAATAAAATATAATTCCTCTTTTTAAAATTCATTAGGCAAGGCTTTTAATTGTATTCTTTAAATTCATTTTCATCATCCCTTTTGGAATTTTAGAGTTAAGCGGATAGGTGTTTTTTTTTTAATGTTCGACAACTTTGATTTTTACTAGAAGAGGCTAAAATTAAAATGTTCTAAAAAAGTTGTATATTAAAGCAGGAGAAAAAAATTCTGTTAGAGTATCAAAAATCATTCATATTATTTATATTTCTTTGTTCCCAAATCTTCATTTTTAAAGCTTTTCACTGGGTGGCTTGTAAAACGATAGAGCATAGTCCTACACAAATCTGCACGGCCTGCATGAAATGTTATAAGTTAGGGTAGATAACCAGATTAAGATGTCATCCACGACACCCCAGAACGGGGACATTAAACTTATATCGTTTCTAACAAGAACAACAAAGTCCACTGCGAATTCCCGTCTGCTTGCGCAAAGTGTCACCTTCTTTGTTAAATAAAGTTGTAAACTTTTCTATTTGTTGAAATGTTTATTGTTTTAGAACGTTGTAAAATGTTTTATTTTACGATATTGAAGTTTGCCACGTGCACACCATTAAAACTAGGTAGTATTCCAACCCAACCGTACCTGGAGGAACAATTAAATACGTTTAGTTAAAAAATAGTTGAGACATACATTATTAGCAGCTGACATGTTCATTTTGATATTCGACGATAATATAAAGCACTATGCGCGAGGGGAAAAATGATCACAAGGTGTTTTTAAAGATGCAGCGCATACGTAAAAGATACGCCCTTTAAGACAACGTGTGAGCTTAATAAAGACAAATAATCATTTTTTGATTACGAACAACCTGAAATATTGGAATGCTACCGACTCCCATTAACAAAAACGGTAAATGATGCTTGTGCAACGATGGAAGACTTAACTGGCAAATAATTGACCTCGCGACGCCAAGGTGAGCCTCGTGATTTTGACAACTCGGTCAGTAATTAGTAGATACTTACTTTAGATAATAATACTAAAATTAGTCAGGAAAACGAATGTTATATCTATAGATTTTTGACATGTTAGAACTGAACCCTGCATCGATTATAACCCTAGAGTGGCGAAAGAGGGATGCTAGTCTATGGTTTAGGCATGTTTACCGAGCCCGAACACAACATGGGGAACCGCGTCATTACAGTATTATCTCCCCATTCTTGAGCCAACGTTTCTGAGAGTCTTACAGTGTCTCTCCAGGGAAGGTGTTATATGGTAAGTTGACTTTGGAAGAACGAGGAAGCGCAACGCGGGTAAATAACTCAAAAGTCAAACTAAACACTACCAACAACCCGTTGTTTAATTTGTGTTTTATTTTTTCAAAAATATACGAGTATACAAAACTTAGTACTCATTCTTAATTACTAATAAGAGTTCATTTTTCACTGTTTTCCATTGTTTTCGTAAATTTATTAGAACAGAGCTTCTTATGGTTTTTCACCTAACTATGTGTAAATTTCCAAACAATCGAAACAAAATCATTTTCTTAACAGAGAAACCACCGCTTACTTGGAGCACAATAAGTTTGGATATCAGATACGATGAAGCCTCTTCTGAGCGAACAAACTTCTAAATAAATCCGCTCCACATATCGTATGAAACAATCTCGTTACGGTAACGCTCTGTAAAGCTCATTTCCGGAAATTTGTAACTAGTTATCCCACGTCTGGCTGAAACACAGTGGCCCCAGTTACTTCTATTCTCACTTCCACCGGCAGGTTTGGTCCGATGTTCTCGGCACTACTTGGCGTCGGCATGGGATTTGCAAGCGTCGCGGCGCCAAATTTACATTGCCAAATTTGTATGGCGTGTGAACTCCGATAGTATAATTTGTTAAAATGTTACCATCGGCAGGGCTTGTTTGCGACTGGAATCGATTAGCATGCGATTGATTTCATATAATAAATGACGTACATTACATCGATTACCTTTTACTTTTAATGATTATTCTTTTTGGCTCGACAAAGTTCCAGATTATTGTAAGTGTTATTAAAATAACATATATTTATATAAATTCAGTGGTTTCATCTAATTTTCATAAAAACGGGTTTTCAACAAATAAAAACTAAACCTTAATTATTTTATAAGTCCTGAGTTTTCACAAATTTTCTCACGTCAGTGTGAACAAGCAGCTAAATACATAATATCGTAATATATTTTTTATTTTTTTTAAAGAAAGACAAACATTTCCGAGTTACGAATAGCTTGACAATATTTGAAAAACTCCTACTGACATCATAAGAAGCGGAAGATGTTGCTTGTGTAATGGTGGAGGACTTAGCCAGCAAAGAAATTGAACCCACGACGCCCGGGTGGGAATCCGATGCGTTTGTCCACTCAGCTACAGACCGGTAACTGAGTGGGCATCGGACCGGTATCCTTTGGATTTGGTCCAGACCGTCTCACGAAGTATGATTTATCTCGAAAAGATAAGCTGGTACAGGCTGTGAGCATCAAGCTCGACTATGTCGACTGCTAGTTGAACATCCTACCAGGCTTTCAACCACCTCAATCTTTGTCATGAATAAATATATACTCGTATGTACATACAACATCTCCAAAAAAACCTTTTTTCCATTGAGTTTTTTGACAAAATTATTTACCCTGATGTGTCTGATTACGTCTCCAAAAATATTACATCGTGACATTTAAAAGATTTCCGGAAATTTTGATTCTGAATGTTTTCCTGAAACGCGGTGGATAGCAACACTGATTTCATCAGTGCTAATTGTACAACAATGAGGAAGAAGGGGTATTTAGATTAGTCAAATGAGCGTAATGCTCAAGTGAGGAATTTATTAGTTTTCTAAATAACATCATTAATCATCAAGAACAAAGGGATGTAAGTGACGATGTCTGCTACTTGAACCAGCCATTTTGTAATGCTTTAAGTGAGTGATTCGCCATAATGAACACTGCAATGTACCCAAAAGCACGATCGATAAGCTTAAAACAGTTTGTAACCCGAAGGCCTAGCAAAATACTATCACGAACTTTTTTTTTAATCTGGTAAATTCTGGTAAACTTTGAGGCAAACAGGGGTGATCTATAATTTAAATTAAATATGTTATAACAAATCTGTAAAACTTAAAAATAAGATTTTAATTCCTGTTTGGTTTTGTGGCTAAAACATTTTTTTGGCATTACTTACGTAACAATTTTTAGGCATTTTGGTTTTCTTCTTCTTAAGCACGAGAATTTTCTCAATTAGGGAGGTAATTATTATTAACTAGAAACTAGACTTTGTGTATAAACTGAATTATACTACTGTAAGTATTAAGTAAAAATGATTATTTTTGTACAATTGATTAAATAAAATTTAAAAAAATAAAATTTTAAAATGATACGGACGCGTCAAACCCGGTAACGAATAAATTAAAAAATGGTAACGAATAGAGATAAAACTCTTCAATCATAAAATAGAATAATACTTAATAGGAAATTTAATATAGTATATTAAAAAATTATTAGAGAAGAACACACATCTGTTTTTTGTTGTACGTTACTCTATAGTCATTACTTCCCTTTCCACTCCTGACTTGTTTCAGAGAGAACATTTCATAGTCCTATTGTTTTTTTGCAGTTGGAACTCATGTGCGGTAGTCATATAAATAAAAATAAACAATCACAACTTTATTATATTTTTTTCGTAGAAAGCAATCACTTTGTGGTTTGACATATATAATGAAAATTAAATAATGACTTTGTATGAGACCACAGATTTTATTTTATTTTTTATTACTGATCGGTTTCGCTAAGCCTAAGCATCATCGGGGTACAAAATTAAACCACAGAAAAAAATACATAGTTATTTGGTTATTTTCATTTCATATTATCCGTCTCTTTCTCTCTGTTACTTTGTTATAATTAAATGTTGTTTTCTTAGTTTTCTCTTATTGTATTTTATATTATGTTCTCCCTCTGTATGTACAAGTATATATAACCACACACCATCTATTTTTTGTTTAGTTTAATTTTGTACCCTGAGTGGCGTTGGGAAAAACTTCAATGTTTTGTGAATGCTTCACGAATTGTTAATTCTTTAAAATAAACCCTTCGCAGTGAACACTTCAATTGAAGTCGAACTCGCAAAAAAGAGATTTGAAATTATCCGGTTCTTTGTTCAGCTCTTTTTGGAACCGGTTCCTCGCCGAAAAAAACACCTCCTAGTCGGTAGAGCTTTGAAAGTGAAAAGAACTGGAACCGGTACCTTAGCAAAAAAAAAAAAAAGTATTAGTCGGTAGGGATTTAAAAACGAAAACAACTGGAACTGGTAAAAAGTACTGATTGGTTCAAATTTCAAAACGATAACAACTCCCAAAAAGTCACGTTCCTTTAGATCTAAATACTTTGAAGTCTTCACAACTGAACTGCTGCAAATTGAAGTAGTTTTTTGTAATCTAACTTCAATTGAAGTATTTGTTCAATGAACAATACATAAAGTAGGAACTGCTGCCAAAAGAAGTAGTTCTTGCAGAGCGGTCACAACGCTAACTCGGATGATGCTTAGATTAAGCGAAACCGGTCAGTCATAAAAATTAAAATAAATTATGTGGTCTTATACAAAATTATTATATCACTTTATCATATTGTAATATGTAAGTAGCTGAGTGAACGAACGCGTCGGTTTCTCACATGGGCGTCGTGGGTTCAGTTCCTCCACTAGCTGAATTTCTATTATTAGGCGAAAATAAATAACTTTTGTGTTTTTAATCAACTTATTGACCAAGGTTATACCGTATTTATTAGGTTAAAGTTTGCTTCTTTCCTCGACTAACCGACACGAGGTGCCCGCGGTCGTATTCCCAAAGCGGTTAACCAAGCTTTCGCAATCTCTTTTCCAACCCTATTTTCTTTGGCAGCGCAATATGGCAATCCTGCATTATGTATGTTAATGAAAATGGTAAAGATTAAATCTAAATTCGGAGAGGTTTTACAGCTCATTGTTCGTTGTTTGTTAATGCCACGCTACTTTGCATATCTCTAGAGATTTTAAAAGGGGAAAAAAACGTTTTTAAGAATTTGTATGTTTATCCTCTTGCTGGCAAATTACGTTTCCAAATAAAAAATAATAATACTTTTAATTTAAATCGTGCTAGGTCTCTACATCTCTATGTTACACACAGTTTTGTTTTGTATGAATGTTTTTTTTAAGTAGCTACTTTAAACAATGTCCCAGATACTTAAGCCTTTAGAATAAATAATGCATAAATAACATATTTTTCATATGTCTTCGACAGTCGAATAATATTTATGAAATACAATATTACGTTGAAAATAATATTTTATTCATTGTATAACATTTTTTACAGTTAACTCAGAGTTTATTTTGTGGGTGAAGTTTTTATATTTAAATAAAAAAATACTTGTGTGTCAGAATGAAAAAAATAATATGTAAATTCATTGAAATCTTATTAACTTATTACCATATCGAATAAAATAATAACGTCAAAAAGCAAAGACCGCACGAAGTAAAACTCCCCATATTGCGTCATACGTCAACCATTACAGATTATGTGTTCGCATCTGGTCACGCTATTTAAAAAGCAGAGACGCATTCGCCTGCAAAGAGGGTCCCGGTTTATACATATTTGAAGTCCGAAAAAAAAATGAACTCTTGTGATTTTTTTCAGGAAACGTTTTTAATATTTTGAGCTCTTTTGCCAAAGTGTTAGTGAATTAAATTGACTTTGGTAAATCACTGTCAGCCGATTTTTTGTGAAATTGCTTGACAAATTTAAAAGAGTTATTTAAAAAAATATACAAAAAAGTTGCAGAATACGTGATTCGAACTGTATTACAATGTGATACTGCACAGAAGTTCCTTCCACCCGAAGCATAGCCGTTTGGAGAATATTGTTAGAATGTGATAAATTGGGAAAAAAGAAGGAGACAAGTAGTTGACCTTGACGCTGACGCTGAGGTGAACCGGTTAGTAGCTGAGTGGATAAACGCGTCGGATTCTTACCTGGACGTCGTGGGTTCAATTGTTAGAGTACATAGAGTGGTACCTATCCAAGGCAGTGTAGTCAGTTTTTGATGATTTTTACCGGACTCGGCAGACCTGGGCGTACTAAGACTAATACTAGGGTATTTACACATCCATTCATAGCACATATCGACATAATGTTTTTGTTTATTCGTATAACCTCTTTTTCACAGTATTGTTATCAACAAAAATATAGCATATAACCTAAAAAAACCGTTTAGTTGTGTCAAGTTTAGTGGCATAATAAAAAATGTGGGCAGAGTCCCGCGGTGACCCAGGAGACCAAGATCATCGTTAGTACATAGAAGCGGTGTATTATATTTGTTGTCTCTTTTTCTCTCATGGTGTACGACGTAAAAAGCCGGAGAAAGTGTTTTATCTTAAGTTTGTATGGGTTGGGTAAAAATAATCAGCTCTTCCTCCATATATTGCTACTTCTAGGTTCAATTCCTCTGCTAGCTAAGTCCTCCTCATCATTACATCATTACACAAGTAACATTTTCCGCTTATTATGATAGTAGTAAGAGTTTTTTTAACATTGTCAGGTTATTCGAAACCCGAGAATTTTTGTCTTTCTTTTTTTTCAAAAAAAAGGAAGATAAAAGTTGGGATATATTTGGTACTATTTCAAGTATTATTTTGATATGAGAAGAATCTTCCACTGAGAGCGATAAGTTAAAAAAAATGATTCAATACACCCTCGTGACTTTTTAAAGTTCGTCGCGAGGTTCTCAATTCGCGACGTCTTGTTCCTTAAAGCAAGGAGTTTACCGCTCTTCGAGTTTGATGGTAAATCCGGTCCTGATAATAAAGAAGTGCGTTAGGTTTTCATACTTTTTCGAGCATTCCACTTGAGAGGGCTGTTTGAATATTTGGCAAGAATGCCTTTAGGTTTTGTAGGAATTTCCAGGGTTTATGGGTTTCGAGCGGCTCGAGAGATAAGCTCCAAAGCCAACATACGTAAATGGCTGTGTTCAGCCACTTGTCTCCTCCGCATTCTCTTTCAGGATCCAGGTTCCCTCGCCGAATCATAATCTGTCGCTTTTCAATTTTACGCAACTTATTCCACGGGAAATAGGCGATGTGTTCGGTAATAATGTATTGTTAGGATTTAGAGCTTTTATTTAAGCTTTTTTACTATCAATAAAGTAATTTGTTCTTATTCCCAAGATGACATAATTAGTGTTGATCACTAAAATTCTAATTTGTGCATTTATTATCGTTCTTGGCATATTTAAAGTTTTAGTTTTAAATTTGGAGAGCTCCATTCAATTTTTTTTAATTAAAAGTCTACAAAATAATGTTACATTATTATTCAATTATTTTTTGTGCTTTTTTGGCGTTCAACGCCATTATCAAAAGTTTTATTCATATTTTTAGTGTCGTTACCGTATTTATGAAATACAATTAATTTTAAATAAATAGTGTAAATTTTCATCAATACACGATTTTTTTTAGTGTGTAATATTATATTATCAAACAAATTATACAATATTTTCCAAAAAAAGGTTTTTTTTCCTGAAACTTCGATTGAGGAAAATTATGTTAAAAGTGTTATTAAAGGTCAGCACCCAAAACACACACACTTTTTGGTTTTCAAATACAGGTAAAACAAAAAAAAATGTATCCATTTATTCTATACGGGTAGTTAGAATAACGTCTAAGGTTTCTAGTGAGTACAATTTTTAAGCAGTAATCTTTTAAATTCTTAAGGAAATGCATACTGAAATTTCAGGTAAAACGTTTAAAAATGCCCTAGCTAGTTTCAAAACTGCACCTTTTATTGTCATTTTAATTTGTTTTTCATAGAATTTAAAGGACAGGTATTTTTTGTATTAGAATGCTACGATCATTCTTGGGTGCTGACCCTAAATAATGTAGAATACATTAAATAAGATTGCTTTTACACAAAAACGATTAAAACTGGATTCACACCAACGTCCGGATCCGCTCAGTGACGATATTGTTCCGCATGAGAGCTTATTGATATGGTATGAATATCAATCAAGGAGTATGTGCCAAGACAAAGTTGTATGGTAGTACATCCTTCTGCCCACCCTTGTGATATTCAATTACTTAGATAGTTAAATAATTATTTTGAAGTGTAAAAATACTTACATCGCAGATTTTTGTTTTTTAAACCATTCTTTTATCACTAAATAATATTTTTGATAATTAATGATTAATAAAAATATTATTTAGTGACAAAAAAATGGTTTTTAATAAAAAAAAATCTGCGATGGAAGTATTTTTTCACTTCAAATAATTATTTAACTATCTAAGTAGTTAAATATCACAAGGGTGGGCAGAAGGATGTACTGCCACACAACTTTGTCTCGGCACATCCTTGTTGATTGATATTCATACCATATCAATAAGCTCTCATGCGGAACAATATCGTCACTGAGCGGATCCGGACGTTGGTGTGAATCCAGTTTAAATCGTCTACTGCTCTCACAATCATTTTTCACCACTCCACCCTCTTACGAAAGATATTTTGAAATAATATGCTACAATGGAAAGGTATTATTATTATTTTTGACAAGAAATATATTTCCTAATATATGGGTCTCTTCATACGTTGTATAAAAACCTCACTTGCGTAAAGCTTATGAGAACACCAGGCTATTCGATTTTGTCAAAATCGTTTTCCGAACCTGAATACATAAAACAAAATCCGACACATAGGACCATTAAGTATTCATTCTCCTTCATAGTAAGAGATTTGTATGATGTCCTGCATGTTTATGTTTGTTTCCTAGAAATCTTTGTAAAAATCACACAAATTTTACTTCTTTGCCAACGATTTTTTCCCAGTTGAACCCAAATGGTTCATGGTTTAGAGCCCTGGAATTGCGTGGACTCTTTTTTTGAGAGCTTCATAAAACTTTTGTTAGCTGTTAAGGGATGCTCCTTTCGGTCGATTTAAGTTTCCCAATCTGATAAAAAAAATCTGTAAAATATGTTTGAGGAACAGTCAACACTAAACTAGAATATCAATAAAAAATTTAAGCTTAGAAAGTTCCGAAACCAAATAACTCCTAATTAAAAATATGATTAAAACAAAAAAAAATTACCGCTGCTCTAGTTTTTCGTCAAACTGTGTTTTCGTACAGTTCTTGAGTTACTATTTTTTACTTATCTTGAGGGGAACGAGAGAGATTGCAACAAAATAGATGGAGAGGTTGAAATCTAAGGGTGTGGGTGGCTTTTGTTCTGCAGCACTACAAAAGTTTTAGGAGTTATAGGAGATCAATTGATTTTATAAATCGTGTCTTCTTCTTCTAATGCCCTCTCATATGGGAAGTTGGCTATCATTAGGCCAATCTAAACCTTACAACTCGAACAATTTTGCGGAACTGCTCTTGTACCAGTCACGTAATTTACAAAGCCGTGAAGTGTGGCGCCTTGCTTTACTGCGTAATCTATAAATCTTCCCCAAGGTTATAAATTAGGTAATCTTGTTATTATCTTTACTCATAATATGACCCAGATATTGGAGTTATTGCTTGGTTTGGTAAGCTAGGTATTAAATTATTTTGTAAATATGATCAAATTAATCTAAAGTGCCAGCGAAGATAATTTTGGATTATAACTTATTTATTAAAGCGGTTCTTAGAAAGAAAAATTATTGCCTGATTTGAAAAAATAGTAATAATTGAATTCAAGACTCATTAAATTTGAATTATTACTACAAAATTTGTAGTTACTCTTATTAAAATAACGTATTTTCCTTGTTTAAGATTAGCATGTTAATAAAACGGTCAAGATATAATTTAAAAAATCACGCAAACTTTTCACCGAAAATGAGCGGTATAAATCAAGGTAGTTACAAAAAAAAGGTTTTTTATGAAGATAAGGCCTGAATAAATAAGCTCTTACCACCCTCCGCGGTTAAAAATGCTATCTTACCCATTAAATTGCAAAATCTTTCTGTTTTTACTCAATCTCCGGAGAAATCTATCAAATTGACTTGTGCCACATATTTTCTTCAAAGTTAAATTCAATTTACGAACTTTTTTTCTTAACGTAAAAGTAGGTAAAAAGACTTGGTGCAAAATATAAGGAAATTATATAGAAACATAAATACAAATTCTCCGATGTTAGGAATACAAGGTTGAGACATACATACTGTATCTTGTATTGCCAATTATTTCTTTCGGAGAATTCATGAAACGAAATATCTTATGAACAACTGAAAAGTCCAACCTTTTTTTATTCTATCAAAAGAGACGGACCTGGGAAGGCATTTTTTTCAGAATTAATTTGTGCAACCTCGCTCGAAACCCTCATTTTTGTGAAAAGGTATCCTAACTTGACGCCTCACAATAATTCCAATCATTCGGTGGTAGACTCAATTTGGGCTATTTCTTAATGTTGAAAGGAATGAGGAGATACGCCACGCCATTCAGACCTGATCACTAAATATAGCCAAATTCATTTCAAGTTACTCGTTAAGTCATCGCTCATACGAGCGATACTGAAAGCATCTCCTACTCTGAAGTGAGATGCATAGGAATGAAAGTACTTAAAACTTTTCAATGAAGATGGAAATTGTGAAATAGTCCATACAAATAAAAATATATTTTCCCGCGCCGACCAGTTTTGACCCTGCTTACACAGTCAGAGTACAGAGTCAAGGAGCTTACCGTTCTAACGCAGGGTTCAATGTTAGTTAAAATACCCTTAGTTGAAACTTTTTATTTTAACTAAAAAAGGGGAACAAAAATACTAATTTATCAATTAATTATTACCACTACCCAACTCAGAACAGACATTGTCTAGTGAGGCTTGTAACTAAAATAAAAAATGTAAAAATAAAATAATTAACGCTCGGGTACCCGGGCATCCGATTTTATAGAAGGAACAATCCACCTTTATATGAATATTCTTCAAAACTTTATTTTATTCATGTAAAAATTTTCACTTGATCAGCGCTGACGCAATTCGTCACGGTAAATATCGGGGGCACACTCGGAAAATTGGAAAACGTTTATTTTTCCTTTTTTGAGTTATGGATGCCACTAAATTATTTTTTTGTCATTTATATCTTCTGGTAAAATGGGTTAAGCGTAAGGTATTCACTTTTCATGCTGCCTTCAGGTTTCAGACATCAATGAATATTAGAAATAGAAAAATTGGAAAAAACAAATTTAATATTTCTTCTCAGTTCTTTGAAAGAAATACCCTTAAAGCAGAAGCATGTATTTCTCCCTACTGATATGGGAGAGTTTATAAAAATAGTCAAATTTAATAAACGTGTTTTCTTTATCTCAGCTCCTTACAAAGAAATACGCTTATAAAATGAGATAGACAGCTGACTATTTAATTATTTTTTTAAATTTTAAGATACTTATGAATGTAAAAATATTATATTTCAAAAAGATGAATGTAAAATTAAAAGTATAAGTTAGTATGTCTTTGTCGTTTATGGAATTATAAAAAAAACTAAAATCTTATTAAGTGCTTACTTGACTTGACTATTATAGAGAAAAATAATGAGCACTATATTAGCACTTTAATTGCATTTTTTATTATTTTTTATAGTGAATGAGATGAGTCCCAACTGCTTCCAATCATCTGGAGCCAGTGGGACTATGGCATCCCCATTTGGGGGTATGTTGTGAGATTGACGGTGGTCGGGAGGGAAGGAGATGAGAAAGAGAAAGATGAAGGTTGGGAAGTACCTGGCAATTCAGATCTCTAGACTAAGCATGGTTTAAGCTATTTCAAGCAACATTTAGATTTAGATTAAGAATGGTGGTATTTCACCAGAGCTATACATAGAGTATCTGCCACTATGTAACGTGCCGCACGACCAATTTATATTATTAATTTATTTTTGTTAAGATGTTGAGCGTAGATAACTAGGTTTTTAAAGATGGGTCTAACTTTATAATTTGACATTCTAGCATTCTAACAACATTTTATTTTATGTTTCCCTTGCAAGACTACGATATATGAATACATAAACCCATAAGATTAAAACCGAGAAGATACGTCAATAAATCGTCGATAATTTCCAAACGGAGCGTGAAATATCCGACGCCGACGCCGACGCCGACGTCAGAGTTCCGAACCGTCGTGGATAGTTTTGGATGCACCCATTGTGTGTTGCAGCACCGGCGCCACCGCGGCGCCCAGGGTTCGTCGCCCGTTCATCCAGTGACGTCATCTCTGGGCCACCGTGCCAACGTAACACTTTCAGGTCATCTGGGGAGGTTTTCTCAAACAGATCCCAGTTTTTCATTAATTATTTTTAGCAAAATTTAAAAAAATATTTAAGCGGGGGAAGAATTTTTATTAAATTTCTTCGACATTCGTATATTCATTAAATTTATTTGATCAAAATTGTATACCTCCACGAGACTCTGACATTAAGATTTCATCTTATGAAATAAATGTCAAGTGAAAAAAGTAAGATTAAATAGAAAAAGGTAGAAATATAGAAAGGGTAACGAAGATATTAATAGAAGTAGATATACCTATGAGTTAAAAAGGAACAACCAACAGGAGTAAGCTTGGCTAGGCTTACATATCAGCTAGGAGAAAAAAATATTTCAATTTGAATAATATTGGAATAAAGTGTATTTATTCGAGTTGGTTACACTAATAAGTACTTATAGACTTACATGTCCCAAGACCTTTGAAGAAATTAAAATAGTTTTTTTTTCAAAAAAGGTTAAAAATGTTGATTTTAATAATTTATTCTACTTAACTATATCTCTTTTACTAGAGTAAATACTTTGAAAGTATTAATTAAAAATATGTAGAGGTTTTCTTCTCAACTTTGTTTCGTCAATTTCATATGCGTGTTGGAGCTATATTCATTTTCTCTTCTTACTAAAGTATTTTACATTGAGTCATGCGTAGCCATGCATACTGTACTCTGCTACACAGATATGAAACCTGACTTCTAAAATGATAATCTTTTTAATAAAATCCAAACAATCGATATGTAGGTCTTACAGGGAAAAAAATGCTCTGGGAAACAGAGCAAATGGGATTCCTTCACATCCAATGCCCAAAACCAGGTCAATTGCATACGGAAGCTGATATCATAAACCATTTCATGTAAGGCTCCCTCTTACAGTTATCTACATCGACGAGGATAATCTAAGATTCCCAGATTGGTCTGAGAGGGGAAAATCTTTGGAAAAAGAGCACAAGCAAGGCAGAGTAGAAAGTGGATGGCATGAAAGACATTTAATTTGAGGGTCGAAGAAAATTCGAAGAACGAAGCTTTTGGAAATTTAAAAATATTTGTTGAAGCTCTTAAAAAGTGAATGTTTACCATTAAGGGATGTACCAGTATTACAAAGAAAAGACTGACTAGGTAGCGGATGATAGGACTTATGTCAGCTTGGTGGTAAACTTCTCCATGAAACTGTCACGCAATGATGAAGTAAGCAAAGAGTGCAGGCATGTCAAAATAAAGAGTTAAGGAAATGTTATGAACACCTTCCTGATTATCATCACAGTCTCTCGTTTAATTAGAAAAAATGTAATCACGGCTTTGAATGAGATCAATGTATATTCTTTCTCGGGCAATTTAATGATTTTTTACAAAAATTATTTCGCAAAATCTATTTTAACAAGTTGAACTCGGAGGGTAGTTGTAAGACGATACAGATACATCTGCAATCCAATACTCATTTATATCGTACATTTCGTAAAACAGAATACAAAAATTTAATAACCGTTCGATATTACATAACAATATCGTCGCTGGAAAGGGAAAAGGGCAGAAGCGCCATTTTTTAATGTTTACACCAGAGTACTTGAAAGTTTTTTTTGTCTTACAATAAATTTCATAAGTCTTCAGTTCCTGGTTAGATTTAGAAATAAAAAAATACTCAACGCTCTCACTGAGTAAAGCGACAAAAAGCTAAAAAAAAGTCCCAAACTTGTGTCGCTTGAGTCAAGCCTTCTTCCAAATGGTAAATATATTTTAGATGGCTGAAAAGCTACTTAAGTCTTCAGAATCAAACGAGAGTCGAGGCATTCGATGCAGAAAAAAAACTGATCAAAGCTGCATATTTAACTCATTTTGACCAAAGTGTCGCTTCAGCCCTTTTTCCTTTCCAGCGACGATGTGGTGTACGTGAGCTTTGTGAATTTTTAGGTTGCTTTTGAAAAACCGTCCAACGATGCATCTAAATGAACCACTGTTCGGTGTTTTCAGTTTGCCGCGAGGTTTTGTTTCCTGATTTTTCATTTGCCCCCAATGTATGCCGAGCTTGAAATGAGTGAGTGCGCCATTAGCCACGCAAATACTTGATGCTAGATTCCCACTCCTGTTGGTTCACTTATTTCTAGAAAACGCTAACAAAGGTTATCTAGATCCCTAAGAAAAGATGAACATCGTCGATAAATTTGATAATTTGGAACACAGCATGGAAACATTAAAATAATGTTTATCACGTTAAAACACTCGGTACTCAACCTTTTGTAATTTATGCTTTTATAAAAACCCATTGATGTGCTTAATGTATTAAGTGTTTAAGAGATTTAAACTCCTATTTTCAAAATAAATTTACGTTTAAAGCCTAGCCGAGACGATGTGTTTTTGCGCCTGGCACCAAGTTTATTTTTTGCTGTTGTAAATACTGAAAGATGTAAGCGTTTTTATCTTTTTTAAAACAAGAATAAAGTGAAAATATGTAAGATCTTTGGCACAGTTTGAATTAATGTTTGACGTGTGATCTAGGCGCATTCTTACCAGACTTATAAAAGTGAATAATTTTTAAAGCGTTTGCCTACAATGGCAATACATTTTCCATGACAATACCTAACGCCTGTCTTACGACTTGCTGTATTCCCTTGGAACGGTCAACCACTTTGCTCGTTGTTTACTTTTTAAAAATCTCCGGAATAATAAGTATATCATTTTGAATTTTAAGGAGTTATGTTTTCGACTCATTTTATTTGTACTGTTTTTTGTAGTAAAAAAGGTTTTTTTTATCATTTTACTGGCTGATTCAGGCTCCTTTCAAAGATCGAACCTGGCTCACTACTGGTAAATCTACCCCTTTCCGGCTTTCTGGTATTTACCTCCGACTTTTAAGAACGGTATTTTACTTTTTTTATGTCACAAAGAAGAGGAAGCACAATACGGTATAACACCCCAAAAATCAATCATGTTAATAGTTTTGGCTATAAGAATCTTAAATAATATCCAAATAAAAGTATATTTCAATACTTCACTGCTAATGTCGTTACAAACTGAAAAGAGATGCGTTATTAGAAAAGTTATGCAAATTAACATCAGAGAAATTTAATTTTAGCTGTTCACTGATCGAGAACTTTTTGCTTTTAAAAACACATTTTTCGCTTTATAGTTAAGATCATATCTGTAACTCATCGTGGAGAATTAATGATCATTCCTTTGAAAAAAAATTGACACTTTCATATCTGCCTTAAAAACATTCACCGAATAATTCTCACTTTATTTATGAAAATAAAAAAGTGTATCAAGTAATCATAAACATGTATTTTCGGGGCGAATAGAACTACTCGTAAATCGATTAGTTGTTAATTTAATGACTTCTAAATCTAGATAATTCAGCACTTTGCCCGCAAATAACCACAATGTAATTTTGGATAATGGGCATGACCCTATTTCGGGCAATTACTTACCTGGCTCTTTGAGCTCAGGTTAATTATGTATGAACGTTAATTTTTTTATTTTGAAAATTCCAAGTCAATATAATTTCTATTGATGTTTTGTATTGAGACAATTCTTTATTTCTTTATTCATAAAAAATAAAAGTCAAGAAAAAACTAAGGAATTACTCGTCTAATAAAATGACCTTGGTGGAAGGTCAGTTAGATCTTTGACATTTGGACCAGAGGTCGTGGGTTAAAAACTCAAAAAGTGCTATTTATGCGGGCTACTTTAAATATTACATATTTTTAAAGATCATTTATGAGAGTGAAAGACATATTTTCGGTAACACTCTGGAGATAAACTACCATTCAAAATAGAAACGTTGCATATAAATGGTTTTAATTGCATATGTTAATATCTTCTTTTAGATTTTTTTTTTCTGTTTTTCCGTCTTTCCGTCTTTCCTTCTAGCAACATTCATTGCAATTTTCAATTTTTAGATTCCATTGTGTAGACCAAGATGTAGAAGACATATTCAGTCGATTGTACGGTGAAGTCTCTTAAAAGTAAAGCTTGTAAAGTTAGGCGGATGTCTCTGTCTACATTAGGGTAAGCGGATTTTTCAACATTTTTCCCTTGCAACAAACTGTAATGCATCTTATATACATATTGACAAAACGTACCTTCATCCATCGATGTTGCTCTAAGTAACCCGAGTTTTATTTCTTTACTTTCGTATCGCGCAGTTGTTACTTGGATTATTATTGGTTGTATTCGTCCACTGCTAGTATTTCCTCCACACCGTTATCTCTTCCACGGTGATGTTTGACTTCGGGTGTTTCGACTTACGACAGAAAAAAGTGGCTCAAAGTCATCGCGCTCAGCCTCTCTCACGTAGACTCACCGAGAGTGTAGATCATGCAAGGTTATTGAAATCCTTTGCCAGTACCGATCGTACGTGCCATAAGTCAGCTGGAGTCTCTGAAATCCTGCCCGACCGCTGGCTTGGGGTCGAGCTTTGCAGCTTGCAACAGTGGTCCCAATTAAAGCTCTGCGGAGCCCCTGGTAGAGCTTTCCGCGGCAATGTCCGCCGTTGTAGTCCGTCAGGTTGAGATAAATATCTCCCTCGGGTGCTGCCTTGCCGGTAGTTGGGCGCTCCGGCTTAGAGAGTTTCCGGAACGTTAAACAGCTATGTTTGGTATTCCTCCCTCGCTGTTCGTATTAACAACTTTTCAGTTATGTAAATGTACTCGTATGTGTTTTTTATTATTCTATTGGTGACTTCTTCTATAGAGAGGTTAACTATCTTCAGGACAAACTTTACCTTGCATACATCAGTCCAGAAAAACTCAGAAGAACTGCATTCACACCAGTCACGTATGTTTCGAAGTTGTAAAGGAGGTATTTACCACTTCTTTCGTCAATTCTTCACCTAGATCATCAGTTGAGTAATTTTGTAATTATCTCATCTCGTGATATGACCAATTTATTGCAAACATCTTATGTTTAAATCCATCACAGTTTTAATACCTTTGTTTTATAGGAAAACGAATAGTGTAACCATGGTTACAAATAATTAAAAATAAAGTTTAAATAACGAAGCCAATTTCGAAGTTTAATTAGTGCGTTAAAATGCAAAAAAATGATAAAATTTTAAAAAGAATAACAATTCCAAAGAACTTTTATATCGATCTGTAGCAAGTGTCGAAGTGTTTTACGGCCTGCATGGTCGAGTGGTAAGACACTCGACTACGAATCCAAAGGTTGCGGGTTCGAACCCGGCGTGCGCAAATATATTTAATTTAATTAATATGTGTCATAACACATTTAGTTGATATAAAAATAAAATATAGTATATTTACGCCACATTCCAGAGTGGTAGATACATTTAGTATCGCCCCGGTGAAAGACCATTATTCAGAATTGAAACGTTGCTTGAAATGGCTTTAGCGGTATTTGGTGACCAACCAGGTACTTCCCAATCTTCCCCTTCCTCCTTCCTCTCCCCGCTACCTTCAGCCTCACAACATACCCCTGTTAGGGGATGCCAATTGTACTGGCTCTAGACGGTTGGGAGTAGTTGAGACTATTGTGCGGTATTCATGTAAAAACAAAAAAAGTGTTTTTTAACTTTCTTCTCGAGAAGTTACGACTAGACGATCTCACAGTACAAAGACAAATGGAGCACTTGTATTGGAATATTTTACGGTCAAAATAGAATCAGTTACCTCACGAAAGATCTGAAAATAATACAGGTCCCGGGAAAGGACAACAAAACATATTTTACTCCGACCATTAATGTCGAAAAGAGGTCAACTTTTCCCGGCAAACATAAGAACAATATTTGGCCCGATTCTGTAGACAGAGCCAAAAAATCCCTCCTCTGCAAAGAACGACCAAAAATATTATTCCAGGAACCCGAAACCAATATATCGACGTGGGTTCTGTACACTTGACAATGTTTCTAAGATATTATTTTGATATATTTACATAAAAGGCGATGATCTGCATTTATTTTTACGAAATTCAAGAAAATGTTACAAAATACTATTTGTGAACAGGAATTACCGAAAGATTAAACATTGACTTCATTTTTCAACATACATACTGATTTTTCGGACATGAAGTTTTATGTTTAGGATAAATTTTATTAGCTTGAATACCCGCCTTTGCCCGAAGTATGAATTAAAAAATATGGAACAAGCACAATGGGGTTAAACCTTTTTTTGGCAGTTTGTTGGATATGTAAAAAAAATAAAAAAAATACTTAGAGAGCTGGAAATAGTTACGCTAATCCAGGAATTTAAGAACCTTTGCAAATATCATAACACTAGATTCATATCT
This sequence comes from Drusus annulatus, assembly GCA_022651775.1. NCBI lineage: Eukaryota > Metazoa > Arthropoda > Insecta > Trichoptera > Limnephilidae > Drusus > Drusus annulatus. The sequence goes on from JAGWCC010000284.1 coordinate 704,423, forward strand.
TAAAAGGTTTTTCTGCGTGAAGGGAAGATATTTTGACGGCCTCCGTGGTCGAGTGGTAAGACGCTCGACTACGTATCCAAAGGTCACATGTTCAAACTCGGCGTTCACAAATGACTCCAAGTATCGCCTTGGAGAAAGACCACCATTAAAAATCGAAACGTTGCTTGAAATAACTTTTTAGCCGTGTTTGGTGACCAGATTTGAATAGCCAGGTATTTCCCAACCTTCATTTTCTCCATCTCCTTCCCCTCCCCACAACCTTCATCCTTACAACATACCCCGATTGGGGATGCCATAGTCTCACTGGCTCAAGACGGTTGGGAGTAGTTGGGACTCTTGTGCGGTATTCACTATAAAAAATATATATAAAAAAAGACATTATCACAAAAGTACTGGAATTACTGTGCTTGATGTTCTTCTCAGTTTTAAATTACCGCCAACCTTTTGATAAATAAGTCACAAAAAACAAGCATTTACTCTACCAGACGCGGAAATTTTTCATTTTATTAGTGTGTTTATATCTTAATGGATGAATATTTATTCTCACTCGAAAATAAGCCTTATAATTTGACTGAAATTTTAATTTTATTTAAATTGCGCTCGGCGCCGCGTAGGCGACTTCAACGTGAAAGACCATGATATGAGGATTATTCAAATATACCCTTTATACATTCAGCAAAAAAAATGCCCACCTGTTGGCCCATTTATTTGCAAGTTTCGCGATATTTTTTAACATTTGTTTGCAAAGGGAGTGAAATTTTACAATTTTTTTCCACATGACTAAAATTTGTTTGTTGCTTATATATATATTAAATAATCTGTTATAGGTCACAATATCAGCACCGGTGCTTTTATTGAAGTTATGATCTTTTTCAATAAGATGATTGGCGAATTCTGAAAAACCATGGTTATTTAAACATTTAAGGTGCTATATTTTCGTAGAAAGCAATTACTCTGTGGTTCGACATATTTAAAAAAAAATAAAAAATAACTTTTTACAACACCACGGATAGTATTTTATTTTTTTATGACTGACCAGTTTCGCTTAGTCTAAGCACAATCCAGTAGTCTTTTGGAGGTTCATTTCTTGTAAACTAATACATTTGTTTATTATTCTTTTAGCACCTTCTCAGTTGACATTTGTTCTCTTTCAATTCATATTATCTATCTCTTTTTCTCTGTTCCTTTGTTACAATTTTAAAGTTTTCATATTGTTTTGTTATTTATTTTATGTTTTACTCTATCTGTATGTATATATAACCGCACACTTTATATTTTTTGTTATATATATATAGTTATATAGTTAATTTTTTACCCTGATGATGCTTAGACTAAGCTAAACCGGTCGGTTTGTAAAAAAATAAAATGAAATCTGTGGTCTAATATAAAAAGTTATTATATATTTTTTATCAATAAAAAATTAGTAACTAATCGTGTACCTTCTTTGTTAAATATAAAACAATGATTTTTTAAATATGTATTTATCCTTTGCTAATGGCACAGTTTCAATATTTGAAGATGTAACATGGCAATCAGAAACTGATAATAAATAGCCCAAAGTAAAACATTACCCGGATACAAAATATTTATTTCTATTTATTTTCCTATCCTTCAAATTTGCTTAAGTACTTTTATGTATACGCATCTTTTATTGGGTTTGGAATTTAAATTGTTTTTTTTTTATATGTGCATTGTGTACTTATTATTATGATTCAAAATACGTTAAGACAATATATTTTTATTTAATTTCTTTTTTATGTTTCGTTTTTTTTTTTGTTAAATAATTTATTAATTATTTGCATATAGGCTAGTATGGTAGTCGATGAAGAAAATGTATCGTAATATGGAAAAAAAAACAATTTCTTAAGGAAAGTAAAAACATAAATAGACATCTCGTTCAATCAACATCCAAACAAAAACTGTATTTCCCAATTGTACTTTCATTTAAATAATGGTGTAACGAATTTAACAATGGTGTCTTGTTTTTTTCCAAGACGGTTGATGAATAGATGGATGAAGAAGCATTTTATATTTACTGTATTTGATAGCAACATATTTTCTATTCTCTTGGAAACCTTTTCATGAAAATATATGATTTTTTCTTCATTCAAATCTAAAACAACTTTTAGATAAATCTGTGAAATCTTCACTGTACAGCAGAAAATCTGTTTGTTTGTTTCTGAAGCAGCAAAAGTCTAGTGCAGTGAGTTTTGGCGTGATGAGATTCGCATAACTTAACTGTCTACTACTATTTTCATCTCGCAAGGAAAATCTTCATAATGGGCCATCGAGTTTCGAAATAATCTATAAACTTGTAAAATGTGGGATCAACGCCATATTGTTTACTTCGTCGATTCGTTTGTTGTTAATTTAAACTAACTATCACGCCGTTTTCCCGCAGGGGTAAGCAGAGAGGACGGACCGCCATACAACTCTGCCTTGGTACACACTTCTTGCTACATTCACATTCATATATCTTATCATACACACTCTTCTGTTATTCTGACTCTTCACATGGCTCGACTCATATATTTGGTTCCCTTGATTGTACCATGTCTTCCTCGGGCGTTCCCGACTTCTTATTCCATTCACTTTCGCTTCATATATTCTTTTCACATTCCTTTTTTCGTTTATTCGCTCTACATGCCTACATCATCTGAGCGTCCCTTTCTTGATCCTATTCATTACGCTTACAACGGTGGCGAATCCGTATAATAAAACAGGCTCTCGATAAAGCTAGGGGTAGGTATTGGAATTTTTTCTATATTTTAATAATCATATTTCAGTGACATTTAAGAAAAAATATTTCGAAATTGCCCCGAGCACGCCGGAAAGTAACATGAGCCGATGTAAGTTTGTTAATATTCTCTTGTTGGATAAGGCTAAAGAGCAAATAATAATGATTGTATGCCGCAGACTGCCTGAGGATATACCCCGGGAACATTTCAGTACAAAGCCCACAATCCCTGTAAATAGGAAAAGCTTAGGGGTTGACTTGAAGGTAACATTCTCAACACGGTCTAAGAGAAAGGTCAAAGGGTAACTGATTCATTTACTGCTAATAAACAAACAAATAAACAAAATTTGGTTAATAATCAACGGTTACAATCAGAAAATAGTTTGGATTAGTTGATAACAATTCCGTTTAATGTCATTGTGTAGTCATTTGCATATCAATAGGTTGCAAAATAACAAATAAATTTTTCTTCGTTTAAAACGTTTGCGGTACGCTAATTTATGTGTATGACAGGTTGGAAAAGATGTTTGCCTGGATTATAAATATCTTTAATAACTGTTTTGATTTTTACGGTGTCTGTAAAGTTGTTACAGTATATTATAGAATTATCATTTAGAAAGTAATCATTTGAAAACGGGGCAATAATTGTACACATTGCTCAAGTATGTGCAGCTGATATAACATTATGAACGGGGAGTTACCAACCGATGAATGCTTCATAAAATAACTAGCTTGATCACCCGGTTTCTCTTGCCACTTTTTTGAGCAAATAGAAAGTATGGAATTGATCACATGGCATCTTTCTTATTTTTGACGGTTATATGGTTATTTAAAAGTCCCATAGCTCTTTATGGAATATACATGAAAATAGTTACGTTAGCTTAGAATTTCTTGAAATGAAAAACTGTTCCAATTCCATAACATTAACCGTATTATTGTTTTTTGTTGCTTCATATAAATACATTTTCCATTCTAAGGACTGCACAAAAGCGCTTTTAGATGGTGTCAATTTTTGTTACCATCGATACTTAATAACCGTTTTCATTCGTGCTTTTACACTATTTGTTTTTTTCATGAGCAGAAACGGTTTTTATGTTACCATACGTAAAAATTAGAACGCGTTTTTGACGTTTCGTAGGCGCATACCTTTTTAAAAGGTTTACCACATTTGTTAAAATCGGCTCCACCTGATATAAACTTCGTTTCAGTTCGAAGGCACCAAATAATAGACCCTTTTTAGTATTAATTAACCCGTTGTTGAATAATTAAATTGAAAAATTGTTAATTCATCGCTAAAACGGTATCTCCGAGGGGCAGAAGACAAAATCCTTGTTTAAACTACTGTATTATCTAATACATAATGCGTGTAATACTCAGAGGTCTGATAACCGCCATATTCAGGCTTCGTGTTAATCAACGAGGAAACGTACATAAATAAGGTATAACATAGATTAAGAGGCCTCCACGTGAAGCATTTATAAGCAGGTATTCGTAAATAATTAACAACCAGTGGTGTTATATAATTTCCGTAACAAGTTTCACAAAACATCATGTCACAAAAACATTTGGAGATATACACAAACCTTGCACTTAGAAAAAAAAAATGTAGACAGTCTAAAAATTTTCAAATTGTATATCTTTATAATAATATATAAGCATCCGTGTCAATCTGATTCTTGTACAAGAATATATATATATATTAGAATAAAGAAAAGAAATAAAAAATATACGAAAAAACAACGTTAAAAAAATCCCACATGAGCAAAGCCAGTGCGTGAGTATACTAATACAAATAAAATATAGGCTTTAATTAACACTAAAATTCAAGATCTACTATATTCCACCGTGAGATCCAATAACGCATAACTTCTTATCTTTATTTATAGTTTTTGTGTTTAATTTATAGGAATCCATATTTTTAATAAATAACTGAATTATAAAAAAATGCTTAGTTCAAATTTTTTATCTATTCTCGAAAAAAAAATTCGACAATAATTCAAAAACACATTAATGGTAAACAATATTTTATTGGTGAATAATTTGACAAAAGGTTTCCAGAAATTTAAAATTGTAATCAAACTGTTTCAAGGTAATCCAATTTCCAGTAAACAAGTACATACGCAATTTGTGTATACATCTTCGATTTATTGACATACTCAAATTGAAATCAGTGTGAAGCCCAAAAGTATTTCAAAGGAAAACAAATTAATACAGAACAGGATATTACATATTTGGTTTTATCTGAAGCTTTGAAATTCTACAAGGGCGGCGCTGAAATATTTCTTCATGAAAAATGTACTCAACAGATTAAAATTTAACATTACGTTACGTTCATTATTAAATTCGTACTGTATCATATGTTTTTGGAAGTATGTTAGAAAAAACTCGCTGTGTGATGTATTTTGAACCTTCGTTAAAAATCTCAGCAACATGCCATTATAATTTAAAAAAATCGTTTGGATCTAACAAGCCAACATCAGCTTTATTTTACATGTAAGTAAACGGGCATTTTCTCCAAGAGAGATAATTAAGCATTTGTTTTGTATTTGAGAATACCGCCCACGGGCTCTTTATAAGGAATATTGTTTTTCCGACGCCAACAACGTACTATAAACAAAGGCTGCCATAAAGTTTTATTTCACAAGAATTCTTATTTTAGTCAATTTACTGTGACAATATTTGACTTTTTCACACGAAAAATTTGGTTACCTTACAGTCACTCTTATTTTATCATAATATTTCAAGAGCTCTTTCTCTATTATTATTTCTATAGATGAATACAATATCGTACGTTTTCTATTATCTAGAAAAAGCAAGAATTTGTAAATTTGTAATTAAATTTCATGTTACATAATTTTAAACGAAACATATTTGCCCCAGAGATGTAATAAACTTGAAATAGGGATTTTTGATTATTTATTTTTTTATCAAAATCAATCGAACAATTTATTTTTTTCGTAGAAAACAATCACTTTGCGAACTATGTATTCACATATTTAATGAAAATTATTCTTTGATCCCTTTTCAGTTGGCGTTTTGCCTCTTTCATGTTATATTATCTGCCTCTTTCTCTCTGTTCTTTTGTTATGATGTAAAATGTTATCCTATTGTTTTCTTCCTGTTCTCTTATTTTATTATATATTGTGTTCTCCCTCTGTATTGTATTTTAGTTTAGTTTTATTGTGTACCCTGATGATGTTTAGGCTAATCGCAACCTAACGATCATAAAAAATAAAATATGTGGTCTTTTACAAAGTTATTATTTCATTTTCATAAAATTAATTATTCATTGATCGATAAAAATATCTGTATGCAATAAGAATAATATGACTTTTTGCATATAATATCACTTTGATTAATTAACTACGTTAGAAATATATCCTTCCATTGCTAATTGATGGGATATAACAGTTTCAACATGGTAGTGATAAATCATAAGTAGAACTGGTATTTTTTTTATCACAAACCATAGATACAAAATAATAAATGTAAAATGCTTATTATAGATGGTATAGCAAGTTAGAGTCAAGAACCAAACCTATCAAAGGCTTAATTTCTTTAAATTGAGTTTAGTTTAATTTAAACGAATATACTTTACATTTTAGGATTTACACCTTATTTGTTACATTACAAAAAAAGGTGAAGTTTTATTTCAAATTGTTCTGAACAAAGTGTTTTAAATTAACATCTGTTTTTAATTTTTAAAAACTTATTTGGTTAGCCCCTGGTTTGTGATAGCGAATCCGACTCCTAGTAATCAGTTTTAAGTTGTGAAATAGGATTGAAATTTCAATACGTAAGATATAATTACGCCCGGATCGTGTTTGACTTGTAAAAATATGGAATCTCTTTTATAATGTTCGTTGTAAAGCACCCTTAAGGCGTTTCTACATTTAAGCGATGGAAAAGGTCAAAATATTCTTACGAAAGGTAATATACTGTGTATGAATCACATTTGCAGTATGAGAAGCACACCCGAGTAAACTATGAATAGTTGTTAATAAAAATATCAGCTTTGTAGTTGCAAAGGAAGGAGCCGTACTTAAAATCTCAAGCTGAATAGAATTTAAGTAAACAATCTCACTGAGGGTCAGCACTCAAAAATACACACTTTTGGTTTTCTAATACAAGTATTATTACAAATGATTAATTTATTAATTTTGGGTGGTGGGGAAGAAGTCTAAGGTTTCCTATGAATACAGTTATATCAGTTATCTTTTAAATTCTTTGTGAAATGGAAACTTGAATTTCAAGTAAAACGTTCAAAAACGCTTTCGCTGGTTTTCAAACTGCGCTCTTTTTTGTAATTTTGGTATGTTTTTCATACAATTTAAAGAAAATAATGCAATTCAATTTTTTATTAATTGGAAACCTTTTTAATTACCTAAGTACCCTTGTAGAATTTATAGATAAATCATTTGAAGTATTGCTTGTATTAAATGCTTTAAAGTGACGTTTAGCGCCATTTTTGAGTGTTAATAATAATAATATTTGGATAATTTGTATAGCGCCGTTTTTGGGAAAAAATCACCTCAAGGGCGCTAATACAAGCGAAAAGAGGAAAGCGAGGTAAACATACACATTGGGTCAGCCCACACTAAAAGTCATACGAAAACGACCTGACGCAAAGTTAGGTTCAAAGCCACGGTAGTGTTTTAAAATATTCACACGTTTGCAAATAACCGCCCCTTTTACCAGTAATCATAAAAGCACGTTAATATTATATTACTTGCTTTGGCCACCCTCCGATCCGTTAATGAATGGAATAGATAATACTTAGCTGTTGGAATAGCATTTAGCGCGTAGGTAGAGAGACCTCTATTTATTAGTGTTCACCCTTATCCCTCGGGACCGATATAACAAATATAATTTGGCTTTATCGGCAAACTCTCGCTAAGCTGGGACAATGTAAGCAACTATTTTTTTTTGTTAAAGTTGGACATGTTATATTTGAGGCGTTTTTTCAAACAGCTAAAAAGCTAGCTAAATACAGGTCAGTGCTCGAGTTTTAACTGCTATTGGTAGGTACTTGGTGCTTGACGGGTCGATAATAATCAACGTTTAACGGGAACCGCTCAAATTTTTAAAAAAAATCAATAAAGCACTCATCGTTGATTGTATGGTCATTAAATTAAATTTGAAACATGAAACCGCCATAGCAGAGGGAAATCCCTGAAATGGCGGGTGTTAATTATGTTTACTTCCTTACAGAAATTTATCGGAATTTCACAGAAACTGCTTTAAATTAAGGAACTTAAAACAACATTTATCGACATAATTAACTTAACAAACTATATAATGTCTAGCGGAATATCACTAGAAAGTTTTTTATTTTTATTTTTTATACTGAGCAGCGCACAAGAGTCCCAACTGCTCCCAACAACCAAGAGCCAGTGAGACTATGGCATCCCCAATTGGGGATGCTGAAGGTAGTGGAGGGGGGAAAGAGATAGAGTACCTGGTTATTCACATCTGGTTACCAAGCACGGTTAAAAGCCATTTTAAGCAATGTTTCAATTCTGAATAATGGTATTTCACCAGGGCGATACTAAGAGTATCTACCACTCTGCTAATAGACTAAAAGCAAAATTGGATGTAGTTATGCAGAAAGCGTCCAACCTTAAAAAGATGAAACCGAGAAAAAGGCGTTTGTAAATATGATGATAAAAAATAATTAATATTTGTAATCGGCATTTGTAAAGTGAATATCAGTATTTGTTTTCTTTATGATAATTATTAAAAACAGGTAATTTATAAAAAATCAATGTTATTATTGAAAAAAAAAAGTATTTACCAAGCAACTCTTCAATTCAATGTTCAAAACTTCAATTTAACTCATGCAACTACAGTGTACGTTGTTAAAAAAAAAATATTACCAAGAATCTATTCTAATTAGAGTTTGGATGTTTTCAGCAGATAAAAATCTGGTATTTATCTTTAGGAAAACATCTGAAACTCGATTTTGGCAAATTATGGGTTGGACGCTTTCATAACTACGTCCAATTATTTCTTACGTGCTTGATTTTTTATTATCTAGTCTTTTCCTTACATTCATGGAGATAATTTATTTTTTCCAAAGTATATTTAATATATTGTAGATGTTACGAGATAAAATGGGCAATACGGTATCATGGTTCCTTCAAGGATTATTTACATATAAAATGTTAAGAAACTATGAATCCTATAAAGTATCAACATCATCATGTCCCATGTCTACATCGTTGTGCCGTAAGAAGAAATAATGGCTAAGGTTTTTTTTCAATATCTTGTCTTGTATTCTTGTATATATTGCTAAAACATTTTTCTCCTCGTTTCAGGTTTTCTGAACTGTTGACCTAACCTTTTCCTTCATAAGAAAAGTCTTCTTTAAGCCTTTTCAAGTACAGAGACAATAATTATTATTATCGTTTAGAAAAATAGTCGGTTCCCTGACTTTTGGCTTAGAAAATCCAGGCTCGGTCGGTTTTCTTTTATCAGACATACTATAACATGTTGACAGCCGTGTGAGAAGGGTTTGAAAGTTACTGCCATAAATAAAATATCTTTAATCAATAAATTGAATGAAAGTCAACGAGACGCAAACATTCGTGGGATACACGACCGAATAAGTTTAACAGAAAACTGTTGCTTTTAAATAAGAACGGTAACGAAAAAGTTGTAAGGGTGCCCACCTTACATGATTGCTCACGAGCTAAGTTGATTAGTTTTAAATAATTTCATCTTCTCTAAAACTAATTGCCCAAACATTTTCCTATTGAAATCCCTAAATGAAAACAGTAGTTGATTTTAGAAAAAGTTGCTGGTTTTTCAGTCTGTACCGATTCTTGCAAATAATTTGTTTGCGTGGATACCGTTTTTAAATCTATGTTTTAATCATGATGTTGATTTGCAAGTTCATCGATGCAATCATGAGATATTTATAGCCAGACTGCAACAACACTCGCTAAACCATCACGAAAGTTAAGAAATATCGTTTTTGATTGATTATTCATCTAATGAATATATTTGACATAATATACTTCCCAATCCTCCTTTTCCTCAACTCCTTCCCATCCCACTGCCTTCAGCGTCACAAAATACCCCGATTGGAAATGCCATAGTCCCACTGGCTCTAGACGGTTGGGAGCAGTTGGGACTCTTGTGTGGTATTCGCTATAAAAAAATAACTGTTTATCATAATAAAATACTTACATCATGATATAAAAATAATATTTATATTTACGAGTATGAGAGATTTGATTTGAAACTTCGCTTAAAATGCTATATCTAACTGGTTCTGCTTTTCAAGTAGCCAGATTAGAATATTTAGAAAAAAATGACACCTAGATATTTTCTTTTCTTAACATTCGCCTTCTGATTCAAAATAAGGTCACCAATGCAGTAGTTCACATCATTTTGACGTTATCACACCACAAAAAATGTTATTTTACAAATTCAACTGATATATTTAAAACGAGAATTCTGAAGATGACTATTATAATAAAACATATCTAAATAAATTAATGAAATGATTTCAATAAATATTTGTATGCAGATCTGCAATGGGTTTTTGAAAAGAGTACGTCATTCTGTACAGCGGGCGGCGTCAAATTGAGAAAATGACCCACATTGTATTAGTTGTAATGGCACCCTGGAGATTGGAGTGCCTAGTCCCTACTCACGAGGCACGCAGACGCGGCACGCGGCACGCGGCACGTGGCACGCGGCACGCAAACGTCGCGTCGCACGGAATCTTGTCGAGTGCGCTCATTGCCCATCGCATTGTCTGGTACACATTATTGGCTCAGATAGTGCGTCATTTCAAACAAAAAATAAACAATATAATTCCCTTGTGCTTCTGTGCGTCTGTGCGTACTCACGAGGATGACAATTTCAAAATTGGAACTGAGGTGTCTACGAGTCAAAAAAAAGGTGAGTTTTGAATTTTCGCGGGCTGTGTACATTTGATTATGGATTTTTTTTTGTTATGTTTGTACACGTATGTTTATCATATGTTAGCATTATCAGCCATTTTGGATTAGTGGTTTGTTTTTGACAACTGGAAAGGTAAGTCACGTTTTTGTGTGTTCTTCAATTTTTTACTTTTGAAAAAAATGGATCAAAGAATATGTATTAAATTTTGCGTTAAAAATAGAATAAAATACTCCAACGCACTTAAAATGTTGACTGCGGCATTCGGCAAATCTACTTTGTCTCAAAAAAGTGTTTATAAGTGGTACAAGCGCTTTACAGAAGGCCGAGAAGATGTTAATGACGATGAGCGTCCTGGAGTTGTGGAAAAACAAATCATGGATTTTATCCATTGATCCATTTTTTCAAAAGTAAAAAATCGAAGAACACACAAATACGTGACTAACCTTTCCAGTTGTCAAAAACAAACCACTAATCCAAAATGGCTGATAATACTAACATATGTGTACCAACATAACAAAACAAAAAAAACGATAATCGAATGTACAAAGCCCGCAAAAATTCACCATTTCTTTTGAACAGGCTATGTATGTTTTTAGAAAAGTATCAAATAAAAAATAATAAAAATTCAAATCCATATAAGCTATAAAGGTCTACCCATAATGTATTTTTCGGATGATTATTTTCATTCTTTATTTGAATTGTGCGTTTGATTCTGTAGATTTTTTTGAAAGTTTGTAATTTGATTTGCCAAGATGAATTCCGTGATTTTTCACAACTTAGAAAAAAAAAACAATTTTTTTTAATCGAAATAAAAAATATTTTAGTTTTAAGCCACTTTATTTATACACATATAACAATTCGACCGGTTTCGGTTAAACTTAACCTTCTTCAGGAACGTATGTATATATAAACTAAGATTAAAATATAGAGTTATACAGTAGACAAATAAATTAGTGAAAGAGACAAAACATTAGTCTAAACAGGACAAAGCATCAGAGAGGGGGTGGTAATGGAGTAGGTAGAGAGGTAGGGGGATAGGAAGAGGAGAAGGGGAACATTCTTAAAATCGGACTTTTAGTTAATTTAACCGAAACCGGTCGAATTGTTATATGTGTATAAATAAAGTGGCTTAAAACTAAAATATTTTTTATTTAAATTATAATGTCAAGCTACAAAGTGGTTGCTTCCTTCGATAAATATTTTTTTAACTAGCCGGCTTCGCCCGAGATATGAATTCACAACATATTATATAAGTAATTAAAAAAAGTAACTAACTATCACATCATTTCACTGCTGTTGGAGTTATACTCCATACTCTAGACAGCGCGTATTTAGTATTCTGTCATGTTACATTACTCGAATCAATTATTCGACTCACTTTGAAATGTGCGAAACGCAAAAATTGTTAACAATACAAATGTACAAAATCCACTTCGCAATTTTATAAAATCAATATATTTCAAAGCTTCATAGCTCGCGATGGGATTGACGTTACTAACTGAAAGTTTCTCTGACCGGTTAGTAGCTGAGTGGACAAACGCGTCGGAATCCCACCCGGGCGTCGTGAGTTCAATTCCTCTGCTGGCTAAGTCCTCCACTATTGCACAAACAAACTTTTTTTTATTATGATAGAAGTAGAAGTTTTTAAAATAGCACCAAGTTATTCGTGACCCGAGAATGTTTGTGTTTCTTCAAAAAAATGGCTTAAAAATCTAGAAATACCGACCAGAAAAAACATGTGCAAATTAATTTACGTCAGAGTACATCAGCAATCGACGTTTTGCATATCGATAACTGAGAACACAAATACTGTGCGCACATGAACTATTATTATGAGATAAGTTTGAATCTCTTTCAAAATTTGATTTTAATGTAAATGTTCCAGCAAAAATGTCGTTTTAGGATGCCTATTCTGACTAATAAAATAATGAGCTCCCTTCGTAGAGTTTACTTCTTCTTTTGCCAAAAAGTGTCGATACAATGTCTGTGCTCTAAGCCCTAAGCCATCGATATTATTTTATCCGTCGAAAAAATGATTTGTAGCAGGAAATAAATATTCCACGCATTTGGAAACAATGAATTCGAACTGACACAGCTTAACCTTTTCACTTACATGTTCATTTATGGAGAAAAAAAACGATATCTCATTATTTTGCTAAACCAGTAGCTAAAAATTTTGGCGAGAAAGATAAGAAACATAAAATTTTTCATTTTGATTATACTGCAATAAATTTCTCGGATTTCAGATATGTTAAAGGCTAGTTTATTATCCATCATCGTCGTATTTCTCTTTTTATGACTCAAAATATTATTATTATACAACAAAAACATCTGTTTTTGTTCATTTATTAATTTGAGCCATTGATCAGCACTGGTCTGGGGAGTTTTAAAGAAATTGGATTGAGTCGATATTTTTTAATAGTGTGGTAGAATTGTAAGAATGATTATTCTATCAATGTCAATATCAAGTAAATAAACTCACTTACTGCGTTAAATAAATAAGAGCTACAAGTAAGTTATATAATAAATAGTGAAAATGAAATAATAACTAAACATCGTCAGGGTACAAAATTAAACTAAATAATACATAGACTCATACATACAAAGGGAGAACACAATATAAAATAAAATAAAAAAGAGAATAGATAGAAAAAAAACATTGATATTTAAACTATAACAAAGGAACAGAGAGAAAGAGACAGAAAATATGAAATGAAAGAGGCAAAACGTCAACTGAGAACATGATAAAAGAAATATGAGAAATTTTATAAGTTTACGGGAAATATACCTAATTATGCCGGTCGGTCATTATTTTTTTAATGAAATTTGTGGTTTTATACTTAGTTATTATTTAATATGTCAAACCACAAAGTGAATGCTTTCTTCGAAAATATTTTTATAAATGTTCATTTTGAAATTAACAAATGTATGGCTTACCCATCAATATAAAAAAAATAATGTAACTGGGGATAAATAATATTGATATTCGTAGTAGAGTACCTACGATGATTGCCGTCGTTTTTATTTGACCAAACATACAAATCAACTATTTAATACTTGTAATACCGACACAACTTAAAGTCGCTAAGTAATTCTTGTAGTTACTGAAAGGGTTAAATCATCAAAGCATGTTGCTATATTTTTGGTAGTAGAGATAATATTTTAATATACCTCCATTGTAAAGGTTGATTTCCACTGCGAACGAATAAACTAACAAGGTAAGGAGAATTGTCCGTTTTGATGGAATTATCCGTTAAAAGTAGTAAAGGGTAGTAACTAGTATTTCTTACGTTTTACCCCAATTTTATAAAAGTTTATTTTCAAAGACACGAACAATAATATCCTTTATAAAATTGTGTTATAAACCCACTTCCACTCACTTATCGGCCTTCCAATAAAACATTTATCGCTAAAGCATCCTGTCGGATTATTTTGTACGTAGGTGTATTAAATTGATATCGTGTTCCCAGTATCTACCAATATATAAAGAGTGAAAGTGGAAAAGAACCACATCAAATGGTATATAACTCCACAGTAGTTTCGGGCTTTATTTCCATAAAGTAATCTCCAAATGTAGAGAAAGGAGCAATGCGGTATCAAACACTTGTTAACAATTTACAGTAAAATACGGCATACATACATATATCCTTATTCTAGCGATGGGATGGCAAACCAACGTCAAATAATGTTGATGACAAGCGGGAAAAAAATGAAAATTGTATTATAGGAGTACAATAGTATGAATGAAAATCTGTTCACTGGCCAAACGTTGCCGACCTTTTTTCGTGTGCTACTTCATGTGATAAATTTCTCTTCATCGCACAACCTTACTCGCGCGAGTGCAAGCAGGATGCAAGAGCAATTACCGGCTAATATATATCCAATACCAGGCGTAGACGACAAATATGTTATTAAAACGCATCGAACATTGGACGCTATGTGTACTTAGATGAATTAAATAATGTAAATACTTTACCGAAACAACGTGCGTAAATGCATTAAGCCGAGTCCGCGAGACATACCTGAGATTTACTGCGTTTAGTATCACACAAACATTCGTTCGATAGCCAAGCTGTCACCAGCTGTCAAAAACGCGTCGTGGTAGGCTCCTTTCTGAGAAAAAATGCCTTGAGAGGTGTAAAAATCATTCGGGAGCAAAAACATATCTCATGGAATTTCTTTCCGTTAAAAATTTCTTATTATTTTAATTCAATAAATATAATTGTTCAGAAGGTTTAAAGGTTTACGAAAACGGTGTGAGATGGCGAATGCAGAAATACATAAGTGTGAGGAAGACAACCACGGCTAGTGGCGCGATAAACGATTATAACAGTAGCGTGGGACGTTCATATAGTTCATATCTCATCCGTACACACATATTATTTGAATGGCTATCCTTTTCATAAGCGCGTGACGCGGGAAACAAGACGGTTCTAGTGGTGCTACATTTTTTGTAAGGTTTTTATGAATATAACGTGTCTTGTATTTTATGTCTATGGATGTGTACGGAGAATCCAAGCGCTTTGTTTTGACTGTGAT
This sequence comes from Drusus annulatus, assembly GCA_022651775.1. Classification (NCBI taxonomy): domain Eukaryota; kingdom Metazoa; phylum Arthropoda; class Insecta; order Trichoptera; family Limnephilidae; genus Drusus; species Drusus annulatus. The sequence continues at coordinate 719,613 of JAGWCC010000284.1, forward strand.
ACGTAAAGATTTTTTCAAAGAATTTGGCACATTCCTTACCGCCCATCTGCATTACAAAAATGACCTCATTATGTCTTGATAAAAGTAAATAATAACCTTCCACAAAACATCATTAAAATAAATCATCACATTATATTTAAGACATTCTTACTGAACAAATATCATGAAACCTTAACCAAATACAGACATAACCCTTCTCGTCGCCTTTGAGGTTGTTTTATTACTATTAACTATTTAAATCTCATAATTTATAATGTATTATATTAACATATTTATCAACTTTGTGGTTATTTGTGTTTAAGTTATCCATGAGACATGGGTAATCCTATGAGCCAAACCCTAGGTACATGACTTATTTTTGCGCACAGTATATATTTGGTTTTTGATTGTGAATTGGTTCGTCATCCCTGTTCCAGTGTACAGGGTTGCTTTAATCCCTCTGAATAAATGCAGCACTGTGTTGTGCGGTATGTGGTGTATATTGTGTAGTCAGTTACCTGCGTGATGAGCAGCGAGCAGGTGGGACCGGGGGGTTGTAGCTCGTCCTGCCCCCCGCCGCCCTCTATCCCGCCCCCGCCCCCGCCGCCGCCCACCGACTCCGAGCCGCTCGACAGCCAGAACCTCTTGAGCCGGAGTTCTCGGCGTTTTTCTGCTTTCTGTAAATAAGGTATTTAGCTTAGTATATTATCTGAGGAAGAATCGTTTTGGCAAGGGTGATAAAATATTTCCAACATTGATTACATTTTCAAATACATAAATCGTCTAATATTAATGTGTTTATCGTCGTTCGTTACAACCGCAGAACCTAGCAGAGTCCAAACTCCGTTTTATTATTTCAACCCTTAACATGACCCGACTTAAGTATTAATTCACTTCATCGTAAATATTTTCCCCACTCGGGAGGAGAAGAAGTGGAAATATATATAAATATTTGTATATTGCGTTCTAATAAATTACATATAAAGTGGCATATTCAACTTAATAACATTGTTTTTGTTATGTTATCTCTGTATCGAGTAAAAATATGCTAATATTAAACGGAAAATGCAAAGTGACATTCTAGATGCTGCAACATATTGTGCCAAAAAACGACGAGACAAAAACTGAGCGCAGCTACTTTAAAACTTATTAGAACGAGATGAAAAGAAATTATAAAGAACAAATATCTAGCAGTAGTTTTAAATAGATTAAGTTTTTCGTGAAATAAATGTGAGATATAGACTCACTATTAATAAATTAAAAGGCCAAGGTAACAACTTTAAGTCGAAACGAAATTGTCAAAATTTTTGAGAAATAATCATTTTTTATACCCTTTCAAACTACACTGGTATGAAAAGTGATAACTGTGAACTGAAATATCATTCCTGGTACCAAATTTAAGGAAAAAGATTAAAGAATCTAGAAAAAGCTAAAACAGTGGCTAAGAAACAGCAAATGTGTGGCAAGAAGGAACTCGGACTTCCGAAAACGTACCGCCTGGCGATCGGGAGACCAACACGAAATCAGAGAGAGAGCAGATTAAAGACCACAACAAACAATTTCGGAATATAGTGATAACAATTGCTTGTAAAGTGAATCGTGAATATAATAGTTTTACTTTGCAACACTCTACATTATATCACAATAATTTATTCTTGGCAAAATGGGGAATCGACGAAATCATTTACAAGATAACGATTTGAAATTCTCGCCAGAGAAGATAAGCAGGTGATAGAATCTGAGCTGTGGACTGGGAAGTGGTCTTACTTCTATTATGTAAGCTTAGGGAATCAATTAAGTGATCCAGTGCTTTTAGAGTAAATTTATTTCAGATTGAAAGACGAATTCTAAAAATCCTTAGTCTGAATTCAGATTGTTTTTAAGAGATACAAAATGACTAATTCCATTACAGTTCATAAGAATACCGTCTGTTATAAATTGAAAATTTTCGAATTACCTTTTAAAAAATAAAAAATAAATTCTTATAAATTTAATCTTTTTCGTAAATATTACGGAAATAGAAAGTGAAGAACCCCAATCAAAAAGAGTCATTTACACCAAAAACATTTTCATAAAATGAGGCCATTGAGCAGTGGAATGACATGTTTTTCACAAATTAAATTTTCAATTTAACAAACTACTAAACAAAATAATGTAATGCATAATAAGAAGGTTTAAATTTTTTACTCTACCCGGCTTCATCGGTATATCAATATATCGAACCACTTTAAAATTCTATCAAATATAAATAATCAACAGAGATATTTCCGAAATCTACTAATAAGGAAATACCCTTTCACATGTATTCCCTTCAAGGTCGACATAGAGTATGAACTTCCTGTTTTCGGCAGTTTTTGAATAAGGTATAAGGTATATTTTTTACATTCAAACGCTAGGTTTTTCAGTCGCTGTATCGTTTAATCAAACCTCTTTGGTATGCCACTTGCCTCTAGGGCCATTCTACCAGACGGAAAAAATAAAGAGAAAGCAGAATATTTCATTTTTAAAGCATCTGAAATATTTAAACAAGTTATCTGACGACCTACAGGGGGTCATAGAAGGCGTAAAAAGTAAAAGATTCCAGTAAAACGAAATAAATTAAGTTAAGAATACCTTTTTATATCGCAGGGAAACGAAGACGCCAAAAGGTACGTTCGTGGAATGATAAAAAATGTCTATATTAATTGAAGACATTTGTTCTCCAAGGCCCGCATACCCTACTCATAATTTTTACTGTAGGTTTACGTTATGTAACAATATTATTAGATACCTTCCTTCAAACAACAGTTATGAAAACCATATCTGTCTTTGAGGAATTAAAAAAGGTTCAAACATGACCGATGGAAACATTTTATATCTTTTTACACCATTTAAAAATACTGTTTAAAAAAAAACCCTTGTCAAAATAGGCATATAAATGTAAGTAGGTAATGCTTAAGTTTGATTAAAAACACCATACAATATTTCCATGGTGATCTTTAAAATGGTGGAAAAAAGAGATAAAGTTATTACATAAAAACTCATCCTTGAATCAATTGTTTCAATTAGAGCATTGAATGATCCTTTTTTTATTATTAAGGTGCCACCGTTTCATGGTAACTCTAGTCTGAGGTTTTTCTCGCTATGTAAGCAAACATCTACGCTCTTGTTGTCTTATCTTGTACATCGTACTGAAGTCTACTTTCAAATTACGTCTCTCTACCCTCGCCAGAACAATGTTCTACAACCAAGGTACAGTAGAAACTAGATGAGAGTATTCGTGTAGAAGTAAATGAGAACCACAATTCAACTGCATTTTATCTGTATTTATTTACTTGCAATAGCTTTTAGTTGCATTATTAAATGATATTAAAATCACTTTTACAAAAAAATATAATAATCTCACAATAAGGGGGTGGGTTACGACCAACACGAAATCTTTCCAAAAAAGTTGTGACAAAAATGGACATCTCACAAAGAGTAATAATAAATATCAGTGAGGTAGAGAGGCTACTAGAGGCTACTAAGCAAGATACATTATAATGTTACCGACACTACCGTCATAATCATGCATGATACATGGCATGTTGAAACAAATACTTGTAAAAGAAAAAAATAAATATTGTTAGAAAATGCATAATATGTTCCACCCATTAAGTTCCATTGATTGAAATAAATATCATCGAATAATATTCTTAGTTGGGAAAAAAAACAGGGGTTACCCTTAAATGATATGGACTGACAAACTACAAGGAGTCTGCTAGCTCCGGAAAGCTAAGAAGAACCTGTGAGGAAGAAAAAGAAAAGGGTGATTTACGGTTTTACTTTACGGTTCCACTCATATCCATGATAATAATATTCGTTGATTCATAAAAAGACGAAAGTCTCATTTAATCAAACACAACATTTTATTTTATTTAAAGCAAATTTTGATTTCATTAGGTGAGACGTCAATAAAAACGAGTACATCGAGTTAAAAGATACATTTTTAAACTGTTGTTGTAAAAACAATGTTTGCTTCCTTAATAAAATGTGTTAAACATGAAAAATTTACTTAACTCCTTAGTTATGTGACTACCCAGATATATAACTTCTCTATACGTTATAAATATGTGCAATCAATGTTAAAAATTTATCTGCAAAATAGAGAACAATATATGAAACAAATAACAAAAGAGTTTGGTATTTGTATCACTGGATTTTACATTCATTTCTGCAAATAATTTACTCATCTGCAGTTGCCAAAAACCCGAAAAAGGCTTGTGTCGAATGCCGGTGTCATGGCGCCATATTTGAGAATTTGACCCCACCACCACGAACAAGCAACTACGCTAACAATTGCTACGCGGTCTCAAACCTACGGGGAGTAATATTCGTACAATTCACAGAACCGCGCCACAGCCAGTCAAATTAAAAATACCTCTCACTTATAGGGAGGAGTGTAAAAACCAATTGAAAAATTAATTCCTAAAAATACAACAGTCCAGGACACAGGGAAAACATTACTCTTGAGTGGCTGTATTATTTTTTACCGTAAATTCCAGCCCTTCATTAACCTGAAACGTGAATTATGACTACAAATATTATTTTGCCTTAAAAAATACACAAAGCGTTTTGAAATAAGAGTAACTTCCATTGTAGATTTGACTCCTAATTTTATTACGTTCCTTTTTCCAAGTGTTATATACCAAAATCCGTGTTGACAGTTAATCCATATTGGACTTCTATACAGGAGAGAAATCGTTGATTTAAGAGAATAATAAAAAGCGTAAGGTTAGAGAAGGTACGACATTGGTTAGAAGTTCGAGGTGCTTGTGGGTCAGAAGAGATAAAGAAAAAATGAATGATTATTGTCATCCAAGTACCGCTTAAATTTATCACAGGCATCCAACAATTTGGTAAAACTGTGATGGTTCCCGATGTGATGTTATAAAGCCAACCACTAATATGTTTGGGCCACTAAAAAAACTGGAATTCAAATAATTTATTGAATGCATGCCGAATACACGTTTTCCAATAGGCAGTTACGTCGACAGAAAATAATTTTCTTCGTTGTTATTTAATGGATGCAAGTTGATTGATGTTCATAACTTTGGTTTATTTTTCATACACAACCATGATTATATTTATTGAAGTAATTAACCTTGGAGTAACAATGTATGGAGAGAGAGCTAATTATTTTCACCTAACCTATACAAACTTGCGATAAATCACTTTCTCGGGGTTTTTACGTCGTACACCATGAGAGAGAAAGAGACGACAAATATAATACCCCGCTCCTATGTACTGTCAGAATAATCTTGTGCTCCTGGGTCGCCGCGGGACTCCGCCCACATTTTTTATTATGTCACTAAACTTGACACAACTAAACGTTTTTTTAGGTTAGATGCTATATTTTTGTTGATATCAATACCGTGAAAAAGTGGTTATACGAATAGACTAAAACATTATGTCTAAATGTGCTATGAATGGATGTATAAATACCCTAGCCTTAGTCTTAGCCACAAGGGGTCCGCCGAGTCAAGTAAAAAAGTAACTAACATATTGAAGTAACTAACTAACCATCACGCCGTTTCGCCGCAGGGGTAGGAAGAGAAAACAGATTGGCATACATCTCTGTCTCGGCACACACTTTTTGCTTAATTTACATTCATACATCGTCTCATACACACTCTCCTGTTGTTTTGACATGGCCAAGTATTTGATTCACTTTATCGTGCCATGTCTTCCTCGGGCGTCCCCGACTTCTTCCATTCACCTTCGCGTCATATATTCTTTTCACACTCCTTTTTTCGTTCATTCGCACTACTTGCCCAAAACATCTAAGCGTCCCTTTCTTAATCCTAATCATTAACATATTGAAGTTTCATCAAAAAGTTTGAAAGTGGATACAAAAGACGCAACGAAACAGGATGCATAAAAAATGTTTAGATGTTAACTAAATATTTTAGTTAAAAAGTACTTCAGTAGAGAAGTAAATTTATTGTGTTTTTATGCCCAATATTGATGAGAAAATATTAACAATGTGCTAAAGATTAATAAATAGAATATTAACGTTTTATACTTATTTATTTCAAAATCAAAAACAAAAGTTCCGTGACGTGAATATCGGTGTTATTTAAAAATCATTCCAAGACCGAAAAAAAAACAATAAATACAAATAAAATAAAATAAAAAGCACCAGCCAAAAATAAAACAGAATTTAAATAAAAACAAACAAAAAATCAATGCGCCAAAAGTAGTCATTTAATAATGTGAACACAAACAAAGGCATCAGAGGCAGCGAGAAAAATAATTCAAGAAATGAAGAACATTGGACATTTTGCTAGCGGTGGGAAAATTCTCCAATCGCTGAAAACATACCCGCATCAAGCTCATTAAGATTTTTTTCCTACATTTGCTTTTATATTATTAACATTGTTTGCAAAAACCTTTTTATCATATTATTTGTCTTGGCCATTCGAGATCATTTGACAATGCTATGAAGGCATGGAAAAAAATTACAAAATCGAAAAAAAAAATAGAAAAAAAACGGTTATATATTTTTTATTTATAAATGATCATAATATTCAGGTTTAAAATAGTACTTAAATTTAATACATGTATAATAAATATAATAATGACCAGAACTTGAGTATAAAGTGGAAAAGGTACCTAAGTACTTATAATTAAAGAAAATAAAAGCATCACACATCATAAGAAGCATATTTTAATAAAAATTGTAAGTAGATTAGAATCTAGAACCTGAGCTAAGAAAGTAAAATAGTCAAATAAACTTAGTTTTACTCGAACTTGCTAAAAAAATGTTAATTAGGTTTATTCATGTTTCATTTTGATGAAATTAACGGTGAAATATTTTTTTTTATATTGGAACGTTTTTATATTTTTAACAAATGAGAGTGTAAAAACGTACATAGAACTTGTGTTGTCACTAAACGACATTCACAATTAATTGCATTTAGACGTGTGAAAATTAAATAATGACGTAATTATCTTCAAACAACAAAATACAGATGCTTTTAACTTAATTAAGCACAAATACACCGCAGCTGGGCCTCTCACGTAGTGCGTATCAGCTGGGAAGCTTTTAGTCTCTACCAGAAATATATTCAGCCTCCACAAAAACACCACTAGTGCCCCGCATTGTTTAGGTAAATAAGTCCATGTTAATGCATGGAAAATATGAGTATGGATATTTGTTCATTGGTTTAGAATTCAAAAAAGCGGAGGCACTCGTTGATATGACAAATTGGGAAACTGCGCAAAATATTAATAATTTTTGACGTTTTCCAACAACAGTACTTACATTATTGATAATCTTTATATTTATTAATTATTACGTTTATAATGCACAATTTAGAATCACAAAACCAAAAATTTAAAACCTGAGGTTGGGGTGTCTCAACCTCCGTCACATTTTATTGACGATCAAATCGACGAGCGGTCACGCTCGTTACACGTCGATTTTTGACCCTTTTATGATTTTGATTAACATGTAATCGGTGAAACAAGGAAACTGCTGTGCTTGACGGCTGTTAACAAAAACTAAAATGGGTCGAGAGTCAGCGTTTAATTTAAACAGTTCTAACTTCAAAAATTCTTAACAGCGCTTATCATCAATTTGATCGTCAGTTAAATGTGAAGGAGTTTCAAACACCCCAACAATAATAATAATATTTGTATAGCGCCGTTTTTGTGAAAAATCACCTCAAGGGCGCTGTAAAATACAAGAACCTTATTGTGATTACAATACCGATAAATAATTGATGATAAAAACAATATTCATGTGAGTATTATAATATAAGTACAGGTTTTGGCAGTATATTAAAGTTAGTCTTGTAGAAACAGTGCAAGTCGTTGGATTGGGAGCACCTTGACCTTTTAAAGAATGAATGAAAATGCTTGAATAAATAACAAAATATTCAAATGATAACCAACCAATACTGTAAGGAAATTCGTTTCATTTGAAATTGATCTAGGAAACACTCCAAGGTCTTTTTCACAATACAATTAGATCATATTAGGTCTCAAGCTTTTACAATAAGGATCCTGTTCCAAAAGTACCTTTACTTTGTAGGTAGAAACCTGTGTTTCTCTGAAGGTAAACAAATAAGAAATTCCTCCCATTAATTTTGACAAGTGACAATGAGATTTTGATACAATGAAATTCCGTAATAACAAATAACCCCACTCAAAATTTAGATTCCTACTCGTGCCTACCATTACTACGATATTTAAAATATGTAATTTACGAAGATTAGTTCGAATAATAATGGAAATCTATGAATTTTTCAGCTTTTTAAACTAATATTTTGAAGTAAGTTGAGACATTTTTATTATTCTTGTTAATGGCTCAATTCACAAGAGTAGTGCGTAGTACTGTCGGATAAATAAATTGACAAATTAATCATCGGTTGGCCACCACACCCATACCCAAACATCTTACAAGTTACATAAATAAACTAAACGGAAAATTGAAACAACTCGGATTTAAAATTCCATTTCCTTGACATTTGGAATTTTCGGTCTAGAAATGAATCGGCATTTAATGATGAATAATCTATACGAAAGAATTCAATAACACTTTCATCATTTTTGACTGGTATCGAATACCAAAAAATATAAAATCTTCCAGACAAAAAAGATAATCTTGTCTGAAAACGAAAGATGATATGAATTCTCTGATTTCAGCAATGGAAATCAAAATCCGCGAGAGTTATCACTTCTGATAATTTTATTTACGAGAATTTATTTCGTGGCTTTTCAATATAGATAAATCTCTAGAGAAAGTAAAGTCGAAACGAACATCTCTTTTTAGAAATAGAGCTGTTTTAATCCTGAGAATTATTATTCCAAGAACAAGATCAAAATAGACATTGAAATATTGAAAAATGAATCAAATTAAATATTCTTAGGCCTATATTGAAAACATGATCTACCGTCTTAAATAAAGATTTAAAAAAATTATTTTGTTTAATGAAAATGAAATTATAACTTAGTATAAGACCACAGATTTTATTTTAATGTTTATTATCGACTGGTTTTGCTTTGCCTAAGCATCACCAGGGTATAAAATTAGACTAAACAAAAAATACATAGTGTGTGGTTAAATATATTCGTACATACAGAGGGAGAATACTTTATAAAATAAAATAACAGAACAGCAAGAAAACAAAAGAATAAAATTTAAATTACAACAAAAAGAACAGAAAGAAAGAGATAGATAACATGAAATGAAAGAGGCCAAACGTGAACTGAGAAGGTTATTAAATAATAATGAGAAATTTTATTAGTTTACGTTTAGTTTAATTTATTAGTTTTTTTTGTTAAAAAAAGATTAGGCGCTTGCTAAATAGCAGAATGTTGAATCTTTAAAACATTTTTTTTAAATCATAATAAACTCCTATTTAATGAAAAACCTTTGACTGAATTGTGAGAGGAATTTTTACGTAAAAAAACAAAGTGCAAATAGTTTAATACTACGAAAAAATTAATTGGTCAATATCTGCCCACAACTACAGAGCCATTTTGATTTATTGGCACTAAAAATGCCGAAGAAACCGAAAATACTTCCACAACAGAAATTCTGACCTTTACTAAAATTAGCACAATATTGAAAACATCAAGTCATATTACCGAGCAATTCTTTTCCATTCGACCCAGCTCAAACTTTGGATTTTTTTACAGGAAAATGTTTTGGCCATTTTCGAAAGCGTGATATTTTGAAATGGACCGACAAACCAAACAATACCCTTTTCATTTTCATTTAAAAAAATTCTACGGTTAAATTTAATTCGCTGATCATTAAGCCCTAAACATAATGTTGAACTTGAATAATTGAGTCTTGTTTGAGTCATGGAGTTTTTGTAGTGAAAACTTGATTAAAGTAAAACTCAGAGTTGGGATATTAAAGGAGAATCGATATTTTTTATTCGCTTTCTAATTTTCAAGTTTAAACTGTTATAGATGACTTTGATGTTGACGTTGGCGTTGACTTAGTAATTATAAAATGGATAGGACCCTTTATTGAGTTCAAATGTACAACTATTACTGACTCACGCCCTTTTCAAAATAAGCTTAGTCAAAAGGTCTGTACAATAAATAAAAAGGTTTATGGGATTTTTTATGCAGGTTTTGTTTGAAAATTAATATTCGTTCGACAACCTTAATTTTTTTAATGATTTTCGTCAAACTTGTCAATTAATTTTTCTTTATAAATTTCAATTGAATTAAATTTTATGTTGTTATGTTTTAGTTAGCTTTAGTTTTTCGGCGTCAATTTTTCATTAAAAACTAAAACTAGCAGAACAAAATAATAACAATATTAAATTAAATCATATGAAATAATAAAAAAATAGAGTTCTACAAATAAACACAATAGCTGTTAATAAATAAATAATACTAAATAAATAAATAGAAATATCAATTCATATTGTCACAAAAAACAAACTTACAGTGCCTATATTATATGATTAAATAATCCGTTAAAGGAAAAACATCAAAAGAGAGAATATTGATAGAATAAATCTACCAGATCATAAACCTAAATTAATGGCCTTAGAAATCATTTCCAGGTCATGGTCATTCCAAAAATAGGGGAAAAAATCAAATAAGATTGAGCAGGATACGCAGCTAAAGAAAAAAATGTGGTGATTCCCTGGAAATTTTAATTTTTGTATGTGGAGTCCGCACTGCTCCTAACTTTCTGATACCAGTGAGATTATTGAATCCTTAATTGGGGTATGTTGTGAGGCTGAATGTAGTGTGGAGGAAAAGAAGATGGGGAAGAAGAGGGTGCGGAAGTACATAACTATTCAGATATGATCACTGAAGCCATTTCAACCAACATTTCGATTCTGAATGGTGGTCTTTCACCAGGGCGATACTGAAGATAGCTTGAAAAGATTAGCTATGAATCGTGTCGCAAATATAACATAAATTATTTTTAATAAATTTATTGTGAAATAATCCATATTTAATGAAAATAATATAATAACTATGTATAAGACTAAAAAAATATATTTATTTTTATGACCGTTCGGTTTCGCTTAGCCTAGGGTACAAAATTAAACGAAAAAAAATACAAAATGTGCGGTAACATATAAATATAGAGAGAGAACACAATATAAGATAAAATAAGAGAAAAGTGAAAAAACAATAGAGTAACATTTACATTATAACAAAGGAACAGAAAGAACGTTGAAATTAAAATTATTATTTCATTTTCATTAAATATGTCAAACTACAAAGTGATTGCTTTCTACGAAAATACAATCCATATTTATTTGCGCGCGCTGGGATTTGAAACCACGACCACTGGATTTGTAAGATCTTAACCACTCCACCACAAAGGTCATCCATTGGAGAGTAGAATAAAAAAATCAACCGAGGAGAAACGACAGCTTAATTAATTATAAGCGCATTGCAATACCAAAACACAATATGATCCAGCGGTATTGCAATGCAACGATATTTTCCGAAAGCTCCAATCACACCTCTGTCTCCCTTCTAAGGTTTTTGAGTGGCTGATCTCAACGAAAGACTCAACAAATGCGACAACTTCATAGATCGATCATCACTTAGCGTGAATAAATCAATTAACAAGGAATGATAGTCATTTGGTACCCCTTTCATATATCTATTTGATGATTTTAAAACTGTGGTGTCTAATCGTGTTATTGTGCTTTTTAAAAAACAAATACATATTTATTTTATTCTTGCAAATGATATTAAAACATTATAAGTTATATACCACGTAACACAATTAGTTTTAAAAGTACCGTTGATGCATTTAGTATGTCATCCACCGTATTCAGACTCTGCCTGGGCGAATTTAGGTGCAGATTTGAACGACTCGCTTCACAATAAATTAAGTTGTGATGACTTCACCGAGTGTGAGATATGAATAAGTAAATTAGAAATAGCTCTTCACTAGAAACAGAAGTTCATCTTAAGCGGCTAAAAATTGGTAACGGTGAGAAATGGCTTCATGAAATTTCCATATTTTTCTGTTCAAAATTTCTTGATCAGCTTGCTACAGAGTATTTAAAAATTAGAATTAACTTTCAAGTTTTTATGCTTATTATTTTTATATTAATTATTGAAATAGTAATAATCTTTAACATACGTATGAAACAGAAAAATAATGGTCACAACTGAGAGTCGAACTCGGAACCTTTACTCTATTCGGGAGTAAAACTTCTGCCAATTGAGCCATCGAGACCTTTTAATAAACCGGCATTTTTAATCGATCTCATTCTTCATTTGAAAATTATTAATATCATTTTTTTTCTTCTAATTTAGCTACCATCTTTATACGTTACAAAAAGCAAAAGTGTTACTCCCGGATAGAGTAGAGGTTCCGAGTTCGAGTCTCAGTCGTGACCGTTATTTTTTTCTGTTTCATATTTACGTTGAAAATTATTGATATTATTTTGATATTTAATATAAAAATAATAAGCTTTAAAGTTAATTCTAATTTAATATTGTATTTTTAAATGCTCTGTGCAAGCCGATCAAAAAATTTTGAACAAGAAAATATACAAATTTCATGGCGCCAGAACTCACTGTTACATACTTTTAACCTCTTCAATTGGACTTCTGTTTCATATTTACGTTAAAGATTGTTGATATTATTTCAATAATTAATATAAAAATACATTAACCGTAAAAAATGACAAGAAGGCTTAGGAAATATCGTTTTTTTTAGTTCGAATCTCGATAAAAACCGGTTAGTAAAGTTGCAGTGAAATTCTGTAAGCCGTTCACAATGATAAAGTAAGGTAACCCTTAGCGGACTCCCATGGACTTATAATATGGTAAATTGTTTTCATAGCAAGCACTAAAAGTAATTTCGAAAGGTTTGCAGCGAAGTGCTTTTCACTGTTGGAACGACAACTAAGGTTACTAAGGCCTGACTATCGATTGGCCATCCAAATTAGACTGTAGATTTGTATCGGGTGGTCCGCCCCCCCGGCCGCCGCGGGCACAGCCCGGCTGTTCGCGACCAACAAGATACACGCGAGTTCACCAAACTGGACGACAGTTTCTATGCCCCGAAAATAATCTCGGTGTCCATCGCACAACTTTTTTACGTGACACCCCCGTGCTGTCTTTGAGCTGGTCTCTTTGGAAACGCTTTAAAAGTGGCAAATTTGTTTTGTTGATGTAGAACGGCTTTGATGATAAGTGCCCATTGCATGTATATCTGAGTGGTTATATTTTTTTTGAGAAAATTATTTACTCTTATAAATAAATAAAAAATTTTTTACTCTTAATCCGGAGTAAAAAAAACTCTGAGTATCGCCCCGGTGAAAGACAACAATTTCGAATCGAAACGTAAGTTGAAATGACTTAAGCTATCAGATATGAATGACGGCCTCTGTGGTCGAGTTGTAAGACGCTCGACTACGAATCCATTGGTCGCGAGTTCGAATATTTATTAATATGTGTCATAACACATTTAATTAAGATAAACTAATATATAGTTTATTTGCGGAACGTTTCTGAGTAGTAGATAGTATCGTCCTGGTAAAATACCACAATTCAGAATCGAAGCATTGCTTGAAAATGTTGCTTTTCCCTCCCAAAGTACGAGAATCTTCTCAATTAGGGAGATAATTTATCATAAACTTAACCAAACTAAAAATAATTACAAGGAAGAAGAAACATAAAAAGTGATTTCTCTACTGAATTTGGTATATTTCTGCTTTAAAAACCTTTTTGTTATTGGTTTTATGAAATCTCTGTAATTCTTAAGTCTATTGTATTATTTTTATATTGTGTATTCTATTTGAATAAAAATGGCTTGAACCATGCTTGGTGACCGGGTATGAATATCCAGATACTTCTTAACCTTCCTCTCCTCCATTTTCTTTTCCTCCACACTATCTTCAGCTTTAAAACATACTATACTACATAGTCTCACTGGCTCTAGACAGTTGGGACTCTTGTGCGGCATTATAAAAAGTTTATAAAAAAGAATATCGAATATATTTACAACCATGCTCTACCTCCTTCTCTTTTCTTCTTCGCCTCTTTCACTTCTTTAAATTTAACTAATTTTATGTCAAGTAGGTAAATGTGAATGAGATTTTAAAAATCATTGCATTGTTTCTAACAGTTAATCTTTTTATTTATCGATATTTCTTACAGCAGCTATTGTGTAGTTTATTTAAGATTTATCGAACATAAGAATGCTCTTTATGAAACCCACAAAAGGAAAATTCCGTCTTTACGTATTGTTTTAACTGACGTGGCAATCGAACCCAAAACGGCTCGACTTAACGTTAAATGCTAAGGTCATTACGACATATAGGGCACTTTCATTGATTAGGACTGCACTGCCAGAGTAATATAGCCCTAAGTACAAGTAAGAACATATGTCGCAAGTCGTAAGTGCTTGGTCTATTTGGTCTCAAGATCCGACGGTTTGGAAATAGCCGACCTATTTGGCCCTGGGCTGAGCTCAAAGAAATCAAATGGTCACGATTTCAGATTGCAGAATGAAAAAAAATCTATGCCACATTGGTTTTTGGAGGCATGAAGGATGATGTGGAAAAACTGGATATCTGCCACAACACTTAGATTTGTGAAAATTAAAAAAAGTGCCAGAAACGGCGTCCTCTTCGCATTTTTAATGTAAATACCGCACAACATTCCAACTTCGCGAAGTAAGTGGTACCATGACATTCACAAATTGGGTATGTTGTGAGGCTGAAAAGAGTGTGAAAAGAAAAGAAGAAGGGAATATAAAAAGTGGGAATTACTTGACAATTTAAACCTGGACACAAAACACGCCTACAGCCATACAAAACAATGCGCAATGTTTTGATGCTGAATGCTGGTCTTTCACCACTAGTGTCTCTTCCTTACAAGAATGTTACCGTTAGTACCATTTAACATTTTAATTTAGTATAAAAATATGGAATTTTATTGTAATAGGTTTTCATTTATAATATTACAATTAACGTTGTTGGTAAAAAGAGGGGGGAAAAATTTAACGTTCATCACTGGAAATGAATTCACAGTTTCCAAAAAAAAACACCATTTGAAAATGGCAGAGAGAGACAATAAAATCGCCTACGCAGAGACGCAAAAGCATGCATAGAAAAGAAAAGGTACAATACAGTCCATTTATTCTGTTTTAATATTGGATGAGTCCAGACCCCTTTCTACGCGATTCAAAGTCAGCTGATTTTTTCTGATGAGCTTTAGGATAATTAAAAATAAACTCACAGCAATCTTTTGATCGAGGAGTCGATTGGTTAATTTGCACACCGATATGTGTATTATGATGACAATCAGTTAAAAAAAAGTTGAGATTTTAATTATAATATTGTCGCTGGAAAGGCAAAAGGGCTTAAGCGGCACTTTGATAAAAAAATGAATTAAATTGCAGTTTTTTTCCTGCATCGAATGCTCCGACTCTTGTTCGATTATGAAGACTTTTGTGGCCCTTCAGCCATCTCAAATGTATTTTCCATTTAAGTCAATCAATTGACACAAGCTTGCGACTTTTTTTAGCTTTTTGTCGCTTCAGGTAGCTCAGTGAGAGCATTAAGCTCCTGAGTTAACTTTTTTTTCAAAATCCAACCAGGTACTGAAGACTTATGAATTTTATTGTTAAACAAACAAAAAAAACTTTAAAATCGCAAAATAAAAGTGCAATTAAAAAGCTCTTTGTGATTTATTTACCATTCTCTGTAAATAAAAACGTTTCTTAATATTAAAAAAAAACAATTAGTTCTACAACATTTTTAATTTTTAGAAAAAGTGTTTGCCTCTTACATTTTTTTCCTATTTCTAAATACAGGTATGATGAAATAGAAAAATTGTACCTTATGAGAATATTATAAGTAAACCAATTATATTATTTATTCTAATAGGGTCAGGTAGAAGCCTTAAGATAGGAAATTATCGATCTCTAATTACGTTACGATGAACCAATTTGGATGGGCTTCTCATCTTAATTAAAATGTAGACCTTTCCTTTATCTTCATTAATAGACCTAATTTAATGGGTATCTTCTTACGGCACTCCTGTGTGGCCCAACTATACTATTCGGAATTATGAAAACTCTTTTACTTTATGTAAATTCGGCTCATGTCAAAACTGGTTTTTGCTCCAAGACCGCAAATGTGTATTATGAAGCCGTAATTTGGAAATTTTAAACGCCCCTGGGAAGGTCGATGTCTCAGGCTTTTATTGACACAATATGCTTTTGTACCGCAGAAAGCACAAAACCTGACCAAATGGTCAGGGTGGTTATGTAAATGAGGGTCATTATGACTACAATCGATATATCAAGGTTTCCTTTGAAGTCCATGCAAAATTATTTTCCACACATGTTTTCCTTTTGTCATTAATCATTTTGATGTAAGTACTTTTACTACGATGTAAATATTGGTTAAATAAAAGTGTATTCTTATCGGAATGTAACACAAATTCTATTGATACACAATTGATTTTTTTTTTCTGACCGGTTAATGATACATGCGAAATATTTGAGGACGTGATAGGGGAGTCATATTCAAGTAAAAAATTACATCTCCAAATAAATAATATAAATTCTTAATCGTAACGTAATTGATTAATGTACAAAAAAAATAGTGGCCGAGTTAACCGGTTAGTAGCCGAGTGATCGAAAGCGTTGAATTCCCGGCAAGGCTTCGCGGGTTTAATTAGACTGACTTGATTAACTGCACAGTCAACATTTTCCGCTTATAATGATGGGAGTAGGAAGAAATCAAATGCTCTCAAATCATTCGTAACTGGAGACGTTTTGTCTTTCTTAACTAACTAACTAACCATCACGCCGTTTCCCAAGAGGGGTAGGCAGAGAGGACGGACCGCCATATTAGTGTCGATTTACACCAACGTCCGGATCCGCTCAGTGACTTATTGATATGGTATGAATATCGATCAAGGAGTATGTGCCAAGACAAAGTTGTGTGGCAGTATATCATTCTGCCCACCCTTGTAATATTTAACTACTTAGTTAGTTAAATAATTATTTCGATGTGTAAAAATACTTACATCACAGATTTTTTTTTATTAAAAACCATTTTTTTATCACTAAATAATATTTTTAATTATTAATAATTATTAAAAATATTATTTAGTGACAAAAAAAATGGTTTTTAATTTTAAAAAATCTGCGATGTAAGTATTTTTACACATCAAAATAATTATTTGACTAACCAAGTAGTTAAATATCACAAGGGTGTGCAGAAGGATGTACTGCCACACAACTTTTTCTTGGCACATACTCCTTGATTGATATTCATACCAAATCAATAAGCTCTCATGCGGAACAATATCGTCACTGAGCGGATCCGGACGCTGGTGTGAATCGACACTTACTCTGTCTTGGCACACACGTCTTACTTCATTCACATTCAAATATCGTCTCACTATTCACTCCTATGTTGTTCTGACTCTTCACATGACCCGATCCAAGTATTTTATTTACTTGATTGTGCCATGTCTTCCTCGGGCGTCCTTGACTTCTTCTTCCATTCACTTTCGCGTCATATATTCTTTTCACACTCTTTTCTTCGTTCATTCGCTCTACATGCCCTTTCTACACTGTCTTTCTTCATTAAAAAATACTATAATTTTAACCAAAATCAGTTAGAAATCGAAATAATCCACCAAAATGCTGAAGACGTGATCTCGGGGGCAGAGTTTTCAGCAGGTACAAATTCGCCAAGCTGATTGAAGCTATTTGAATCAATTCGTATTACGCTCAAACACCCGATTTCTTTCGGCTTATTATGCCTAAATATTTGTTGATGATTGATACCGTGTTCAAATGAACTTATTTGCTAATGCTTGGCCCCTTTCTTACATCATTTAATATTACGTATCAGTCACCATGTACAACACACTTTCTCATGCTATACGAAAACAGGTTGCAGTAGAGAAAATCGAATAAATTGTCTTTGTCTATTCCCCACAACCTATTAAAAACAAACATAAATAACTGGAAAAAATGTATTTTGTTTTTCTTTGACATTTTCCAATTTCAAGTTGAAGTAAATTGGTTTGAGCAACTTTCCGGAAAACAAATAATGACTAAATCAAACATTCTTTAGTGAAACAAGCCGTCGGGAAAGCTGTGAGAGAAGGGAATAGGTTTCAGGGAAATATCTCATTCAATTATGGTAACTGATACCGAGTCATAAGGCACTAGATATAAGGGAGAATTTTATGATCCTACGTCAAATTTTTATTTAAGCGAAGTATACGGAGTTTTTTTTAAATATTTTATGAAAAGAGACTCAGTGAAGAATGTACGAAATTATCGAAATATTAATAAAAACGGGTGTAAAATACATCTCGGTGGGCTTGGTAATTTACTACCCAATTCTTTCGTATCATATATTGTTTTCACACTCTTTTTTTGGTTCATTCGCTTAACATGTTCAAACCATCTAAGCGTCCCTTTCGTGATCCTGTTCAATACGCTTATCAGCCTTGCATTCTTTCCGGATATCCACATTTAAAACACGGTCATACATGGTTTTAATGTACATACGCCTCAGGGATCTCATATCCACAGCAGTCAGTCTACTTTCATCCTTCCTCTGCTAGTTCAATGCCTCACCGCCATACATCATATATTTTTATGGTTTAAATTAATTTTCCAAAACGCTCTCTGGGAGATATTACACAAAACCTAACAAAAAATATACATTTCAGGATAATAGGAAGAGAATATGACCCAAAGCAAATAGATATATAATATATACATAGAATCGATAGTATTTTCATACCATGATAGAAACTGAGTAACAAAATTAAGGCTTTGATGTTTTCCTATATCCGTGACTGCCAAATAGAAGTTCTAGTATTACTTCGCAATTCGGTACTTTTATTGGGTGCCTTTTCAATGGCTGCCACTGTATCGCAAGAAGATGAAAGCGTCCCTCGGGAGAGGAGATGGTTTCAGTATATATTAATTTATTATCATCATCCCTAAAACTGGGCAATTAGGGTGTCTAAAATAGGTCCATTAGTCTCTCGTGGGAGGCATCACTCGCCGGAGTTCTCCGATTAAATCCACCAAAGAGTATCTTTCTCACGATCTCAGCACGTTTGTAAAAGTGTTTACTATGATAGGATTTTTTAAATTATTCATTTTGTCACCCTTTAAAACACTTTAGGCATCAAGTTTTCCAAAATAAAATATGTATGTTTTACAATATGAAATGTTGGAGAAACTGAACTTCACGAAACTCATATTTCTCTAGAAGACGTAGCACTGTGAAAGTCGTAATATATTTAAAAGGGATGATACAAAAGCTTATTTGAAAGCTTGGCATATAAGCATACATACTTTTCCCCTAATTCTAAAAGCGGTCGATACACATGTCTTAAAAATAACCTAATTTCTATTTACTATTTAATTACAAATTTGAACAATATCCTTAAAATTATTTGTGAATCACATTATATTGATGTTAGATTTGTGAAGTATTGGCTTATGGTGTAGTGATACTTATATGTTTAGAAAAAAACGTTTTTATTCAATTTGATTGGATCATTGATGTACGGTGTTAAATCTCATTTGCTCCACCGCTTGCTCGCTGACTGTGTGATATACAGTAAAGGTTTAATAAGCGCTGGAAATAGTTGGCGCTGGTTTCGCTAAGAGACATTAAACATGATTTTTCAGAAACCAAAGATCTTGTGATTTCTCACAAAGTCTAGAATTGTATATAAAGGTTTGGTTAGCTCAATTAGTAGTGACGTTACTCCCGGAAAGAGAAGAAGTTCCGTGTTCAAGTTTCGGTTCGAACCTAGTATTTCTTTATTTTATTCATATTTTGTTGTAAATTATTGATATTGTATTTAATAAGAAATACAAAAATAAAGCATAATGCTTTGATAAGTCAGAAAAAAGATAATAAATGAATAAACAGACAGTTTAAAAATAATAAATAAATGAAAAAATTAAATCTAATTTAAATATTAATTCTAGGCTTTCTGAGACAAAAGACCTTCAGTAAATAAAAGTGGATAGTTTATCTATTCAAGTGTACAAAGTGCTAGGGTGGAACTTTGTATACCTATACAAAGATATCTGAAAATATAATATTAATAATTTTCAAAAGAAATATGAAATTGATAAAAATAACCGTACCTAAAATAGTTTCGACAGTTCAATTGACAGACACTTCGCTCCTGCATAGAGTGAGGTTCTAAGTACAGTTTATGTCTCGATTTAATATTTCTATTTTCTGTTTCATATTTCATTATCGATATTAAAATATATTTTCACACCCATTAGAGTAGCTTTCTGAAAAAACGAAATATGCCGACTTAACCAATTGACTGGTTAAATTAATAAACACAAATATTTAGTTGGTAATTGCTATTTTAGTAACTTGAAGGGTACTTATGCACCCAAATCAACAGAATTCGTTTAATTGTTTGAGAAGTGTTTTTCTCATTTATTTACCCTTGATAAAGAGTCTTAGCCAACAGAAGTTCTGTGCGATTTCAATGTATTGTTAGCTTTACCACATTCGACGTAACTTAGAAAGGGTATTCTCGTTGAAACTTAAACACTTCAATGTTGACGGTGAAACTTTATCCCCCTCAAACTAAACCTTATTTTACTCACTAAGTCTAAAGGAGAAAAGGTGAAAAAATTTCACGTCCACATTTCTGATTATTGTTCAAATAAACTTTACAAAGGAAAGTTAAAATCATATTATATCAAAGTGTTTTTACGTACCTTTTACAACAACACCATTTTCTTAACTAATGCACTCAGTATTAAATGAGAAATTTCCCTTGAATTTTACTCAGCTGACTTCAGTAGAAGCTTTTGTTTAAAATATCAAATTATATAGCTAAAAGTTCTGAGACGTATTTTGGAAATTTTGACATTTTAATTAAATCGACTTATCTCTAGTTGATTAAACCTTTTATCTACAAGTGAACTCTTTTTTGGGAGAGTAATATAACTTAGCTCCAGTTAAATTGTTTATTATTTATATGTGATTACCGTACACATGTCTCAAATGCCTGGAGCCAGTGGGACTATGGTATCCCAAAAGTATGGTGTAAAGTAAGACTGAAGGAAGTGGGGGAAAATAAAATGGGAAAGAGAAAGGTCATCACTAAACATGGCTAATGTCTTTTCAAGCAACGTCTCATCTCTGAATGGTGGACTTTTAGGGTAATTTTTTTTAAGACTATGGCGTCCCCAACCGGAGTATGTTGTGAAGCTGAAGGTAGTGAGGAAGGGAAGAATATGGGGAAGTGGAAGTTTGGGAAGTACCAGGTTATTCGAATCTGGTCACCAAACACTGTTAAAGCCATTTCAAGCAACGTTTCGATTTTGAATGGTGGTCTTTCACCAGGACGATACTTAAAATATCTACCACTCTGGAGCGTGCTGCCAATATACTATATATTATTTTATATGAATTAAATGTGTTACGACACATATTAATTGAATAAAAGGTATTTGAAGCCGTCAATACTTTATCTAATTTTAAGACGGTTAAATGAACATTGTGAATAATGCGAGCTGAAAACAGTTAGATCCGTGCGAATTTCACTATGCAAGAACTCGCCGTTCAAGAATTTTTGCTGAGAAAAAAAAGGTGATGCTTTATAGGTTGTAAAATTGCCTTCTAAATATCCGACTTACCGTTAATAGCTACGTTATTCAGAAAATACCTGTGTCGAATAAATACTGTATGCAAAAAGGTAGCTGAAAACGCGAGGATTATCTGAACTGTCGCAAATAAACCAGGCAATATAATTTTATTAACGGTTCAATGGCTCGAAAACGTTTAATGTTTAGATAAGCCAAGTATTCCGACAAATAACAATATTCGCCGGTTTGCAGTGTCATGCCGATCGCTAAAATACGAACGATTCAACGTTGAGTTACGCCGCTTTCGTATTCCCTACAAACACGTGTGAAAATAACACTCACTAAATGAAAATAATTAACTACAAAGCATTTCTTTTGTGAGTACGTACGACCGCACAAGTGTGAACTACTTTTCAAATTTGAAACTGACGTAGTTATGCAGAAAACGTCCAAACGTAATTCGCTAAAATCGCGTGTTATTCGTTTACCTATAGACAAATACGAGATTTATTTATATTTGCCGAAAACATCCAAGCTCCAAATGCAAAAGATTTTTGATAATTATTTTTTTTACTCATGCACATTGCAGATATATTTGACTTAAGTTGAAGTTTAAAAACATTATAAAATTAGGATAACATGAGAAATACATTTTTTTTTAATAAACACATTGATAAATTACCTATTTATAATAATACTCATATAGAAAAAAAACACTAATATTGATGAAACACTTCAGAAATGCCGATTACGCATATTAATACTTTTTTAATGTCATATTTTCAAACGCTTTTTTCTTAGTTTCATCTTTTTTGAGGTTGGAAGGTTTGTGCGTAACTGCGTCCAATTAATTTAACGAATTTAAAACATAATTTTTTTTTAATTCCTACCTGCCTATAATGACATTATTCTATATTTGAAAAGGGTAAATTAAAGCAACAATTTTGTTTTCCTGGCAAGCCAATTTGCAACCTGTGATTTTTTCTAGTTCTCAACTAATTTTCGGTCTGCCGCGCCTAGCGTTTTTTTTAATTACCGTTGTATAATGCTGATGGTTTTTTTGTGACAACGTCAAACGCGACAGTCGGTCAATCAACTGACCCTTATCAAACAATCTAGCAATTTTTTTAATATAAATATTGTCTTAAATATATTTTTTGTGGAAATAGGAAAACGGGTACGGAACGTAAAATAAATCATTTGTCACGTTGTTTCGCAATTATTTAAGAACCTTTTGTTTGAGTTTAAGCAATGAATTGGACATCGCTATTGTTGTGTTGCGAAAACGCCGTTGAACTGCCTACATTTTAAAAGCAGATCTCCTTGTTCGAGGTTAGGAGATTACTCCATACTCTCCATACCCCCCGATCTTGCTTTATCAGATTTTTATATTTTCGCCCTTTATTCGAGAATTTGAACATTCAGGAAAGTAAATTATTTATTATAACTTATTTTTGTTAAATTTCCAAGCTGACGATCACGTTACTTCTCCGAAGAGGTAGGCAGAGAGAATAAACAATTACACAATTCTGTCTTAGCAAACACTCGACCCTTCATTCAAATTTTTACATCGTCTCATATAAAATCTTTCGTGATTCTGACTCTTGACATGACCCGACTCATGTATTTAATTTACTTGATCGTACCATGTCTTCCTTGAGTGTATTATATATATTACGCAAAAGTGAATGGTAGTATATTCTCCTGACGTTTCTTTATCTGTTCATCTGCTTCACGTTTTCAAACCATCTAAGCGTCCCATTCTTCATCTTTTTCACTAGTCTTACATCAGCCTTGCACTTTTTCCCGTATCTCCACATTAATAGCACGGTCGTATATGGTTTTACCCTCAGGAATCTCATTTCTACTGCGTTCAGTCTACTTTTATCCTTGCTCTGCCAGTTCCTTGCCACATTTCAATACATCAGGATTGGTATCAGCATTCCATTGTGTACTACTAGCTTCGCTGACTTTCTGTACAATTAAAAGAGTATCTAAAATTATATTCATGAAACAGCTACAATTAAAATCATTCTAATCAAATCCGATTTTTCAAAAGTTTTGTCTTCTATTTCAAAAGCTTCCCGACTGAGATAAAATTATATTACGCCTTTGAATGCTTCAAATGAAAAAGACAGTTAAGGGTGTACTATAATGGCAGGTACTATTTCTGTCTAGTAGGTAATTATTAATAGCGAGCCATTGTTTCGCGATAATAATTGTACATTGTTAATTTATTCGAAAACGCAGCCCCGAGATCGCTTAATGGATTATTAATTTCTTGTGAAATGAAACCCTCTTTTGAGTTTTAATTATAGTTAGCGCATTTACAAAGCAATTATTTAATGGAAGAATGCCATTTATTAAGAAAATAACAATAACAAGATTACAATAACTTCCCAGTCGGTTACTATTGTACTTTAATGTAATTGTTGTACAGAAGAGGCTTGTCGCAAATTAGTCGACATTTGGTTAATTCAATATAAGAGGTCTGATTATTCATAAAAAAAAACAATATACCTTTGTACCGCGATAGCCCATGCATTTGACTTCGAGGGAATTGCGGATTCGATTCTTCTCGCAACATGTAGAAATGATAAGATATATTTTTATTTTTATGTACAGGTACAGCAATCCACACGTATCATTGTGGAAGAAGCGATGGTCTACGGGGTCTCCAGTAGTTTGATAGTGAGTTAGCAGTGTTTTTCTTAAAAAAACAGGAATTCTTTAATAATACCGAGATACTCTTCGACTAACTTCACTGATTATTTAATCAAACAGACAGTGTAATAGTGGATTTCTACGTTGAAACAGTTGTCACCAACTGACAATTCCATACTCAAACTAGCAGAAGTTATACAATATAAACATGTTTTTTTTATTTGTTTTATATTAAGTGAAAAAAAAGGGTTAATAGAATGGTGTTTTATTTAGCTTAGTAATACATTAAGGTGAACGATTAACTAACTTACAACTTACATTTTATTTTATTGTAATGTTTTGTCTTTAAACCAGGAGGTTTTTGCAATCTCTCTTGAATTTATTGAAATGTGTTATTTTTGTGCTCTCTGGCAGCGCATTGTATTTTTTTAGTCCTTTATAAGGTAAATTGTTTTATTTATTAGCTTTCTTCTTTTTTGGAAATATGATTTGATTGCATGTCTTTGAGTTACGACTATAAATCTCCTAGCTGTACATATTTTTGTATATTTAATGAAAAGTTAAACCATATCATCTGAATTTCTAAAATTCCGTCGTGAACTTTAATCAACCTCGTAGGCTAATTTACCAAAGGGCTTTACAGTTGTATAGGAAAAAAGATTGTCTCTTTAATAAAAAAATAAAAATCAGCAGTTTTCAATCAATACACACAACTTATTTACGCTTTCTTTGTGTTCAACCTAAAAACATAAGAATATCTATAAGAGATGAAAATGCCATCCACGATTTTCTTCAAAACATAAAAAAATGTTTACGTTTTTGCAGGAAATGGAGTAATGCTATGCTAATTTACTTTATGTCGGATGCCGGTTTGTAAGTTTATTTTTTTGATTACATAAGAGACAAGGGACGGGAATCTCGTTTAAAAAACGTAGTGTTTGGTTTGATCGTCCAACTGGGTCACAACCCCCGCGTGGGTTGAATAAAAATGATCTCCAATACACAGATACCCCAGATGATGGTAGTCGAGTCAATATAGACCAGCGTTTACCGCAAATCCTTTCATATGATTCTGCACTTTGGAAAAAGCTCACTTCACGGAAAGCGGAAACTGTTATAGTCGCCTTTTATATTCCGAACACTGCTGTATTCAAATTGAAAGTTTTATTTGAACAAAACAAAACCACTTCAACTCGCACAACATGTTTATTGATTCAATACTTTGACCCTTTTACAATACTTAATACGCACTCCCGCAACTACATTGCCTAATTCTAAAACTGAATTTATTTCGGATGTTTTGATTTATTTATTTAAAAAAAGGCCAGCACCCAAAAATGACACTAAACGTCACTGTGTAGCATATTAATACAAGCAATACTACAAATGATTTTATCAACAATTTTTCTATGGGTAATAATAATAATAATAATATTTGGACGATTTGTATAGCGCTGTTTTTGTGAAAAATCACCTCAAGGAATAGGCGCTGTACAGATCTTACTTTCTATCATTACATATTAATTCCTAGTTTAGATAAGAAAATATACAGGAACATACTTACCTGGCAGTTCCCATCAGATAGACACAATTATTAACTTAAAATTATGATTATTATTTAATTTTTTTTTTTTTTTTGATTTAGGGCATGGGAGCGAAATTAAAAGATTGGACTTTTTGAATTTGTCATACAGTACAGAAATTTTAAAGAAGTGATTTGTGAAATATCCTACTTATTTGGCGAAAAATAACAAGAAAGACTAAAACACGTCAGGCAGCTGCGAAAGCGCCACGACATATCTAACAGGTTATATGCGCAGGCAAAAAGAAGAACTAACGAACAAATAAAAAATATTGTAATGATGATTGTATTGAATTGACAAAAAAGGCGGCCTCTCTCAGTAAAAAAAAACATTTGTTGAAAACATCGCTCGGGTTCGGGAACAGTCGGTCGAGATCGGCACTCCCCCGCCCACCTACCGGTTACCGGGCCGGCGGTCGAAGGGACGAAACATGTGGCCAATGGTCATCAAAGCATGTGTGACCATTCTCGGGCTGTGGCACTGCATTTAAAAAACTGATATTTGAAGATTAAAATATTTTCTTAAAAATTTGAAATTACGTCGAAACTAGTCAATTTAAAATTATTTAGAGTTTTTTACTCAACCTTTACACAACAACGGTAATTTAAGTGTAATTTTAAAGAAGTAATTTGTAAAATATCCTACTTATTTGGCGAAAAATAACGAAAAAGACTAAAACACGCCAGGCTGCTTCGAGAGCGCCAGCGGGTAGTAAGAAAAATGTCTGAGGTTTCTAGTGAATATCCTAATAAATAATAATAACATTTTACCTATAATAATAATAATAACATTTTACCTAAAAATTCCAGTATGCATTTTATAAATAATTTAAAAAAATATATTAAAGAATTGTATTCACTGGGAATCATTTACGTTCTCCTAACCACCCGTGTTAAATTTATAGATAAATAATGTGTAGCTTTGTTTGTACTTGAAAGCCAAACAGTTTGTATTTTTGGGTTCTGACCCTTAAGTACTACGTTTGAAAGGTATACCAGGTTTAAAAGAATAACGAGAAAAAATGCCAAATCCCAATCTTACATGGATATTACAATAAACAAAATCTATTAGTATTTGACTTTTTTGTTTGAATTCTATGACGTAAACTGTCAGAGTACACTCTGAACACTAGGTAACATTATTATTTATATTTTTCAATTGTGTTACACGTATACAAACCATGATTTATGTAAATGTTTACTCTCTATATTCATAGAGACGATGTAAAACTTCAAAATCCGTTTTCCCAATTTGTCTTACGGCAGTGTATTAAGTATTGTAAGTTTTCGAAATGCCAAACTCTTAAATAGTAGAGTTAGCCCGTTCTGAGAGGTCAGAACCAGATGATCACATATTAGGGTGTTTTTTAAGAGGAACTTTTTTGAAATTTCGATGGAGTGAAAAAAAATTGCGAGGATTATTGTATTTAAAAAGTTACTAAAATTAGGTTTTTTTTTAATATTGAATTCATTCATAAATAATTGATCCTTCCATAAATTCTTCGGTAGCGACATATGGAGGAAAGGAAATACATTTATGTTTTTCTAAAAAAAAACATACTAATTTATTTATTTTAATCTGCAAGGGATCTCACATATTATTTGTATGATTGAATAATTCGGGTTTATTCTGCTTAAGTACTAAGCACATGGTTTAATATCGTACTTAGTAAAGCTGCAGAGTAATTTTACGACGTAAAAAAATAATCTTGACTTATCATTCAATAAGGAACAAAGCTCATCACATTGTTCCATATTTGTATAAGATTTACACCTCATTTGTTTCAATCGCCTTTTTTCAACAAACCTTTCAAAAGAGAACGTCCAACTCTCGCATCTAATCGAACTGTGAGAATTAAATGTTCATATTTTGAAAATTATTCGATCAGTCATGAAATATGTTTAAAATACGATTTTTCTGAATGTCACCTTCATAATTCAATAGTATTTATAATCGTGCCTGAGTTCACGTCACAATGAAAAAGGTTTTTTGTCTAATCCAAACACTTCTTTGGACAAACCGTTTTTGTTTTATATTTCGATTGTCAAACACGAACACCTCGATAAACAAAAACTTTATGAACAGGTTTTATAAATAGACTTTTTTTAAAGTACATTTGAAGGGTAGGCGGAAGAAATAAGTTTAGTCATGATTTTTACAAATGTAAGTTAAATATGTCAATTTGCAGGTATTAGCCGTCTACACTTGAACGTAATACAAAAATTCGGTAGAACTCACTTAGTGACAAGAGAAATGAACATATTTGTTTGTTTCATGCGGAATAAACACGAAATGCCAATATCTTATTTTATATTGTTTTTAATTATCATATAATTATGATTTTAAATATCCAATTAAAATAACGATATATTCAAAATATGTTAAAAAAAGATACTTATTTCATTTTTTTAAATGTTAAAAGCGGTTTTGAAATTTAAAAATCGCTTTTTTTATTAATGTCCACTGACTACACATGTTTCTTCCGCCTACACTTCATTTGTAAAATCTTTTTAAACAAGAATCTGCACACGGCTTACTTTGCACAGGAATAACATACGTAGAGCAGAAAAATACATGATTATACATAAAATACAAGTTGTTATACACACAATAATAATAAAAAATATAAAACAAAAACATAAATTCGTAAGAAAAAATAAATAAAATAGTGAATTTCGTTTTAATCTATTAAATATATCTATCTAATATATGTATACAGTAATTAAAAACATGTATTAATTGTTTGCTATAGAGAGCCTTCTATTGATTTGTATTAGTATACCCACGCACTACCTTTGCCTAAGTGCGATTTTTTGTTATGTGTAAATTGTTTTTCCTTATTTTGTTATTTCTATTATTTATGCTTTAAAATATCTATACATATTTTTTTTATTAAATGTTCTTATTTTTGCAATATTTTCCTTTTTATTTTTTAGAAAAATGTATGTAAGAAAAAATCAAAATAAAAAAATAAATATATATATATACTATAGTATGCATAATCACTTAAATTACATAAACTAATATAATAAATTTTTTGTATAAATTACTTACATTATTTATTAGTTTGGGCTTCTCGTAATCTGCCTCACTAGGCAAACCTGTATTGAGGCAGTAATTTTTATAAGATTTTTATTTTGGAAACTATAAGAAACAGCAACCATAGACACAATTAATGTTACACAATAGTTTGTGAATGTATTGTTCTATCTATAAATAGTAAGTTGGAATAGTACATATTAATTTATAATTATTTGTTCTGTGGTTGGTTCAATCAATAACATCGAATTTGGGAGAGTGCACCGGTAAAAGTTCTAACATTACTATTAGTCCAATTTTTTATGATATGTTTGAAAACTTTAAATAATTCTTTTTTTTACACTTTCTGGAATAATGTTGAATATTATTGTTGCAATGTACCTACAACTAGTCCAAAAGTAATAAAAGTAACAGGATTTTGGAGTAAATCTTTGTTAGTGTTTTGAGTAAATCGAGTGTGTATTATTTTTTCATACTTTTTTATGTTTGTTTGTAAAAAGATAAATAAGAATTGTTTTGCGTATATTTATCCAACGCCCAACACTCTCATTTTATGATAGATTGAATTAGAGTTTACATCTAGAGGTGGCATGAGAATTATTTTTATTATTGTTTTCTGTGGTTTTATGGCTAGTTTTATTATGTTTTACTGCGTCTAGCGCATATGAAGTGGCACCTCCTCATGCTATGATACCGTACTCAACAAAATATTGACAGATCGCTAAATAAATCATTTTCAAGTGTTGCAAGTCAAGAAAGTTTCGTACGGTTCTGAAGAAGGATAATATGATTTTCTAATTTTATTTGGAATGTTTTAAGTGTGGAGATTCCATTTGAGGTATGGATCAATGCCGAGGCCGAGGTACTTCATCTGAGTAGTGCGATCTATGTGTGGGCACTGAAAGAATACATAGGAATTTAGGTATGTGTGTGTTTTAGTGGGAATATCATCAGGCGGCTGTTTTTGTTTTCTCGGTGTTGAGCTTGAGTGTATTTACATCCACCCATTTTTGACAATGCTAATAACCGTTTCTGCGTTTTTATATACAGCTGGTCACGTATCAGCTTGAATCAGTAAGACGGTGTCATCAGCAAAACTTTGAAAAAATCCCTGAATATGAAGATTGCGTAGGTCGTTAATATATAGCAGTAACAAAGTCGGTCCTAATACACTTCCTTGAGGAATTCCGAAATCAGTTGAGAACTGGTTGCTGCGTATATTCCATATTTTTACTAGTTGTTTGTGTCTATTAAAGTATATTCTGTAAAAAAAATGTTTATTACCTGTAATACGAACATTTTCAGGTTATTAATTAATTTACTGTGAGATATTGTATCAAAGGCTTTAGAAAGGTCTAAGAAAATTGAGATACACTTTTCGCCTTTATCGAGGTTTTTTACAATGAAACCAATAACAGCAGCGATAGCATCTGAAGTACTTTTATTTTTATGAAACTCTTATTGGTTTTTTGAGAACATATTATGACTAGCAACAAATTTTAGAAGCTGAGTGTTGATAATTTTTTCAAAAACTTTAGACAGACTGGTCAGATATCAGTCTGATGATTTCTGTCTTATTCCCAGCTTATAGGAATAACGATAACTTGTTTCAAATTTTGAGAGAAAGTATACCTGGGTAGTGCTTAGGTTTATAATGTGTTTTAGAGGCAATACAATTTTCACAGATAACATTTTCAAAATTTTGGTTGTTATTCCATCTACTCTGGCAGATGAGGTGTTTTTTTTTTTCAAGGATTTTATTATTTCTACAAAGTCTTCCTCTGATACAGTTTGGAGAACAAAAATGCTCACATTAGTTTCAGCTTCTTGAACTTTTGGAACTCTTTGGATTTTTTGAGGTATCAAGCAATGTTCCTATCAATAGAGAGTTTGTTCATATCCTGTTTGTCTTTGGTATTGTGCGTATTTGTGGCTTCACTGAGAATTTTCCATATGTTTTGGGATTTTCTTTGCTTTCTTTGAGTTTCGCTCTGTAGTAGATTTTTTATACCTTTCTTATGACACTACAGCAGGTGTTTCTGTATCTTTTATAGAATTTTAATGACATTATATCGTGCGGATTATCTTTCGATGCGTTTCTTTTACGAATACAGTTAATGATTGAGTGATTTACCCATAGTTTTAGGGGTTTAATTTTGCTGGTTTTTTTTTTGACAATCTATGTAGTATGATTGGTTAAAAAACAAATTAAGTCAATAAAATAATTACATGCATCCTCCGAGTTATCTATTTGAAAGAGTTCTTGCGATTGTTTTTTCTTAATTGAGTTTTCAAATTATAAAAAATAATATTATTGTACGTGATTGGGGTCCCTTCTTTATTTTTTAATACCTGGTTGTAATGTGAGAATTGTTGTATGTGATCGGTAATTGTTTATTTGAAAACGATACTTTCAATTTGTTTTTTAGTTTTGACCATAATGTGATCAATGCGTTTATTTGCGTCTTCTTTTGGTGTCCCTTTAAGAATAAAGGTCGATTGTAATTAATAAAATCTTTGAAAGCCCTGCACTGTAATAGATTAGAAAAATGGAAATCTAAAGATACGGCATTTCTCTTTATATGATTTCCTATCAATCTTATCCATGATTATTGGTTTTGTGACCTTGTTTTTGGTGTCCCGATAATATCATATATATAAGCTATCTTATTTATTTGTCTATCAAACAAATCACAAATAGATCTTCGACGAAGAACCTAGAATGTTATTTTATTTGTTTAAATGTTTAAAAATACAAATTGGCGTTTCGGAAACTGTTGTCTTCTTTGTCATCGCTTGGCATGGTGTGCAGTTTTTCACGCCATAAAAACAATAGGTAAAATATGCAATAAACAAAATTTCCAAAAATATATATTTATAATTCAACCACTCCAATATATTGAAATACGCATTATAATTGCCCACCGTTCTCATTTTTGATAATATAGAAATGTTTTTTTTAAATTAATGTGAAATTATTTTTTTAGATTCTGCCAACTGTTTTTTATAAAATGTGAAGGCCGTTTCGACAGAGCCAGAGAACTTCTTCCCTGTATGTTTCTAATAATTCGCTAGTCATGAGACCTTCAAAAAGTGAAACACGCTTAATAATCTGCTTACAGACTTAACAAGTCGGTTTTGATGAATTTGAAGAGTAATTAGGTTTTCAAAAACAAAATAATTTTATAATTTACAATATATGATTAATTACAAGAAAAATTTTGATTCTGAAAAATATTCTTTAGAATGTCTACAACAATGGGATTTATTTTATCCTCATTGGTAAAGGAAACAATTCAACAATAATCAATACAAATCTAAGAGAGCGATTAAACCATGATTCAATTTAAATTTATGGGTTGTTTGAGAACAAAAGACTACGATTCCGATGTAGAACTGGAAGCACAACTGAAAAAATCGTCATCTGATTCGTCATTGATTTTTGGGGGTACTATGGCGTGTTGCCCAACTGTGCAGTTTCATCAGGTAAAATGTGATAAAAAGACGTTCATTAAGCTGATGAGATTTTTTGCGACATGGGTTTGAAGATAAAAAAAATCTTTTTTATGATGAAATTGTATGTCTTCTATGGTTATATTGTACAAAATTAAAGCTATTGAACAGATAACTACAACGATCTGAAGATTGGAGGCTTTTTTTTAAATGCTAACCTTTAGAAGAATGCTCAAAGTTTCCTAAATGAAACCCCCCACCTATAAGGAAATTACACTTTAAATGCAGCGTAAAAGAAACTTCGCATCACAATCAAATAAAAGAGAACAGATTTGAAAAAAAATTGCCTTTCTCAACTAACTATGAAAGGAAAACGAAAACAAAATATTGAAATTGCCATATGTGGAAAGAGCGAGAGTGGCGATATAAATAACAATAATTTATTTTTTTACTGTTGTAAAAATATTCTAACTGATCCAAAAAAAAAAAACAAAAATATGGTTTATATAGAAAAGGAAATAAAAATTAATTATCAAAAATAAACATATTTCAAAGCAAAACTTTTATTTTTAATTAGGGAGATTTAGAAATCCAATTTTTTGAAGATTTAAAAAATTAGGAAATGAGGTAAAACGCAAGCAATTTCAGAAATGCATTTTCTTTACAAATGCTTCCCTTTTCTTAAATTTTAAACACACTCGATTATATTTGCTATTAAATAACAATGTTTAGTACAATAAATTAATCGTCATAATTTCCAATATAGTAACTTGCATAACTATGAGAAATTAATTTACATGAATTCACTGGGTATATAGAATATTTTACTACCGACTATTTTTGTACGATATAAGAAATTTATTCTCACCTGCATCCTGAAATATCATCCCCCGAAGCAAACAAAACTAAACATTATCATTTATATCCACTCACAGAAGTTAATCTTATTTCATGTTTGTTAAATCACTAAAACTGCGTCACCTTTATTTTTTTCGGCACTCAATTCAAAAACACTTTAATTTATTTTAAACACTTTAGTTTAATTTATTATTTAAACTCAAGTTTGGAAAAAACTACTTTTATTAAATAATCTGCTTAAAACATTAACCTAATTTTTTTATGTAATTCCATAAAAACATGGTTATAAAATCGTGAAAGCACAAAAGATGTAAATAGTTTGACAGTGAGTTAGGCGTAAAATCTATTTATTTTTACAAACATATCATCCTACGTATAAAATAATAAAAATTCAATCTATTTCACTTTTTAAATAGTATCACTAACTAATATAATACTGATTCGAAGATAATCACCATTTTACCTATATTTTTTTTTACTGAAAAATATTGTTTTTATATATTTTATATTATAATATTTTTTCAACTTTTCTATGCTAAAATATTTAAATATTGTTTTAAATTTTATTTATCTAGATGCACGAACAATTGTTGGTTTATATTCCGATACTAGTTCACTGCAACTTACTCAATGCAAAAGTTTTACTGAGCAAAGAATGAAGTTATCGTAGGTCTTGACTGCCGTAGCATACAGCGACTACGCGCACCGTAACCGCGTAGCCCGCCAGAGCACGACTGGCGTAGAGGGTATCGGGTGTCCCCGCCGAGAGGTAGCGGCGCGTAGCAAGTGTCCGTAGCGGGGATCCGTAGCAAGTATGCTAGCTGGTAGCGAGTTGCGACTCGAGGGCGGTGCAAAGGTGTCTCCGTGATTTTTTAATGACGTGTTGGGTAAAAATATGCCAATGGAGATGTGTCACGGGACTATATTTCACGCATTGAATCCGAGCTGCTTTGAATAAGGCTAAACCGTTTAGCATACTAAATTAAAATACTGGGTCATTCTTTATACGAGTATTTAGATAAAAATATTTTGTGAAGAAAATTGAATTCATGTTACTCATTAAGGCAGTCGCTTTAATTACTGATGTATATAACACTTAAAAAATTACTTTATTATAAAATAAACTTACCTGGCTTGCTCCACTAGTTTCTTAGAAATCCTTTTTTTAACGTCGTTCTTTTCATTGCAAAATTAAATAAATAAAATGACGTCTTGTCTTTTTGCAAATAAACGTCAACTTTGATTAGTGAAAAATTTATAATACACGAGTATTGAGAGATTAAGGGTATGGCCTGAGTGGTAGAACATTCAGCGGGCGGAGCGAGCAGCGAAACGTGCGACCATTGAGCGTTTTCTGCCTGACCCCACAGTGAACAGACAGCGCTCGAAGGAAACAGTCATCATTGAAACTGCCACCACGGCTTCACTAGACATTATCGGCACGTGTTTAGAAGAAAATTTAGTTCTAAAATTTGATTTATTGCGTAAGGAAGGTCGGAGTTCAATTGTAAAACAAAGAAAAAAAATGGAGAATTTTCTACGCTATATGAAAGTTTAAGGTTAGGTGAGGACAAACTCTACATATTTGCAAGACTGTCAGTGTCAACTTTTGAATATAATTTTATATATTCCATATTTTGGATATTATTTCTTACACATATTTTTATCATATGTTAGCATTATCAGCCATTTTGGATCAGTGGTTTGTATTTGACAACTTGAAAGGTTAGTCACGTTTTTGTGTGTCCTTCGATTTTTTACTTCAAAATGGATCAAAGAATATGTATCAAATTTTGCGTTTAAAATGGAATAAAGTGCAACAACGCACTTAAAATGTTGACTGTGGCATTTGACGAGTCTATTTTGTCACAAAAAAGTGTTTATAAGTGGTACAAGCGCTTTACAGAAGGCCGAGAAGATGTTAATGACGATGAGCGTCCTGGAGTTGTGCAAAACCAAATCATGGATTTTATTCTTTAATATATTTTTTTTAAAGTAAAAAATCGAAGAACACACAAAAACGTGACTTACCTTTCCAGTTGTCAAAAACAAACCACTAATTCAAAATGGCTGATAATGCTAACATATGACAAACATATGTGTACCAACATAACAAAAAAAAACGATAATCGAATGTACACAGCCCGCGAAAATTCAAAATTCACCTTTTCTTTTGAACAGGCCATATATACCATAAACGTTGTTAAAACACAAGCTGGTGTGAACCTGGCGGCGCACACCCGCTGAACATAAACAAGAACGCTCTGTCCACCGCTAGAGCGGGCACTCAGGCCTTACCCTAAGAATTTTCGCCGCTTCATAGATCACACAAACCTTGGAGAAACAATGTATGGAGAGAGAGCTAATTATATTACCCAACCGATACAAACTTGCGATAATCACTTTCTCCGGGTTTTTACGCCGTACACCGTGAGAGAGAAAAAGACAACAAATATAATACTCCGCTTCTACGTACTGTCACAATGGTCTTGGGCTCCTGGGTCACCGCGGGACTCCGCCTACATTTTTTATTATGACAATAAACTTGACACAACTAAACGGTTTTTTAGGTTAGATGCTATATTTTTGTTAATATCAATAGTGTGAAAAAGTGGTTGTACGAATAAACAAAAACATTGTGTCGATTTGCGATATGAATGGATGTATAAATACCTAGCCTTGGTCTTAGCCACACCCAGGTCCGCCGAGTCAGGTAAAAATCATCAAAAACTGACTACACTGCCTTGGATTGATACCACTCCATATACTCTAAGACACAAACAGATGATCTACTTCATATTTTGGAATAAGGTTTGAGTTTAGATAAAACCTTTTATTCATATTTTTATATTCAATAGATTTTTAATAAACATAAAAATAGGTATATTGCCGATGTTTTACAAATAAGTTTTATTTGTAAAACATTTTTTGTTTACGATTATAGATATTCATTTAAACACTAAAATATTCTCGATTGAACGTAACGTGACTTAAAACTCCAAGAACTCTTAACTTTTGACGGCCTCCATAGTCGAGTGGTAAGACGCTGGACTACGAATCCAAAGGTCGCGGGTTCAAACCCGGCGTGCGCCAATAACTTTTAATCAATTAATATGTGTCATAACACATTTAATTCATATAAAAATAATAAAAAAGTATATTTGCGGCACGTTCCAGAGTGGTAGATACTCTAAGTATCGCCCTGGTGAAAGACCACCATTCAGAATTGAAACGTTGCTTGAAATGGCTTAAGCCGTGTTTGGTGACCAGATCTGAATAGCCAGGTACTTCCCAACCTTCCTCTTCCCAATCTCCTTCCCCTCCCTAGTACCTTCAGCCTCACAAAATACCCTATTTGGGGATGCCATAGTCTCACTGGCTCTAGACGGTTGAGAGCAGTTGAGACTCTTGTGCGGAATTAATATTAAAAAAAAAGAGAAATACATCGATAGAAATCATTGTCAATCTTAATAACAAACACAATTCAAATGCGCCATAACGGTGGTTGTCTAACGTTTCATTAGCGCACTATTTATTTCAAACTAACAAATAGTTATGAAGGTGGAGGGCTTTTGGGTGCAAGTCCCTTTCGCTGGGTCCGAGCATCGCAGCCCATCTACAAGTGTAACCCTCGGGGCCTTGCCAGGTGTGCACGTGTTGATTACCAATTAAATCCAATACGGTTACGCCGCGCAAAAGCCATATTTAACGACTTGGTAAAATTAGATTGATAGATTTATTCCATTCATACAAATTACTTATTATGAACACGATGGATACTGGACGTTGATAAGTTCAATCGTATACGTGTATTATTTTAAATATAATTTCGAGATAAAAATAGAAAACTTCATCAGTTATGAAAAAATTCATCAGTTCTAGAAAAAAACACTTGTTTTGAGAATTCCTTGAACAAGAAAAGAAAATAATTTGATAAGTTGTTTTCTCTGTGAAGATGGTTCATATTATGTATTAGAAATTATTAACCCTGTTTTATTAACTTTTTCATTAAAAATTACGTCAACTAGTTACATCATCCTTACCGGAACATTTTCAGGGAAAAAAAAAACATTTAAATAGGTATTAACCTCAGAGCAATAATATACAGGAGAAAGCGCTGCTTTAGTCCGTTTTTAAGAGTTTTGCCGGGCTCAGCTAGACCTGGGCGTGGCTACGACTAGGGCTAGGGTATTTATACATCCATTGATAGCACATGTCGACATAATGTTTTTGTTTATTCATATAACCATCTTTTCACAGTATCGTTACAAACAAAAATATAGCATATAACCTAAAAAAGCCTACGGCTGCAACAGACACGCGGAGCACGAAGAACATTCTCACAATACTTTAAAGCGGTGTGATAATTTGGGAAATTTTGTTGTCTCTTTTTGTCTCATGGTGTACGACGTAAAACCCGGAGAAAGTGATTTATCCCAAATTTGTATAGGATGGGTAAAAAGAATTAGCTCTCTCTCCATATATTGTTACTCCAAGGTACTAACACTAACATAAACTTATTACGGCATTCATTAGAATGTATCTAACATTCTTTTGTGTGCTGTTATGTAACGAAACTAGTCGGTAATAAACGTTTTATTTTAATAACAAAAGTTAGCAAAACAGTAAACTATAATATTTTTGTGTGTATGTACGAGTGTGACTTTCAAAATAGGAGATTACGTATGTGTTACGAAAATTATCACATTATAAAAATTACCTTTTCAAATCCAGACAAGCGATAAAGTTAATATATTTTACCAAACATTTATTTTTATTCCATATTTGAAATGTTTATCAACATGGTTCACTTTAGAAAGTGGAACTATTGTATGCGTGCGTGGAATGAAATGTCAAAAAAACAAGAATTTTATCACAATGAATCTCCCATGATTTTTCACTGTTAATAATCATTAGACTAGAAAGTGGATTAAAGCAACGAATATATTTTAATTATGTAGAAACAAAAATTCTTAGCGTACACCACATTTTTTGTTAATTTTTCATTTTGTTTAAGTACATACCCTAAAACTATTAAAATAGCGATGAAACTAGTAGGTAGCTTTATTTTTTATAATATAAAAAATAAAAGAAAGTTGATAAAGCAAAAAATTTTAATTGTAAAATTCAATATTAATTATATGGGTTGTCGATACTCGGTGACATTGGGGATACATTTGTGGTCATTATTTTCCTGAACTGATGACGTTGTCACAACACTGTCTCCCTTGGTTATAATAATAATAATAAAGTTTTATTCTAGAACGTATGCAGGAGAAGTGCAATGCAATTCCTTCCATAATTGATATGAATACATAGTAATAATAATATTAACAAATAAAAATGAACAGAAAATCTTGAGAAAAAAAAAATAATACAAGTAAAAAATATGAATGGAGGATATTAGGCCTCATTTTTGCAAAACGCCATCAAGAGGGAGTCCATCCTGGCAGCGTTAAGATTGATGGGGCCAATAATTTACTCCAATGCGCTTCTATGCTTGAGTTCGGGATCTGACGGGATTCCATGATGAGATCATTTCTGGAGTTGTTAATCCTTTCCCGCATTCCTGCTACCCTGGTTCTCATAAGGGCTGCAAATCCTGGAACTCGCCCCTCGGTGAACATACCGGAAGCACTGCAGTGCCTGGGAAGACTGAACATCATGCGGTAGGCGTTGTTGTACTGGACCCGAAACCTTTCCATGCTACTCTTCTTAAAATTGGACCAGAGCTCGCAGGTGTATAGGGTAGTACAAAACGAAATAAAATAATACAATAAACAATGAGCAATCAAGGCGAATTATTGAAACATCATTTATTTCCACGAAACAGCTATAAATCACGGAACTTTGAATTTTTTTATAACAATCCGCGTGTGAACGCACTTTGGCAAATTAATTTTAACATATTGCGTTTCGTTTTCTAGCTAAAACAATATCCAATGCTACAAAAGATACGACATGTCAATATGTGCAGTTACAAATCGCACAGGCAAAATAAGTTTTAGTTTTCCAAAAACGTGAACAAAACAATAACAATTTCTCCGACACCGATTCAATCCCATCAACGTGTTTTGGAAAAACTACGACAATCCGTTTCACTTTCATTATACTCAGATTATCATATTTTTTCCAATTATGTATTATGTACATACGTTTAAATTATGTTAATCGATAATAATAATTGGACGAATTTTAGATTGCTTTAAATTTGTTTTGGTTTTGATTATTTTAGCTTATATTAATCAACTTTTTATTTTAAATGTGGTTACAGTTATATAAAATAGTAGAAACTTTACAGGTTAATTCAACCACTCTAAATAAATACCCAGATGAATAATAATACTTAGATTATAAATGAAGCATGTTGTTTTTAAAAGAGTATATTTTTAATTAAAATAAAGTAATATATAATACTGATGGTCTTCATTTCTAAATTCC
This sequence comes from Drusus annulatus, assembly GCA_022651775.1. NCBI lineage: Eukaryota > Metazoa > Arthropoda > Insecta > Trichoptera > Limnephilidae > Drusus > Drusus annulatus. The sequence goes on from JAGWCC010000284.1 coordinate 759,228, forward strand.
GTACTGGTCATTTTTTAGTCATGATACTATCGCTAGACAACATTTCATAAGAGAAATATTTTAAAAATAATAATCATTCTAAAACACGACAGAAAACAACGTGCGCTTGGTATATACATTCCAAGGTTGCTAAGCGACCAATTTATTGTCGTTTACGTAGAAATCGCATAGCAAACTCTTCCACATATAATGGGCAGTAATATAATACATTGATTACATGCTAACAGTAAAAATATACTAATATATGTGTTTAACATTAGATTATAAATATCTTATACCTTGTTAAATAGTATAATTACCTCTTACGCATGCATGATATTTTCAAAATAAGAACTTATGTACATATTTTATGACTGGGTTAAAAAAAATATCGAAATATAAAATTTATCTTTTCAAATCAAGACAAGCTATAAAAGACCTTCCTATAATATTATATTTTACCAGACGATTATTTTCGTTCTATTTTTGAGATGTACGTCTACGTTTGCAAACCATTTTTAAAAGTGCGACTTACATTTAATTACTAACTACTAAAACAACAAATATTTTTTGTTTCTTTAAAAAAAAAAATTCTCAGATTGTACCTTGAAAAGTAAATAATTATAATAATAATCATAAGTGGATTACTTTTATAGCGCCGTTTTTGTGGGAAAATCACCTTAAGGGTGCTTTACAAATTAATTTATCTAACCTATAGTTTATCGCTTAAGCTCATAACTAATAACTTACAGTTAAGATTTATTACTAATAATTACAACTAATAATTCCAACTAGTGACTTACAATAAGGATTTTTAGCTAGTAACTTACTACTGAGTATAACTTATAACTAGTGACTTACATCTAAGATTTCATTATTATTACTTCATCATTACCTCTTCATTATAACTTTATTTTAAATAATTTTTAATGGGTAACTAGTGTTGAATAAAATAGGTGTTTTTTTTAAAAAAAATTAATTTCATAAACCAAAGACACAGTTTTCAATTTCTATACAAAAATACTACCTCTAACTCTTTCACTTAATTGATCAATGTTAAACAATATTGTTGAAATTTACTTAAAAAATGTTTCTGGCTTGTATAATCAATCACGTTTGAATCTGAAAAGCTCTAGTTATGTAAGCTAGCTGAAGTTTGACTCGCCTGTGGCTTAAGAACAAGAAAGTAAAACCTCTTTCTAGGCTAAAGCTTGAACTGTAATTGCTATTTGCTGTGAAATAGAGGTGGTGCTGACATCGGATTAAAGTTTGTCGAAGTGAATCAACAGAAATAATTAAATTAGATTTTTGTCAAAAATGAGTTTTGATAATCAATCACTCTGTCGTTACATCCACAATTTGAATAACATGTGTGATGAAGGCTTATTAGAATTGACAGCCTCCGTGGTCGAGTGGTTAAGAGGCTCGACTAAGAATCAAGAGGTCGCTGGTTTAAATCCCGGCGTGCGCAAATAAATGTTGTACTATTTCTTTGTGTTATTTCACATTCAAGTAATACAAAATATTATATAGTATATTTGCGGCACGTTCTAGAGTGGTAGATACTTTAAGTATCGCCATGGCGGAAGTTCACCATTCAGAATCGAAACGTTTCTTGAAATGCCTTTAGCCGTATTTGGTGACAAGATTTAAATAGCTAGGTACTTCCCAACCTTCTTCCCCACCCCACTACCCTACAACTACAACTACCCTAGCCTCACAACGTACCCCGGTTGGGGATTCCATAGTCCCACTGGCTCCAGAAGGTTGGGAGTAATTGGGACTTTTTATGCGGTATTCAGTATAAAAATAAAATTAACTTAACGCATTGAATATCGTTTGATGCATTTTATAGCATGCATTGAAGGGGTTCCCGATAAAAAAATCTGCCTTATCGATTAAACATATTGACACTGGTGATTTTGGATTTTACAATTTTATGTGTTTTTATTTACGATTAGTTACAAATGTGTACTTGCTTCGATATTATATGTAAAGGTACTCTAGTGCTGCATTGAAGTATATTTGTTATATTATTTTTTTTAAATCCCATTTATTGTCTTTCTTTAACATGGGTGTTAACTACAACTGTATTTTTTTGATAATGTTGAAACACAAATATATGTTTTAGATTGAGCGGTGAACTTGTGCCTTAGCTTATTTCTAATATCACAAAACAACGTTAAGCCGGAAACGCGGAAGCCTTCATTGCGAAATTAATTAAATTCTACAAACTATATTTGAAGTCAGTAAATAAAATTATTCAACTAAAGCTTGTCAATCAATCGAGTTCATTGTTGTGTGCTACATTTAAAAACCTTATTTTTAAAGTTAAAAATCTAATACATTTTCATTTAACAGTACCTAAATACTAACAAAGTAAACGATAAAATTTCAAGAATATTACAAAAAATAGTATCTGTATTCCTATTTTACATATTTGTAATTCTTACAAAGTGCAATAATATTTTATTTTTTTAAATTATGATTTTAATTTTAATTTTAGTTAGGATGATGGCACCCTCAACAATATGGGTAGGATAATGAAAAGAGGGAGGTTAGAAATTTCTTTAAAAAAATCGGAGATAATTTGAAAAAAAAAATCTAAAGTGTGACAGAAAACAACTGCTCTTGGTGTATTTTCCAAGAGTTACATTGCGATAAATTGTTGTTGAGATAGATATCAAAGGAAACTCTCACATACAATGACGTGTATAAATAAGTACTCGTACATAATACGTCAGTAAAAAAAGTGTGGCTCAATGTATTTCAATCAACGTTTTATTTGTAAATAGTAATCTTTAAACAAGGCGATACTGAATATAATATTAATTGAAATCAAGAAATGTCATTACAATTATTAATCTCTGCGGATTGCGTAAAGCGGCCACCCATTGATGACGCATTATTCATTCAATTTACTATTTGATTGCAGTCGATAGCAAAATTGCCTTCACATTTAACTTGTGTATTTCATCCACTAAAAAACTTATTATGAACTGTACCTGGTCGCTTCCAGATTATTTTATCGTAGCTTATTTAATTTAAATTTACCGCTCGGTTAATCCGTCAACAGGTGTAATGCGAACACTGATAACCGAGATACTACTGTAAATAAGAAAACTATTTAACAGAAATATTTTCATTTCTCGACAAATAACTTAAGGACCAGCACCCAATAATGATGCTAAACGTCACTTTGTAACATTATAATACAAGCAATACTACAAATGATTTATCCGCAAATATTTAAATTTTCCAAAGTTAGTAACAAAAATGTCTGAGGTATCCAGTAAATACAATTTTTTTACTGTAATCTTCAAAATTCTTTGGAAAACATACCAAAATATCATTAAAGTTGAAGTTTTAAAACCAACAAAAGCATTTTCAAACGTTTTACCTAAAATTCCAGTATGCATTTCATAAAGAATTTAAAAGATAACTGCTTCAGAATTATATTCACTGGAAACCATGGTCTTTTTTCTAACTACACGGGTGGTTAAAAAATTGACCTAGTATTGACAAATAAATAATTTGTAGTTTTGCTTGCACTAGAAAACTGAAAAGTGTGTAATTTTGGGTGCTCTCTCTTACCTATATAAATTTTACGAATTTTTATTTTTTCATTTAATATTTGGGTAAAATAAACCAGAATAACTGTTGTGAACACTTGCAGTTTTTGTGGCAGTGATAAAGATTTGAACGTGAAAAAAAAAATTTACAACATAGAGAAGATTGCCAGCTATTAAAAAAACAAAAACCAGACTTTTTAATCCCTACGGTTACGGAAGAAACCACGAAGTTCGTGTTAATTAGAAATAAAAGTGCGTCTCAAAGAATTATTAATTAAAATGTGCTGACACCCGCGCCGTTATGAAATGTTTAAGCCTTGATTTAATTGGTCTGTAAAAGCACAATGATTTTATTTACTAGTGAAAGAGCGTTGATGTAAAGGATGAAATGAAGTGTTGTCTGGCGCTGATTTTGGTGTGGGTTGTTTGACGAATACCTACGCTTTCTTATTATTCAATTGGTTTTTATACCAACATAAGGTTCCGAGCTCCGAGCAATAATATAAGAGGAGAGATAGCTTTGCGAAACAGTGTAGTCAGGATTGTTGTTTTTTTAAACTCGGGCGTGGCTAAGGTTTTTTATGGACTAACCTTTTTACATCCATTCATAGCACATGTCGACAAAATGTTTTGTTTATTTGTACAGCCACTCTTTCACAGTATTGTTATTAACACAAATATAGGATGTAACCTCAAAAACCAGAGTTATGTCGCACACCAAAACGTAGTGGGCGGAGTCACCGGAGACGGAAAACATGCTTACATACCTAAAAGTGGTGCGATTTTATGTGACAACTTGTCTTGTCTCTTTCTCTCTCACGGTTAACGACGTAAAAACTCGGAGAAAGTGATTTAACGTAAATTCGTATAGGTTGGGTAAAAATATTTAGTTCTCTCTCCATATCTATTCTTCCTCCAAGGCTTCGAGGGTATTCAATGCTACTTGGGTGCCTGCGACATCTGAACTTTTGACCGGAACTGCATAGGTAAAAGAGAAGGAGTGATTACGAAGCAGAGTTTCGGTTTCGCCAGAAGCGAAAATATTTTCCTCTTCAAATCGTCGGGTTCGAATTCTAAAGGGTAGGTAATTATGCGAATACAGAATTATTTTTAGTCACAATGGAAGGGTTTGAGATGGGTTGACTTATGTCTGTGGTGGCTGTGATTATGCTCTGTATATTATGTACACAGTTTAATTTGAAAACAGTAAATAGAAAACTTAAAATAACTAAAAGACGAAAATCATTGAGGAATTCAACTCTACCCACTATCAAATATAATTTACTTCACAAAGTTAGAAAAATCAATTTCAAATAATATAATATTTGTGTTTATAAAATAAGATGAGACCGTCTAATATAGTAGAGAGCTACAGAAACTTACTTCCTTGATCCCTTTCGCACCGTGAATAGCCGAGATACACGCCAAACGCGCGTATCGTGTAAACGTTTGAAATTTGCCCCATAAGAACGGGTCGCTTTTTCGACTCGTTCCTGTGTTCAAAAACTCGGCTGTAGAACGATTTACCGGTCTCTGTGCTTACTTTCTTCTACAACATGGGTCTCTTTAAGACCCAGATTTACTCCTTTCTTTCCTTCAAAAAGACCCTCCACATCCCCAAAAATTAAATAGACCCTGAAATAAATTATTTCCCTCAGGGCATCCTGCGTGGAGTTGATCCTGAAACAAAAATCAAGTATTTCATAGTCAAGCTACAATGTGTGTGTGTTGTCTTTATCGTTGTACTCGTAATTAGTATTATTATTATTATCATGTTTTTAATCGTAATACGGTATATTCATGTTCTACTTTCCTTTAATAGGTGGTATTAAAAATGTATAGCCTATGTTCACTAGGCGGAAGCCTCCTTGGTCGTAAAGAGGTATCTCTGTCACCACATAGGGGCTGTAACCGATATAATCCCCGTATCACGTGACAGCCGCTGCACCCTCGTTAGCTGCACAGTACACGGTGCAGTACAGCGCATTACGGCGTCATCTAAAAGCGCATTAAATATACATCATAATTGGTCTTATTTGAATAGCGCCGCATATTGTTGCAAGCTTTAATCTCTAACAACATGAAATTGATTAATTCGGTATCAACGTAGCTAATTTTTCGGTAATATTTGAAGTTTTGTGAATCATAAATTATATCAGTAATGTGATTCATATGGTACAATTTTAAACACTTTGACTCGGTATATTTTACTATATTTCTTGGGATTTATACTAGAAGTGTCCATATCAAATATTTGATGTTTTCGGGAAAGGCGGTTGTTTGTTGGTTTGTCAAAAACCCAACTCACTCTCCCTCTCTCTCTGAAACTCCTGGCAATCCTTATAATTCAAAACTCCCTGATCTTAACGGACGGGTTGTAATTGGCACACCGCAGGCGACAGTAATTATTATATATTATTTTTGTGGGAGGTGCTCTGGCATAGTAGCATAATTGATTCCTTCAACGCCAATTCACAGACAGGAAACACCGCAAACGTTATTCACTCGTATAGTTTTACGTTTCCTTCGTCGCACAACGTAGATCTCTCCAAAATCCAAGTCGCATTGGGTTACATGACATTAAAAAAAGAAAGAGAAAAAATTCTTCTTTACAAATCACCTAAAAACAATTGAATTTCTCCTAATACCGTTCTCAATCTATCGATTGAGAGTTTCCCATGCATAAGAATTATAGAATTAACATTTGCATGGTCGGGTAAATGTTTTAAGATTTAATCATTGTGATGTTTTACCTTATTATATGTTTTATGTACCCTGCGTCTGTCTCAATACAGGAATTTCATAATGAGGCAGACATGAAGCAATCACTTATATTTTGCAAAATATTTACAAAGATAAACAATAATAAAATTAAATTTAAAAAATCATCGTGGAAAAGAATGTTCTCAATGAAACTTTGGTAATTTTCAATGACATATTGTTGAAATCAAAACTATAACAAAATTTTGTCGTAAAAGGATTTTAAATCTGATTAGATGACAATGTTACTGTACACATTTTTTGTCTTTTGTTTTCTTACGAGAAGTAGGAAAAAAACATTTACCCAAATAATATTGTAATCGTCAAAAAAATACTTCTTTTTTTCACCTACCCAGTTTATAAGAACCTCTGGTACAGTATCTTTATTGACAATGACTGACTGGAAAAGTATGCTCGTATTTCACAGTTAAGTGTGAAGTTAGTTCCTGAATTGCGAGCACGAGTCCTGACTGCAGCGATTCTAAACCTGTCGTTTCTGCTATAAACGTGACAGTTTCAGATATGATATATTTCTTAAATACGATTTTGCTTTTTTAGTTTATTTTTCAGTCATACGACCATTTTCGCCAATCCATTTGCGTAACCGTTATAAACTGACTGAGTTTATTTTCGCTAAGTCGTGCACTTACAGTAATTACATCAAGTTGAATGGATTACTCCGTTAGGCTTTGAACTTTTTTGAAGTGATGTACGCGTAGTTTTTTCAATTCAAAATTATAACTTAGAAATAAATTTAGAAAAATTTAAAAAAAAACATTGTATAAGACCACGAATTCAATTTTAATTTTCATTTTGATGATCGACCGGTTTCGCTTAACCCAAGCATTATCAAGGTACAAAATTAAACCAAACAAAAAATACAAAGTGTGCGATTATATACATACAGAGGGAGAAAAATATACAAATAAAATAACAAAACAATGAAAAAACAAAAGAACAACATTTAAACTGTAACAAAGAAACAGAGAGAAAGAGACAAATAATATGAACTGAAAGAGAGAAAACGTCAATTGAAAAGGGATAAAAGAATAAAAATAAATTTTATGAGTTTACAGGAAATATACCTGGTTATTAATAAAATAACTTTTAATTTTAATGGCTTTCTTTATTTCTAGTGCTTCATAATTATTTTGTCAGATGCCATGATATTTTTTGTAAAAAATAGAAGCACCGGTGCTTTTATTGAAGGTGTGATCTTTATAAATTATATGATTAGCGAATTCAGAAAAAACGTGGTTATTTGAATATCTACGAAAACATTAAAATATATATTTATATATATATATATATATATATATATATATATATATAATTATTAAAAAAAGGTAAGAAAACGTAGTTTATGCATAAATATGTTCTTTTTTGTTATTTCACATGTGGTTCACTCATGCATTATTATAAATCAATACCATGTACTTGCTCTGCCATTGTTAACACAATCGTATTGTATACGTTTTATGTAAAAGCCCACTAAAACGTAAATAAATTATGACGCGTTATTTTATTAATGTATTTGGAGTAATTTCTTTATGTGAAATGAACAGTGATGCTTTACGTTGATAAAATATTTGTGATGTTTATTGAAATTGTGTGAAAGGTTCGTAAAAAACTGTTGTAGAAATATATTTGAATCTGCAGGCATTCATTTTTATTAGCTTTGTATTTGCACTGTGTTAATAATCTTTTGTAGTAAATTCAGTACAAGGCTTCTACTTAATGACGTAATAAGAAACCAGTTTAATTTTATATGCATTATAAATATAACCATATCTTTTATATGTTAATACAAGCTTAACTACCAAGTTTTGCCAGAGATTTCAGCACACTTTTTCATTAATCAACAAATTAAATAAAAAATCATCAGCCAAAACCTAGCGCTAGAAGGACTTTACTGATTCAGAAAGTACATAAATGTCAGCGTTATAATTAGAATACTTGGTAATATTAAAGTTTGAAACATTATTTATTATCAAATTATATCCATTAGAAATTAATAATGAATATTGCTTCAACATTTAAAATAGATTTATTTATTAAGTACCTATCGTACCGACTAAGAAAATAATTACTCAAACGTAAACAGCCGTGGGAGCTTAATTGCGTCGCACAAAATGACACTTCTCTCCCACGCAGCCGGCATTAACATAATCTTTTAAACAGGGAAAAATGTTTAAATATTTAAAACTCCTAAAGCAACTTTTTATATTCAAATTTAAATGTTGTACTTCATTTCCCGCCCGGGGCTGGTTTAGCGGCCTTAGCAACAGGTAGAGACGGATCGATAGGGCGGGGGGGTCTGCCACCCAGGCCTGGGGGATGAGGCCTGGAGGCTAGGATCTGGAGTCGGGGCATGGGGATGTGTGGGCGGGAGTTGTGTCGAGCTCGAGAAATGTTTTGAGCTGGATATGAGAAATGTACATTTTTTTAAAAGCTTCTGAATGTGAGGCTTAATCTTGTGACTGATTTTTGTTTGATTATTTACAGCGAATAAACTTATCATTAAGATAACGATAAAAATATTTTTAAAACAATGATATTTGGTATATACATGGCCTGTTCAAAAGAAAAGGTGAATTTTAAATTTTCGCGGGCTGGGTACATTCGATTATCGTTTTTTGTTTGTTATGTTGGTACACATATGTTTATCATACGTTAGCATTATCAGCCATTTTGAATTAGTGGTTTGTTTTTGACAACTGGAAAGGTTAGTCACGTTTTAGTGTGTTCTTCGATTTTTTACTTTTGAAAAAAATATTGTCAGTATTTGAACGATATTAGTACAAATTTTCAAGGAAAAGTGTGTTAAATTATATTCATCGGCTTTCAATTAATATTAGTACATACTTGTTGAAGATATTCCGTCAACATCAAGAAGTCAGAGGTGTGGAACTTAAATCAAATCGTTTTCATAAAGCACAAAAGGCTAGTTTTTTATGGCGTAACGTTAAAAAGCTTTATTTTTATACAAATATGGAAATGGAATTGATACGTTACATTGAAGTAGGGTGTCAATTTTCTTTGAAATACGAAATATATGTATTATTCTATTTTCTTTTAGCTCTGATAACGTTTTAGAAGAGGCGAACCCTTACTTTACGAGGTAAAACTAAATTTGTCCTTGTAACATAATATTATAATGTGAATTTTTCACACTACACAATATTTTAATTTTATTAATTAGTTAGTTGAACGATAAAATAAAGGTTTCAATATCTTAGTAAATAAAACATTTAAAAAACTTCTGGTCATTATTTACAATGAAAATAAAATAGTTTAATTTAATATGTTTCAAATGGTCCCACATTCAGCCAACACATTTTACTTTGATATCTAGGGAAGGTCTTTTTGAGGAAAGAAAGGAGTAAACCTGGGCCTTGAAGAGGCCTATGTTCTAGAAGGGAGAAAACACAGAGGCCGGCAAACCATTACATAGTCGCAAAAGCGACTCGTTCTCATGTGTCGAATATCAACTGTGTACAAATGTTGGGCGCGTGTTTGGTGAGTTTTCCGACGCAAGTCATCAATTAATGACGCAAGATCCCTAGAGCATCACCCATTTATATGTCGGTAGAAAAAGGATAACATTTCCACTGATGTCTGTGCTCCAAAGATTGCAATCTGTTTGTAAAAATAAGAGAATTTATCAAACCGATCACCCGTTTTTACAGACTCGATAGTTTTTTTCGGGTATTTTTTGGGGTGGCTGCCAAATTCAACAGTGAGGCGCACTTGCGATTTGTACAAGATCAGCAGTTGTGTATTATTAAAGTATCTGCGGGCCCTGTACAGCACGCCCAGCTTTTGAGAGGCCAACTTAACGTTGGCTTCGATGGAGCCCTCCCTTACTTCGTTAGAAGTGCAATACTTTAATGAGTTATGATATATGAGTTAGATTAAATATTATGAAAAGTTACAATGTTAGAATGACTTGTAATGTCAAAACGACTAACAATGTTAAAATGACCTACAAAGTTAAACATTTAGTAACAACGCAAGTTGCCCGTTGTATTGTTGGGCGCAGGGCGGATGTGGGGGTGGGCGGCCGCGGCGGGCGGTTAGCATTTTGCCTGTTCCACGTGCGAGGATCGCCTAGGAAACTGCTTGTTCCAGCGAGCTGACTGCATTTTGATGACTGATTTTTTTCTTGGGGTCTGGCGTTTATTCTAATTTCAAAATGTAAGACACTTGCATCGTTTTGATTGAAAGTGAAGCAAGGGTCGGGAAATACAGGGCCGGGACTAGTTATTTAAAGCGTGGGCAAACTTTGTTTTTATTATATACAATACAATATTTTTAATCGAACTTCCAAGATTCATATAAACTTACTGTGATAATGTATATGTAATTAACCATGCCGCTTATTGAATGGAGTAATATTACTATTATTTATAATTATTTTTACTTAAAACGGGTGATTACGAACTGAAGGTGTGCGTTTTTACGGTGACGATTTTTTTTTATAATCCGAAAAAATGTTTATAAGATGACATTTGTAGCAAAACAATAAGATTCGTATCCCTGATCACAGCCTCAAAACCTGAGCAAAAAAATAAAAATATGATATTAATTATTTAAATAAAATCAATATATTTCAACGTTTATTAACGTTGAAAATTATTATTTGCAACAGAAAAAAACAGAAAATAAAATAATAAAGGTCGCGACCGAGACTTAAACTCGAAACCTCAACTCTATCTTGAAGTTATACCTCTGCTAATTGAGCCACTGAGACCTTATTAGAAACCGGCATTTTAATCGATCTCATACTTTATTGAAAATTATATTTTTAATTTCTTTGGATTTGAAATATTATAAGCATAACAGCTTGAAAGTTAATTCTTATTTAAATAACAATGTATTAAGCGTTATATTTTTTTCATTTTTAAAATACCGCAGAGGGTATTATTAAGCACATATTCCAAAGTTGAAAATATACTCACTATCACCCTTGAAAGATAATAGCCTGGTACTTTGCAAACTTCCTTTTCCTCATCTATTTTCCCTCCTCAATTCTTTCAGCCTCACATAATACCCCATATTGGGTATGCCACGTTACCACTGGATCAGGGTAGTTGGGCGACAAAAGAGAAGGAAATTAGTGTTTTATTGCCTCACCTTTTTTGTTGCAACTCATCCAGTTCAACATTCGTTGCCGTAGATCAAATCATTTGCTGTTTCGCAATCATCACTATCCTAATTGTGGTATCATTCTCCACTGTCCAGAATGTCGAGACTTGTCAACTCAAGCCATGGTCTTGAAATTTTTGGTACCAGTCTAAATGATTTTTGTCATTTTTTACGACTCTACCAAAACCTTGACCTTGGTTTTGACTTGAATGTTCTTTCTAATGTACATTTTTGTCTTATTTTTGTTATTGCTTCATAAAAATATTACGCATGTGCTATTCTTCATCTGTTACTCTTTTTTCCCATTTCGTTAAATTTTTTTTTTCTTAATATGACATGGTCCGTTTGTATATAAATAAAGAAACAAAGCAATTTAGGTTTTTTTTTTTCAATCTATAAAAAACGTTGTACCATTTTCCTTGCTTGATTTTCAAATACGGTCTCTAGGGCCATTTTCCTGGCTGCTTTACCCTTGTCCGGCTCTTCAAAAATCAAACCAAAATATACCTTATTGCAGGACTTACAATGAAATACTCTTAATCGATGTGTGATTTGAAGAAAGTTTTCGTTGCGTGTTTACAGCTTACGGTACTTATGATTATAGTAATAATTTAATTTTCCTAAATTACACTTATTACTTTATTCCCTGAAACAAAACTCAATTATTTCTCTCGCTTTTTCATTCCAACTTTATTTTCCTCCCAATTATCCATCCATCAAAACCAACTCTTTGGCTTCGTTCGGCACCTTAGAGTAATAATATACAAGAGGTATAGCTGTAGATCGATCTGTAGTCAGTTTTTACTAGCTTTTACCTTGAAGTAACTGACTCGGTTGGAAAAGGGCGTGGCTAAGACTGGGGCTACGGTATTTGTATATCCATTCACAGCACATGTCGACATAATGTTTTTGTTTATTCGTATAGCCACTTTTTCACGGTATTTTTATCAATAAAAATATAGCATATAAGCAAATAAACCGTTTAGTTGTGTCAAGTTTAGTGCCATAATAAAAAATGTGGGCGGAGTCCCGCGGTTACCCAGTAGCTTAAGATCATTGCGTCACTACGTAAAAGCGGGGAATTAAATTTGTTGTCTCTTTCTCTCTTATGGTGTGTACGATGTAAAAACCCGGAGAAAGTGTTTTTTCGCTAGTTTGTGTAGGTTGGGTAAAAATAATAAGCTATCCCTCCATATGTTGTTACTTCAAGTTCGGCACACTGAAACGCAATCATATATTGAATAATATAAAGGTATTTAAATAGAATGTGCGTACTCTGTACCGTACTACACTACCGCACACGGGAGTATCCCGAGGAGCAAAATTGAACAAAAGTCGAAAACATAAACCTTAATAAAACCATAACAATTTTTTTGTCACATTTTAATAATTATCACATTACATAATTGCCATATTTAACGCCTAGTCTTGCCCCTTCCTCCACAGGCAGTCGGAATACAGTCATAATTCAGACTTCTGGACATATTTGTCTAGTAGTACAATATTAAGAATATTTTCTGTACACTCATAAAATTTCTTACTATTCTTCAATCACCTTCTCAGCTGACAAACGTTCCCGGGTTACGAATAACCTGAAAATATTTGAAAACCTTCTACTACCATAAAACGCGGAAAATATTGCTTTTGCAATGACGGAGGACTTAGCCAGCAGAGGAATTGAACCCACAACGCCCGAGTGGGAATCCGACGCGGTTTGTCCACTCAGCTACCGTCTCTGTTATCTGTCTCTTACTCTCTGTTCCTTTGTTATAATTTAAATGTTTTTCTATTCTTTTCTCACTGCTCTCTAATTTTATTTTATATTGTGATCTTTCTCTGTATTTATATATAACCGCACACTTTGTATTTTTTTTAAATTTAATTTTGTACCCTGATAATGCCTAGGATAAGCGAAACCGGTCGGTCACATTTATTTTTATAAAATCTGTGGTCTTATACAATGTTATTGTTTCATTTTCATGACTGTATACTGTTACTTGTTCGCGAACCGTGAAACCTCTGACTTTCTACAAATAAGCCACTAAAAGCATCATTTGGTTATTTTATTACCAAAATGTTATACATAATTACACAGGGGCGCAATAAATTAAACCACTTTCAAGATATCGTTGCTCAAAATGAAGGTAATATATATTTTTTAATATTTTATGCCTTATGAATTTATGTAGGAACACCTAAACCTTATTACTTATAAATGCTAGAAAAAAACCGGAGGTTTTACCCCCAATGTCAGGGAATCAGGTGGTGTGGGTAGGTACAGCAGATGAACTAGTGTGGGTAGGTACACCAGTTAACTATTAGGAATTTCACTAATGTTGATGACATTGTCAATTTACAATCTGGATTTTATATATTTTTTCTCAAATTCGGTTCCGCAACTCACCTTGTATACCTACCACGTTTTAGCGCGTCGGAAGCTATTTTTAAACTATAAATCGCATTAACAACATCGACAATTTCCAATAATTTATGTAAAATTGACACTTTTCAATATGATTTTCTTGATTATTTCAATAGGAGAGAATAAATTGTACATTTTCTGACTTCTAGATTATAAGTATGCTAAGAATAAACTTAAGAATTAATTGAATATGTGGTAGTATCTTTATTATAAAAATTAAGCCGAGCATTAAGAATTTTCATTTAAACCACAATAAAAAATACTTTAGTGAGAAATGGGTTTTTTCAAAACGTAATTTTAGCTGGATATGTTTTTTATATTTATTTATTTCATATTTGCAAAAACAGTTTTACACCAAAACATTGCAAAAAACACAAAACATGGTAATCATAATTACACAAAGATTAAAGTAAAAAGAAGTTTAAAAACAAAAAAAATAGTTTTCAAGAAGTACATAATATTGTTAAAACTTAATAGCTAGTTCTTGCTTAAACTTGTTATAGCTCGTGTGAAAAATATCCAAATTTCCTGCGAGGCAGTTAATTAACCTAGTTAGCATATTTTTTAGTTAGGCCATCGCTATATCATGAAAGAGACACTGGGGACCAAGAAAAATTAACACGAGAGATTAAAATTAATCAAATGTTGGAGACAGTTCTCATCGGGAGTCAGAAAAATGACTAATTTGAGATAATACATGAAGAAGATGAAGCAAAAAATCAGAACTGAGGCATGTAGTATTCCCTTTTCTCTGCATATCACTGCAAAGAAGCCGCTCAGTGGCAATTTTAGTTTGAATCCGTCTTCTTATTCATATCTGTGACAAACCCACTATGCATTTTAGATAAATTAGATTTGAAATTGGTCCACAAATACAAATTGTATATTATTCGTATTCCAAATTGTCGAAATCGAAAATTGACGGCGCTTAATCAAGCTCCGTCAATTTTCGTCCCCATATATATGCAAAGCCCCAAAGCAAGAGATATTTGTGCACAAAACAAAGCCGGGCAGAATTACTCATATCCACTGATCAGACAATATCAAGAAGTGTCATTTATACCGATTTGAAAAAAAACTAATGTCGCCTCTTTTACTTGAAATCTTTCGACTCCTAAGCCCCAAACAGGTCAACGAAATTGATAATCTGTTCAAGAAATATTTTTGGTGTTAAATTATTGAACAATATAAAATTATTGAACAATTTCACCAGAAGAGAGAATTAATTGAGCTTAGTTGGGGCACACAGACATGCCCACAATACACTTCCGTCTCTTCGGGGCTCATATCAATGCGGAGCTCGCAGCTCGCAGCCCGCCGTGTGTAATCGATAAAGCTATCTACCTCCACCTCCACCTGCCGGGTGCCGGCCGCTGCCTGCAGAGGGGGGCCCGACGACTCGCAGACAATATCCCTGGCAATATACATGTAATTCAGGTGTATCTCATTACAACCACACTTAATAATTCATCGTTGAAAATTGAAATATGATTGAATTTGCTTTAGTTATGTTTAGGGGCCAGATCTGAGTTGCCAGTTTCTCATCACTTTATCCTCCTTGTTTACATATCTTCCCTCCTTCCCTTACCCTTAAAGTTTTAGATTTTAAAAATCTTCAAATAAGTTCTAAAATCGAATGAACTTAAAGTCATTGGTACAATGTCACCGGGACAAGAATATGCAACATATCAAACGGTTCATTTCTACTGCCGGGAAAAAAAAACGGGCATGCTGATTGGCTATAGACTTTGTATTGCATTGATTTTAATGTACGACATACCACAGAAGAAAAGAATTTATGTCCAAATAACTATTATGAAAAAGTCCGTCACAAAAAGCTTTTTTTCCATACATTTTCGAAAGTCGTTGAATGCACAGTGATGTTTCTAACGCAAAAGAAAACATAATTATCCATGATATAGGTAATTTTTAAATGATTTAGGGAAAATTTTATATTATGTAGTAATATGAATATTTTAAGTAAATTTAAATAAGATCTCTATTTTCACGGCGCCCCTTCACAGCTGGCGCCAATGTTTTTTGCACAGTTTAAACGTATGGTGGATACGGTGCTGACAATGTCCCAATGACTTCAAAAATTTTATAGTTGGTCATCACAAAAATAAAACAAATATTTAGGACACTAGAATGGGGTGACTTTGGACGGGCGGGGGACCCCGAAAAAAGGCATATGCTCATTTACCGCGCGTCCTAGGGGAGATAGGGTGACGTGTGTCGCTGTCGCAGTTGGATACCGGAATCCGTCACCGATGCACTTGTATCAATGATTTATAGCCAATGATTCATACATTTGATAAACCGATTATTTGAGAACACTTTTAGATAGAGCTTTCATGAATGTACAATTAACATGGTGACATTACCTAAAGATTTTAACGATTTAATTATTTTTTGTCGGGCCAAAACACAAACATATAAAAATGAGGTTTGAGTGAAGCCTTATCAAAGTTATTTTCCAAAAAAAAGCCATGTCTGAAGTACCTACGCAATAAGTTCCAATATCCCATAAGCGAAAGTGACAAGTATTCTTTACCTAAATAGAATATTTACATCTCAGATCCTCGAAATAAGATGAAATTTTTAAGAAAAACTATTGTTTAAAAATACACAATAAATAAATCGTAAATAATAACAAACATCACACCGGTCGCTGAAAAACATTAACGATATCACTTTTATTTCGTTTTACCTATCATAAAATAGGTGTGATTTTCATTTTTTGAGGTGTGTTTTTTATGAGAAAATAATTAAATTATTTTATCACCAGATCAATTTTTAGGTATGCTCTTTTGAATAAGTAAGCCTGAATTTATTAGTTATTTTCTTTTAAAAAAATCCGATTACCAGCCACCTTTGCCTACCTTTTTTTACACGCGATGTTACCTAGTACCTGGTAACGTCGCGTGCTATCTGGCAACACCGACTCTGTGTATTGAAACAATTGAACAATGTACTGGAGAAGAGTATAACTTTTTTTTCAGATGCATGTTCAATGTTTGATGTTGTTTTGAATTCGCTGTTACCTTTAACAGCGCTGTAAGTTCATTTTATGCTTTCTGTTAACATTTTTGAGTAGCATATTTTATTGTTCAGTTCGGACCGTAGACGGATGTCGTAATGGCCTTTGTGTTGTAAAACATTTATTTCAAAATAAACCAAAAAGCATTATTCTGAAACCTAAAGCTCTTTTAAAATCCAACGAATAAATTTTAAAGCGAGCTTATTTTATGGGCGACCTTCAAGTTCTATATTTTTTTTTTTCAACTTACTTCTTGTTTTAACATTGTGAACAATAAGACAACCCAAAGTATTCTATTTTGATGGATTGTCTCATATAAGTAAATACAATTTTCTTTGAATGAGCGAATAATTGATTACTGCCATCTGTTGAGGATCGTGGTAGGCTTCTTGGAACTAATTCGAAAATTTAACATTCCCTCCACACGAACTTTAATAATTTATAATGTTATAGGGGAGGGTACCCGCTATTTAAGAGTGCATAGTATCCTAAAAATAAATCTGTAATGGATGTTTCCAAAAAATGGGCGGAGTCTTAAAAATTAACAAAGCTCAATTAAGTGTGTTCATATTATATATTATATGTTCTATTAAATTATGGAAAAAAACGTTGATTTTTTATTTAAAAGAAGACCAAATTAAAATATTTAAAATATTGAGAACGCACTGAGAATTTGTGAAAATAAATAAAATATTCATCGTAATGTTAGACACAGAGTAAATGTCCATACCGTCCGGATGTCGAGTAGCGAATGATGCAAAAAAGCCATAGTGTTTGACGCTCGGCAGAAGGGGTTTAGAGTTGAGTTTGCTGTAGCAGGTTTAAAAAAGCAAACTACCAAAAGTTTAAATTTTGACTAATTCTATTGAACATATTGCTTTAATCTCAAATGTTTTCAACGGAATCTCTCGGGAAGTATTTAGATTTAAAATTTGATATCGGTCGATAGCTGTATTTGCTGTGAACATTGTGCTTGTTAAACATGTCGTTTTTTATTATTATCATTTCATGTGCATATTACATAAGGGTTCCAATGGTCAGGACAGTGAGGCTATGGCCCACCAAATAGAAGGTTTTGTAATATTCCTAAAATAGTGTCATTTTTTAAAAATAACTAAATATTCCAAATAAATTTTGTAATTAATCATTCCTGGCGAAATTCTAATTAAATATAAATGTTTGATTTTAAAACCTTTCTAACTTATTTCCAAAGAAATATTTTTGACCGAACCGGTTTCACCTTGCAACGAGCATCTTCAGACTGGTAAAAATTAAAGTTAATACATGGTATATATATATAAATAAAGCCAATACCGGAAATAAATATCATATGTTCCATAGATTTAATTTAAATTTTACTAGTCTGAAGATGCATGTTGTAAGGCAAAACCGATCCGGTCAAAAATAAATAAGCTGAAATGGTTGTTTTAATGTTAAATATATACTAACTAAATATATATACTCACCATGAACGGCTTATTCCAAAACAATATTTTTTTCTTATAATTAGGGAAATTTCTTTAGAAATCGTATAACTGAGACAGCTTTTTTATGCTATTCAATGTGACGAATCGTTGTAACGCTTAATCAGAAAAATGTGTTAAGCATAAAACTATAAATAAAATCGGGTTGGTGGTTTATTTTTTTACTTTAATTATGATGAATTGCCTTTTGATTCACCGCCATGAGCTTTAAATTACAAATTATTTTTGCCCATAATAATATATATCCATTAAAGCGAAGTAACATTTTCCAAGCCAGCTAACAATCAATTTACGTGGCCAATGTATTGGACTTTTGGATTCGGTTATTGTATAACAGTTTAGAGGTTTGTGCAAACACAGATACGATGACTCGAATTATATTTAGAGTGGGAAGTTGCCCATATGTGTTCACCACTCATAATATATAGAAACCAAAGTATTCCGAAACCACATCTTCGTGGGTGGAATATAAATTAAAGATCCTGTTTGCTCTCACTACAAACTATCGTTTAATAGCTTAACCTTTGAATGTTCCACGAAACAAATATGAAGTTTATTCTGCATGTGACATTTGTACATAATTAGTTTCACGAATCTTCACACACAGGTTTAGGCAGATAATTTATATATAGGTGATTCTATAAATCAGGAAAAATAGACTACATGATAATTAAGTTTAGGCTAAAATAAATGTTGAGCTGAAAAGATAAGGAAGGTTCTACATAATAAGCCTTCCGGATGAAGGCGTGTTGGGAGCAGAGGCGTGCACTCCAAAAAGGCATATAAGCACTGCCTACCCTGCCGTACTAGCATAAAAAATATGTATAATATTGGATTAAATAATATTAAATTATTACAAAAAAATAAATCTACACTTTAAAAAATACGCGCCAAATTTAGCTAATCGCACCGCCGCGAGCACCCCACTGACCTTCCTACTATAACATGTCAAAAGCAGTAACTACATATGCTCAAACGCCGCCAATGTCTGAGTAGATTATTCTACGTTGACTAGACCACACAAAATATGTGTGCTGTGATGCTCACTAGACTACACAAAATATGTATACTGTTTCCCGTTCAAGTGGCGTATTAGTATTTTTGTCAATGTCTAAGGCAGTGATTTTACAGGACAAACCCAACAGTGAAGTTTTTTGGTACCTATCTCTATTCTCAATTCATCTCCTGTTCCTATTGCCTACCCGATCAAAAAATCTGTGCACGACACTGGTTGGGAGACCTAACTTATGTGAGTGGTAGATATGGAGACAAAACCGCATACCGTAAGTGGAGGAAGACGGCAGGATACTGGCAGAAATGGAGGCATTCTCAAGAGCTAGGTTGCATCTCCAAGAACATCTCTATAACGTCGATGATGATGGTGAATTTACGACTAGGCGGTAGATCCTGATTTTAATGTAATATACCTATCTACGACTATATTGAACATGTTAGGAAGAACATATTAAATTTAATATCCTGAGTTGGTTAGTCCATTTCGGTTATACGATTTTGTCTAAAGGAGCGCACCGCACTTATTTTTAGGTTAGTTTTGAAATTTAATAAAAAATATAATTAAAACTAATTTTGTACATCCCTAAATTATTAATTTAAAAAAAAAAAACAGAGAAAATTGTGACAAAGTTAGTAACAAAAAATATTAAGTGCTTCCTGAAAAAAATAACAATTTTTCAAACAAGCTTTACGTAGGGCACGTCGAAATTACGTGTGTGGAAAATTTCCGATTAAAAGTTCTTTTCTACTTCACCGAAAACATAACAAGCCTTTATAAGCCTTCTATTTTTATAAAAAAGAGGCCACTAAAGGGATGGTTTTTCTTCCCAAGTTTCCTGTAACAAGGTCTCCAATCAACTCTTATTTCGTATAACATTTGTATCGCAAACACAGGCGACTAAAAGGGCGAAAGATAAGTGCCCCTCACCAGTGCCACCAGTAAACAGGAAGCCAAAACAAGCCACTAGGTTAATGACAACAGTGGTAACTACGCCTCCACAGTAAAACAACAATATTGATTAAAGGGTAGGGCCTGTATTAATCGAAAACCTACCCTATTTTTCTAGGAATTTTCTATTCGTCAACATACTTTTGACAACATAAAAATAATCGTCGTTTTACCAGTGAATCACACAAATGCTTTCGTTACTGATCGCTGATAGACGCTATTATATAAAAAGCTTTCCCAAGTTTATGTAATTATTCCTATAAACAGGAGTTGCTGAGGCACTGGATTCGTAAACCTACTAATTACTAGTTCTCGCTTGCTATACATGTTATGCGTTGTAGAGAAATTGTATCCGCAACCTCCCGACACAAAGTCCGATGCGTGCACCATTACGCTATGAAGACCATTACCAAACAGATGGAGGCACTGACGAGCGATGCTTATTTATTTCACAAATAGAACAGTAATGTTAATGCTGCTGTTTGAAACGACGTAACGCAGAAAAAACACTAGAAGATTTAGAAGAAGCCAAAACTGAGCAGGAAATTGTAGAGGGCTGTTTGTTGCCAGGTTTTTGGGGACGATCCTGCACAGGCGTAATGGGAAATGAAGCTTACAATGACTAGATCAAAATGTATACAAATGAAAAATGTACGAAGAACGGTCGTATAAAGGATGATATATTCGAATACACGTAGAGCCAATAGTACTGTTCCTACCACACATTTCGGAGAAAAGAGGCTGACATAAACAATAAAAAAACATTATTATTCATCGAGCCACCGTAGTTCGCATCATTCATTTAGTTGTACATACTGTCTTGTTCGGAGACCTGTAGACATGCATAGAAAATTCCGGGCGCTGGTTATGGAAAACTTATATGTATTAACAGCACGCGTCTACATTAAGACCAAATAAACACAGTGTTTTTTTTTGTATTTGCTATCTACCTAGATCTCTACTAGGGTGCAAGTAGATACTTATTTATAAAAATAATAATTATATATTTTTTAATTTTAAGGTAGGTAGGTGTCTATTTTCAGGGAGGTTAAATGTATGATATGCAGTGTGTTAATAATGTTATTCGATTATCAGTACGTAAAATAACAAAAATTAATATAACATCAGTAATATGTTCGCAGAGTAACTACGAAAAGGTTTTGTGATGAAAAAATAAAATCTAATTATTATATAATTTATTTACTTAATGATATCTTTATATACTCTAAAGTGTTATTTTTTTTAATTATTTCAGACTAAGTTGTTGATCGTCTATCAAAACGTGAAAAGTGATAAATTTGACTTTCTTAACTTAAAAATTTGACGAATCCCTTACCGTTAAAAAAATATTTTCAAGCCTAGAAATATTCCGGTTTTTCAGCCACGAAAGCGTTATATAAATTATTCTGGAATTCATCGCGATTAAAAATAATGAGAGTAATTTTCTCTTGAAAAAAAATAGATTACATCCATTTCAATAATGTAGTTTTTAAGCTCTCGCATATCTCATTTATTTTTATTTTTTTTTTTATTTGGGTGTTTTTTATCGTATTTTACCAGCAAGTGATTGCGTCTATTATTAGCTACAAAATAAATTTGAAAGGTCGCTTCCTAAGGCTGTGCGGCGAGGCATTGACCTTGTAGTGGAAGTAGGTCACTGCAGGTGAGGCCGGGAGAGCCTACCCTAAACTGTTGCGCGTGTTGGGGCGTTTATAGGTCACGGCTACCCTACAATGATACAACTTAAGGGTGGCGGTGGCTATTACCTACCCATGGCTGGGAGTGGCGAAGGTGGGGCTAGAGCATAAGGTCACATACCGAACTATGAACACTCACGCGATTGCGGATTAGAATTTTATGACATTCCAAGTTGATAAATAATGCAATGTTTACAGGCACCGTTCCTTGTTATACCATACTTATCGATAGAGCCCAGTGGCGTCAAGTAGGCTTACAAGGAATAACCTAAGTCACTCTAAATAACTCGATAGCGTGCTCTTGCCAAGAATGTGTTTTCTAATTACTGCTTGTAATTTTTGAAATATATTTATATGTTTTAAATAATCGTATCTTATAATGCTATTATGAATTTCTGCTGATTTTAGTTATGATTAAATTGTGACAGATATTTTAAAATGTATTAATGTCACTAAACGCCGAAACAGTTCAATACAAATTCACAACAAAATATTCTTAAATCAGCAGAACTTTGTTATAACATAGATTTTGATTAATTAAAAAAATATATATGGAGTTCTACAAATTAAATTTAAAAAATTAGAAATATGCGTTTCATTTTAAAATTTCATTTAAACATTGATGATATAATTATATTGGCACCGCTATGCCTACCTTTTTAACTGATTACCCATTTATTTGAATATTTAATTTATACATGTCAAATACTGAATTAAATATTCAACATACCTAGCTCAATGTTAAAACGTCTGTTTTAGTTGGCGTCAAATGAGTTGATATTTTTTTTTCAGTCATGTACAATTAGGTATATAGCAATCGTGTTATTAATGTTGCTAGCGTGCTTTATTTTCAACTATTTTAAACCAATTCTTGTCAGCAAATTGCGTTACTTTATTTATGAAGTACACTCTACAGAATTTCGTCAATAATGTTGTACATTCATAAATTACACAATTTAAATACTTTTAAGTTTTTTACACACAAATATATTAATACGTCGAAAAAACATTAATTTCTAGTTAATGTCGTAAAGAGAAATAATCTCTTCAAAATTCATGACTTTTTTAAATAGAGTTCACTACCATCGTATAAATCAAAAATATCCCATGAATCTACTTAATATATCGTTATGTTAAGTGTTTGAACCACATATCATAATATTATAAAGCCTTTATTATTATAACTTCAGCGATGTTTAGCTTTTTTTATTATAACTCCATCGATGAGAAAATATTAGTGAGACATCTAGCGGTATTAATTTGAAACTCTTTGAATATTTCTTGTAAGGTTGTTGACATTTTCTTCGGGGCATTTACATGGGCCCAAATAATACATTTCATCAGAAAGCAAGAGATGCCACCGGCCTTACCAGTGTATACAAACCACGTAAGAAAGAATAAATATCTGTTCCGAAGAAATTAATAATTAATCTGAGTAAATATTATTAACCAACGCATATTATGTTCAACTCAATATTTTTATTATTCAGTTTTGTCGAAATAAAATGATTGCTATAAAACTATTTACCTTCAGGTTAAAAACATTATTTATTTATTTTTCTGAGAGATAACATTAATGAAATGGAAAAGTACCTACTTAATTTAGGGTAATATTAATGATCAATAAAAAGAATACAATTATAAAAAAATAAAAAATAATAAGAACCGTAATATTCTCTTACATTCAAAATCACCACAAAAGTTTGTTACTACAACCAAGCTTTGGCTTATAATATATAAATTTATTTAAATGAGAAGATATGTATATTATAATTTTTTCAAATTGTTGGAAAATAAAAGATATGGGTATACAACTTTCATATTGTAAAAATATTTATTTCAATGCATAAATAATTTTCAGTAATTTTTGTGAAATTTTACTGATTGAATTGTGTATTTCAGCAGCCTTGTGTGATTCATTACTCGGAAACTGTGGGAAGAGAAATTTTCCAAATTAAGGCTTGTATTACTAATCAGACAACCATATTGCATCCATCGGGTTAATGAGATGTGCTGCAACATAATCCTACACTGTTCTGTTCAACAATACTCAAGATAATATTGTTCAATCGGAATTAACTAAGGTTATTACGTTACATCGATTTCTTAATGTTACTTCATCCCCTTTACGTATAAGGTTTGATGGTCTTATCAATCTTCAAATAGATTTCTTAGAAAATTTCTACCTTGTGTTTCCTTTTATTTTAGTCTCATAAAGCTCTGTATATAGATATTAGAAAACTTTTGCTCCGGTGTTTAGCTTGCTACGAAATACTTTGATGAAAAAAAATCAAACACAACGTCCCTTTAGCTAGATTTATTTTGTTCATACCTATCCATTGATAACAATAATGCTTTTCTCTGTTTATGAAATATTACCTCAAAGGAATTTTATTTAGCTAGAAAAACACCTATTACTGAAGTAAAACTACATGTAGAAAAATACTCTATGTCACTGTTTAACTTGGATTAAACGTAGGTTACAGTATTATCTCTTCTTAAAAACAATGTGACAAAAATGAACACCATACAAAGAGCCGTGGAAATAGTCATGATAGGTATCTCTCTGCACAAAGAGCAAGTATAAACCAAAACAATCTCTTAGCACATTAGAGTTATTCTGGACACGTTGCACGACTAACAGCTGACCGTTGGAATCACAACATCATCGGACAGCGTTCCTGGTTGAGAAATGTGAGATGGAGTGATGATTTGAAGTTTTAGATGGATTAAGCTTACGATCGTAAAATTTAGAAAAAAATCGAAGGAGGCTTAGGCTCAAAGATAAACGTCAAAAGGGTCCAACGGTTTTTCCACCTCTTTCAGAGAAAGAGGAAGAAAAACTGTGGATTAAAAAATCCTTAAAAGAAAGGTGATATTTGCATTTGTATAGATGTCGCAGGCTTTTAAAAACTCACATTTGTAAAATAAACAAACCAAAATGAATAAAAATAATAACACAGAGAAGATCCATATTTATTCCAACCTTGCCTGATTCTCATAGGCGTTAAACACAACCATACAGCACGTTTCGCGCACTAAGTCAACAGTCGTAAATCAAACAAAACTTTCATGCTGACGTAATTTTTGAGAATCCTTAAATGAATCTGATATGTATTTTAGACCATCGTTTTACACCGTCAAAAGATTCAATCTTGTATTGTGACCACAAACGTTACAAATTCCAAACCAGCTGTACAGGGATGTTCAAAAATGTTCATTCCCGTTCACGCACGAAACGGCTATAGCCGGAGACCTGTGGGAGTTATACTATAACATTTTACTTAAAACGTATTCTTTGGAACACTACACACTGCGCAAAATTTGCGTGCCACAGCGCGTTTATCACATGTGTTATCTCTTGTAACGCTCTGCCATCTGAATCCAGCTGCCCTTTTAATGTAATCCGATCACTTTTCATAGGGTTTTGTTTCACTTTTGATTTCACAGTCGCCAGCTGCTGAGCTTTTTGGATCCAGTGGTCACGATTTCCTCCCTCAACGTGAACAACCTATTCCCATGCTACATCATCATGATATTTTAGTTCAACTCTCAAACAATTGTTTGCCTTGGGAATTCTCAGGATCACGCAAACAGTCCTTCTCTCCGTGGTTTTGAAAATCTGCAAAGCTTTTTTTAAACGATTTTTTTTTCAAATCGTAACCGTAATTTCACCTTGAACTATGAAACTTTTAAACACACATCGTTAAACTCTGGCAAAATCGGGTGGTAATTGCCATAATAGTAAAATAAATACTGAATAGGAGTGTAGATTTTTTACCGGTTGAATATGAACTGAGTAAGGTTGAGTACTTGTTTGAAAGAACTATAAGGAATGAAAAAAACACACGTCAATTTAATTTCGCTGAGAAGAATTCCCACTGGCATTCCGATAATTTATTATGTAATGGAAGCGTATCGTCTCCCGCTTATGATGCAATGAGTAAACATGAACAGTTTATGTGGCACGGTATATTTCGTGACGCTCAATAAACGATTTTTTTTATATAATGCCGTTTAAACCGCTACCCAACCAAGCTAGTGGTTGTTGCAAAATGCAATCAATTTCTCCAGCACTTTCTGACTGAAGATGAGTCAATATTATGATTAACCTCTGCATAATAGAATACATATATTTAGCTGATTAAATTAAATCTGCTTCCGTTTGTGTCTAGACACACATAAAAGGATTGTGGGTCGTTCTATGGCAAGATGGAATAATATATTCTGTTCAATTAGTTTCACGTCTACGCAGCTTCGACCCTGAATTAAATGGCACCTGGATTATGACGCCTTTTAAAATTGAAATTAAAACCATAAATATTATTAACTTCCCTATTTTCCTTATTGATTCATAAAGTACAGGTATAGATTTTACAGGTGGTGGCGTTTTACAAAGTGTTTTAATACCCATTATTCAATTACAGGAAGTACTGAAGGTGTAATTTCATAATGTACGAAAGGTGCTAAAGGGATCCCTTGCACCGCCGTACTGCCTGTTTGGTTCTGGCCTCCATAGCGTAGTGGCATTATGCTTTAAGTTGGAAGGTTACGAATTCGATTCCCACAGCGCAAAGATGTATAACTGTGAAGTATTTGAAATTAATGTGTAGGGGTTGGATGTGTGAACGGGCACCAATGCAGATGAGCACCGTATGTAACTGGTAAGATAAAATGACAGATACGGCACCTCAGAAATGCAATGCCAGGAGCGGCCTGCTCAAATTGCGCTTGCATAAAACTGACATTTAAGAGTCGACTTTCTTAAAACAACCTTCATAAATTTTCTGCTACAACAAAGCATTAACGCTTTCTTTTAAATGTTATTGTGGTAGAAACAGAGCTTCATTAATTATTTCATTGTTGATTCACTTTCAACTGAAGCGTGCTTTGAAAAGAAGGTAAATTATTAACAGCTGAAATTATTAATATTTTATTGGTTATCGTAACTCCATCGAAGTCTCATAGTATTATGTATTATGTGCATTTTTGCTTAGGTAATAATTTTTACTAGAAAAATGCGTATTTTGTCTTCCAATTTTTACGAAATGCTGGCCGGTTAATTAAATCAGAAATAAATTACTTGATTTTTTGATTTCTCATTTATTCGGCAAATTTCGTATCGTCAAACTCTGTTTCATAACACGTGCGATGATGTTTATCGCCGAATGCGTAATTTGGCACAAAACCACAATTAAACTGTGTCATAACCACGATCCTTGACACATGACCCCGTGGAAGGATCAAGAGAGAACTGGTGGAATATGGTAAAGAAATCGAAAGTCCTCCTCCTATCACTTCCTCACAAATATATTATGATTCTCTATTTGCTCTTGCCCCACCTTTATCTTTATTTTAGAGATTATTGAATACACTGAGATTTCTTTAACAAAATAATACGCTTCCTGGTGCATGCGACTAATACAATACGAAATATCAATACGTTATCACACAAAGCTCTCTCCACTGTTAGAGAGTCACGTATGTGTTGGTTTCTACCTTGCTTATTGTACGTTCGTGACCCATCAAACCATTCCAAAAGTTTTATTCGGCAATACAAGCCTATTTGACGCCTATTGACGGCCTGCATGGTAGAGTGGTAAGACGCTCGACTACGAATCCGGAGGTCGCGGGCTTGAACCCGGCGTGCGCAAATAATTTTTATTCAATTAATATGTGTCATAACATATTTAATTGATATAAAATAAAATACAGTATATTGTGTGCGGCACGTTCCAGAGTGACAAATACTCTAAAGACCACCATTCAGAATTGAAACGTTGCTTGAAATGGCTTTAGCCGTCTTTGGTGACCAGATCTGAATAGCGAGGTACTTCCTAACCTTCCCCTTTCTCATCTCCCTCCCCTCCCTACTACCTTCAGCCTAACAACATACCCCTATTGGGGATGCCATAGTCTCACTGGCTCTAGACGGTTGGAAGCAGTTGAGACTCTTATGCGGTATTAAAATAAAAATAAAAACATTTGTTATTATATCAATGGTCCTTACGACAGAAGTGGAAACAATTTTATAAGGTTCGTCAAACTTAACAAAAAAACATAATAATTCACAGTCCACCGGCGCCAATATAAATTGAAAAATTCATGTCATTTTACTTTAGCAAAGCGGTAGTAAATGAACCTGCAACCTCCCGACTTAAAGATAAAATGCGTATACTAATACGCTACATGAGTCGTCTAAATATAAGGTCTTACCAAATAAGATTTTTTTTGTACTTCAGGGGTAAGATTTAAACAAATATGGATTTTAATTGGACGTAGTTATATATAAAACGTCCAACCCGAAAAAGATGAAATTGAGAAAAAGACATTTAAAAATATCACGATAAAAAGCATTAATATGTATAATCGGCATTTGTAAAGTCAATATCAGTGTTTTTTTGTGAGCATTATTGTAAATAGGTGATTTATAATCTATCAATATGTTTATTAAAAGTATATGCAATATCAAATGTAATCCTAAATTTTATAATGTTTTAAAATATCAATTTAAGTTAAATATTTGCAATGTGCGTTAGTAAAAAATGAACTACCGAAAATCTAATGCACTTGGAGCTTGGATGCGGATATAAATCTTGTATTTATCCATTGGAAAACATGTAAAACTCGATTTTGGGAAATTGTGGGTTAAACGCTTTCTGCATAGCTACGTCTAATTTATGTGGATTTTGCAGAAAATTTCTTTATTTCAAATATTTACTTAACCAAAAAAAAAATTACTCAATTTCAGTTATTTTCAATAGTTTTTAATTAAGTGTTTGCTCAGTGCCAATAGACACAAGCATTTAGTCAAAGATAAATAATTATTGCATTTAATCAGCAAACACAGAGTAACAACTCTTCCTAACATGTTTTATTTACATCCTGTAGTGCATAGAGCAATATTGTTTCATTTTAAATTGCACATGTTGAATAAATATATGATTCTGACATCACCCTAGTGCGGTAAACGTGCAAAAAATCAAACATTGGCCACTTTGGTTGTTACATTCCGTGAAAACAGTACCCAAATAATCCCACAACCCCTAACTGAAAAGAACACTCAGCGCCATTGGTGACACCAGTATTGTTAACCTGATTTAAATTTGAACTATGCGGTTGACCAGCTTAATAATTGTAGAAAGCGACCGTAGTTCATTGCTACGCGGGTATCAACGTATAAAGGTATTAACCTCAGAGCAATAATATACCAGGAGGGATAACTTGTGTAGTGAAGATTGTTATTTTTTCCTGACTCTGGCGTTGCTGGAGCTAGGGTATTTATAAATCCATTCATTGCAAATGTCGACATAATGTTTCGTTTATTTATATAGATTAGTTTAGATATTACAATCATTTTTCCACAGTATTGTTATCAACAGAAATATAGGATATAACCTAAAAAACCGTTAAGTTATAGATTGAGTGAGAGGTAGATACTCTAAGTATCGCCCTGGTGAAAGACCACCATTCAGAATCAAAACGTTGCTTGGAATTGCTTTAGCCGTGTTTGGTGACCAGATCTGAATAGCCAGGTACTTACCAACCTTCATCTACCCCATCTCATTCCCCTCCCCACTACCTTAAGCCTCCCAACATACTCCAATTAGGGATGCCATAGTCCCACTGGGTCTAGACGGTTGGGAGCAGTTGGGACTCTTGTGCGGTATTCACTATAAAAAAAATAAAAATAAATGTCCTGTTATGTCGCATGACAAAACGTAATTGGCAAAGTCGCCGAAGACGCGGGAGACCTAAAACATGCTTACATACCGAAAAGTGGTGCGATATAATGTGAAAACTTGTCTTGCCTCTTTCTCTCTCACGGTTCACGACGTAAGAATCCGGAGAAAGTGATTTATCGTAAATTTGTACAGGTTTGGTGGTCTGAGGTATTGACCAACTTATTATACAGCTTTGATTAAAAATACCAACCAATATCCTGTGGGCATAAGTACTGCACAGACTTGGCAGGTGGTAAAAGATAATTCACTCGATATTAGCGCTCGCGGAAAAGTATCGAATTATCAATTCAACGAATGTTGCTGTTCGTAAATTGGTGGCACGACGTATTACATAAAGATCCTACAAAAGTGTTACGCCTAGTGGCGGTGCATTGCCCCCGCCCCCGCCCCCACCCCCTGCTTCTCCGGGTCAGACCTGGTTCCATTTTAACCGTCGACTTTGTTTACGGATAGAAAGTGCGTTTATTTTTACTCTCCAACCAACTGCAATAATTCACTAATCAGTTATTTGCGTTTTTACAACATCTATGACATGTTTAGGCTTATTTTATAGATTAAAAAGTTCACTGTGATCCGTAGCCTTCAACGTTTTAAAGAAAGTTTGTTGCAGTATTCCATAAATATACCTACATTAATTTCATCGCCTGAAAAGTATTCAAATAATTAAAACAACATATCGCAGGTATACGAGGCGCTTGTTCCACAGAAAAGGTGAATTTTGAACTTTCGCGGGCTGTGTACATTCGATTATCGATTTTTTTGTTGTTGTTATGTTGGTACACATATGTTTATCATATGTTAGCATTATCAGCTATTTTGGATTAGTGGTTTATTTTGGACAAATGGAAAGGTTGGTCACGTTTTTGTGTGTTCTTCGATTTTTTGCTTTTCAAAAAAAATGAATCAAAGAATATGTATTACATTTTGCGTTCAAAATGGAATAAAGTGCTCCAACGCACTTAAAATGTTGACTGTGGCATTCGGCGAGTCTACATTGTCTCAAAAAAGTGTTTATAAGCGCTTTACTGAAGTCCGAGAAGATGTTTATGACGATGAGCGTCCTGGAGTTGTGGAAAAACAAATCATTGATTTTATTCTTTGATCCATTTTTACAAAAAGTAAAAAATCGAAGAACACACAAAAACGTGACTAATCCAAAATGGTTGATAATGCTAACATATGATAAACATATGTGTACCAACATAACAACAAAAAAAACGATAATCAAATGTACACAGCCCGCGAAAATACAAAATTCACCTTTTCTTTTGAACAGGCCATGTATGCTATAACGCATAGAGTATTACCTTTCGATCTTGGCTATCAAAGAAGGAATGGAATGCCGATAGGGTGCTAGTAAGGATGTAAGAGATTTTTGTAACTTAAGAATATACATCATCTGCAGGTTTTTAACGTTTAGTAGCTGTTCCGATTGGCTGAAAACATGAGAAGTTTTGGCCTTGTTTTGGCAGTGTTTTGGTAGTATTTTTCCAGTGTTTTGATAGTGTTCTGGAAGTGTTTAGGCAGTGTTTTGGTAGTGTTTTTGTCATTGTTTTTAAAGTAATTACTTTTGAAGTAGGTACTCAATAGAGAAATCCATCATATCTCAATGCAAATCAGCACGCTCTCTTAAGCAGTTCACCACGTAGGTTGTGATTTTCTTATAAGCTTTTCGTGAATCAGTTCATGGTACAAAATCTTAGTTTTTTTATTGTACCCATATAACATTAATCAACTAAATTTAGACAACTATTTTTTTCCTATTTCGCCTCAACCTTCATTTTGGTAAATAACGGATCGGGTTTTCGTTATGAACGATGCATAGAATATTTTAAGCACTTCTGCCAGGGGTAGTCAACTTGATTGGTTTGAAATTCAACGCCTCGAAACCAATTTGCATTTTACAAATATTAAGGTATGCGGTGTGTTGGTAAACTAAATGCTCGTATGTTGACCAAATACTAATACTTCAATTTTCGGAAAAGGTCTTCTGAGCGCGTGTTATATTTATTTTGTTAAGACTTCAAAGAAAATTCATTAACTCTGATTTGATTTTTCTAGCTTTAAAATACCAACAATAAAAGATAAGTTTCTAAAAATATTATTCTAAAATCAAATGAAATTGCTGTGCGAATGTATATTCCATTGGCTCTCTATCCAAGACCTTCTTGTACTTAAAAATAATACTTCATCAAAATCTCACGAGACCCGCTCACAGTTGATGACGCTAGCATGGTAACGAGTCGTTTCTCAAATTCACAATGAAGGAAGCTCTAGTGGAAGGTTACATGAAAAAACCGCTTTAAAGTTCGTTACGTAAGTCAAGTTTCAAAGTCTTAAATTTCAAACGCCGCAGATTGCTTCGCTTTCCCACCAACGCTTAAGTTCTTAAGTAAGCGCCCTTGAGGTGATATTTCACAAAAATGGTGCTATGTAAATTGGCCGAGTATTACTATAACTTACACAAAAAGTTCGAGATTCACTTATTTACCCTCTCTGATTAAAGCCATTAACTAACCAAACTTTCTGTAGAAAAAAAACAGTGTAAATACGTCCTTAATACTTCTGTATTTGGGCACGAGTTTGCTCCAAGATAAAATTTTATGATAAACAACAATTACATTTTATTAATTGGTTTAACGCAACAGGTTGATACATTCGTTGCATTCCCTACCGCAATCACTCCACAGCCTCTAATATAATGATGGGCGTAATTCAGAAGCTCTTTCACTGCTCAGCTATTTAAAGAATTAAGGCCAGCCACGCATACGAATAAACTGCCTTGACTCATTGTTAATCGAAATGCAAATTATTCCAACGTGAAGTGTTTAATGTTTCTAGGCAATCGTGAACGGTGAATAATAGCCATGAAGCTGTGAATGCCGCTAACTTCGTAGTTCTACCATAATAGTATAAAAACATGACCATAGTTAAGTCTGCAGCGTAATAACTACATACAATTTAATGGATTGTCTCGACACTATTATTGATAGTTGAACTGATAAATGTCATTATTGACACATTAGGATGAAAAAACTACACAGCATCTATTCATGTATTTATTATACTGGGTTTTTACAAACACACGAGTGAGAACAACACAGTTAAAAAAAACTCTGCTTAAAGATACACAATACAATGAAAACATAAAAGAAGTACGAAAAGATACAAAGAGACACAAAAGAGATTAAAAAAATAGACGAATAATATAAAGGGAAGAAAAAAAGAGGGTTAAAAGAAAACAGCAGATGATAATAGAGCCAATCAGAAGAGAGTACAAGAAAATAGCAGAAGAGAATGTAAGCAAATATGACTAAGGTGTAAAAAAGTGGCAGAGTTAGCCAATTTATTGTTTCATATTTTTACAATGGTGGAACTTTTTTTTTTAAACAGAATAAATTATGTACAAAAACATCAATATCATCGCGACTCAATTCGTTTTATGTACAATAAAGTCTTAACTCGGCAAATATTCTCCTACCGGTCGGTAGTTAAGGTGGATAAACGCGTCGGATTCCCACCCGGGTGTCATGGGTTCAATTCCTCTGGTGGCTAAGTCCTCGACCATTGCACAAGCAACATTTTCCACTTATTATGATGGTAGTAGGAGTTTTTCAAATATTGTCAGGTTATTCGTAACCCGGGAATGTTTATCAACAGACGAATTCAGTATGAAGACGTCAAGTGGGAATGTGGAATTTGCTCTCTCGACATGTACGAGTATACGTATAGTTACTACGAAGAACTATTATTTAAGGATTTTGTTTACTGAAAGTTACAATTTAGTCAATTTAAATTAGATCCTGTTATCTAGAAGCCATTTTTGTGTTCTCTAACTCCATAATATAGATTATTTTAAGTAGTCATAAGGGCAAAATACAAGTGTGAAATTAATTGTTACTATAATACTATATTTTTAAGTGAATATCGCCCAAGAGTCAGAACTACTCCCAACCGTCTAGAGCCAGTGAGATGGCATCCCCAATGGGGTATTTTGTGAGGCTAAAGGTAGTGGGTAAGGAAAGGAGATGAGGTACAGAAGGATTGAAAGTACCTGGCTATTCAGGTATGATCACCAAACATGAAGTCATTTCACGTAACTTTTCGATTCTGAATGGTGGTCTTTCCACCAGGGCGATACTCAGAATATCTATCACTATATTTGGACCTTTCCATTAATGTTCGATTATGGCGTGATACTTGTTCGCACCTGTCTAGCTTATTCAAAACATGCCTCATGTCGTCCGAACAAAACTATTCACAAAATATATTGAATAACCTTTTTATGAAAGGTACAAATTATATTAGATACATTATTATACTTTCGAGCTCGCAGATAATTGGTTTCAAATTAATAGAGAGTAGCGAAAATATTAACATTAAAAGAGCTATCGTTTAGATTTAGACTAAAATTCCTCAAACCTTCAGCGCAGAGCTGGAAGAAGATCAAGTGAAAATTGTCTCTCATACGATTTTCTTTAATAACGCTAAATTGTCATATTATCGCGAGATACTTTTGGATTGGCTCTGTGATGCACATCAGGCGTATTAGTATTCTTAGAAACAACATTGCAAGGCATTCCGACTCGTAGCGTACCGTGATAGCCGTGGGTGTCGGAGTAGAACCCATGACCTCTAGCTGTGCAGGAGAGTGTGTTTCTACATCGGCCATCAAGCCCGCGCACAATCTCCACCACTTGCAATAAAAAAATGAATCTTGATAACACTTTTGAAGATCAATAAAAAAATGCAATCCGGAATTCCAGGGAGAAATATTATAACTTCAAAACATTATATTCTGATAGAACATCAAACACCGATTCTGAATAATATAAGTGTGTATTGTAAATATGTTTTTGGAAAATAATTCATAAATCTATCTTCAAAACTTATTAAATTAAAACGAAAATGTAAGCGCTCCTGACGTCATAGTTACCGGTTGAGACTCAATCTCAGGGGAGATTGGCTACGATGTGACGTAATCTGATGCATTTTCTTACTACGCCACTTCAAAAGAACGCAGCGACTGTTAAGTCGAACGCAGTACTAATACAGATGTATGTATAGCATATAGCATGACAGTTTGTAGACAAAAATTTTTTTAAACATCGTTACTGGAAAGGCAAAAGGGCTTAAGCGACACTTTGGTAAAAAAATAGTTAAATATGCAGTTTTGATCAGCATTTTTTTGCATCAAAAGCTCTGACTCTCGCTTGATTCTGAAGACTTTTGGGACCCTTCAGCCATTTAAAATATATTTACAATGTGGGAGAAGGCTTTACTCAAGCGACACAAATCTAGGACTTTTTAAAACTTATTTTGCTTAAGGAAACTCAATGAGAGCATTCAGTTACCTGAGTTAACTTTTTTTTCAAAATCCAACCAGGTACTGAAGACTTAAAGCTTGAATTTTATTGAAAAAAAAAAATTTAAGTTCTCTGCTTTAAACTTACCAAAATGGCGCTTCAGTCTTTTCGCTTTCCCAGCGATGATATGTTTTTAGACTTCATAAAAGAAAATTCGAATAAAATTGAAAAATTAAATGTTTGAAAAGAAAAAAAAAATCGGTTGTCAGTTTTTTTCGAACTAATAAATTTAAAAGCACACTCTATAAACATTTTGAACATTCAAAATCAATCATCGTATCCACTTGTTGTACCTTTTTTCTAATGAAAATTGTTACGTAGGCGTAAGCAAGACAAAATGATGTTTCTTAGTGACCTTTGAAAAAAGAAAATAGTTTGAGCAGAATGCAAACATTCGTTCTTTCCCTTAGGTCAAGGAGCAACCCTCCAGGCATAAAAGGAAAAGATACACAAAAGATTATTATCAGGGTATACCTATTAAGTAAACAGTAATTGGGTATTTATAAATGCGTTCATCAATCATTTTTAATGACTCTGATCATTGCATTCCTCAGATTACATGCATAACATATTTTATTATTTGATATCCTTTTACATCTTGTAGATCTCGAAGGCCATGACATCACTCTTATGTGTATTGTATCGACTCACCTGTGAGATTGTATCTCTAATAGATACTCTGTTTTTTTACAAAAACGATAACAAGTATCTTCAAACTCAAAGTATAAAAAAATCGTTTCGAGTAAAATTTGAAAACCACAAAATACAAGCCTATACAAAAAGTATTTTGTGCGATGCACTTACTGGTTATCACAATTTTCTTTAATCACAGCCTGATGATTTCGTAAAGTCACATACCAGGTATGCATGTATGACTGTAACTATTAAGATTGCACCTTGATGAACGGTTAATAGCTAAAATTATTATGCCATCACGGAATTTTATCAGTTTGATACTTCAACTCTTTGTCTGTTACAAAATCTAGGGTGAAAACCTAAAAATCATGACAACTCTTAATTAAAACGTCAAACCAACTTGTGTCGAAAAGCACATTGTTCCCGTGAGAATTATCAAACGCTGCCTCTGATGTTTAAAAGCTTAAAGCAGGATAAAATAGCAACCCCGGGCTGCACTAGACAGCTACATGGGTACGATTCAGAGAGGCGGGCCTATGCCAATAATATACATGTTTTATAAATGAAAAAAAGATTTTTCGCCTTTGGCGTTATTTCTCTTGTTCGTTGAGACTAGGTTGGATTTAAATTTTAAATGTTGGATAAATAGTCAATAAATTTGGATTATTTTATTTATAACTCCATATTCGTTTACAACTGTGTTCGGATAAAACTTTGCTTACGATTGTAAAGACGGATGCCAATATTGGAAAAACCAAAATGGAAAAAAATATATATTAATAATTCTCAAGAAGTATGAGATTGATAAACATGTCGGTGAGTGAATTGGTTGAGGTTGTACAATTAGTATGGCTAGGTCCCGAGTTCAAGCCTCGGTCGCAACTTAATCTTTTATTTTGTGTTTTTAATTATTTACGTATATTTTTTTACTGTTTTTAACAAAAATGTGTTCTTGCTGAGGTATCCCGTTCTAAGGTCACATTGCAAATGATTATTGTTACAATGTTAACATCAATTTAGTTATTACTTATTACAAATAAAAATAAACATGTTTTAAATAGTGTAAAATATATTAACATGAGTTGTGAGGCAAAAAAACTTCTTCTTTGTTATTTTTTGATATATGTATTTTTTTTACAGAAAGACAAACATTCCCGGGATACGAATAACCTGACAATATTTGAAAAACTCCTACTGCCATCATAAGAAGCGGAAGATATTGCTTCTGCAATTATGGAGGGCTTAGCTAGCAGAGGAACTAAACTACTAATAATATTATTAATATTATTTCAATTTTTAATATAAATATGGGGGGTTGAGTGATTTTAATTGTCCTGTGCCTGGTTCAAGCTTGCCGGAGGGTCCGAGAATGTGTCGTTACGCCAAGTGAAATACAATGTCAATTCAATTTCCTGTCATTATAAACAATAATTTCTAATAAAATCAATTTGTTTTATGTGGGCACCTATTTCGATAAATCGATAATAATTGTTTTATTTGCTGAGCCATCATTACCAGCCTATGGGCTTAAGAGCAGTCCATATTATATTCCGGAAGATTGCAAACAGGATTTCATAATAACGAGGTTATATCGATCGTGACCAGTGATATGTTAATAATGTTGTCAACAATGTCACTTAACAGTTATTTTAATCACTTTACACTTTGCTGTCGTTTTTAATAAGAAAATAAATAATTATATTACATTACACATTCTCTATAAATGAAAACAAAAATTCGATTTTCTCAGCAATTCAATTAATTTGAAACATTATTTTTTTATACAAAAATAAAACTTTGTTTATGATACCATACAAAATTCTAAAACCGAGAGTTAAAGCTATTACATCCATAATACTGAGGGAATTATTTTTTAGGCGAAAAAAGAGTAAGGGACGGGAGTAAAACAAAGGTAGATTTGAAGGTATTTGACTTGGCTAAAACTATGTACGTATAATAATAAATATATGTATTTATTTTTTAAAGAAAGAGTATTATTCCCGGGTTACGAATAACCTGACAATATTTTTAAAACTCCTACTCTTATCAAATTAAGCGAAAGATGTTGCTTGTGCAATAATGGAGGACTTAGCTAACAGAAGAATTTAACTCACGACGCCCAGGTGGGAATCCGACGTTTGTCCACAGAGTCGAATTTTCGGTACTTATTTATATCACATGTGTGATAAATTCGCATATCAACGTAAATGGATTATAATATTCAGTTGATGACATTTAAGCCAAGAGTCAAGGATTTTAGTGCTCTGCCACATTAGATAAGAATGAATAATTGCACCGAAGACCAATTAAATGAGATGAAAGTTTGGAGTCTCCTTTTAAATAGTTATATATTTATTATTTATTTATATAGTATATATTTATTAGCTTTCGTGTTATTGTGTGCAATGTTGTAAGAATTCAACATACAAAAAAATTATTCAGTTAAACAAAATTCCATGAATCTGAAAAATTATTACAGTGAAGCATTGCAAGTTGAAGTAATATCAATATTATCACAAGTCAAGAAAATTTCACTTCCCAGGGGCGTGGCGCTCAATAGAATTATTTTTTGTGAGATTACTTATTGAAAAGCTCGATACAAAGCAATCGCTTTTCTCGATGCAGTGTGGAAGTGAAAAGTAGCTGATTTCGATTCCTCTGCGACCTTAAATTCAAAATCAAGCAAAGTTTATACAACCAATTGCGAGTGCACCATAACAACGAACAAATAATTCTGTTTGGACTACCGCGTTGTTGCAGCGTTTCAAAAATATTTTCAGAAGACCGCTTTCACAGCTTTACCTCCCTCGTGGGTCACTGGGTTGCTGGTCTCAAGGAAAAACTCGTCAAACGTAAGAGCATCAACTCCGTCATCCGAGCATCATTTATAAAGAGTAATTGTCTCAAAAGGGAATGGTAACGATGACAAGATACCTTTGTCTATAGAACCTGAAATTGATCAATTGACATGGAATTATTTTATAGAATATTTGAAATTTTTTTATACCTTTTTTACTTATATTTGTATGGTATGTGTGGGATCGCACAAACTTTTCCATATTCCGGAATAAAGCATAAACATTCATCGAAACACAATAGGCAATAAAATGACAAATTCGAAGATTGTGAGAGAAAATTAGCAGCAAGGAAAGTACTCAACTATTTTTTAAGTTTCAAATTAGAACGAATTATTTTTTTTAAAACTGATGTATTTTGTTACTTAAATGTTAAACATGCTCAAACCTTTTTTGAACTAGCCGTAGTTAAATATATATTTCTTTTACTTTTTTAGGAATAAAGACTTACACACTTTCCATTTGATTAATGATATCTTCCCTAAAATGCATTTTGTTAAAATTATGTTTTCAATATTTATTCACATTATAAATATAATGCAAAGGAACCTACTTCAAACTTGTTCAGAGTGGTAGTACTAAATACTTAATATCGCCCTGGTGAAAGACTGCGATTCAGAATTGAAACGTTGCTTGAAAGGGCTTTATAAGTATTTGGTGACCAGATCTGAATAGCCAGGTACTTCCCTTCCCTTCCCCCACTACTTTCAACCTCACAACATACCGCAATTGGGGGGGTGCCATAGTCCCGCTAGCTCTAGACGGTTGGAAGGAGTTAAGACTCTTGGGCGGTTTTCACTATAAAAAATAAATAAAATGCATTTTCATTTTTTCTACCAAAACTTCTCTATGCAAACTTACTTACTCTAAGCTTAAAATAATGTTTTTTTTTTGCATTCTGTTTTAATTTTCAGGTTTTCTATTATTAATAATAAACGTTATTATGTAAATTAAAAAAACGATATTTATAATAAAAAGTTTAGCTAGATAATTATGTTGACAGTGTGACAGCTGTTTCGCCTTCAGAAACTGTGTTAATGCCAGTGACAGACAGGTAAAGTGAAAAGTTTTTAATAAATTATTTTGTTGTAATTACCAATGTCCATATTTGCATTCCGGCTGCTCTCTCCACGAATAGACTTGATTTGATCGTGTTTATTAATTAATGATACATACTTTTTCTCAATAAGGATAATAATTTGCACAATGCCTACGTAGAAAGAAATAACGTAATTCAACTTTTTCCTGTTTACACCAAAGATTATGCAACCGTCAAAAGATATTAGAAAGACCATGGTTTGATTAGGTATTCTAGTAACATTCCTCCGCCATTGCATTGACAAAACTTCCTGCATACAAGTACGACCAACTAACGAGACTTGGAACGCAAACACCAAGTGTGCCTGTGTTCGTCAAACCGGTATGGCGTATTTGCATTCTCTTACGGATTTTTTTCTTCAAATACTCTAGCAGAATTATCCCTTTCACAACATTTTTTTATTATTTTTCTAGAGATCTTTATTCCTGAGGCATCTTGAAATAACTTTCCTGAGCAAGTTCATAAAACGCAGACGTTTTGGGAATTTTTATACACACCTCAACCTGCGCAAATTGAGAATTCAATACTTACAATAAATCAATGATAACAATCGTAAAACGTATAGACCTTTCCTGGCATTCAAACTTTGTATCCAAAATCTTGTACATTCCGTAACTGTTACTTTTTTACACCTACAACAAGAGGTACATCACTATTAACTTTACCTAGATGCATAGACTAGTGATCAAGTGGTGAAATCTCATATTTCTAATAGCACAGCAACACTGAATATATGTTTCAAAGAAGTGTGAACTATGCCAATTCGAAAAATATCTGATAAGTTGGAATACATCTGTGGACGCCTTCATCCAGCCGTAAATTGAGTGCGGCTAATAATTGTGTAATAATATGCCGCGATATTAATCATTTGGGAGGTACCTGCCTATTTGCTCACATTTAAAATTCGGGTATAGCCTATGCTTTTTTCAGTCACGGATCCAATTAGAACTAAAATATATATCTACATATCGAAAAGCTTCATAAAAACATTATTATATAAGTATAAACTGATTTAAGATTCTGTATTGCGATGGGCTATTTCGAAATTCAAGTACGGTTCATTAGTTGGCGAAGTGAGATGACTAAGTCAGATAACATGAATAAACACTTTTACTTATCAGCAAATTAATCACTCAAATTATACATAACTCAACCATAAATAAGAAAATAAGAAAAAATTCTTCTTAAAACTCTCTAAATAATTAATATGCAAGTTTTCACGAAGCTTGTTTGGCGTCAATCTTTGAAAAACATAATTTCAGTTTATCTTAAAATCTTTTTCAAGTCTAACCATGTCGGGTTATTTTAAGAGTTATGCTCTATATACATATACAGGATGTCCCAAAAATGTATCCACTCTGTAACAGTTTACAACATCTGTTAAAGTCCTGGATGTTTTTAGGGGAGTTGGCAATTTTTTTCGTTGATTCATATTAGATACATGGTTTGTAAACTGATACGTTATTTTTCACTTTGTTAAACATAATATTTTTACAGTGAGCAAAACATTTATTTTTAAATACACGAATGCTTCCTTCACTTTTCAG
The DNA here is from genome assembly GCA_022651775.1 of Drusus annulatus. NCBI lineage: Eukaryota > Metazoa > Arthropoda > Insecta > Trichoptera > Limnephilidae > Drusus > Drusus annulatus. Next base: position 800,541 of record JAGWCC010000284.1, read on the forward strand.
ACTTTCAGGCATCTTATCACACATTTTCAATCTTCTTTACATTAAGAAGTTCTGTGACTATTTTATTTTTTTCATTTGTGCTAATCTTATTCTATTTCCATTTCTAGTTTCATAGTTATGTAAATTTTAGTTTAAAAAAAATAGCTGAAATTTAGTATTCGGTTATTGAAAATTTTAAAAATTAAATAAACACATTGTAGAGAAGTCTCGGTTTTTGTTGGGATCCGTTGGGGTCAGCACCCAAAAATACACACTTTTTGGGTTTCTAATTTAAACATGAATGATGTATCTCCAATTCTCTATGGGTAGTTAGGAAAATATCTAAGGTTTCCTTCACTGGACAAATATAATATCGTCAAGCAGTTGGCTAAATGTGGAGCTACTATGGTTTTATAAATGAGTTCTAATTTGTTTTTATTTCTCAGTTTTCAATATTATATTATATAATTATGAAGAAATAAATTTTGCTGGTATTAGACTTAACGTTAAAATGTTTGATTTTATTAAACTAGAAATGTGAACATCATTATTATTTACAAGAAGTTTAAATAGGGCGTAGACTTTCAGCAAAGGGATGTAATTTCTGCTGTTTGATAGCAGCTACAGAAAGATATGTGAAGTGTTTAGTAAATAATATCCGATGATATCAAAATTACAACGTACCTGTACCACTATTTAAACCTTGATAAATACTATTTTTACAAGCTTTCACACTATGCAAAACGTATTTTTTGGGATACCCAGTATTGTTGGTCTTGATATGACAAAGAGAGGGGTCTAATTGGAATTCTGGCCTTAGAAGTTAACCCTGACCTCTTAGAACTAGGCAAAAGATAAATTCAACGGGTATTGTATAGTTAAAAACATAAAACCCAAATTGCAGTATCAACAGTTTGGATTAGTTAATTGGAGTGACTGCTCTTTTATGATAAAAAAAATACAAAAATTTCAGATGAAAAATATTAATTTTTAGGTTTCTTAATTTTTTTTACACAATAATAATTATTATTTCAATTTTTTATTTTATTTTATTTTTAGTTCAAAGTTCTGCTAGGTAATTATTTTTACGCGTGACAGCTGTTTCGCCTTCTGAGGGCATTATCAAACTGTACATTAAATATATATATATATATTTTTATTTTTTTTTAAATGAAAAATATTTTTTACATATTTTCTAACTAATTTATAAAGACGGGCAAAATAGAAACTAAATAAATATTGACAGAATTCCAATATCGATAGTACCGACAGAGCTTCTAAAAAGCTATTTTTTACAGTTAAGCAGAAGTTTTAAAACTCAATAGGTCATTATGGGAATATTTTTGCGATACAGATATACTGTTGTTTAGGAAAATCGTTAAAAAAATTCTTGACGTCAGAGCTCACTGCTTAAAAGTTTTTCCTACATCCGAACCTCTTACTAACCTTCCTCTTCCCCATCTGTTTCCCTTTCCTCATCTTTCAGTTTCATACTATTCCTAATTGGGGTACAATAATCCCACCGAGTAATGAAGATAATTCTTTGAATTTAAGGTTTTAAAAAAAATGTTAAGTGATAGTTAACGTTCAAGTCAGAAACCATAATAAATCACCCTATTCGAGTTGTTTTAAAATATCTCAAAACCATCGATGCGTTTATATAGCGTTTCAAACGAATGCCGAAATATTAATCCAGTGTTTCTATGTTGTAAAACTATTCACAGTATTTAAGAACTAAGATCAATCGTCAGTGTAACAGATCATGAATCAAGATTAAACTTGCGAATGTGATCCGTTTGCTGGGAACAGGACACAAAATAAGAAAATGTCTACTTTGTCTCGCAAGTTAGGTTCAGTAATGAGTATTTGAGTAGAGCAAATATATGCTTTCCAATAAAGATTAAAATACTGATAAAAAAAGTAGTGATTGGGGACTATATTCCAATAATAACGCGTTAGTTACATATTTTTAGCCATCACTACACGTCAGCAATTCATCGATATAACAGTTTCCACACGTGATATTATTTAGATGGTATAAAAATTTTATACGCGGGTTCTGATAGTTAAATGGTGAAATATTAAAATACCATTTTTTATGTTGTTTCATAATTTCCAGACAATTTACGCTGGGTAATTTGCCTGCTCTAGAGGTCGATTTGGTGACTTATCACTCGTGCGATTATTTAAGATTCACGTATCGAATATATTAAATAAATATTATTATAAATATAATTGATAATATCTGATTTCATTCTGAAAATATTTCGCATCTGGCAATGATCTAGAAAACAGGTTGCTGTGGTTAACCCAACTATTCCATGATCAACTCCAGTAATAAATTAAGGTGCATAATTCGTACGCTTAAGTGACTGAAAACTTCACCAAGGCCTCCAGGCAAAATGCCTCGTCAGTAATTTAATTCTCTGACAGTATCCTTCCTAGAAGCTTACTCAGTTCTCGGATAAAATCAATATACAGAATTTTCAAAATACATTTGTACCGTATCCCACATTTCTAAAGGTTAAATCATTGTGTGCTCGCGTTGTCAAATACATTTTTCTGCATATAAACAATCAAAATTAGCCCCAAAAAACGTACGGTTAGTTTCTAGTCATACTCGGTAATGCAATGAGAATTTTCGAACAAGAATTTGAAAAAACTGGGTCATGACGACTTTTGTGGGACCTAAATTGTTTTTTTTCTTGATCTCTTGATATTTTTGTAACGCCATGTTATTGGTCATCCATTTTTAATTACCTACATAATTTGGTGTACGCAAATCTTACACGGGCCGATTAATTGCCAGTTAGAGGGAGGCTATGGTTTATTATTGTTTATCATACGTATCATCATACTCGTACATTGTCTGATTATCTACATTAAGAAAATGTAAATATGTCCAGCAAAATAATCATTCATAATGATACATAGTTAAAAATTAAAAATAATGTACAAATCCGAAACGTAGGGACGGACGAAAATGCGCAAATGTTAGAAGCAAAATCCTTGCATTTTGATCACTCATTTGAAGAAATTTCTTAATATTTCAATTACTTCTGTTTTTATTTAATAATACTCTTTATTTCATCAATCTTATTACAAATTGATAATATTGTATAAAATCGACACTTCTTCAAATTCTTATTTGAAGAAATTTCTTAAAATCCAAATTATTTTTTTTAAGAATCATCTGTTATTTATCAATTCTATAACAAATTCACAATAACGAACAAATCCGACACGTAGGGACGGAAAAAATACGCCCATGTCAGAAGAAAAATCTTTCCATTTTTACCACTCATTTGAAGAAATTTCTTAATTTTCAAATTTATTCTTTTTTATTTAAGACTCATCTGTAACTTATCAATATCATTACAAATTCACAATATCATACGTACTAGACACGTAGGGACGGAGAAAAATGCACTCATGTCAGAAGCAAAATCCTTGCATTTTGACCCCTTATTTGATAAATTTCTTAATATTCAAATTTCTTCTGTTTTATTCCATTGTTTTCCAAATCAGAAGAAAAATTAAAAAATGAAAAGTTTGAGTCTCGGTCGCAACCGTCATATAATAAAACAAAGTGTTTAATTTACAGTACTAAATAATTTTCTTAATAATTATTATGGTATATGTTCTTTAAACCAATAAATTTTCCACTGAATACAAAACATTGTTATAAAAAGAAAATAAATAGGTCAAATAATAGTATATTGTATGCACTGTATTCCATATGCTACCAAAAACAGTTTAAAATATTTTCAATTCCATTACAAAAATAAGTTTAAACATAGAAAGTGGCCATTAGATTCCGCTATATTATGTTCAACTGTTTATGTTGAACATCCTATATTTACGAATATGAATAACAAGCTGTAGTATCCGGCGTTGCTCGGTGTTATAGATGCTTAAGAGTAAAGTTTTAAGGTTGTGAATTCTAATAAACTGGGTGTAATTGTACGGTGGAAACAGTTTAAAAGTTTCTTTTTTTATCATAAAATCTTATTGCAAAAATTATTACACACAGATGCTGCGATGAATTAATTTTCAATATCTTACTTTATTGTTATTTATTTCTTAGGAACTATTTTTTCTACTGATGTTTTTACATTTTGCGTAATAAATATTATTGTAATTATAACAATAACCGTGCACATTATAGTTTAAGAATGGGGTACCCCAATAAGAACTAATATTATTTTCTAAAAATGTTAAAATGAATGAAAATAATAAAAACTAGTACTTTAAATCCCATAGGATTTGACCAACTAATTTATTCTTGTGTGGTAAGTCTGTTGTCTCTTTGTCTAAGTACAATGTCACGTGTCCCATGTTCCTCGCCAGCCATGACGATGGCAACTTTATTACATTCTAGTGCATTAAATCGGCGTTGATATTCTCCTTGTGGTCTCTGCTCACCATTTATAAGAATTTAAAACTTGGTATTTGGAGCAATCACCAATAATACTCGAAGTTTTTCACGTTTTCGTTTATTTTGTGGATCATTTCTTACAGTTCTTCCGGATTCTATAATGTTAAATTGGCGTTGTTACTAACAGAAATTCCTTTAAAAGTTCTCGCGGCTTTGGATATACGTCGTGACGCATTCCTCCCGCACAACACATTCCCGAAATGTCTCCTTCTTCTTCAAGGCATTACAGTTGTTGCATTTCATTGTTAGTTCAAGTGTTGCAACAATGTCATGACATGCAATGACAATCCAATGTATGGTCATAATGAATATGAAGGCTCCTTAATGCCACTGATCTGTTATGATGTTTGTGGGTATTGTCGTTTTACCACTAGTGGTGAAAGCTGTGCTACTGCACTCTGGCAGAGCAGCAGTAGATCGGAAAACTAAACGTTAGTGAAGTCCTCATATTTACCAACAGGGTAGTGAACAAAATTTAAAATTTAACTATTTCATATTCTTCCTATTTAAAAACTACCCTGAATCGACTTTGATTCAACCGTGTGTCTCATTCCAGTGCTGAGATACGACATGCCAAAGGAATATACATAAATACGAGGCCTGTTCAAAAGAAAAGGTGAATTTTGAATTTTCGCGGGTTGTGTACATTCGACTATCATTTTTTTTTGTTATGTTGGTACACATATGTTTATCATATGTATTTATCAGCCATTTTGGATTAGTGGTTTGTTTTTGACAACTGGAAAGGTTAGTCACGTTTTTGTGTGTTCTTCGATTTTTACTTTTGAAAAAAATGGATCAAAGAATAAAATGTAAGAAATGAATTTGTATTTTTATAATATTAATATTTAGATAAAAATCAAAGAATTTGTATTTTTATAATATTAATATTTAGATAATTTGTATAGCGCCGTTTTTGTGAAAAATCACCTCAAGGGCGCTGTAACCTTACATACACCCTATTACTCATCTACATTAGTTTGTATCCTTATACATAACATCTTAGTTTGTTTCCTTATTCAGTTAAGAATGATAAACTTATTTTTATTTATTTTTTTATTAACGCTTTAAAGGTTTTTACGTATGATACATAAGTTGTATAAATGAGTTAAATAAATGAAAGGAATATAATATGAGAGCAAGAGTTAAAAAAAAAGTTAGTGTGGAAATCGCAAGTATATAAATATAGCGTAGGTTTTACAATCCGTTATGTATTATTTATTTATGCCCGTTAAAGGCTTTTACACAAATATTAAACAATAAACTCACTAGCAGTGCAAAAAATATTGAAAAAGAAAAATTTAAAAAAGTAATATTGAATTACAGGTTCAAAAATATTATAAACAAAAAGAAAAATAATAATTTGAATGGTAGAGAGTTCAAAATAGTTTCAACATTTTATTTATTGTTGGTTAGTGAATCAACTATTGATTAGAAAAACCAATATCTATTAAATATTTTTAATAAATTAGTCTTAATGTACACCTTGTATTTAGTGTGATGCCTTAAATAGACTGATGTGCTTTCGTCTGTTTAATTTTATTTATTAAATTGAATAAACACATTTATTTTGTAATGATATATAATTTGACCGGTTAGTAACCTAGTTGATGAATGCGTCAGGTTTCCACCTAAGCGTCGTGGGTTCAATTCATCTGCAAACTAAGTCCTTCAACATTACACAAGCAACATGTTTCGTTTATTATTATAGTGGTAGGAGTTTTTTTTAACTGTCTGATTATTCGTAACCCAGGAAAGTTTTTCTTCTTTTCTTAAAAAATACAAAAAAATATGCACCTATCTGCCAACATTACATGATTATTTTATTTTAATACATTATCATTTTATTTTTTTCTGTATGTCTTCAACTGGATTGAATGTTTAAATATTTTTCCCCCGGTTACGGAAACCCATCCCACTTGAAATACATGCTACGAAAGTCAATAAAATACGTGCGTTATCTCATGATATGTGGAGAGAAGGCTTTACTTTTTATTTGTTTTTGCCGATCAGACGTACGCATACATTTTTTTCCACATCCGTGCATCTGGCACACTTACACCTCTTCAAAAGTGAATAAATTTAATAAAAACAACAATTTTTCTGGTATTCAATTTGAATTTATTTTCTAAACAGTAAGTTTACCGAGAAAATCAGCAGCTCACCCACGACTGGAGAGTGACAATGACAATGGAGAAACTTATCGCGCCTGGAACGTGACGTGAAATTATTATTATTAAAAATACCTTCCTAGCGTCTTGCATACACCGTCGCCGTGGTAGGTTCTGTATTCTGTAGCCTGTGAATTGCTCCCACCTCTTCAAACAGTCTGAAACTATATGACTAATAATTAGACTATTCAATACTACACGGCATGCTTTGCGTAACTATACTAGGATTATAAGGACATTAATTTGCAAGTTTTATTTTGTTTAGACAAAGAAGTGAAGGTTGGCTGATTAAGTCAAGAAATTTCTCATTTAATTGACAAGTTTTTTTTAAACTTCACCAAGCTTAGGAACTTTTATAGTTTATATTTTGTAACTGTATTATTTTGGTAAGATGAAGAAACTTTTTATTTTAGGAAGAGTGGTTTATTGTTTGTTTTCTTTGCTCTTCTGTATAGCACAAAAATCTGGATTACTAACTAAGTAATTAACCATCACGCCGTTTCTCCGCAGGGGTAGGCAAAGAAGACGGACCGCCATACAACTTTGTCTTGGCACACACTCCTTGCTTTGTTCACATTCATACACCGTCTCATACATACTCTTCTGTTATTCTAACTCTTCTTATGACCCGATTCAAGTATTAGATTTTCTTGATCGTGCCATGTCTTCCTTGGGCGTCCTCGACTTCTTCTTTCATTCACTTTCGCATCATATATTCTTTTCTCACTCCTTTCTTCGTTCATTCGCTCTTCATGTCCAAGCCATCTAAGCGCTCCTTCCTTGATCCTATTTTTAAATCTGCATTACGGACTATGAAAATCTGATAGATCCCTTAAAGCCCTCTATAAAACGGCCCAAAATCTTGAAATTGTACTAGATATAAAATAAAGAAAATCTAATACTTCGGTCACATCATGAGGGGAAACGAATTTCAGTTAAAATAACCGATAATCCATGAGAAGATTGGTGCAACTGACGTAGAAGAGGAGCCGCACATCATGACTCCGAAAGTAATGCATTTGTGGGCTGCATTATACAGACTGAAAATTTCTTTGATGAAAACCAACCTCCATAAAGAAGAAAACGTTTTTTCAATAATTCAACCAAAATATTCTTAATAACAGGTCTGACCTGGAAATATTCAATTTATGAGTGGATATGTATTATTTTTATTTAAAAAAAAAACAAATTGGCGCAATTACATCGCTGTAATGAGATGTAATATAGTTTATCAGGAACATCCATAAGCTGAAAATATAATTTGCGTACGGCAACGTGTAACCGATCCTTTGTACTAAACATTACACCGCCCGCCACATGTGGTAATCCATCATCTACTGGATCGCCAAACGCCAAATTCGTTTGAAATCCGTAACCTAACAACCGATTGGCTATGCACATACCTATAAGAATGGGTGTTACTACCACCAGATGTTGGCGATAACTTTATAAACGTTAGATCTATTGTAAAGCTTCAATCACAATACAAATTTTCGACAGCTTTCAAAAAAAACATAAACTTTTTTTTCAGAAAAACTTCTTTGCCATCACTATCTGGAGTTTCGCGGCACTACACTGAAACACGATGTATTTTGTTTTTATTCAATGAACTGCTTTCACAGAATCAGTAGATTTGTGAAGTCATCACCTTGCAGATAAATAATTATATTTTTCCGTTTCGAGAACATTGTTCATATTTCTTCATTGTCAGTCATATTCGTCACTGTACGACATTTGATGATCTTTTCGATAAAAAAGTACTCGAGGCTAAGTATTTATATTATATGATTTAATAATTTCAAGGCCAATAGTATTACGTTGGATGTTAGCTGATGCTCCGCAGGTAAAACCGGGAAGTTGCAAATAAACAAATACAAAAATTACCTTTTTTTGCTCTATTTTCAATTCTCAACATGAACACAACAAACTACAACGGCTCGAAGGGCTTTGATGCAGAGAATGGACGATTACTTCGAGAGAATTTCCTCTTAACGTAAGAATAACTTCATCGAGTTTAATGTTTCAAAGACCCAATCATGTCGGATTACGACTAAAAATAATCGAAATGATAATTAAGTCTCCTTCAACGGAAGTAATATTTCCAACAAGTCTTCCATTGACATGCTTGGTGTAACTTTAAGTGACCAGCTGAGGCACAAAGGATCCATCGAATCCAGAGTTGAGTTAGCTCGTAAGAAGCTGGGGGTGCTGTACAGGACCTGCAGATACTTTAATAGTACATAACTGCTGACCTTGTTCGTATTAAAAGTGCGCTCCACTGTTGAATTTGGTAGGCATCTCTGGTCTGGGGCCAATACCTAAAAAACAACCATACTCTGCAGAAACGTCCGTCTGAAAGATTCTCCTATCTTAACAAACGGATTGCAATATTTAGTGCAAAGACGTTAGTTGGAAATGCTACCCTTGTTCTACCGGTATTACAATGGAAAATGCTCCGAGGAAATGGTACTTTTAATCCACCAGTGCACAGCCGGGAAACTCGACAAACGCGCACCCAACATTTTTACACGGTTGACATGCTACACACCAGAACGGGTCGCTTCTACGACTCGATAATGTGTACAATATTTCGGCTGTGGAATGAATTGCTGGCTTCTGTGTTTCGTCTCTTTTACAACATAGACCTCTTCAAGACCCAGGTTCACTCCTACATTTCCTAAAAAACACCCTCCACAAATCATCTCCAAAGATGCATAGGCCCTCAGGGAAATTATTTCTCTGAGGGAAATTTCTTGAAGGAAAGGGCCCCCTGTGTGAAGGTATTAAAAAAAACTACAATACTCACTACTAACCTTGCTACCCGGTTTTACCAAAAATTTTAACACTATAGACTGCTGACTAACTAAATCACTAATTTGGTAGAATTTAAATTCAAATAAATATAATTATTATTAGAAATGTGTGCAACGTGAGAGAGACGTCTTGTCTTATTGTTGACCATTTCCAAATTATATAACTCATGATTGAAATGACTTAAATAAGTTATGCGAGAGTTTTTAGTGTGTTTCAAAAACTGATAAGGTTTTCTTTTAATCTTTAATAACTTTTCAATAGGTGGCACAAAACGTTTACGCAATAGCAGATTTTCACTCTTTCACGGGTGAAATATACCAGATTCTTTTCACGATTGTGAAAAGTACTGAAATATGTTTACCGATGCTATATTTTTAAGCGTTTTTAAATTAACTCCACTTTTAAGAAACCGTGTGATAAGTGACCGCATCCATCGGCAGAAACGCTGCTGGCTACGAAAAGTATTAACGTTAACTTAAAAATACGTTGCTATGCATAATTTTGATGGTGTGTATTTCATAATATAATGTGAGTAAGACGAGTTTTGGTGACATTAAAAATAAATATTATCTTGTTTAATGGGTGACCTCTGATTCCTCTGAGATTGCCTATTTCTAAATACCTGCTTTATGCCTCATTCTTCTAATGTACGAAAACTTTCCGTTTTGAATTCACTTAATATTAATGTCAAAGATTACATTACTGTTTGCTTGTTTTTTTCTTTGATTCACTGCGTGAGAATAAGTTATTGTATTTTAAAATGCTAATAAAACATAATTAGTACAAAGAAGCGCGGTAAATTTATTGTTAATTGATTGCGTATATATTGTAGATGTATCAGGATATTTTCAATTTTAATTATTTATTTATTTAACACATTTTAATAGCGTAAGTGGATAGTTGCCGGCGCCAATTTTTGCAGTCAACCTTGGATAGTGGTGGTGAAAAAATTAAATCTGATAATATTAGTATTAGAAAATTCCATGTATTTTTTAATTATAATTTGTTTTTATACTTTCGCTTCCGTGTCTAACAGCAGTCCGGCTGACCAAAATCTTATTTAGAAGTTTTTTTTTTACGTGAATACCGCACAAGAGTCTCAACTGCTCCCAACCCCAATCTAGAGCCAGTGAGACTATGGCATCCCCAAGTAGGGTATATTGTAAGGCTGAAGGAAGTGGGGAGGGAAAGGAGATTGGGAAGAGGAAGGTTGGGAATTACCTGACTATTCAGATCTGGTCACCAAACACGACTAAAGCCATTTCAAGCAACGTTTCGATTCTGAATGGTGGTCTTTCACCAGGGCGATACTTAGAGTATCTACCACTCTGGAACGTGCCCCAAATATACTTTTTAATTACGTTTACATGAGTTAAATGTGTTATGACACATAATAATTACATAAAAGTTATTGGCGCACGCCGGATTTGAACCCACGACCTTTGGATTCGTAATCGAGCGTCTTACCACTCGACCATGGAGGCCGTCTGAATAAGAAGTGATACCATAGAAGAGACTTTACTTCTCGAGGACAGTAGAACTATGGCAACGTTATTTGGAATGTTAATAGGTCGAAAGAAGTAGAGGGAGAGGAGTGGAGGATGATGTTTGAGAAGTACCCACCTGACTATTTAGATCTGGACAGTAAATAGATCTAAAGCTATTCCAACAACGATTCGATGCTCGATGGTGGTCTCTCATTGAGGTGGTGCGGAGACTATCTTCCACTTCGCTACAGTTTGAAAATGCCTTCGAAAGAGCAGCTTTTAATCAAAAACTATGAAACGGCTCACATTTATAAATATTCTTACGCATAATGAAAAATCTAATACGCACAAATTACTCAAAGCATCAGTATGTATTAATCTACAAAGAAAGCCTTTATCGACGAAACTTATAACGGTGGAAACTATTATACATCATTTAACTTTATATCGTTACTAAATATTATACCTAAACACCCTGACATTCGAAGCAAAAATAGATAATTTTAATTAGTACTTAAAATTTATAGTAAATAATTATGTATAATTGATTATAAATAAGATGGAAAGAATGAATTGCCGATTTTAGAAAACGTATCGACGATGATGCACACATTTTTAACAATCTTGACAATCTTAATGCCATTGTGGTTTGAAGTCAGTGAAAGGATGACCCTGTAGCTAAAGGCAGTGCGGCTATGGAGGTATTACAGTACCAGCGAGTCCCATCACCAGCTCAGTGTGCGCTCTGCACCGTATAGCACCAACGTGACCAAACCTGTCTACCTGCCTACCGGCCTACCTTCCCACCTTCCACCTTCCACCTTCTTACCCGAGCTGTCTTTGTGAGCATACATCAATCAAGGCATCATCGTTCTAAATCAATCGGTTTGATAAATTCCCCTATCTTAACAGAAGGATTGCAATCTGAGTAATGTCAGGTGGGAATGATGTGCCTGTTCTACCGGTATTTCGAAGGAGAGGTGCTACCAAGAACCATAATACATGCCAGAATTATGCCCAACAATTTTTGTTCATGGCTGACATTTTCCACATGAGAACGGTTGGTTTTTATGACTTGTTCACGTGTTCAATAACTCGGATATAGTAGAGGTCTCTAGTTTTTTTTCTTTCCACATTCATCGAATATATTATTTAATATTATTTCAATGCTAACAATGAAGCGCAAACCTTAATTATGTAAATTTTGATTTTAAAATAATATATGACATTTAAGCAAGTTGCTAATGACTAAAAAATAATTCAGAATAAAAACGAAAAAAAATCATGTAGGATGAGGCGAATTTTTCCGTTACATTGTAAAAGACATATTTATTAGTTAGTTTTAAAATTCTTTATTAATGGCTTAAATTGATCAAATGTGCTTACTTATACATCATGCAGAAACCAAGGTTTTTTTAAATCATAGTAGAAAACATAATTCATAAAAAAAAATATTGTTGACTAAAAACAGTTTTATAAATCAGCATTAGTAAATATTTTGTTTTTAAGATACTGTTCAGTGCAATAAAATATGATTGCAGATTGATCAACGTTGGACATGTGTCCAACATAGAAAAAAAAACAAGATTTCATTGTACCCGTGATGTACGGAATATTCGAAATGCAATCTTTGTTCGCAAGAAAAAGTGTTGCAAGGAAGATTTATGCATATTTTAATTATTCAATAATTTACCTGCTCCAGCGGCCGCAATTCTGGTCCGGACCTTATGCATCAAGAATGTTGTTTGGATCGGTGATTGTCCGCATCAATAGTTGTATTTATAGATGAATATCAAGATTATTGAGCAGATAGTTTTACAATATATTAGGTAAAGTGGTACCTTTGTTTCATGCTTTTATTGTGTGTAAACGAGACTTTTGAGACGAAAGTAAAGCCATATATGACCAAATTACGAATGAAAAAATCCGGATCGAATCCAAGGCCGGTGTAAGCGTAATGAATTAAAAAGTTGTTTTTCCATGTACTTCCTTGGGAAAAATAGATGGTTTGGGTGCAAACAGTATGTTGACAGCGAAAAATGAATGAGATGCGTATTAAAACGTTAACTTGGAAATTCCCGAGAAAAAGACAAAATGCAGCTAGCACAGTTGAACTATCGCAGTAATGAAAATGGCAAAGAAAAACGTAGGTACATTTAAAATTTCTTAAATTACTAAAATTCCTTTTGTGTGATTGTGGTACTAGGTGGTGTAAAACGTCAACTACGACATTAAATTTTGATGTTGTTAAAATGAAAGAAAAACTTTATTTTATTAATTTTAATTTAAAAAAGTAAATAAAACAATGTTTTTCATTTATTATAATAATTAGAATATTTACAAAGAAAATATCACAAATAATTATATAATACTGATATTTTTTCATCCACAAATTTCCACTTTTGCATATGTTAGAAATATTTCGGACGCATGCGGAAATTTCAAGGAATAGGTATACTACACTTAGAGTATATAGAGTGGTATCAATCCATGGCAGTGTAGTCAGTTTTTGATGATTTTTACCTGACTCGGCGGACCTGGGCGTGGCTAAGACCAAGGTTAGGGTATTTATACATCCATTCATATCACATTTCGACATAATGTTTTTGTTTATTCGTATAACCACTTTTTCACAGTATTGTTATCAACAAAAATATAGCATCTAACCAAAAAACCGTTTAGTTGTGTCAAGTTAAGTGGCATAAAAAAATATTTGGGCGGAGTCCCGCGGTGACCCAGGAGCCCAAGATCATTGTGACAGTACGTAGAAGTGGAGTATTATATTTGTTGTCTCTTTCTCTCTCACGGTGTGCGGCGTGAAAACCCGGAGAAAGTGATTGTCGCAAGTTTGTATCGGTTGGGTAATAAAATTAGCTCTTTCTCCAAGTATACTACACCACCTGTTCTCCAAACTGCTATATTTAACTTTCCGGGTTGACGGGACTCAAAAGTAAGTAATACATTATAACACTTATAACAAGGATGAGAAATTGAATAATATTAAATATCAAGAGGTTTAATGAACTACCTACTAATGCAAATCAAACCAATTATGTTAATCTGTATTACATAATAATACCTGCCTATGGGCTTATATTGTGACAGTAATTAAAGCGTCACTGTTACCTCGAAAAGATCAGGGTTTTTGTTGTCTGATTTCATACGATATCATCATCACAATTCATGTAAATTATAATTCACTTCTCTATTCCGCCGGTGGTAAAAGGTCGTTACAACCTTTGTCAACCATGCATTCTGGAACTATTGCACGTACAGATCGGATTTGGAAAAACTTTTCTTTGTTAACAGAGCAAACCTAAAAATGTAACTTAAGTACTTTATCCACAGCGTGAGACAGCTATCAAAATATTACCGAGTATGACAACAAAGTCCGTTCCAACAGAGATTGAGAAGCATGGCTTGAAACCCAAAAACAATAAATTCATTAATGCAAATAGTGTTTCCGTGTGAGTAAGAATTACCATAATTATTTAACACGATTATGAATATAAAATGAGAATTAGTGAAGAAAATGCGTTAAATTAGAAAAGTTATACATGTAAGTTCATATATAAATGTTGACACTCCTTGCACGTGCACGCACAGTGGTGATTCATTTCATAATGTTGGTACTCCTTTCTCACGAAAGCGTTGATCTGTCTGACGTGCATACCCAGTTGCCAGGTCCTTATAACTTACAACGTTACATCTAACATACAAGCACCAAATCATTTTCTAGCTTGCAATAAACTTTCTGGAAAAGGAAGGGGTTTTTAATTACTTTAAAACCTTATTGTACGTTGAAAATAGTTATCGAAATAGAACATTTTGTGACGAACTTTATTGAGTGAATACATAGTTCCCTTAAATATAATAATTAACGTATAATACAGTGTACGAGTATGTACGAGTATATGATTAGCACACAAGGTTCCCAACCGTCCAGAGCCAGTAAGACTATGTCATCCTCTGTTTAGGGTATGTTGTGTGGCTGGATAATGTGGTGAGGAGGAGGTTGGGAAGGGAAAGGTTGTGAAGTACCTGATTATAGTTATCTAACATACCTTAAAATACCTCAATTATATACTGTTTTGAAGTACCTGATTATAGTTATCTAACATACCTTAAAATACCTCAATTATATACTGTTTTGAAGTACCTGATTATAGTTATCTAACATACCTTAAAATACCTCAATTATATACTGTTTTGAAGTACCTGATTATAGTTATCTAACATACCTTGAAATACCTCAATTATACCACTGTGCCACGCGGGTCGTTTCTCTATATGATGGTTCAATCAACAGAGCAAGGCGTGACAGACCAATTAATAATGGCTTCAACAGATTAGAAGATAAAAAATGTTCGTGTCACCCTGTGTCAGTCTTGCGTAAAAAACTTTTACAATAAATTATTGTATTCACACTTTAAACATGGCAACAAGTTATGTGTTTACTGTTTATTTTTCCTAGGCAAATCTGGGTACATTTCAGTGAAGGCTTGTGACTTTGTTCGTGCTCGGGGGCAAAATATATATTTAAATAAAAAATAAAAATTTTAATTTCCTTGATGTTGGAGGGTCATGGAATTTTTTTAAAACTTAAATAAATATTCAGATTTAGAAAATTTAACTTCATCAAAGATAAGTCAATTTATTTGAGGTTATGTCACTTTTTGACTTTTCAGTGGATATTTTACGTTCTTTTCCTTCATTTTTTTACGTATTTAGAGGGGGAGTCATATTTTTAAGGATTCTTACTGTAAATTATGACGTAAGTAAGCTTTGAATAATTTTGTGGAAATACAAATAAATACCTAGGCTGGTATCAAACGCTTTGCTTTGGACAAATTCGAAAGAGACACTCGTACAATACATCGTGGGAAGTCGTCGCTTCAGTTTATTTTTGTCCAACAGAATATTTAAACAAAATCGAGTTAATTTTATTATATAATTCACAGAAAGGGATTAAAAAAAATGTTTCAAGGGGTTTCAAAAACGCATTTTATAAATTTTATATTTTTCATAGGTAATCCAAAATAAAAACGTGTTTTATGGGTAATTTTAAATATATTCTGCTGAAAAAGACAAATTTTCATATCCTTCAGTCATTTTAGATTTATTACAATTGAGCTGATTTTATTGTTACAAGATCTTTTCGTAAAAAAACTGAAGCAACGAAGTGTTAACTTCATTTGATACTTTGATAAAAAAACATTTGATTCCGAAATCTTTCCAGATCAGGCTAACCCCAAGTAAATGTAGATAGAGGAAAAATTAATTTAAAATACCAAGTCAGTTTTTGCAATCGTTTATCTCAAGGACAAAAATAGTTAGCATCCGCCACTGGCGTACGTACCAGTTTTTGAATACATAATCCTCCCGAAGGTTATGTATATAATTTGAAACTTGCTTTTTCTTTTATGATTGCCTTTGAAAATAATGTATATCAATGGCGTCATTGATTTTTTTTATTGTTTGGTTATAATAGATAAATATGTCCTTGACCTATCTATGTTATGTACTATTTTATAATAAAACACCTAACGGCTTGTGGTAGGCAACAGACAAACCAATCTTATTCTTCTCTTGCACGGTCGAAAGGTAGTGTTAAATGCCAGATTCGACCGTGACTGGAGTGAGAGTTTTAGTACATTCTGCAGCCTGGACATCTCTTGTTCTTCAACTCCAAATATAGTGACGTTAGAGCTGCCTGTTTTCATAGTAAGGAAAAAAATTATGTACGTTTATCATTTAATCCGTCTTTTATCGTATGGTGAAACTGTAAGGTATACTGAAACCATAGTAACGGTGGCGATGGTGACACTAAAAGAAAATTACTGAACTCTTTCCATAGTGCCATAAATACAAAGAAATTTTGAAAATGAGATATCTATGGCGTGTGTCTCACAAAATCATTCACGACCATTTTACAAATGAGAGGATTTAAGAAGAAGACAAAACCGACATAAACGTTATAAACAAGATGAAGAAAGGGATGCCTAAGTGAATTGGACATATTAACTGAATGTATGGAAAAAAATGTATATCTGAAGAAAGTTTGACAAGCGGATGAAAGAAGAAGTCGTGAATGTCTCAGGAAGTCAATCTAACAAATGAGTATATTCAACTCTACAAAAATGAGTTAAATATGACATTGCGTAGAGTTTCAATTTGTACTTAAAATTTCAATGTTTTTATTGGTGAAAATATATTATCGCATCTAAAACTACAAAGCGTAATTTTGATGTCTCGAAAAACAATCTGTAACTTTCAAAAATCAGTTTTTAATTTCCTCCTGAACAATTACGCTTTCGACACATGGGAAGTATTTTCGCGTTGACGAAGATATGAATTGCGAGGCGTCTATCCATTTCGTCTATCCCTGCGATATAGTGGTGTGATGGTTAGTTAGTTAGTCGCTAGTGCATAGGGAATTGAACTGCCAGCAAGAGCTTCAGAAAGCTTCTACCTCTCTTAAAATCGTTTACACTAAATCTTGAGAGATGCCGGTAACAAAACTCAACAAGACCGCAAACGGCGCGTACTTACTTATTAAGTTAGACTTATTAGGAAAAAAAACATTCACGCTTCCGACTTCCCGATTTTTTTTAAATACACCTTTTAAATGCTGGTAACCTCCTGCGTATTTGCGCATAAATGAAAGCACACTTGTCACCAAAAAAATATGACAGCTATTTCAAGGTAAAAACTATTAGATTGATTTCAACCAGACCTCTATACGTGAAGGAAACTTGTTGATATCGAGGCGATGAATCATCGGCCATTCTACCAAAATGAGAAGAAAAGTGAGCTGATTACCATTTAGGAATGTATAGAATATATTTTCATATATGCATGAAAAATGTTCATATCATTTCTCAACGCGGATTTTGTTATATTTTATTAATTCTAGAGAAGAATGTCGTTTGTCGTTACACTTTCTTAAATGCCGAAATAAATTCTGGATTTAGTTATTCTTAAACTTTCCTTTGACTCTGGCTCGAATCGGAATAATTCTGTAATGAAGGTGAGCTTGTTGCTTTAAGATATAAATACTTTCGCATTATTAACATAGATTCACCTTGTCAGAGCTGGATCGAGGTACTTCGAAGCCATTTTGAAAATGCACTCACACAATAAGGAAACAAATGTTTTCTAAGTATTTTCGGAAAAACATAAAATTGTTGGAATTTTTTTCAACCTATTTTGAAGTAGGCGCTTATTGTGGTATTTGAAAATTGATATTTAAATCATGATACGTAATAAGCTTTCTTCAACAGTCCGTAACAATGCACATAAGCCATTTCCAACTAGCAAATTAATAACTTTGCATTCAAAATGGTTACATAAAGGGTGAAAAAGTTGTTTGTGACTGTAATAATATATTCGGGCTTTCCCATAAATGTTGAACTAATTCTGAACTTATTTGCTAGACGGAAACGGCTGACGCGCTAGCCTCGCAATATCTGGACGAAGCTATTAAAACACGTTCTAGAACAAAAACTAAACGTGATATGATTATTTTTTTAAGCAGTGGTGTACTCTGCAGATATTTTGTTTTTCTAGTCATCTTTTGCTTTTAAATATTTTTAGCTTTTTCCTCTTTGTCTGGCCATTTTGGATCCCTATAAATATTGTTCCATGGGTCAAAAATGTGAATATCCGGAAATATTGCAAAGCTGATGTAAGCGTAATGAATAGGATCAAGAAAGGGACTCCTAGATGGTTTGGGCTTGTAGAGTGAATGAACGAAGAAAGGAGTGTGAAAATAATAGATAATGCGAAAAAGAATGGAAAAAGAAGTCGGGGACGCCTACGGGGAAACGGTGGGATGGTTAGTTTTAGTTAGTGGGTCAATGATGCATTTAGTTTTTAATTTCAATATTTTCTACAATGCTAATGAATTGATAATTAATCCACCTATTTTAAGTTTAGTTTATATTCAGAGCATATTTCAGTAGTTTTCACTTCCTTCATTAAAAAAATCCTCAAATAATACTTGATTCAAAATATGATTCAAGGCAGCATAATAAAACAGTAATTACTTGTAATGAGTTCATTGCGATAATAAAGTCGCATCAATAAAACGGCATGCTAATCTGCATAGTGCTTTCTGTACCTCCTAACTGACAATATTATTATCACATAAATGTGGTAGCATCAACTCAAGGTGAAAATAATGTTCTGCTTAGAAGTGACTCATCTTAAGGTACACACACACACACTTAATATACTTTATCGAAAGGGTAGGTCCTCGAACCTATCATTAAAGGGAAGGGAGCTGTGAAAGTGAAATAATAAATAGATATTGGATTGTTGTTAACCTAGAACTAACCTACCTCCCTTGACATTACATACAAATTTATCTTTAATAAATCTTGCTTCACGCTTTCAAATTTCCCCAAGCATCTACGATAATTAATTATTAAAAACATTTGTGATTTATGAAAGAATAATTAAGTAATATGTTTTCTAGCAAAAAAACTAAACGCCATGGCTCGGTTAACTTTACGTAATAATAACAAATGGTGCTAGTGTGCGCGTAGATGCAACTCTGCGATAACCATATTGAAGATGACCGTGGAATATAAAATAACATCTCTACTCGTTGGTTTATTAATGATAAAAAAACGGAACAAAATAATATTTTGTCTTGCAAATCCTCAAGCAATCTGGTGACATATTGGCCACCTTGAAAATGTATTATACATTTTTAAGTGGAAGCTTTATTATCTACGTGATTGATACCTACCTACGAGTGTAGTTTGGCTGATTTATTGATGAAGACTGACCTGATCTCCGATAGAAGAGGACACAAGGAGAATAAAAGCGAAGCAGCCAGTAAGCTGTAACTTCGAAACTTACGCGACTGGTACGAGTGTAGTTTCGTTTCAACGCCCCGATGATGAAAATTCTTCGGTAAAAGAGGGCACTTCAAGAAGAAATATGTCAAGGAATCTCGTGAGTTGTCGGTAAAAATGACACATTTGTATCATATCGACTGTATTTTCGTTAAAAATAATATTCGCAAAAAAAGTGGAATAACTCCTTTCACCTAAAGAGTCAATGTGTCTTTGTCGCTTTTTTAGCTGAACCTACTAGAAAAAACATTTAAAATAAAAGGTTTTTTTTTTAATACTATTTACTCGAATTAAATGAAACACAGAAAATACACATTTAATCAGTAAATCTATTTTCGTAGAAAGCAGTCACTTTGTGGTTTGACATATTTAATGAAAATGAAATAACAACTTGGTATAAGACCAAAGATTTAATTTATTTTTTTATGACCGACCGGTTTCGCTTGACCTAAGCATCACCAGGGTACGAAATTAAACTTAACAAAAATACAAAGTGTGCGGTTATATATATATATATATATATGTATATATATATATATATATATATATATATATATATATATATATATATATATATATATATATATATGTAACATTATATATACCAACACATGTAACATTATAAACAAAACGACGGAAATAAAATACCTGGGTGTAATAGTTGACCAACACATGAAATGGAATAGACATGTATGTGAACTTGTCAATCGAATCAGGAAATGTATTTATATATTCATTAGATTAAGAAATACTCTAAAGTTAGAAAACTTTAAAAAAGTTTATTACGCATTAGTCCACAATTTAATCCACTATGGAATTATCGGATGGGGTGGTGCATATGATAACATTGTTAATCCTGTAAAGGTGGTTCAAAGATTGATTATTAAATTAATACTAAAAAAGCCATCTATATTCTCAACAGAAACACTTTTCAAAATATTTAAAGTTCCTAAAATAGAGGACATATATAAGAAACAGTCAATACTAAAAACCATCACAGACAATCTTTCTCATAATCTAAAAGTAAATTCATCTTTAAGGTATAAATATGACATAAAATTTCCTTTTTTTGCCACTCAACAAATGCATAATAACTATCTTTTCAAGGGGATAAAGAATTTTAATAGCCTTCCCGACGAAATAAAAAAAATAAAAAATTCACCAACTCTCAAAAAAAAACTAAAATCTTTTTTTTCTAACAATTTATTAAACTAGAAAGCAATAACTTGTTTCTATTGGAAACTAATTACCAAGTTGAATGATTAACAATGTAACCTCCAACGACTATTAAAGACACATTTTTCTAAAAATATCCTATTTTTTTTTTTTAAACTCCTACGCCAAGCTCAAGAGCTAGTTCTCTTCTTTGGCGTAGTAATACAAAAAAAGTTATAAACATATCAAATGTACTATCAACCTTTATATCGCTAAATTACAATATGTATTATGTTTAATATATACTTTTATATATATGCTTTTATTATTTAATCGAATTACTTTTCTTCAATATTATTTTTTATATATTTAAGTAACTATCCATATTGTGTAACATTGATATAATTTCTATATATATGTAAACTTTTTTTTCTTATTTTGTAAAAAAAAAAATTTTAAAAAATATATATTTACATATACAGAGGGAGAACACAAAATAAGAGAACAGTGAGAAAACAATAGAATAACATTTAAAATTATAACAAGGGAACAGAGAGAAAGAGACAGACAATATGAAATGAAAGAGGCAGAACGTCAACTGAGGAGGTGATTAAAGAATAATAAGATTTTTGTATGAGTTTTCAGGAAATATACCTAATATTGGACTACTGGACAAATTTAACTGATTGTTAAATAAAATATGTGGTCTTGTACAAAGTTATTATTTAATTTTCATTAATAAGTATATTATATGAATAACTTATATTTCCTAATTTAGATTTATTTTATTTAGTTCGGTTTACCAGCTTACTTGGTTAATTATTGTATTTAATCACACATCTTCAATATATTTAATTTATTTACAAGATTTTCACGATCACGTCGGTTGGTGCATAAGAGCACGACAATTTCTTCTTTAATCTAGCGTGAAATCGCACAATAATCGTTGTGAGATTAGAGAAAACCCGTTGCAGTGCGAATGTTACCACTGTCACAATAAAGACTACGGTGACGTGTAGTAATGAGATGAAAAAGATATCAAATTTTTCAGCACACGTTTTTCCCACGGAGCAATCTTTGTGAAAATGTTTTCCAATTACGCTGCAATAATCTCTCACGGAATTTTATCGAAAGATGTTATGGTCTTAAGTGGGATAAACGCATTTTCTAAATCGTAGATTGTTCTAGATTCGTAATAAATATGTAAATGTATCATTTTAGAAACGATTCAAGAGAGATTTATAAGAATCACATCATCAATTGACGAGCTTCCTAATTTTTTTGATTTTCAGTATTGCTCACGATTACAATAGTTCACACGCCGAGTGAAATAATTATGCAACTAATCACCGTAAAATGCTTTGTTTCGATTGTTACACATTGCTTTTATTTAAATCTTTACTTTATATTGATGCATAGACTGTTGGATACCAACAGGTATTTATAGTTTTTGTTTGTAAAACTCCATACTTTTTTTTATTCAATTGAATTAAATTTAATGTTATTATTATTTAGTTCTACTTGTTTTGGTTTTTATTTTTAGAGACAGCTGTTTCGGACAGTTTATTTATGGCCCTAAAGGCCGATAGAGCTGTCATTAAAAAAAAACTAAAACTACCAAAACTAAATAATTATAACATTAAATTTAATTCAATTGAATTATAAAAAAACCAAAAGTGAAAATAATATGTTTAATAATTTATTTATTTTTGATACATTATATTATGTTATTACAGATAATCTTTACCTCATCTTTTTTAAAAAAAAAAGAAAGACAAACATTCCCGGGTTACGAATAACCTGACAATATTTGAAAAACTCCTACTGCCATCATAAGAAGCGGAAAATGTTGCTTGTGCAATGATGGAGGACTTAACTAGCAGAAGAATTGAACCCACGACGCCCAAGTGGGAATCCGACGCGTTTGTCCACTCAGCTACCGACCGGTTTCGATATCTTGTTTCGCATACCTTTGGAAATCATTAAGTAATTTAAACATTCAATAAGATATGCATTATTTATGCTATTTACATTCTCTCGGTCATGTTTACAGTGCCCGGAGGTACAGTAATAACTCGTTTCAATGCATTTTAATTGCAAGGTATGTAGCCAATCTTTAATAAATATTTCAGAAGTTTAGAAGAAAGATGAAAGTTAATTGAATGCGGTAGAAATAAGATTCCTGAGATATACGTGTCTTACAACTATGTACAATCATAAAATGAACGAGGAGATACAAAACAAATGCAAGGCCGATGTGAGCGTAATGTAATAAAGATGATCAAATAGGTTTGAAGCTTAGATGGTTTGGTTATGTATACCGGATGGATGGATTAGACAAACAAAAAGTTTACGGAGAATATATTCAACCAATTAGAAAATAGTTGAGGACGTCCCAAGGAGATATTATCAAGTGAAATAAATACTTAAGTCGGGTTATGTTGTGGTCTGTAGAAAGAGTTGTGTGGATGTCAATATTATCTGTCTACCCCGTGGGGGGGTGGTGTGACAGTTAATCAAACGATGTTTGTTGGAATCAAATTAAAATTTCAACTAGAATATCTTCATAACATTCTATGGACATATCAGGGTGGAAGACTAATGTTTAACTACTTATGAAGGCAATGCAATGCAAAATATTGCACACTCGCTTATTTTGGTTCAATAGGTTGATCGCCCAGAAATATTTCAGAATTATCATTAATTTGAGAGTAGAACACATTTTGGTCTCACGTTTGATCGGGCTTTTTTGTTATTTTTAATCTTTTTATGAGCCTAAAAAGTGTCAAATCTTCTACTTACCAACCTTTTTCCGGAATTCTGTTTTATTGTTTAGTGAGGAAAATTAAATTCTTCAGTGTATGTTTGGAAAACATGTTTATATTTGTGCCCGAGCTTCATGAAATAAAATAAAACATTCTTTTTGGCGATGTTTTTTGCAAAAATCAAACGAGTGGCCGGAGTTAAACGGCAATTTTAATCTTATCACCACCAGCGATATAATTCGTGAGCTCGTTCGATTTTTATAAATTGAATCGCTTTAAGCTGAACTTTTTTTTCACTAATTCTGATGAATTCAATTTAAGAATCTACGTACTTATAAAATCATATTATAATTACATAAATATATTGATGGAAGATTCTAGATGCACCAATGGAATAATGAAAATTATTCTAGATTTCTGTCTGAAAGACGAACAAGAATAGAAATATTCCTTTCGTTGCAGTGGTTTCATTTCCTCGTTCGTTTACCGTTTTTATTTACGATCTTTGTTCTCGAATCTCAAGCTCAAATAACATTAAAAAAACTGATAAAAAGACAATTCGTTTAAACAAGGAAATCCAAATGCATAGACAAATACTTTATTCTTTTCATAGTAGGGTAAAATTTAATACCCACGTAGCGTCTTCCATATGCACAACCCCGTCTACAACTAAAATTAGCATTTAATGGCTCTTCCCAAAAGTAATGTTTCATTTCTAAGTTGAATATAACTATCACATGTTATTTATTTAAAGACCTTGTGAGATGGTTGCTAAATTTACTTGAATGAATAAATAGGAAGTCTACTGTAGAACGCGACGGAGCCCCTTCCTTCCCCGCGCCCGCGGCAGTGCCACGGCAAGCGCATTTCCTATTCGGCCACTGCACCGAATGTACAATACAAAGAGCTAGTATCACCCTTTTTAAACATGAAAAGAGCGATTACTTCCTGATTGAAATCATCATGAAATGGATTGAAGTAAAACCGTATATGAAATCTGATAAGGTGATAATGAAATCAACCTGCTTAATAGAGCCTTTTTTCAATTAGGCTAATGAATCCATTAAGATAATATTAAAATTAAGCATCGCCCTGGTGAAAGACCACCATTCAGAATCGAAACGTTGCTTGAAATGGCTTTAGCCGTGTTTGGTGACCAGATGTGAATAGCCAGGTACTTTCCAACCTTCCTCTTCCCTATCTCCTTCCCATCCCCACTACCTTCAGCCTCACAACATACCCTATTTCGGGATGCCATAGTCTCACCGGCTCTAGATGGTTGGGAGCAGTTGAGACTCTTGTGTGGTATTCATATAAAAATTTAAAAAACATATTTAAAAAAAAAACTGTTGTTATTTACGAAAATAAAGTATTGAACATTTTCCTGCTTCTCAAAAAATTTTTTTTTTTCTTTTACCATATTTTGGTTTCAAGGTGTAACGGGCAATCCAAATTAAAATCATTCACCCTGGAACAAGTTTTTTAAAGTTGTGATTCAACCCTCCTACCCAAGATGCCATTGGCTGCAGTACCTCCCCCTCCCGCGACTGGGAGGGGGAGCGGGCGCCAGGGCCGGGGCGCCTATATAAGCCGCCCGCCGGTCCCACGAAGGACTGTTTAGTTACCAGCATGGCGCGATACGTATGTATCGCAGCATTAACACTGTGTCTTGTGATCGCCGGTGAGTCCACCATTTTATTACGACAACTTAACCTGACCTAACCTCCCGCTATTTTGGTAACACCCCCTCCTCCCACCGACTCCTGCTCCTGCCCTCTTAGTTGAAGGACGCCCCACCCTTCCACTACACCGAGCGTGAGTTTAATTTTATCGACGAATCTAATTGTGCAAAGTGATTTTATCAATATTTTCAGCTGTGAATAGTGTTTACATAACTACATCAAACGAAATTTTTCGAAAATTCAAGAAAGTAAATCATTCATTTTCCCAATGAATCTTGCCATATTTTCAACTCGGTGTGAGTTTTTTGTGTAAATTGCTTTATTCTGTTGGTAAAATAACTTATATCTCACGACTTGTTCCTTTCTCAAACCGTACGTCAAACCGCATATCCACTCTGAAAATTTTCACGAACCTTGCAACTCGATAGTTTTCCCAAATGAACAACAACGCGCGATCCAGTCGCAACCCGGATTCATTTAGGTAACTCTAGAGGTTTTGCATACATAACTAATTCATGGATGGCGCATCGTTTCCGAGATAAGCTGTTAATGGAAGCCAGAAGTCACTTTCACATCTGGTTGCCGCTTGGTCCACTGCCGTCAATTCTGCCATACGGAAAAATATTTGTTTCGCAATACATTTTTATATGTAAAACCACTTTGATGGCGTAGAAAGTTTATCGCTTTAACACTCACATGCCTTTAACAAGTCAGTATTTTCTTGTTCTTGACTCCCTCTTCATTTTGCCTTTCAGCTTCAGCTTTGGCAGTTTCGTATTTCACTCATTTATGTCAAAATAAAACTATTTTAATTAATCATTTAGTTCTTCACATACCCAAGAGATTCCTCGTTATTTTTTACTAACCACTGCTCACATATTTTAATTCTTAGTAACTATTTTGTTTTTATCAAACATTGTTTACCGAGAAGCAATCATTTTTAAACAAAGTAATCAAAGGACACAGTAATATACAGCTTATGCTTGGATTTTGTTATAAACATAGGATAATGCTGTATTCATTTGTAGTCACTTTCGGAACATGTGGAGAGAATGAACAAAAATCAATCATCAAAATTCTATTTACTCCGTTTGCAAAATATTTCCTACTGTTTTGAAAATGATTCCCGCTTGAGCAGAGTTTAAGCCACTAAAATAAGATTTTCTTAATACAATGACAATGAGACCTTAATGGCCCGGGTGCTTGATTTTTTTCATAAACAAAGCATATTCTTAAATTATTTTGCCCTGCATGTTACTAATGTATTTCACCCCTATACTGCCAAGTCAAAAATATGTTTTTACAATTTTTTCTTCAGTTACTTAAAACTTTAGTATTTTTTCAATGCCAATAAGTCAATCTCGTATACATTGCCTCTTTTAAATTATTTTTTAGCTTTGTAATGTGTTCAAGTATGTTAATTGTCAAAGATAGCATCTAATTAAATATCTTGCATGGAAAAAAAATCTTTTTCTCACACGTCAAGGACAAAAAATCATTTCGGAATTAATTTTAAGAAAACTGGCTCCCAAACAACTTTCATTAAAATGCCATATATTTTATATTTATGCTTTCTTAAACGGCACCGAATAATTTAATGGACAACAGTGGACTCATCACCGCCAGAGCCGTGTGATGTCATAAAAAAAAATAGTAATGGTTTACGAATACATTCAGTAGGTCAAGTAAACTGATGCTTTATAACCGGTATTATTTATATATTTAAATTAATGCACGTTTAGTTTCTATCAATTTCTATAAAATTTTAGTTCAATCATTTAACCTCTTGATATTGCGAAACGGCTACTGAAATGTTTTAATGATTTAATTTTTTTTTTGCTTTTTTCTATGAGCGCTTTAAAATCATACGTAGCTTAGATTTAAATCCATTGAACACAAAAATAATTAAAGTTGGATAGTTTTCACCGGACACGGCCTTAGAGTTTATTTGCTCGCTCACTTAGGCACTTGCAATAACTCATTATTACGTAAACGAAAAATATTGTTGTATTAGTATTTTATTCGTGTCAAAGATTTACGGCATTGCACTTTACCGTGTTTACTGATAAAGTTTTACAGTGTTTATTGAGGTTAATTGCTGCTATTGAATGCGTATTTGAATTTGAAAATTCAAAGCTTAACGGTGAGAGATTCTCCCGGTCAAGAGGTTCACTTCAAAACCCTGTAAAGTTTATAAAGAAGCTATCGAATACAATTTAATACCTTCACTATTTAGCATCAAATTAGGATTACGTTCTAGAGTTAATTATGCTGTAGGTCGCCTTACTGAGAGACCATCAATCGCAATTTCCTTGAACTGCGTTTGATGCTTTCTGCATTTGTAGCTAGAGTCTTATATCTTTAGTTTCAGTCCCCCTGTTATCGTTTAGCTCACAATGACCTTTATTGCTAGTGCTAGTGTTGCAACATGACTCTGCTCTGGGCTGTGGGATCACCGTGTGTCAACTGGCACTTCACACGAATTGTGTTCTTGCCGTTCAACCGGCATTTGTCGTGAAACCGGCATTTTGTCAATAAAATTAACACTCGTCAAGCAATCGACACGTAAATTGACACTTATCATAAGCATGACACTTGATTGATACACGCCACCGATACTTATTAAATGACACCGGTAGTGTCACTTAATACATACCTTTTTTAATTCAACAAATACTTACTAATTATGCGAAGAAACAATTTTTATTACCCAGCAGGATTTACGAAAAGTAAAACCGCTTTTATTATTTATGTAATTACCGTATTTGCCCAATGAAAACAAGTCTACTGAAAACTACATTTACTTTTACGGAAACCCATTTGACCATGAAAATGCCCGAAGGTTGGGTTGCTAAATTAACCGTTACAATCCATTATTAATGACTTCCCTGGCCATCAGACTTGTCAGACATGATTACTTAATTTTTCAACATTTTGCTGACGGGTATTAAACGGCTCCGGCATCATCAGCTGCACTAAATTAAATAATATTATTCAAATTCTAACTTGCAATATCATATAAACTACTTTTTTGTTAGAAAATACGAGTTGTTAATTATTTGTAGGCATTTAAATAATTAGTTTTCGATATCAAATTTAAATCATTTACACCTACCCGACGACTAACAATAACCATCTTTGTGATTTTTTTTATTGTTTATTGGGGTTTATGAATTGAAATATGTGAGAATTTGTCGTAATGTTGAAAAATATGGTAGCAATATTTTCTTTCCTTGTTCAGATCAAATAGCAGATTGCACACATATAATAAACCACAAATTGGAAGCTGTGGAGTAATATTTGACTTACACAGATCTCTTTGCAACGTCGGTTTAACTCTAGTACCTGGATACTGCAATTCCCTTTCAAACTGAAAACGAACAATGGCTCTCCTAATTTCATGAATACCGTGGGAATCACTAGTCGTGGGTTTATTCTTCGTGAAATATCACATAGTACGCAAGGCACTGACATTCACCTTGTGTATGTGCTCTGTGCACACTTGGAAAGTTTTCAAAGGCTCAAATAAACACAGTAGTTTCTTGATCCAAGTGTCTTTGCTCTATTTTTGCCAATCGTCATAAATACGTTACGACAAAACACTTTCACGTCCTAAAAAGTAAATTCGCTTGCCAAAATCTACACCGTTTCTATCACAAGCATTGGAACCAACTTACTTTATTTATTTTTTACATTTTACAGTTAACTTCGTAAATATAATTATTTTAAAGGTTCTGTTAATAATGGAAGCTTTTTCTTGAGGGAACTTTATAATATTGTGAAAGTTTGGTTGTAAATCTGTTAAAAAATATGTTGCGATGGGATTATATTTTTTTCTTAACATCATGAAGTTTTATACTTGAGAGCGAAAGAAAAATGTTACTTTTCCTATACCAGACGATGGTATATTGCTTTTGGTACAGTGAATAGATGCAAATCAAATAATAATAATAAACTGGAAATTTGATTCGTCATTTTCTGAAAGCGGTGGCATGCTTCCTTTAGCAGATTGAATAAACGCAACGCCAACAAGCAAAAGCATATTTCGTAATCGTTATTTACAAGCTTTACCAATAGAATGTCATAATCGTGATTTAATATCATCCGTTCTCTCATAATCCAGACAGAAATGATCATATAATCGTCTGCGCCTATTAAGTGTGTTTGCTTAAGACAAATTATGTCATGGTTTCACATGATCAAAATGTCAACGCCCCATTATATTGTATTAGTTCCGCCTTTTGAAAATTTATGCTGCATAATCATGTTTTGAATTTCGTTTTGCATTTTAATTTTGATTAATATACGAAACCTCGAAATACAAACCCAGCTTATATCGCACTCCCGCAGATGCACTTCTAATCAGTAAAACATCAGTTTTTTTTTAAAATTAAATGCCTACTTCGTTTGGTAGTATACAAAGTACAGAATACCCAAAAGTATGATAGATCTCAAATTAATGCGGTTCATTCATTAAAAAAAAGGTTGAATTCTACTAAACTGCCACAGTTTACAGTTATTTAGTTCTAAATACAATTTAACATTATTACCCAGACTTTCAATTTGTAAATCTTAATTCATGTTTATTTATCCAAATGGATAATGAAGATGCAAAACCTTAAAGATCATTATCTCATTTTTAGATATGTTGACATAGTGTAGCTGCGGAGTGCAATGTACTAACAAAATAAGTATACAATTTGGGTTAGGAATTCAAACAATAAAACCTTGTCGCAACAAATTCTATCTTAACTCAATTCCTACCGACTTATTTCCATTAAAACCTGGTTCCATTTTCTCCATCTTACTCGATGACCTTTTATCGTGCTTCCATCAGCCAGTGTATTACCTTACTGACCTTTTCTGACCCCTGGCATTATTATTGTTATCAGGTGAGGCGCAAATAGCAAGCAGATGGAAGCGACAGGCCGACGAGACCACCACGAAGAAGGAGGAGAGCTTCGAGGCTGAGCTTTGCAAAGACAAAGACGCCGGAGAGTGGTTCAGGCTGGTTGCCGGAGAGGGAGACAACTGCCGTGACGTCATCCAGTGCACATCTTCCGTAAGTTCCATCTTCTAGTATTACAACCATTTTCTAACAGCAATATACGATTGCGTAATGTCTTGTTCTTTGAAGATCGTCTCTGGTTTTGTGTTCGATAAATAAAAACTACCATGGCTCTGCGGATGCTCCGTTCTACCTATCTTTATACATGTATATGTTGTGCAGTTCACAATAAAGATGAAAAGTTTACTACCATACATAGACATATGAAGCGGTTCTTTTATTAATAGGGTTTTACAGGAGATGTAAGATACAGTATAATTCTGGTAGATATTGCAACAATCGATACAGGTATACAGATGAAATGGAGAGTTAAAAAAATTGCAATAATTTAAAATGTGCAAAAGACTTACCAACATTTTTTGAGTGATCAAACATTTAATTTATACCAGTGAAAATATTGTCACAAGCAAAACAAAATTTTGAAATGCTTTCTCAGAACTACTCGCGCTTGCAAATACTCGTACATGTATTTCATGTCGTTACCACTATAATATAAAATATTCACCTTGCAATAATTGAGCGTGAGTTTTTTAAACCAACACAACATTGTACCAAGATCACACATGGTTTGTTATTAACATAAGCCAACAATCAACGTACTTAACTCAAAGATTTTGTCTAAAAATACATATAACAATGTAAAAACGCAATATGCATGCTTTAAAATGTTCAATTTACTATCGTTACTGTTTTTTACGAGTCGTTAACAGGAGCGTACAGTCTGTTGAGAACAAAAAGCTGTGAAATCCCAACAAAAAGAGGTTGCTAATCAGTTTTCCACTGAACGATCACGTTACCATCAAGTTACTATTCATACTACAAAGGATTATTTTTATTTTCACAGGGCCTCCAAGCCATCAGGTGCCCAGCTGGTCTGTACTTCGATATTGACAAGCAGACCTGTGACTGGAAGGATGCAGTGAAGAACTGCAAGTTGAAGAACAAGGAGAGGAAGGTGAAGCCTCTGCTGTTCACCGACGAGCCGCTGTGCCAGGATGGGTACTTGGCTTGCGGAGACAGCGCCTGTATCGAAAGGGGGCTCTTCTGCAACGGAGAAAAGGACTGCGCCGATGGATCAGATGAGAACTCTTGTGGTGAGCTTAACTTTTTTACTGTTTCGCCTTTTTATTTTTACGTGTAATTTTGATCAATATGATAAGAAGAACTCTCTTTGTGTCAATTGAATTTAACTGACTAATATTTAAAGTTTTTCCTAATTTTCTCTTCACAAAATCAATAATAATCCGAGTATCGAATTGGATAATAATATATTAAAAGGCTTCGAAGTGATAGGATAGATGTAGAAAAGAACTAACTGAAGACGGAGGTGAGTAAAACTGATAGTTTTCTTTGTCGAAAATGTGAACATCTATTATTTTGTGAGTAATTTGTACCCTAGAGATTCTATCAACACCTTTCTTCAATTAATCGATTAGGAAAATTGTATGCCCAAGTAATATTGCTGGCTAAATGTTGAACATCAATTTGTTTTCTTATCCTCGTTATTAAAAAAACAATGATTGGCGTAAAATTAATATAACAACTCATTATTTTACATCCAAATCGGTTATCCTACGTAGAAGCCTCGTCCCAATATGGGCAGTGCTTGCTTCACGATGCGTGTGTAGCGGGTTCGTTTCCTTTACGTGCTCTGAATTCCTTACCAACCTAATGAATTTTTCTAGGTAATTAAAAAAAGGTTGGGTACTTACCACTTCAGAAGCAGAGTAAAATGTTATTACGCCACGGTTATTTGTTTGCTTACAAAAAGCCAAAGCCTTGCTCAATAGAGTAAGTCTGAAATTCAAACTGTATTTATTTTCAACATAACTACTGGGCTCAAATAAGAGAGTTTTGTGAATATGCGAATTGTCAAAAGAGTGTCACAAACCAGTTGCATTCTCATAAGCGACAGGATGCATTGCATAACGGTCGGACCAAAGGCGGTAATACCGAGAAATACTGAATAACTTAAAACAACTGGAGACAAAAACATAAACAATATTGGTAGCATGCAATAAAAATTATTTTATGGCTTCGTAATAATTTTTAGAAATATTCAAGTAGTTACCGATTTGAACAGCCTAGTTAAATTTACATATTGAAGGAGTGTTGTTTATTAGTATGATTAAATTCCTTTAAACAAGCCAATTTGAATTTGAATAGTGATTACTTAATATTGGCATAGCAACAACTATTTACATATACGAGTATATATATATATATCAATAACTGGTTTCGCTTTTCACCGCTCATCGGAGTTCTTCCTCCGGCGGACTTCCGAGAAACGCAGTGTGTACCTTTTCGTTGGCGTTGCTTCACCCCGAGGAATGCATTTGAAAGTCGCAAATGACAAAGGCAACAACTGCTCGCAGTGTTGGCGAACTTGTTACAAGTTTCAGGTGCGGTGTGCAACGCGCTAGATCCGCTACAACTAACGTCGGCAACTCAAATAACTATTTCCTCAATCATTCTGCCTTTCTACATTAGTTACCTTTTTCATATTTTCCCCATCAATAAATTCCGCGAAACGAGACTACCTAGATTAGATCAGTTTTATGTCGAGCGAGCAGATTTTTTTAGTTTTCGTTCTCAGGTTACAAGTTACAAATACACGTAGTATACCATTGAATGGCATTTTTTCAGTTGCCCACAACGTATTTCTGCCATTGCATAAACAGAAAGTAATTCGTTACTTGCTCAAAAGAATGATAGTTTCACCAATATTGTTATGATTGAAGCAAATTCATTTAGTTTACTTTGCCAATTCGTGACGGAATCAATGCACTGAGACTAAGATGATTTTATTATTACTATTTTCAATCTATCTTTTCTTTAACGTAAATGAGTTTATTAGATGTGTTAATAGAACCATCACGTCGTTATATGTAAAGATTTCATATTCTTAAAGATGATAACACAATACAATGTTTGCAAAACAAAGACGCGAAAGCACCTGGTACAATCGGGTACCTGAAATTGGATCCGGTTGCAATCAGCGAGTGAAGAATACCTCGATAAAGGCGGATACTTGTTTCGCACACGGTTATGAAATTATCTGAAAAGTGTTGCCAATCTCCTCCGGTCATCACATCACTTTCACCATCCACAATGAAATTTTAAAATATCTAACATTAATGATATTATTAATATTCCTGTTCAAAAGTTAAACGCCTCGGGCAGAGCCACGGCGCATATAACGATATGTCAAAAGGCAAAACTTGCACAATTAATTCACGATGCTTTTAGCTCACTCGCTTCTCGAACATTCGAAGGCCGCCATTAAATAATACGTGGTCGATGGCTGTTGCAGAAAGAAAGGTAGTGCCGTATTAATAGTAACCGTTAATTAAATGCTAAGTAGTAACAGGTTGACATTTTGAATTGAGTCGCCATGATACACACTTCATTTCATATTCTGTTAGCGAATTTCTTACACATTGTTTCAAAATTAAAATCAGCGAACGCATCTTTAAGAAATTAAACGTTTTAAAAATAACTTTATTTTTTAATGGTTTTGAATAACATCAATATTCGAGGATACGAAACATTCCTTTTTATCTTATTCGTAATTTCATAATCATTTTTTTTTAACTCAATAGAAATGGCATAAATTTAAATGGGAATTTTAATAACAATTCTTAAACTTAGAGATAAACATTCAACAAGTGTTTTAAAATAAGATATATTTAGAGGAAAAAGAGCTACCATTTTGTATACACACATATATATTTATGAGTATAGTATATATCAGTATAGTTTATGTTGATTTTGGATAATTAACGATTTAGTGTTTTAAAATTTGATGCTGAATTTCTAAACTTCCAAAACGTTAAGACCGGTTCAAAAGTAAGATTTCGCCCTAGGCACGGACCTACTGAGATTACTGAATGAATCCGACAAATTAAAAGAGATTTATCACTTGACCGATGAAGTGAAGTACTCTCCAAACAAGTTGAAAGACACGTGTGACCGTGAAAGTTCATTAACGGCTTTGATTATCCCCGAGCCGGATGCGCCGTAAATTTAATGTAGGACAAATATAAAAGTTCTAAATTGCAATACACTTCACGACACATAAATTAAAGAATTGGGCAATAAGAAAGCAGAAAGTGAATTGAGAATATATTTATACGTTTACTGCGCGAGCTTTGTTTAGTAGTCCTCGATGTTAACCTTAACAAATGGCAAGAAAGTACATAACTAGTAACACGTAATATATGCTGACCTAATCAATGCATTTTTCGTGATAGATTATTTAGTGCCTATATAATAAAATACATACTTACACTAGTACCTACCTACAAAACTAATATTAAGTAATTAATTATTGAAACATTAAATAGTTGATTAACACAAAATAGAAAAAAGACAGGGAAAAAAATAAGTTGCAACCGAGAATCAAGCCCGGGACCTCTTCTCTACCTAGAAGTAACTCATCTACCCACTTGAATATTTTGGTTATTATTACAATAATAAATATTACAAATAACAATGAAGCGTAAAGTTTTAATAAATTATTTCTAATTGTAAAATAATAATAATAGGTTCATTGTGTTTAAAGATTTATTTTCTCTCGATTTATTAAGAGCCATAAATACAGTTTTACCTTAGTTTAACAGCGATCAATGAAGCGTAGTTTGTCTTTCAAAACTACACATACGAGTACACATGTTTTTCCTGAATACAAGATACGTAGAGTTCGATAATAACACGGCGTCCTATTATTCAGATGTTTGCAAAGCACAATTATTAAGGGATTTAAAATATATGCATTACATTTACATACATTGAAAGATTTAAATAAAAATATGAATTATTCATAATTTTGTTCAACCTGTTCATTAAACTTACAACCTGGCTTTTACAATGTAGAACTCACACTGCATGCTCCCTAGTTAACGGACTGCGTCACGCGTCATGTTGCGTTCAATAACATCTGAGGCAGTGTTATTCACTCGTATAACTGCTTATAGCTGCCCACGTACTGCATTTTTCACAAATGCCAATTGAAATCCAAGCTCTGGCCGACACGGGGAATGCTTTGGCTTCAGACATGGCAAGGTGTGGTACTCCGTCACCAGTGGTCTGTAATCATATAATAAGTATTCTGCGGCAGTAACTACTCGCGAGTACTTGTTTACTTGGAGGATATTCAATGTAAGCTCTTTGAATGGTTCTCCTTTACAAATTGTTGAAACATTGCAAGTTCAGATTATCAAAATAAACTTTCAATCGATCTCCACTACTTTATTGCTAAATCATTCCAGTTTATAGTTTAAACTTTTTATTTATTTCATGATTCGTGATTATGTTTTTCTTTAAATATATGATTACTCATTCATTACATGAAAAGGAAACAAAACAACACTTTTTGCAAAAAAACTCTTTTTTTTTTATTCAGTCGGGAAAAAACTTTTTAAAAACTCAAGAAAAGAACTGCAACACTTTTAATGCATTGGTAAAAATGCCTGAATAAACATTATATGTAATACCGTAATACTTTTACAGGCCAGATACTTTTTTCTCTATTTGTAAATTTGGCTGTTTCTAAAATACGGGAATGGTATGCATTACTAGGAGACTGAATTAAGGTTATTAAAAAAATGTAGGTTGTCCCATATTAAATGTAAATTGGTCGTAAGCGTGTGTGCGTGCGTGAATACTGTTCATACACATCTATATATTCGTACACAAAGAGTCGCTCACGGCCAACGGCTAGCGAAAGTGGTCTGGAAACTCCACTCTCACTGTCTCCCGCTTACCTCACACGTCAATGCGCGGCTTACCTGTCGCCCGCTGCTGTACCAGTACCCACCTCGTGCAGGCTCTCAAGGCCCTCCCGATCGGCTGCCAATTATCCGTGCCCCCCGCCCCACGTTGGGCGCCACATCAGTCCATTTATCAATATTCATTTATGCTGATTAGTAGCGCGTTATTAAAATATCAAATTAACAGGATCGGTCGTAACCTTTACATTTGACAACAAGAAATACCATAAAGAATTATTTATATCGGTTTTTTCTATAACGTATATTTCAGATTTTGAATACGATTGAAACAAACATGACGAGATCGCTAATTGGTAATTTGTTTCAGATATCGACAATGACCCCAACCGTGCTCCTCCCTGCGACCCCGCAGTGTGCGTGCTACCCGATTGCTTTTGCTCCGAGGACGGCACCACCGTTCCCGGGGACCTGCCTGCCAAGGATGTCCCTCAGATGATCACCATCACCTTCGATGATGCCATCAACAACAACAACATCGACCTCTACAAGGAAATGTTCAATGGCAAACGCAAGAACCCCAACGGCTGCGATATCAAGGCCACGTTCTTCGTCTCCCACAAGTACAGCAACTACTCCGCTGTCCAGGAAACCCACCGTAAGGGACACGAGATCGCCGTCCACTCCATCACGTGAGTATTAGTTATCAGTGTAGTATGAAATATAACTAGCGTCAATTCGACGTGACATAATGAAAAGGCAGTAAAGGAACTGATTATTACAGGCACAATGACGACGAACGTTTCTGGAGTAACGCAACAGTCGACGACTGGGCCAAGGAGATGGCCGGCATGAGGATCATCGCAGAGAAGTACGCCAACCTGACCGACAATAGCGTCGTCGGTGTACGAGCCCCCTATCTCCGCGTCGGAGGAAACAATCAATTCACCATGATGGAGGAACAAGCTTTCCTGTACGACTCTACCATCACCGCTCCCCTGTCCAACCCTCCTCTATGGCCATACACCATGTACTTCCGCATGCCCCATCGCTGCCACGGAAACCTGCAGAGCTGCCCCACCCGTAGCCACGCCGTCTGGGAGATGGTCATGAACGAGTTGGACCGCAGAGAGGACCCCAGTAACGACGAGTACCTGCCCGGATGTGCCATGGTCGACTCTTGCTCCAACATTCTGTCTGGAGATCAGTTCTACAACTTCTTGAACCACAACTTCGATAGGCATTATGAGCAGAATCGCGCTCCCCTCGGCCTGTACTTCCACGCCGCCTGGCTGAAGAACAACCCCGAGTACCTGGATGCCTTCCTGTACTGGATCGACGAGATTCTGGCCAACCACAACGACGTCTACTTCGTGACCATGACCCAAGTCATCCAGTGGATCCAGAACCCCAGAACCATCTCCGAGTCCAAGAGCTTTGACCCATGGAAAGAGAAGTGCTCCGTGGAGGGAATCCCCGCCTGTTGGGTACCGCACACGTGCAAGCTGACCTCCAAGGAAGTTCCCGGGGAAACCATCAACCTACAGACCTGCGTGCGCTGCCCGAACAACTACCCCTGGCTGAACGACCCCACGGGTGATGGCCATTACTAGACTAGTTCCTGTGGAATGTGGAGTCGCGGGAGGGGTAGTTTGGGAGTGGGAGGGGGAGGGAGCGGGGGCGGGGGACGCCCCTTGGATATTTATATCTTGTAACGGGTCTCAATCCCGTCCATAGTCTAAGTACCTATTGTAATATAGAAGCACATACATATTTAGTAGGCCTATTCAATATAATGTGATTTTAAAAAGCTGTTCAAATATTAAAAAAACTATAAAATTTCATAATATTTTATTGTAGTACAGTAGATACCACTCCTTATCCAATTAAGTCATGAACTATAACTAAGCGCACACTATGAAAACCACATTCAGGCGTATGAACTTGCAGCGGTGGTGTTCATGTAACCGAGACATAAAGTTACCGTTCCATTATACTCGTATCTCTCACCAGACTCCACTCCAAAGTTAATGTACATGTCCCAGTTTCACAAGACCAGCCAGAAACAACTCGGGTATTTTCAATAAATATTTATGTAACATTTTGAGAACCCAAAAAAGTATCGACCTCAAACATCATGAGCCGTTACGTTCGATAATAATTGTCTGATGCAATCTGAGGTGTTCCTAATACCGCCATTAGTAAAATATGTATAGAGTTGGTACTCGTAAGGAATTCGCCTGCCTGAATATTTTTTACTAAATCTGAAGTAATAGACATTGCTGTCAATAATAGCAGATTCAAACAGCACTTGCGATACACTTGATGCACAACAGCGTTTGGCAACTTAACCAATTACACACATGACTTATTAATCGATGAAGCCACGATGTTTAAAATAGAGTAGACCGAAGCGCTTTTCAGAATGTATGTGAATGATGTTAGTTGAAATGTATAACATGATGGAACAAAAAATAGTACACAGATATTTTTTTCTTTAAAATGGCACATTTTTGTGCAGGTAGACAAAATAGGCAATTATTTTTAAATTGGATCAAGAACAGGTTTGCGAAATGGATGTGACAAACCTAAGTAGGTAAACCTGAATACCTAGTATAATTTTAAAATATTTTCGTTCAAACTTGTAAAACTGACCTTGAGAATTCCTTCACAAAAAGCGTCGACCTGGCGAAGCAAAAAACCTGCGAGGTTGTCGTATATTTTTTATTGTATTAAAATAATGTTCCAGAGAGTCGAGACTCTTTATAAATAAAACATGTAAAGGTTACTTTTTTAGGTCACCTTTTTATAATATAAGGCTCCGTTCCAAGCATCTCGAACAATCCAGCAACTAACCAAACGGAGAATATTGTAGATATTCTCATAGCAACATTAAACTTGTATAACAGGTTCACTTTCAGTTGTTACACGACACATTATTTATCAAAACAGTGCTAAGGCTTACAGAGTTCACTTTGCACCACTAAAACTGCGTAATTAAAATAATATTCAATCCGGTGATCACAAATGCTTTTCATTATTTTATGATTATACTTACTAACCTACCGATTATTAATTATTCTCTCTTTTTTACTTTGATTAGAATTACAGTTTGAAGATCACCAACTTTCACTCAGTCAATCTCGTATACAATAAATTTTCAATGGACTTTTGGCAATCCTGCGGTCTGACTGTCTGAACATTGCATTTACGAAAAAAAAACAGGAATTAAGCATTCAAATGAATAAAACAATCCATTCGTGTTTCAAACTTTTCAAACTTGACTATAATGTTGGTAGGGGAAAATTAACCTTGACATTTCATGAATACCTTGTCTGAATAATAGATTACCTTAATTCCTGTCGTTTAACTCGGTGGTAGATCAAACAAAAAATGCAATATGTCGATGACTTAGATACTTTATATCGGTGTAGTAAATATTTTTTAAAGTATTATTTTACCTAC
This sequence comes from Drusus annulatus, assembly GCA_022651775.1. Lineage (NCBI taxonomy): Eukaryota > Metazoa > Arthropoda > Insecta > Trichoptera > Limnephilidae > Drusus > Drusus annulatus. The sequence goes on from JAGWCC010000284.1 coordinate 840,158, forward strand.
TAGCAACCAAATTACAAGACTTTTGGATACGAATTTAATTACAAATAAAATATGTATATTGGCGCCAGGATTTTCAAAGATCAATGATAATGTGAGGTTGATTCTGTCTTTTACGTAATTTTTTTTTAGAAAAATGTTAATTTCGTTACGTTTTCGAATAAAACTCGTGTCTAATGCTTGTCCTTTTATAACCATCTACCTATTACCGACAAAATGCTAAGAACAGAGAAATAATAAAATAAAAATTGTTAGTTTTAAAAACACTTCTTTTAATACTAAATTCTAAACAGAGTAATCGTGATATTTCAAAACGTGAAGTAAATCTCGTGTAAGTATTCGTCTGAAAGTTTTTTTTTTTGCCTGTAACCAACTGACATTTCCGGATTTTTTGTTTGATTCGAATACGATTAAAATCAGATTTTTTCCGTTATTATTACAATAATTTCAAATGGAATCTTTCTTATGTAAAAGGTTATTGAATATGTATTTTCAACTTGTCGAATACGCTTATGAAAGACCAATAAAATCATCAAAAAGGTCAAAAGCAACAGACTACGAATTACCAGTTAATTCATCCTTCAAATTTCGGTTTTTAGAAAATAATGCATTCCACGATTATTATAATAGTAATTACTACCCGGTTTCGACCGTGTTTGAACACACAATATATGAAAAATATTTCGTAATTACTGTACATATTTTCTACAATTATATGGTAATTTAAAATCCCCATGGCTTAAGAAGTAAAATACGTTGCTGGCTGAAAATAGTTACGTTTATCTAGAAAATCCGTAAAAAAAAGTTTACACATTTCATGAGGCTCGAGGTCACCTTTTGAGAGTTTGAGGGGAGCTCACTATTTTGCGGGATTTTCAGATAGGTATAAACTGCTAATAAAATATATTTTTTAAATAATTTTGATTTACTTATAATAGAAACTTTATTTAAAAATGTAAGTATATTTGTTGGTAAATTCATCCAATCTTTTGCTATTCATTAAATATGTATCTAAAAATAACTGAGTAGCAATCATTCGAAATGTATATGTATTTGTGTCATAGGTCAGAGCTTGGAATGTTTGTTTGCTCATCGGGCAAGTCTGACGTGAAGAAAGAGCCTCTAATGTCCCTGTCCCATCAGCGGCGGCGCGGTGGAGCTCTCAGCAGCCGAGTGCACCGTGCATAATGTAATCTCCCGGCGGCTTTCTCTGCTTTCTCCCGCCGGCAGCGCCCAAATCTTTCTTCCTCAAGCACTTCGCAGTGTCAAGACAAACGTTAAACGGAAAAATCTAAGCACGAGAAAACTACACTGAGCGGATGAATGTCCACTAATGTTCAAGTATGTTCAAAATTCCTGCCTCCGTAGCATGGAGATCTACGCTTTTGACATTGTCGAGAAGTCGAGTTGGTGGGTTCGATTCGTACTTTAGAGTTAAATCATATGGGAGCAGTCCAAGCGTTGTAATGTCGATGAGAATATTATATTGATTTACCATATATGTAGCTGCTATCGTTTGGACGTATGAATAAATTCATATCATAAATACGGTGATGACCTTCGTAGAGTAATTTTTCTGCGTACTTTGAGTCAGTAGTTTTTCAGGTTTGATTTCCGGTAATAAAGTATTGTGATTTTTTTTTTCTTCACATACATATCTGCCTTGTCACACAGGGTGTGGATTAAGCCTTATAAAAAATATATAAGGGTCAGTACACAAAAATATACTTTTTTGGCTTTCTAGTACAAACAAAATAACAGATTATCCATCTGTTAATTCTATACGAACAGTTAAAAAAATTAATAACGTTTCTAGTAAATACAATTTTTAAACAGTTATATTTTAAATTCTGTATGAAATGCTTTCTGGAAATTCAGGTAAAATGTTCAACAATGCCTTTGATGGTTTTCAAACTGCACCTTTAACTGACATTTCAGTATGTTTTTTTTATAGAATTTGAAGCACAACACTTTAAAAAAATTGTATCCACTGGAAACCTCAGACATTTTTATATATATTCAGCATAAAAACAGGCATAAGTACATAGCCTGTTCAAAAGACAATGTGAATTTTGAATTTTCTTCAAAAGTAAAAAAAAATTCAAAAGTAAAAAATCGAAGAACACACAAAAACGTGACTAGCCTTTCCAGTTGTCAAAAACAAACCACTTATCCAAAATGGCTGATAATGCTAACATATGATAAACACATGTAAACATAACAAAAAAAATATATCGATAATCGAATGTACACAGCCCGCGAAAATTCTCCTTTTCTTTTGAACAGGCCTCGTATTTTCCCATAACCTGATATTAACCCTCCTCTTCCTTGATGTTGTTTAGGTTTATAGCCTTTGTGGAGTATTACCCCACTTGATGTAGCCATCTCCACTTCTGACAACCATTGCTTTTGTTCGACGCAATCCTTCTCTTACGGTATTTTCAGATCGAGCAGCAAGTTGTTCATGGAGCGCTGCCTAAGGCCGGTAGGTAGGTAGGTACTTAATGGTTTGGCTTCCAAAGCTCTGAATTATCTGCCATTTGACTGGCTCACATGCTGCTGATTATTAGTGGTTAATGAATGAAGATTTTTTTTCTGTATCTCCACGTTCGTACACCGATAACTTGTCTTACATCTAGGACTATCCTAATGTAACTATTTTCAACCGGAAAACAAAACATTGCTCTTTTAGTATCATTGTCCGTGACACAGCAAATATTATGTGACTTTTTATTGACAATGATATTATATGTTTGTGGTTTAGTCTTTTTAGGAGGTTAACAAATGTGTGTCCTTGTTTGGTGCAATCTTCTTCAAATATGTTGGTCATTAATTTCAACTTTGTTGGTAATATTTTCCTGGAAAAAAATCAATTAACCAATTTATTTGTGCACGAGTAAATAAATTTTAAACGTACTCTACGGTAGATATGTATCACGAGGTGAATCGTTTTCAGCATGATCGCTCAAACTAATTAGGTTGAATGGAAAACTAATCAAAATTCAGAATAGGCTTGTCCATAACAAAAAACTAAATAGATTTTTGATATGGATAAGGCTCTTACATATATTTTTAAATTTATTCCGATATAAGCTAATACACACTAATTTAAAATTATAAATATTGTTTAAAAAATATATATATTAAAATAGAGCATAAATCTTTAATTAGTTAAAGTTTAAATAGATATAACAATTATTTTCTAAGTCAAACCTTTAGTGCACGCACATTTTATTACTGTCATTAGATCCTATTTGCTTCTAGAAGCTTTTTACTAGATGAGTAATTGAGAAGCGTGCAAACTTAGCCTTGTAAAAGATAAATATTTGAATAAAAGGTATATTGTAATTATGAACGGATACCTGTGTAGACTTAAATATAAATCATTAATTACCCCATTTACATGAATGAATAATATGTATGAATGTCAGATATAAAATAATAATAATTGTTTAACATATAAACTTTAAATTACGCTATTAATAAAAAAACGGTGATTTATTAATAATTCATTTATACAAGAAGTTCAGATGCTCAAAGCGTAAACGTGTTTTTAAATTTCTATTACTCGTAAGATGACCTCGGTAGCGCGAGAGTAAAAAGTTGTAAGTGCGACCATGGAGTCCCGGGTTTGATATCCGACGGAAATAATCATGGTGTCTGATGGCTGAGTGGTTAACGCGGCATATCACAATCCTCAGTTGATGACTATTTATTCAATCCCAATCGAGAACAATGGCCACAATAGTATTATATAACCATATAACTGTATAACCATATAACCATATTATTATAACCACATGAAGTACACGATGCTAATGAGAGCGATGATTTTTCAGGACCGAAAAAAATAGTTTATTTTTTAAAGCACTGAAATTCGCTCAGTTCCTATTCTACTAATTCTGAAAATCTCCAAGATACCTTATTCAGACCAGAGATCTTATTATGAAAGTCGGTCTCTAGTATCGGCGGCTATTTGTTTTTACCAGTTACTTGCATTTTTATATTAGTTAATGTAACATAATAAATTACACAACAATTGTACAAGTACTTAGTACTTACCACACTATACAATTATACACGCACAACCCTATTACGCACGGACTTCTCTAGTGAGAAGCGACGCAGAAGACAGAATCTGGTAGATGAACAGGGAGCCGAAAACGGTAGGCTAAAGTTTTTCTTGGCAGAGGGGAATTGACTGCCGACAGACTCGCAAATTTGAAGGAGGAGTATTAACGGGTTAAATCCAGAGGATTAGAACCCCGCAATTTTTTGGAGGAAGTCTGAAGAAAAAAAAGTGTGTTCTCTCGAAAAAAACAGACAGCTGAGGAAGAAGCGACTAAGATCATTCTCCGCCAAATGCATTATGCAATCCTATAATGTCAGCCGCTGCATTATAAGCTAGTCTACAGCATCGCCAGAAAGGTTTGCTGCCCAACATCCAAGTATTTCTTCGTCTTTCAAGATGACCGAAAATATAAAATACGTTTTCATCAAAATAAACACTGCTCGTTTGTAAATTAGTGTTTTCTCTTTCTTGTATATGAAGCTATTATTATTTGTATTTTTTTATTATTTACTTCCAAGGAATCTCCCAATAAAACTGATATGACATCCCACTTCCCGAGATAGAGAGGTTAGGCTACATTTGACACCAACACTAGATTTCGTACAGATTTTACATTTGGAATTACATTAGTTGGAAAAAAAATAGCTAATGCTTACATGAAACCACATTGAACAGGTGATACAAGATTTGATCAGCATATTGAAAAATAAATGCGTAGATGAAATAATTATTAAAACTCTAGGATGTGTACTCTAACTAGTATATCGATACCGGTAAATAATAGCAAAAATACATTTTCTTTATTTGTTGCCATGCAGGCGAAAATCTGATAAGGTAATTTTAAAATAATGTGTCAATTTGAAAAAATACCATTATTATGTAAAATACCATAAATAGAAAATACAACAATGAAATTTACATACACAGACAAATAAAAATAAAAACAATTTTGATACGATAAATAATGGTGTACCTACCTATTTACATGAAACAACATTATTATCAGTTGTTAATCAGTTCTAGTGTTTGAATGACATATTGTTTGTAATGTGGGATCACATTTAAATAAAGTTAAAAAAATAATGAGTCCACTGAATTATTTAAGGATATTTGATTGACGTCTACAAGGATACTACGACATGTGGTGCTCTATTTTATAACTTCGCGTAAAATAAAATACAATTGAGACTCTGTGAAGATTGTAATTTAATATTTTGACAGTAAGTGATTATTCTATGGTGGAATATTATTAATATTTTCAATGCGCATTTTTGTATGCATGACTTTATATAAATTTAAATGCAACCAGTTTGTATTGATTAATGCTTAGATAGATAATTGATTGATTATTCATTTTATATTGTTATACTGCTCTGATGAAGGGACGGTTGTGTTAAAAAATGGTTGACTAAAATCTCCACTAAACTGTCGTGAAGTATATTTGACTTACGTGTATTTATTTGATAAATGCCGTTGTATTACTAAATTTAACAGTATTCGACTAAATTCAGTACTGCAATAAATTATAACATCGTCGCTGGAAACGCAAAAGGACTTAAACGACACTTTGGTCAAAAATGAGTTAAACATACAGTTTTGATCCGTTTTTTTCTGCATCAAACAGTCAGAAAACACTCGTAAATTCTGAAGAATTTTATGGACCTTCAACCATATAAAATATATTTATCATTTGATAGAAGGCTTAACTCAAACGTGACAAGGTTGGAACTTTTTTAGCTTTTTAATGCTTCAGGTAACTCGGTGAAAGCATTAAGTTACCAGAGTTAACTTTTTTTTCAAAATCTAACGAGGTACTGAACACTTACAAGTTTTATTGCAAAACAAAAAAAATTTTAAGTGTTCTGGTGTAAACTTCCTAAAATGGCGCTTCAGCCCTTCAGCCTTTCCGGTGACGACTTCATCAATGTTTTTTTATATCCTATACTTTGGAAGTTAGTTGTCCTTGGTATTTTTCTCCTCGTTGATTGTTATTCACCTATGCTAGAGTAAATTATACGTGTTTTAACATAAACGAAAATAAATATTTTCGTAGAAAAAAATCACTTAATGGTTCGACATATTAAATGAAGATGTAACAATAACTTTGTATAAGAGCTTACGCTAACCGAAATCGGTCGGTTATAAAAATTAAAATTAAATCTGGGTGTCTAATTCAATGTTTTAATTTTATTTTCAGTAAATAAATATCTTAACCATGATGACAACATTTGTTTCATCAAGCAGCAAATATTTTCGAATGGTGAATTCAGACGTCATGAAATTTGCAAAGGATTATTTGTCTGGATTTTCAAGCTACATGCATTTATTTTCAGCTCACAATGTCATATTGCCTATCCGCTATTATTCATTGTCCAACAAGAAAAATGATTTTGTGAAAATCTTTCTGAAAGTCGGGCGAGACCGAGTAGTTACTAGGATTATTCAAAAAGGTATAATGTCTATGTTTAAAATGCGTGTATTCTATTACGAATTCCTTATAATTTTAAGATACGTTGGGTAATTTACAGTAAATTATGTGTTTGTAACGTTTTATTCCTTTCTGCGAGCTGGCGATATGAATAGCCAATTTAAAAAACATGTTTCTTTAATTAAACCGCACAATGTTATTTTATAATAATAATAAAACAAAACAATAATGGACCATTAAGGTTTTAATAAATTTCTAAAAACTGCAGATTTTTTATGATGTAATATAATTTTTCAATCATCTCGAAATCCTTGGAGAAACGTGATTATTTCCAGTTTGCAAAGTATACCAGCAACCGAATTTATTTCTAATTTTATTATTTTGTGTTTAGCCAAAGCGAAAAGTGTCTTTAGTGTTGAAAGAAATACATATGCATATAGGTAATTCAAGCGGCATTTTAAGCGGCATTAAAAAAGTACACATTCATGCTCATAACTGATATGTATTACACGACCTTGGATCTGTCATGTTCAATCAAAACAACGAGCAATTGATACGTTATTACTGCCTATATGGATAAGAAGGTTCTTGAAAAGTGAAAAAAACTGTCGCGAACGCACGAGCGTAATTAATTGGAATCAAAATTACCGGCAGGCGAGTTACTCACGGCCGAGGCGAGTAGGCACCGAGGGTTGGATGCCGGTTATGCAAAGCACTCTTGCGAGGTACAATCCCCGCTAAGGAAATCTCCGAGTCACTTCGTAAGGATCATTAACAATTCAAGTATTATTCAAGTACGCCGGGCCACTCCCAGCTAGGAGTTAGCAATGACGAATGCCACGAGCTTGACGAAATGTCACCTCGCTCTGGCATAATCCTCAGATCTATTGACGTCAAGTGAATAGGACAACCAACCATTTTATTCGTCATAACGTTACATGTTATCGTGCATTTCCTATTAAACTTCTACACAATCCCCAGTCAATGCTACAGTAAACCATTTTCGAAAAATTACAGTTAAATGGAAATGCTGACATAAACTACTCTTTTAAAATACAGTTAACATGCGTAATTTTCCGCATAACAGGAAAATACCTTTTCAATACATTTTTCTTGTAAAATTTTGTTATGGTAGTAGATAAACCTATGAAAAAAACCGACAACCTCAGTAGCTGATCGGTTAAAATCCTCGACTACGAATATGCAGGTCGCGGGTTCGAGGCCCGGCGTGGGCAAATAAACTTAATTTATTTCGTATTTATTATTTCAAATATTATTTAAATTAAATAATATAAAGTATATTTACGGCACGTTTCAGAGTGGTAAATAGTTTAAGTATAGCCCTGGTGAAATATCACCATTCAGAATCGTTGCGTTGCTTGAAAAGGTAATAGCCTATTTACTGACCAAATCTGAATAGTTAGGTACTTGAAACATGTGAATTCCGTAAAAAAATATATCACTTTGCAGGCCAATTCGAGGGGTCGAAACTTCAAAGCACCTTTCTCTGGTGCCATTGCACCGATCGCTCTGAAAATTTGGATTTAAACTTGTTTGCATAATTTGAACGGGATTCATCAAAAATATTTTTCAAATATGACATGCGACAAAAAATATAATCCAATAATATAATATTGCAACCATCCCTATTTCCATCTCCTCCTCACTCTCTTCAGTTTCACAGCATTGAGGATGCCATAGTCCCACTAGCTCCAGACAGCTAGGAGCAATTGGAACTCTTGTGTGGTATTCACATAAAAAAATAAAAATATACCAAAATAAAGTGAAATGGAAAACTTTGGATTCCTTAAGTATGCACATCTACTTCATCTAGAATATTATGTTTCTCTGAAATAATAATATTAACAATGAATTTATATAGCCAAGTTTTGTAACAGTTCACCTACTAAATGAATGGTTGTGTTCTTTAATAAAGACCCAAGATTAAAATACCATTTAATTCATATAATGAATTGCCATTTAATTGAACATGTCGCGTTTGTTTGTCGTTTTATTTGATTAATTTAAAATGAATTAGTTTTTTACTGTCTGGGAATGTCACTGAATTAAGATTCTTGTGTTAGCAAAAGCCTTGAAGAATCGTGATTCCTTTATCTTCTTTGATATGTGTCGTCTCTTAGGTGTTTTATACCGAATACTAACATAGTATAAAAATATTGCATTCTTGATTGCTTTAATGAATTATTTAATAGTTCTACTCGATAAAATGCCACTTACGAAAATTTAAATGTTTTGTTTGATGTTATTTAGCAGGTCTTAAAATGTCTTACTTGTTTTAAAAAAAAGTGTTTTTTTTCGGAAAAAAATCTTTTTAAATGTTTTAATTTATTCTCAATAATGTTGAAACAAAGTACGTATCGATGGCATGGCGCAAAATATTGTACGTGCAATTTATATAAATACAATTACCCTATTTGCAACGCATCTCATAAGCTAGTTTAATTGGTAAATAAATTTATTTTATAAATAGAACACATACACTTTGTTTTTAACCACTTTTTTATTTAATATTTTGTCTACCGGTTTCGGAAGTACCCTTCCATCATCAGGACAATATTAAATTAATCTTTAGATAATAACTTCATCTCTTCTTATTTTTCTATTTATAAATATGGCAAGCCACAAAGTTAATGCTTTTTACGAATATATAAATTTATTTTAATTTTCTTATCTTTTCTAAATTACATAGAGATCAAAATTAATATTATTTATGCTGCTTTCATTTTTAACGTAAAACTTAAATCATCTTCTAAGGTAATTTTTCACAATTTTGTGTGCTATGCCATCGATATTTAATATTAAAATGTGATAATATTTCAGTCCGTTGAAAAATAAATTAGGTAAATTCCATACGTTTCCTCTTCAGGGCCATTCAAAATATTTAAACTCCTACCCTCCTCCCTGACCACTCAAGTCCCTTCATATGAATAAAATCATATTAAGTGTATTGCTATTCTTACCAAATTAGTTTGAGCTATGTTCTAAGACCCGCAGGTAATTATATTCATCTCACCACCGCAGACATCTCACTCTATCATTAGCTGGACCTAATTGTTCGTAAGTTGATACTTTTAAGGGTCTTCGCAAATCAAATGTTTTGCTAGACCTATGAAACATTTTACTGGGTTCGTGAGATAGCAAAATTATTATCAGAAAGATTTGAATTTTTTTAGGATTTCTAAGAAAATACATGCGATATCGTTTTACAACCTTCTGTTTCTATAAATAGCCGGAAATGTATTCTAATGACTTCCAAATTATATGTGCAGAAAAATAACTGAACTATTTTAACATTATGTAGTAGGTGAGGTAGGTACCTACATATAGGTAATGAGAGTTGAATCAAAATACTTGTTTACCTTCCAAGGCAACTTAAACATGTTTTTATAAAACACAATTATTTTTTCCACGCTGTTTAAAGTAAGAAATTTCATATTCCGCTCACCAAATGCTTAAGCGAATATTTTAAGCGCATGTACATGCATATGTATATAGCGTGTAGAAATGTTCCCATGTTTGTGTCCTGCATGTAAAGTGACCCAGTTACTGATGACCTTGATTGTCTGATGATCATTTCAAGAACCCGCCTCCTGCAGTTGCAAGCACAAGGCGGACATGTTAGCAATGAGGTTCGACATTCCGTTTTTTGTCGTACCCCATATATAAAACTACAAATTAGTTGGACCGGTTTATGATTTTACTATATGTAGGGTGACCATTTCGAAATATAGCACTCACATTCTAGAGGAATTACGTAGTGTTCACAATGTCCTCTACGCCAGAAAGAAGGAATATAAATGCCAAACGTTGTCTTTTCCTGTATTTAAAATTACAAATTAATTGAAGAAATTAATGCAACACACAAAGTATATTACTTCAAAAGACGCCATTAGTGTTTTACGGGTACATGGAGGAGGTTATTTATGTTAAAAATTTCCAAAGTAAATGAGTTAGAAAATGAAAAATTGTTGAGTTATAACCGATCCAATGTGCTTTCAAAGTGTTTTCTGGGTAATTTATTTTAAATCTCTTAACGAAAACCGTTTCTGTTTTTTCATAAAATATAAATATCTATGATCATAAATGCACAATGATCCTATTGAATGGAAAGCAATGACGGCATGCATATATGTTTCAATCGTTTTACAAATTCATTCCTATATTTTTTCATAGTGGATATTGCACAAGAGCACCAACCGTCTTGAGCCAGTGAGACTTTGTCATTCCTAATTGGGATATGTTGCGAGACTGAAAGTAGAGGGGAGGTTAAGGAAATGAGGAAGAGGAAGGTTGAGAAGTAACTGGCTATTCAGAGCTGGTCACCAAACACGGCTAAAACCATTTCGAGCAACGTTTCGATTCTGAATAGTGATCTTTCACCAGGGTGATGCTTAGAGTATCTACCACTCTGGATTTAAGTCGGTCGCTGCATTATATCCTGTACACTGTAATAGGACAGGAAGCTATAAAAACAAGAACCGTCTTTTCAACACAGATTGTAAAATGTTTAGGGTTGCTAAAATGGATGAAATACGTGAAAGGTGTGGAAAGACAATGATGGGTAAGTACCCATAAAGCAGAACTTAAAAACAAACTCAAATTCGTTAAGTTAAACTCATAAACAATGCAAAATGCGTCATTTTTCATGATTGATAAATGTATCTTATCTTAGAATGCGTGAAAATAAATATAAAAAATAAAACCTCCAGACACATAACTTTTTTTTTTCAAAAGTAAAAAATCTAAGAACACACAAAAGCGTGACTAACCTTTCCAGTTGTCAAAAACAAACCACTAATCCAAAATGACTGATAATGCTAAAATATGATAAACATATGTGTACCAACATAACAACAACAACAAAAACGATAATCGAATGTACACAGCCCGCGAAAATTCAAAATTCACCTTTTCTTTTGAACAGGCCTCGTACTTTTTTTTATTTTTATATGAATACCGCACCGAGTCTCAACTGCTCCCAACCGTCTAGAGCCAGTGAGACTATGGCATCCCCAAATAGGGTATGTCGTGAGGCTGAAGGTAGTGGGGAGAGGAAGGAGATTGGGAAGGGGAAGGTTGGGAAGTACCTGGCTATTTAGATCTGGTCACCAAACACGGCTAAAGCCATTTCAAGCAACGTTTCGATTCTGAATGGTGGTCTTTCACCAGGGCGATACTTAGAGTATCTACCACTCTGGAACGTGCCGTAAATATACTTTTTACTAATTTCATATGAACGAAATGTGTTATGACACGTATTAATTAAATAAAAGTTATTAACGCACGCCGGGTTTGAACCCGCGACCTTTGGATTCGTAGTCGAGCGTCTTACCACTCGACTATGGAGGCCGTCGTATATAGAAGAATCAAAACGACAAAATTATTACTTCGTAGTCTGTGTTGCTGCGTACAGTACACCCTAACAAATTTCTCAGGATGAACACGTCATCTGTTATTCGATGGAAGTTTCAACGTGTTTTTTATAAATTAACACAAAAAATATATTGGTACGAAATAAGCATGAATTATTGAATTGACAGGCACTTCATCAAACATAAACGTGTTATGCTATGCATCACTATGAAATATTTTATAAAATAATAGACGTATTAAGTACGAGTATATTACACTTAATCACCAGGAGAATTTATATTGACAGAAAAAAATGTAATTTTATGCTTTGAATTGGCTAAAAATAATTATACAGAAAATTACTGAGAAAGTTTAGAATTGAGTGGTGGGTATACGTGGAACGAGTGATCAAAGAAAGAACGTCAAGGTCAACATTGGAATGAAAAACGACAGACTTGTCATGATTTTTGTATTGTCGTATGCTGTATACCGTCTTCGTATATTCGAGGAATTTTATATAATGATTTTACACGTGTCATATAAAATATATCTAACCTAGTGAAAAATCACGAGATGTAACTTGACTTGCCAATCAAAAGTATTTGTAGTATCAGTATGATTATATTAGGTTGGTGGTTAGTTTCTTTGATTCACTCATTTCAAATATAAATATTGTCTGCTAAAATACATTAAACATACTTTATTTGGTTGGTGGGGATTTGAAATTCTTTTTTTTGTTTTTAAATCAATCATTTTTAAATAACACCAGTTTCAAATTTCCAAGTATTGAGTACGTGGAGAAATGACGTTTGATATCAGAATGCTATCAATATTGGTACCAATAATTGGACGTAGTTATGCAGAAAGCATCTTACCCACAATGTACTAAAATCAGAAAACATGTTTTCCTATAAATTCGAGATTTCTATCTGTTGAAAACATCCAAGCTCTAAATGCAATAGATTTTTGGTTATTCAATTTTTTATGAACGCACATTGCAGATGTTTAACTAAAAAGATATTTAATATTGCTAGATTTAAAAAAATTACGTTCTTATAATAATTCTCAGAAAGAAAAAAACGCTGTTATTCACTTTACAATGCCGATTACGCATGTATCGTCATATTTTCAAACGCCTTTTACTTGGTTTCGTATTTTTACGGTTGGATGCTTTCTGCATAACTACGTCCAATTTAAAGTTTATGTTTAAGAGATGTACAGTAAATGTATGGAATTACATGTATAATTATCTTATTCCTAGTTTCACCTAAGATTTAGATTGAAAATACAAACAACCATTATGGTGCCTTCTCTTATCTTATTTTTATTAACGATCGAAATAACCTTGCGAGCTCCTAATAGTAAGGTTGATCGAGAAATTCTATGAAAAATAATATATATGCAAATCTGAATTGAAGTCAGTTCGTGGAACTAAAATATAATCAAATTATCCCCTTGCGGGGGTGGGGGGGGGATAGCTATCATGCCTAATATTAAATTCACCCAATAGAACTTGAATTTATATTAAGTTCTCCAAACATTGAACTGCTAAAGGCATTCATGAAATCGATTTTACGATGGAAAGATTGTGATGTGTGAATCATATTTAAACATCTTAATTTTATGGCCAGATGAATACTCCTATAAATAATCCATTAAATATAATTGCACAATTGGCTTTTGAAAGTTCTGACACTTATCACTCGCCGTATAAAAGCAATAAAATATTTGATTGGTGGCACCCATCACGATGCAAATTAGGCACTAGCATTTGTTTTGAAGAAAAAAACTGTAGGTAGGTATTGTTAGCGGAATCACTATCCTAGTACCTGCACAAAATGTGAAGGTCCCAAATAGCACGATGATCATTCAACTGAAATTTTTGCATTATTTGTTTTCCAAGTTTGGCAAATCGTGGGAAAAACGTGCCCTTCGAACTGTTCAGGAGGTAATTATTGGCTTTTTTTCTCTGCGCTGTATTTTACCCCCTTTTTCTACTGGGACATGGATCTATACATTACTTCTGAACTTCTTTCAAATTAATATCTAGTTTTATAGACAAGTAATTGTTTACATAATAATCGTGTTTGTTAAATTCCGAATAAAAAAATTAACGTATAATAATAATAATAATAATACATGAATAACTTTTACAGCGCCGTTTTGTGGGAAAATCACCTCAAGGGCGCTATACAAATTAATTTATCTAACCTATAATTTATCACTTAAGCTTATAACTAATAACTTACAGTTGAGATTTATTACTAATGCCTTATAACTAATATTTTCAACAAGTGACTTACAATTTACTTCGACGGCCTCCATGGTCGAGTGGTAAGACGCTCGACTACGAATCCAAAGGTCGCGAGTTCAGACCCGGCGTGCGCCAATAACTTTTATTTAATTAATATGTGTCATAACACATTTAATTCATATAAAAATAATAACAAGTATATTTGCGGCACGTTCCAGAGTGGTAGATACTCTAAGTATCGCCCTGATGAAAGAACACCATTCAGAATCGAAACGTTGCTTGAAATGGCTTAAGCCGTGTTTGGTGACCAGATCTGAATAGCCAGGTACTTCCCAACCTTCCTCTTCCCGATCTCCTTCCCCTCCCCACTACCTTCAGCCTCACAACATACCCAATTTGGGGATGCCATAGTCTCACTGGCTCTAGACGGTTGGGAGCAGTTGAGACTCTTGTGCTGTATTCATATAAAAAAATAAAAAAAAATAAGGACTTATAGCTTGTAACTTACTACGGAGTATAACTTATAACTAGTGACTTACAAATAAGATTTCATTATTATTACTTCATTACCTCTTCATTTGCATTACTGTTCAACGATTCTTTTCTTGTGCAACGACATATAATAGAACAAGTTTCAAATTCTTCAAAAAAAAAGCAATGATAATTATACTTAGGCATGTATCGTAACGTATTGGGAGATCGATGTACGAGGTAGTGGAGGAAATTGACGCACCTTCTGATTTCTTGACCTGAAATCTACGCGAATGGTACGAGTGCAGTTCTGCTAAGTTGTTCCGGGCTGCAACCTGCAAGATAAAGATTGAACTGATGATAGCCAACTTTCGATAGGAGATGGTGCCTGAAGAAGAAAAGTAAGATATAAATCAAATATAAATTTTTAAAAACATTTTTCCTGCAATGTAAAACATAGATTAATAAAATACAAAGGTTACGGGTTCAAACCCGGCGTGTGCAAATAACTTTTATTTAAATAATATGTAGTAATACATTTTGATTCATATAAAATCATAAATAGTTTATTTGCAGCACCTTCCAGAGTGATAGATACTTTCAGTATCGCCCTAATGAAAGACCACATTTCAGAATCGAAACGTTGCTTGAAATAGCTTTAACCGTGTTTGGTGACTAGATCTGAATAGCCAGGTACTTTCGGCCCTTCCTTTTCTTCATCTCCTTCCCTTCCCCACTTCCTACAGCCACACAACATACCTCATTTACGGATGCCAAGTCTCACTGGCTCTAGAAGGTTGGGAGTAGTAAACATGTTTTCCGTCTTATTATCATATGATAAGTGTAAACATAATACTTTTTTGAGTGTGCCGGTTCATTAAGTTCTATATTTGCTTTCGTTTGATATAACTATGATAACTAATTTACTATCTCATAAACAAATTATTCATCAAACCAAAAACACAGTAAAACTTATAACCATCCAATGTATAAGAACAATTAAAGGTTTCAAACTGCAGTCGGAAGATGAAATGTTAATTTTACACTGATCATATTTTACACTGAGCATATTTTACACTGATCATATTTTACACCTTTCTTATTTTACACTGATCATATATTACACTGATCATATTTTACACTGATCATATTTTACAATTATCATATTTTACACTTATCATATTTTACACTTATCATATTTTACACTTATCATATTTTACACTTAAAAATTTTTAAAAATGGCTGCACACTGCAAAAACGGTCGCTGGCTTGAACCGGAAAAAGTTTGAAGCTAATTGCATTCGTCCTCAGCCTTGTAGGAAATATTTCATGTTTGCACTTCTATAATTGTTTTAACCTATTGACTATTTTTACAAAGAAATACTTCATTAATCGTGCACTTCTTAGAAGTTCCTAGGTTACAAACTTCAGTATAAAATTAAAAATTGAAAAAAATTCTAAGAAATTGGTTTTACAATTTTTTTATGCAGAAAATACCGATACCAGACCAATAAAGCCTTAATTTTTTATTTTCACTATTGCATATTTTTTTATGTGAATAAGTCTGCTCAGGGCCAGTAGGACTATGTCATCCCCACTGGGGGTTTTTGTGAGACTGAAGGGAATGGAGTGGCAAAAGAGATGGGAAGAGCAAAGTGAGAAATTACCTTTCTATTAAGACCTGATCACCAAACACGGTTAAAGTCATTTCAAGTAACTTTTCGATTATGAATTATGTTCTTTCACCAGGGCGATACTGATAAACTATATTTTATGTAAATAAAAGTGAAATAACATAAATTTATTACATTTTCGAAGAAAGCAATTACTTTGTGGTTCGACATATTTAATACAAATGAAATAATAACCATGTGTAAGACCACAGATTTTATTTTAATTTGAAATTTAATTTTAAGTGTTATTCTATTGTTTTCTCACTATTCTTTTTTAATTATATTTTTACTCCCTCAGTATGTATGTATTTTTGTTTAGTTTAATTTTATACCATGGTGATGCTTAGGCTAAGCGAAACCGATCGGTCATTAAAAAAAAATCTGTGCTCTTTTATAAAGCTGTTGTAGGCAAAACGCCATATTGTTATTATCATATTTTTTACTAGATTTTTGAAGTCAGACACCCGTACAATTTTTATAAAAAAGTCAATATCTTTTTTGCGGCATACAGGACAACAGTTTTCATGCCAACGCATCACAACATTGTACGTTAACGTCCTAACACCAATAATCAAGTATCACTTTATTAATACATCTTAAATCGAATCACAGAAGAAAAAAATCCTCTCACCATAGCCTTGGAGTTAGCCTTCCACAGCCTGTCTACCCAGAAACCTTGCGAGGCGTTGATCTGCCGGTGCATCATCATTAAACATTACCACGCCGTCATCACTGAAGATAAGAGTATTTTTACTTGGAGTGTCACCAGAAAATGTTTATTTCAAGCACGCTCTGTAAATGTATTGTATTTGCTTGAATATCTGATAACCCCTATTGCCTCTGTTATGCAAATATAACTAACTAACTAAACATCACGCCATTTCACCGCAGCGGTAGGCAGAAAAGACGGACTGCCATATAACTCTGTCTTGGCACACACTCCTTGCTTCATTCACATTCATACATCGTCTCATACGTACTCTTTTGTTATTCTGACTCTTTACATGACCTGATTCGAGTGTTTGATTTACTTGATCGTGCCATGTCTTTCTCGGGCGTCCTCGACTTCTTCCATTCACTTTGCATCATGTTTTCTATTCACACTCCCATCTTCATTCATTCGTTCTACATGCCCAAACCATCTAAGCGTCCCTTTATTGATCCTATTCATTACGCTCACATCAGTCTTGCATTCTTTCCGGATATCCACATTTTTTATACGGTCTTACATGGTTTTACCGCACATACGTCTCAAGGATCTCATTTCCACAGCATTTTAAATCATTGTAGTCTGAAGAATGTCAAAAGAAAAAAAAATCTTTTGATTCATTATGTTTCTTCTATCAATGATAGAGCAATTGTTAATTTATTTAATGCGACAAAATGGAAATAGTGCAAACATGCCTTATTTAGGTTTTTTTCGACATGTAAAGTCAGTGTCATATTTACTTCTTAACTATGGCACGATATCAATAAATTGTGTACCGATCCAACATAATTTATGTGTGAGAGCTTCCTGTGCAAGAAAGAGACAAAGTTATATTTTTTGCTTCGAGCTAGAAAGTGTTGCAAGTACGTAATCTATCCACACAAAATTTGGTCGTTTAGCAACGCTTGATTAGTATACCGAGCACATCTGTTTTCTGTCATGCTTTAGAAAGTTTTTAAATACAAACATTTTATTTTTATATTATGTAATCTAGCAAAAATATCACCTATAACTAGTGCCATTTTTTTTTACCTGTAACTTCTAGATTTGTTTTCGAGGTTTTTAATATTTCTTTGGAATAATTTATATTTATTTTAAATTCACCATACTCGCAGTTCATATTCATTTTCTGAATATTTCAAATGCTTACAATTTGTTTAAATTATTGCATTTCTGTCTTAAATATTTAAATTTCCAATATTATGGGAATTTATTAAAAAAATGAGTATTCGTCAAATTTCGATTTTCTTGTCGATTATTCTTTCGTCAATCGACCAACATTCAAATTTTTCCCTCAGATTGATTGCGACAGTAGGTCGTAGATAAATTTAATATATCCGTGTACATTCTTAAATTATCTGACAGTTTTATAGGAAAACACGTTGGTTTAAATATTCCGACACCGCTTAAACGACTATGTACGCAGCTCAAATTATCTTTGCAGCGGTCAGTCACTCGGTCACTTCTCGGAAGAGTGGAACTATAACGACACACTTTTCCCGTCTAGAACCTTTGACGATGTGAGGAAAATTTTAGATTTCTGCCGCAACAAAGTTTTCCATATTCGATTTAGATTGAGGTCGTA